>PVKZ01000357.1:238205-929534 GCA_004027375.1 Macroglossus sobrinus | reverse complement strand
TTTTATATTCTAGCAGCAAACAATTGAAAAATAAAATTTTAAAACAAACAATTCCATTTACAATAGTAGGAAAAAAACTTGAGGAATAAATTTAACAAAAGACGTGCAAGGCCTGTACACTGAAAACGACAAAACATTTCTGAGATAAATTAAAGAATACCTAGATAGGGGAGATAAATATCTTGTTCTTAGAATGACTAAAAATTGTTAAGAGATCAGTTCTCAAATTGGTCTATAGATTCAATACAGTCTTAATCAAAATCCGATTGTATTTTCTACAAAACCCGGGAAGCGGATTCTGAAATTTATGTGGGAATGTAAACCTACACTAGCCAAAGTAATGTTTTAAAAAACACAGATAAATTGTAAGATGTATGCTACTTAATTTCAAACTTTATCTTAAAGCCGCAGTAATCAAGGCAGTCTGCCATTAGCTAAAGACATACTTCAATGGAACAGAACAGAGAGCCTAGAAATAGACACACACATGTATGATCTATGATTTTCAACAAAGGTGTTAAGGCAATTTAAAGGAAAAGTGAAGTCTTTTCAACAGCTGATCATGAAATAATTGAATATCCACATAAAAAAGAAGAACTGCAACTCTTACTTAACACTATATACAAAAATTACCTTAAAGTGTATTATCGACTTTAATGTAAAAGCTAAGACTGTAATGCTTCTAGAAGAAAACATAGGACAGAATCTGTGACTGTGGCATATACAAAATGGTGTTTTAGAATACAAAAAGAACAAACAATAAAATAAAATTTGATAAAATAGATATTATCAAAAATTAAAAACCTTTGCTCTTTAAAAAATATTAAGATAATGAAAAAGCAAACCATAGACTAGGAGAAAATATTCACAACACATGTATCTAATAAAAGACTGCTATGTAGAATATATGAAGAATTTTCACAATTAGTTAATTTTTAAAATCAATTTTAAAAATATTTTTAAATAGACAAATGATTGAATATTTAATACAAGAAAAGATATTCAAATGCCTCATAAATACATGAAAAAATGTTTAAGAATAATAATCATAAAAGATATATAGATTTAAGTCTCAGTGAGATAATGATTGTATACCTGTAAGCATGGCTAAAACTAAAAAGACTGATACTATGTATCAGCAAAAATTTGAAGCAACTGAAACTCTTATAACTTCACCAATGAGATGTAAAATAAATATAACCACATCGAAAATTTTCTGGTAGTTTATTCAAAATCAAACATTGCTCATCATACAACCTAGCAATTTCAATCCTAGGTATTTACCCAAGAGAAATGAAAACCTATGGCTATACAAAACTTGTGCATGAAGTTCATAGCAATTTCATTCATAATAGCCAAAAGCTAGAAACAAACCAAATGCTAATCATTAGATAAATAGATAAATTATCCAGACAATGAAAACTACTCAGCAACGAAAAGGAACACACAACAATGATGAATCTCAAATCATTCCATTGAGTGAATCACATAACTGCATAAAAGAGTACTACTAACATAAAATACTAACTAGTCTATAATAACAAATAATAATCAGTGGATGCCTACACACAGGGATGAAGGCAAGGATGGATGCAAAGATATATGAGGAATATTTTGGGAATAATGAAAACGTTTTGTATCTTGTTTGTGGTAATGATTCACAGGGTATATACAACTATGAAAACTTGTCAGTTTGTATTGTTTGAATAGATGCAGTTAATTGTACATAAATTGTTACTCAATTTAATTAAAAATAACATCAGAAACATCCTATTTTAATACACGTAACATTAGGACGTACATCCACACAAATAAACACAAAACAAAATACAAATGAAAACCCGTGACACTGAATAAAAAAAACTTGTCCATTTAAGTCAAAATCATCAGAAGAATGTTTTTGTGATTTTACTACTAATAAAATCTCTCACTCACTTTGAGCGCCAGAAGTTTCCTATCCCAAATGTCATTGTCATATGGCTGAGCAAGCACATACCACCCACGCAATAGACATTGTCTAGGCATGACTGTGCAAACCCATACTCCCAAGACTTCCTCCAGTGAGGGGGGAAAAGTTTCTCAGAAAGAGCACATGATTTTCTTGTGGTGTGAAACACTTTTTATCTTTTGTAAAATCCCACGCTCTGCTGCACTCTCCTGACTAATAAAGTTAGAGATAGGCATTTCTGATATTTCACCATTTCTAATAAAAATTCCTAATTTAGTACCTGTTTTTAAACTAAAATAGAACATAAATTATGCCATACTTAAAAAGTTAATATCACTGCTTAGATTTATTCATTATTTCTAATGTATAGAGGTAGGAAACAAAAAAGTTACAGATGTCCTGCCCTTTCATTCATTTGCATGTTTAGAGGAGAAAACAAACAAGGAAAGAGTCTGATAAAATTAATTTTAAGCTAAAAGCATCCTTAAATTGGGACAAAACTGTAACATAAAACATTTGGCTCTGCTCTAGTAAGATGACTATATAGCTGCAAAAGAGAATAATGTAGAAGAGTTTTATTTTTACATTTTTAAAAAATATTTCTCTCCAGAACTGGAGACCTCTATGCTGGTACTGAACTAATTAGAAGTCATTCTTATTGCTTATTATGTTCTTCACATCTTTATTTATCATCTCTATTGTAATTTAACATTTATTGAAGTTACTACTTAAAAAAAAAACAGAATGCATTGAAATCTGTGAAAATATCCTGATATTTGACATAAGAAAAATCAAATGATAGAATTCATTCATTCTTTATTTGAAGTTTCAAACTTTCAAACTTCAAAACTCTGTAAATTATTACAACAAATACAGAGCTAGACTATTGTGAATTAAGCAATGGCTGGAAGATATAAGCGATAAGTTCTGCTTCTTGTTCCCTGAATCATTTTAGATAATTAAATTAATTCATGTGTTCTAGTTCCCACTAAAAAACATAGACTATCATTCTTACTTAACAAGTAAGGAATAACACAAGCAAGGTATTCAAAAAATATTACAAACTGAGGTTTTAAACACAGTAAAAATGAAATAGTATATCTCTCCTGAAGATCCAAGGCTTCATTTAAAATGAATGCAACTGTGAGACAGATCTTAATCACACAAAGTGTTCACATTACATTGTCAGAACAACTCTTATTTAGCTAAACTGAGCACATAGTCTTTTCTAATCACCAGTGTGGTAAAGTCAATACAGTACAGAAAACTTTACTATAACTTTCTAGCTCCAGAAAGTTTAAAATATCAACCTAACATTGTAGTTAGTGAATGTTTGCACTGCATTTTTTAAAACTGCAAATTGTGGATGCAGGATAGACATAAAAGTATTATTTCCTGACAGCTTTCAGAGTTATGAAAGGATTTAAGCACGAAGTTGTAGATATAAATTGTCTCCTTTTTCAGAGGTTCTTAAAAAAAGATGAATTGTCATCCAGATAGGCTAATTATATTTCTGTCTCTAATGCAGTTGTAAACTGGAAACTAGTGAAAGTTAATGATAGTCAGCCAGCATATCCATATATTTTGTAACTTTTGACGAAAGGAGCCTAATTTATAATTTTATTTCTTATGTCTGAGTAAAAAGTAATATCATCCTATAGGAATAATTGAAAGTATCACCAATTTTCCCAAAATTCTGTTATGTTCTAAATAGCAAACAGTAATGATTGGAATAAGAGACCATGGAATTTTTTAAGCTCTACTAAAGCTACCTGAAGACTAGTGCATTAATTTAATGATAAATGTTGGAAGTAAAGGAAATGTTCTCTTTTCTGCCTTCTAAGGTGATGATCAGTCTCTCACTAGTAGTTTTCATTCATATAGCAATTGAGTGACCATCTATCACATATATTAGAGCTTTTGGACTGGTTGAAAGCAACCAAAAGCTTTTCTAGTATGCATTTATTCAGTTGTAATAGCTAGGCACTCGATAAATGTCTTTTTATCACAGAGCTTTTATTCTAATGGGAACAATATATATTAATGAGAACAATGGAATACAATCATTATGTAAAATTGCAATAGCAACAAATGAAAAGTATGGAAATAAGTTACCTTGAGTAACTTATTCTGGTACTGAGTTGGTTCCCAACGTTCTCCCTTCCCGGTATTCACATCTTTATAAAATTCTCTCTTCTTGAGTGTGAGCTGGACTTACTAACTCACTATTAACAAACAGAATACAGAAGTAATGATGTCAACAGCGAGATTAAGCTATAAAAAGACTATGGCTCCTGTTCTGGTTTGCTCTTTCTCTCTCATTCATGGGTCTCTGTGAGAAAATAAGTATTTGTTTTGTGGTAATATATTATGTAGCAATGGGTAATTAATGCAAGATCCAATGGGTGAGATGCCGTTATGAAAGCAAGAGAAAAAAAGAGAACAACATTCCAAATAAAAGTTACTATTATGTGCAGAGGACATGTGTCTAGAAGAACTAGAGGAAATACTGGGAATCTGAATAAAGACCAGGATGAGAAAAGGTAGTCTCAGATTTCACTATAAACCTAGTCTCACATAATAATTTCAGGATTTTTTTCCCTGAGACTACATATTTTTCTGTGTATTGAGAACAGAAAATAAAAACAAATGTTTGCCTTTTTAGCAATTTAAAATTTAAATTTAAAGCTTTCTCCTTTATATATCTCATAGCTTAATATTTCAATTATCATGAATCTATGTTTCCAAAAAAGAAAGAAACAAAAATGCAAAACATAGGACTTCTTATTTTCAATCATTTTTGTTATTCCTGTGCCAGAATTTTTCTAGGAAAGAAAAGTATTTTGCAAACATCTGAAATTCTAGGATAAAAATCATATTAGTGAGCTACAACTACAAACAAACATGGATGAATCTCAAACATAATACTGAGTAAATGAAAGCAGTTATAAAATAATATATACAACATGATTTCATTTATGCACAATACAACAAAAGGCAAAACGAATTTGATTATTAAGGGCTGCATACATGCATGGTAAAATGTAAAGAAAATCAGGGAATGATTATCTCCCAAAGAGAATGATTGTCCCAAGAGATGATGGCTACCTTGAGAGCAAAGGTTGGCATATAATCAGGGAAGAATAGGCAATTGTCTATTTCTTAATTTACAGAGATAGTCACTGTATAATTGTTCTTTGAAAGGTAAGAATATCAAACACTCTGAAATATATATTATATATGTTACTATAAAACAAAATTAAAATAATAAGTACATAGAAACACTAGAAGCACAATTAATATTGTTTTAAATAACTGTCAACTATCGATCCTGGTATCACTGCATATATTCATGTTCTTACACTTTTATTTATGAAAGTGATTTACATTTTTAAAGACATTGATTTATTACTAGACAATACCTAATTAAGTGTTCAGTAAACAAAATATTGAGTGGAATCCCAAAGTTTCAGCAGACAAAAATAGAAAAAATTATCAAAATTAGAATAAAAAAATCAACTGTTTTTTGGCTCTTCCATTGCTTCATCTACACTTATAGAAATTTAGTATCTAATAAAAGTGACCATTCAGATTTATAAAGGGAAGGATGATTATTTATATCATTAATAAATGGTATTAGAACTAGCTAGCCATTTGAAAATAAAATAAAATAAAATGAGATTCCTATCTCACTTCTCACACAAAAATAAATAAAATGAATCAAAGATTTACATATAAACAAATAAATAGGTAAATAAATAAATAAATACTGGAAGAATATAGGTAATTTTTTTATCTTAAACATGAGATAGGGTGACTAACATATCTTAAACATGAGATAGGGTGACTAACCCCTGGGACTGAGGGGTTTCTGAGGACACAAAACATTCAGTGTTCTGGAAACCAGAAAAGTCCCAGGTAAATTGGGACAGTTGTTATTTTAAGTGAAAAAACCTTTGTAACCGGGTACAAAACTTGGAAACCATAAAAGAAAACATCGAAAATTTAGACTGTAGAATTTAAAACCTCTTCAGAGGAAAAAAATGCATAAAATAATGTTCACAAGCAAAATCTGTGGAATATTCACAAGAGTTAAGATAAACAAAATATATACAGAGAACATATAAACCAATAAAAAAAAAGATATGGACAACCCAATTGAAAAAATTGGCAAAAGATATGAAAGGCTGAAAGAAGATTAGACTAAATAATATATCTAAAAAGAGTAAGCACTTTCTTAAAGATGGCATAGCTTAATGGGTAAAATTAAATCTCATGACATACCATTAAAGCCAACAAAGTCATATACAAGAATCTAGAATCGAAGGAAAGAGGAGTGAGATTTTATTGTGAAAGTGAAAAAGAAAATATTGAATGCATGAATGAAAGTTAGAAAACAAGGTTTTAATAATACAATACATTCAATCTCAACGTCCAAGACAATATAACTAACTAAATCAATATCAATCGGTAAAAGCACAATGATATTAAAATTATGGATTTGAACAAAGTTCTACTTCTTTTATGGCAAAGTAAGGCCCCACATATAATAACTATGAATTCTGGACAAAATATAAGAAGAACTATTTAAAGACACTGCAGAGTGGAAAAAAGCAAGATGATTCTTGAGAAGTGTCAATCTTTGAAAGAAGGAAATTGATTGGGGGTGGGGTATGGGTTCCCATTTTTTTCCCCATATTTACTATTTTAGTCTTAGAGAAGGTTGCAGTTGGCACCACACTGAATAGCTAAAAAACTCTAATAGAAAACCCACAGTTTTCTGAAGAACAAGAGGCAAATTTGAGGGCAACCTTGGTCTCTGGAAATTGAGACAGAGAGAGAGAGAGAGAGAATGATCACTCCTAGGACCCAGTCGCAATCTCTAGTACCTAATTTACTACATTTTATCTCTGTGACTACTCTCTTTGTGAGATCCTCTGCTCTGCGAATGATTCACAAACCCTGGATTGTGCTATACTTCCAAGAACCTATAGGAATTTTCCTCCTAGTTGTTCCCCCTCACTGTACTAAATTTAACATCTTCCTCTGCAAAGAAACTTCCCTTCTCAGTAACCAATGTCTCAAGGCCCAGCTCAAGACCCATCTCTTCTATAAAGGCTTTGACAACTCTAACCCACCATAATTTCTCCCATTTGGGGATTTTTACTAGAGTCATGGACAATTTCAAGACCAAATGATTTAAAATTTTATCTTAAATTGTCATCTTAGCTTGATTCCCCTAATTTAGATTGCTAATAACTTTTAGGCACTATTCACATGCACACAGACTCCTCCATGCACACTCAATATTCTTAATAAAGATTTCTGATTAATTTCTTGATTGCTTAAAGATGAATGTTTCGAGAAAACACACTTAAGAATTACTATAATATGTAAATTACCAACTATCACAAACTAGAATAGGAAGGTACGGCTGAAATTAATAAGGACAAACACCTTTTTCTTTCACAATTGCTTTTAATCTCTTTTCCCATATTTTGTGAACTGCTGAAGCTAACCAAACAGCCTTGTCTCAATTTTTATCTCTTCTTGTTACTGCCTGCCCCCTAGAGGAAGGCAATGATAAATGGTCAAAATTAGCCTAAGGAAGAAAAAAAGAGTAATGGATTCCTTTTCAGTAATTCATAACATCAGTGTCAGTGACTTTTATAAAAGACAGAATGATACTGATTGGAATAGAAAAATAAAATTTGAACACAAGAAAAACTAGAAGATAAACGGCTAAAATAAGGAGGAAGAGGTGTGAAGTAAAAAGAATGCTAAGAAGGCAGACCAGGCACAGAGTTGTGAGTTTGCTCTGTAGTAGACAACTTAGGGTGTTTTAATTATTCCCCTCAGCTGTTTTCCCAATAAACTTTGTCTACATTGCTTGAACTTATAAGCAAATTAGTAAAGAAAAAAGTAAATAGATTTTTTTAAATATTGTTTTACATTGAAATCACTAGCTCCCTTGCTCCTTTGTTAATTTATCTTTGTATATTAGAGTGAGTTATTTCTATTCAGCAGTATGAATAACAAAGCGTTACTAAAAGCATAAATTTATGCCCCAAGTGGTTTGCTTCTCATTATTCTAAATGATTTCATGGTGAATTTATCATGCCAAATCACTGCATATAAAGTAATTTGCTTTTCTATATCTTGATTCTAAACATTTAGATAACTTTACAATTATACAAGCACAGACCTTAGAGATTTGATGTATGTAGTTCTCCTAAATGTATTTAGAAATAGTTTTAAAATTCAAACCTTTAAACCATTAAAATTCAAAATTATTGATTATGTTTTACCTAAAAGTCGTAGTGCAATTTGACTTAAATACTCCTTGCCTACCTGGCTTCTCTGACAAGTTGGGCCCTCCACAGGTTTCTTTAAGAGTTTTCTACAACAAGATCTCAACTACTGAAAGATTCAAATTACTTGATTTTTTTTAATAAGTAAATAGTCCATTAAGTTTATAACCAAGTACTGGCTTAAGTTTTTTTCAGTGGTGTTATAAATAGTGGTGCTCCTTAATGAAAAGCATAATAGCTAAATATCGAGGAAAATTATCTATGCAAATGTTTAGTGATGCTTATAGATGTGACGGGGTGTGATTCTGCCATGTACTAGTAGTGTTGGACAAATCATTTCATCTCTCTAAGTTTCAGTTTCTACCTTCGTAAAATGGAAAAATGTCTTCTGTGACTACTTCACAGGGTTACTGTGCAGATCAAAGGGAAAAAGTGTGTGAAAATTTTGCATAGGTACAGTGACAGAGTATGGTTATTTTGTGTGCATTCACCAGCAAGATTATTATACGGATAACAGACTTTTTGCTGTAAGATAGGCATTTTTAAGTTATTCACCTGGTCATAGAAAAAGCACCTGGTCATAGAAAGTTATAGAAAGCTATCAACTTTCCTAATTTATATTGCTAACAACATTGATCTAAATGTGTTGGAATTATTATTTAATTTTTTTAAGAGATAAGAAGATAAAGAGAACCCAGATGACTTAGACTGCTACTAGAAATTATTTAACTTATTCTGCCTCATGCAAAAAAGGGGGGAGGAAAAAATAAGGTAGTGGCAGTGAAGCAAATCATGGAGATGTGTATACTTCAGTAGGATACAAAGTAAAATAAGTAAGGAAAAGAGGAAAACCAGGATAATAAAGTGGAACAAATCTGGAAGCAACTTCCCTCCCTGTTTTCTGTGATTGCATTTATCTTATATTGCTCCATAAGAAAGGCAAAGAACACTCAGGAAAAGCTGAGACAAGGTTTCTCACCAGTCATTCTCCTGTGACTCTCCCAAAGATAATTCGAACTTACCAGCCACTGAGAAGACACTTAAAATCAGTAGTAGCTGTAGGTCAGAAGTTCTCCAAGCACAGAACATTTCTCTTCTCTTGTTTTCTGCCCTTCACTCAGTACTTCTCCACACAGGTATAAAAAGAGCTGTGGGCATGGTGAGGCTCTCTGTGGTTGACTTCTCTGTGCTGAATCCTCTTAGCCCATCAGCAGTGGGACGCTCCTTTTCTCCTAACCCCTTCCTTTAACTCTTTCTATTTTAGCCTGATTAGTAACTCGGAACAGAAGAAACTCTTCTTTGGAACTTGACACAGCATTATATTTCCTGTATGAAGCACTGAAGCAGAGACAGAGGAAGCAGGTTAATTGAATTATCTTTCAGCTCATTGGTCCTCTTCTCACTTCTGCTGTGCACAGATAAACTTTACAGTAAGGCATTGGACGTGCCCAAGATTAACAGATTTGTTTAAACTTGGGTTAAAAAGCAAACCATGCTATTTACCTATTTTTGGTCTATCCCTTTAAACTTTCCAGTTATGATAACTTTTAGAAGCTTTGTCTAGCTTAATGAGATGGAAAGCCTCAGTAATAAAGTTTACAATAAAATATTCTCCCTTAAAAATTTTTGCATAAAATTACTGTCTATAATATTTACAACTTTAGAAACATCCTCAGTGAGTTAATTTCCTATTGCTACTGTAACAAATTACCACAAACTAAGTGGCTTAAAACAACACAAATGTATCTTGCAGCTCTAGAGCTCAGAAGTGCATAATGGATCTTACCGAACTAAAATCAAGGGGCCAGCAGGGCTATGTTCTTCCCGAACACATTGACTTATCCAGGTTCTAGAGGTCACTAGTATTCCTTGGCTTGTAGCTGCATCATTCCTAATCTCTGTTCCATTGTCATGTTCTCTGACTGTTCAGAAGTTAGGTCATAGACATCTTGGGGGGCCATTACTCTATCAAAATTTGGTATTTATTTTCACTTTTGAAGAGTTAGACTGATCATTAGAATCAAATTACAAATAAACATCACAAATAGTTATGACAGAGCTGAAATTGAGACTTACCAAAAAAAAAAAAAAAAACCCTCTGCCTTAATGCGCTAGTTAATATGAATTTAGATTATCTGAGGAAAGAAATCCACAATGTGCTAATAATTTCCTCCCTCAAGGCAAACTCTTCAGGAAGGGGAAGAAAATATTGAAAACAGGAAAAGAACTAAACAACATGCATTCTTTTCTTTTAAGTTAGCAGTTTCATCTTTCCTCTTGCCACACAGTAAGCTATATATATTTTTCCCCTTCCCCTTATACAGCTTTCCCTCCAGTGAATCAATTTGATCAACACAGTGAAATCAGGTACTTGAGAGCCTAAAAATATGGAATTTTTAAAAATATGAGCTATGTGACAATGTTGGACTATAGCAAAAACAACTTCCCTGCTGTCTAATATTTTAATAGGTGTCAGAAAATCAGTGATGAAATGTAATTTGAAATGTAACATCTGGTTTCCACCACATTGATGTTAAGGTACATAGTAAAGTTCTGAGTTTTGACAAGAGATAGACCTGGGGTTGAGTCTCTGCTGAGCAGTTACTAGTCTGATGATATTAGGCATGTTTCTTCATCAAGTTACTAACTTGTTTTTTTTATTTTTCACTTATATTATACTTACATGAGCATTTTCTTATGCCATCAGAAATTCTTAATGATTATTTATTTTAATGCCTGTTCAATGACAACAGCCAAAACGAAAGCACAGAAGGTGATACTTGGTGACACAGCTGGGAGTAAAAGTCATATTTCATGTTTGCTAGCCCTGTGTTCTTTCCACTCAAGTCTTCTGGTATGAAATTTCAGGCAACAACTTTCATAGACACACTATCATGCACTCTTCGCAGGCCAGACCACAATCTAAAATCAGCAGTTTAATAGTCAAATGAGTGGTGTCAAAAACCATAGAATTCTTTAAGCAGATTTAGGATGATGAAACTTTCTCTTCCCACTCCTTTATCCCTTCCACCCTGAACCTTACTCCCACAACCTCTCATCTCCTACCTTTACCTCCTGTGGAGAGCGGGTGTTGGAAAGAACAATAAAGGGACCAAATGTTTGTTAGCTTAATCATCCACGAAAGATATGTCACGAAAGTCAATATCATAAGGGAAAAATGTGCTTGTCTAGTAAACATATTTCTGAAAAAATCTAAAGGACTCAGATTCTCCTTAGCTGTGCCCCTTGGGCACCAGTACCAAAAAAAAAAGCAGCGCAGAAGATCAAGATAAGACCAAGAGAAAAGTGCAGCTCAAACCAGAAATCCAAAACTTTAACTCCACCAGTCTTTCAACTCCTTCTCAATACTGCCAATTAAGAATCAGTACACATAAGACACTAACGAAAAAATGTTACACTAATTGATGTTATAGAGGCCAAAACAAAAAGTCTTGGTAAGCTTTAGTGAGTTAGAGCTTTTAGACATAATGCCCTCAAATTTGCACTATTGATTTATCTGCCTATAAATGCTTTTGAAGTAAACTTTTTCCAGTCAGGTATATTTCTTTGTCTCCAGTGTCAAATTCAGACTTAATCACAATCTAAAGCCAGGTAGAAGACATTGCTATCTTGCCATTGTTAGCCCTTCACATTATGTAGAAGCTTTGCATGGATTTTAAATTTATTGCAAAGACACTAATGGCCTTTTTATTCCTGATCTTTTGTTCTCTATTGCCTGCTCTTTCACCAACTACACTTGAATTTTGACTTCCTAGAACTCAAGTACCTGCTTGCCTCTCATACCTTAACTAAATTTTCTGGATGTGTATCTTTGCAAAAATGAGCTAATACCTACTTGCCTTGTAATTTTTCCTTTCTGTGAACTCTTAGACTTACACATGTGGCCTGACTTACCCTTCCATAGCATGTACACACGTGCATACTCACATGAACATACTACTGAACAATTGTCCCAAGTCCCTCAATCTACCCTGTTCGACTGTTGCCCATGTACTAATGTCACAATTTCACAGAGGTAAAAAAACAATGCTTAAAAGTAGGAAGAATTTCAAGGAACTCATACTCCACAACACTCCACTCTTTATTTTACTTCCTCCGTACCCTCATGGAACAATGATTAGAGATATGAGGCTAACGAAAGACCACAGAGGCACTATAATGCAATGACTGCATAAAATGGCTGCTCTTCAGGCTGGATCCTATTGCCCTATTTTCCAATTCACTACCCTACAATCTTTGTAGACCCAAGTTCTGAATACTCATTTGAAATCCTGGATCTCCTTCCATGTATAATCACCAAATATACTAATGAGCAACTTAAAAGAGCCTCACAAAATGTATGTTTCTATTTTTTATATCCTCTTTTATCATTGATATTCACCTTGAAATTTTTCATTTCCAATATATGTCATCTCCATAATTCTCCTTTAAAAATATATATTAAATGAGAGAATTAATCATTATTTTTCAATATATATTCACAGATTCTGTAAAAAGAAAAATTTAGAAGTAAGTGTTAAAAAGAAAATAAGTGTAATGTCAAACAAAAAGTAAAACAGGGCAGAGAAATTAGTAACCACATTTCATATTTTGCTAAATAGGAATTTTAGACTTCAGTGGTCATAACCATCATAAGTAGTCAAGTTCTTAGCTTAATGTCAAGAATTTGTTTTAAGTGCTTTATAAATATGGCCTTGATTAATCCTCTCAACAAATCTATGAATTAAATATCATTATTATCCCTTTTTACAGTTGAGGAAACTGAAGACAGAGAGGTTAAGTATTGTTCAATCACACAACTAATAAGTGATAGAGACAGGATTCATTATAAGAAATCTCACTCCAAAGTTCATCTCTTAGTTATATGGATAATTACTATTTTGCAACTCTGTCTTGTCTCCAATGTATCTTCCACACTTCTTATCCATCCTAAATCTATTCATCTATTCATTCACTCTTCCAGTTGGGCACGCTTACAACTTCATAGTTTGTCTGTTTTGAAGTGTGACAGAGAGGCAGAGAGAGACAGAAAGGAAGAGAGAAAGAAAGAGAAAAAGAAACTCTGAGCTTCTCTAATCATATTTGCATTAATCTCTCTCTCTCTCTCTCTCTCTCTCTCTCTCTCTCTCTCTCTCTCTCTCTGCTGCCCCCTGGAGATAAATTGGTAAAATCAAAGCTAATGTTTTCATAACCTCATTTAGCAAATTCAGTAACATCAACACTGAGAATTTGATCACAAAGTATGCCAACATACTAAACATTGCACATTTATTTATATCTTTAGAAGCTAATTATAAAGATAGTATAGCTATTATAATCTAAAGAAATATTACTAAAAAAAGAATAATAGATCTTTTGAGATACCAGGATGGCTTAATAAAAACAGTAGAGAGATAGATGGGTGGATGGATGGATGGAAGATAGATTTAATGCTTCATTCCAGAGAAATTTGAAGTAAATTGTCATAGGTCAGGTACCCTTGGAAGCAAACCCTGAAATAGATTTTACTGTAAAGGATGGTTATTAAGGAGCAAACTTGGATCATCTCTTGTGGAAATGAAGGGACAGAAATTGGTGTGGGCAGAGTGAAAAGTCAAACTATAAGGTAGTCTGACAACAGGCTCAGCTAACCTCATGGGGTGCTTTCAAGCTTGAACTACCTTTTGG
Organism: Macroglossus sobrinus; assembly: GCA_004027375.1. NCBI lineage: Eukaryota > Metazoa > Chordata > Mammalia > Chiroptera > Pteropodidae > Macroglossus > Macroglossus sobrinus. The sequence continues at coordinate 915,587 of PVKZ01000357.1, read as the reverse complement.
AGATGTTCTCTGCTGAGCTGAAATGGCCCTGTCTTAATATTCCCACATCTATCCATTATTCAGTACAACTCAGGGAAAGAGCGTGACCTTGGGTGAGGCAATCCATGGAGGGATTGAACTGCTGACAACACTATCAACATGAGCAATCCAGCTCTTCACTGAAGGGGATCAGGTGGTACCTCACAGCATCTGCTATGTAGATAAACAGTGGAAAACAAGCTATTGAATTCTGATCACAAATACAGTGATATTCCAGTCAACCAACTGTCATTCATTACCAGGGAACCAAATTAATAAACAGAACTGTAGTCAAAAATTTAACCTTGGAGCAGCTCTGCATTAAGATGCATGTGAAACGGGGAACCCCTGCTTCCACTCCAACAGCCATCCCCCTTTTGTGGCCCATCCACACTACACCCTCTTCCCAAATCCCGCTACTCTACCTCTCCAAAGAGAAGCTAGACTTGGAATAGGAGAGGGAGTGCTGGCCAGAGAAGGACCCCTTTCTTGAGACACTAGAAAGGGAAAGGACAGCTGCGAGTCTCACTACTCAATCCTTCTCCCTCCAAACTTATGACCAGTGAATCATTGGTGATGATTTTGGCAATTTCTATTATAAATGGCAATTCTCTTTCTCTCTCTCTCTCTCTCTCTCTCTCTCCTTCACACACACACACACACACACACACACACACACACACACACACACACAACTTTAGAGGCAGTTATGTTATTTTCATCTATGAATGACAACTGGAAAGGGCAAGTCCAGAAAAATATGGAAATGAATTGAGAAGAATGAAAAGCCAAGTCATATACCTAAGCTAAATACTAACATCCAGACAAAGTATTCTGAAAAGAGACAGATATCATCTGATCTCAAAAATGTTTTAACGACTAGAGTCAAGAAGGGACAAAAAGTTTTAAAAAGCAATAGCCAAATAGGATCACCTTAAATGTTCCAGACAATATAAATTAATAAATAAATTGTGTTTCTGTGTAACTTTCTAGTTATAATGAATAGTAAAAGACTGAAAATGAAATGAAAACTGCTGTAGAAGCAAGTACCTGTCTTTAATTCCATTCAATTTTCAGTGAATGTTTTTCAGGGGAATAACAAATGTTGTGTTGAACCAGTATGGTTTTATTGTATCAGTGGCCTAAAATTTTTGTTCCCAAATTATATATTTTACCAAGCTGTCTTTTATAAAATGATCCATGTTTTCAATAAATAACAGGAAATTAATTTAAGTTGGTTGAACTCTACTTGAAAATGTAACATTTTTGTTCCATTTTTTGAGAGTAGTTGTTAAAACTACAGCTACTATAGCCCCTAACATTGAACTTCCTGGGTTCAAACTTCACTTCTGCCACTCAGTGTTTGGTTACAATATGTATATTTTTTTTGTTCTAGAATGTCTATTTGATTTTTTTTCAAATCTGCTATCATTTTTATAATTTCTAGTTTTCCACCAGAATTTTTGACTTTGTCTTTTTTCTCTTTGAACATAAAAAGAATATTTTAAAGTTTCTGTCTTATAATTCCAATATTTAGAATGGCTGTTGGTAAATCTCTATTTTCTATTGTTTTTTATTAGTTCTTTCAGTGAAGTCTGGTTTCTTCTCATGAGCCAGGCATTGTGTTTTGTTTTTTGAATTGTAAAAATAATTGGAGGCCCTTACAATTTTATCTTTCTCCAGAGATGATTTTTACTTATTTCTGCCATGAATTTGTGAATATTACCAATCTGAGATCATCTTAATCCAATTTTAAGGACAGATTTCCTAGGCCACCAGGTGCCTGGAAGCTAGGTTGCAGTCTATATGAGGAATGGTTTTATTTTCTCCCTACTTCCTCACCTCTCCCTACTCTAAGAAGCTGTTAAAACACTACTTTTCAACCAACTCTTCTAGATCAGCAAATATTCCTGGGTTAAAGAGTTCCAAGTGTCATCCTCACCTATCTGCTTTTCTTTCTTTTTTTTTTTCTGGATCTTGGCCAGGTAATTCTTCATTACCTTGTGAGTTCTCCAATACCTTCCAGCAGGTAGTAAGTAGTAGTAGTAGTAGTAGCAGCAGCAGCAGCAGCAGTAGTAGTAGTATTAGTAGTAGTAGTAGTAGTAGTAGTAGTAGTTATTGTTGTTGTTTCTAGCCTTTCTCCTTAAGTAGGAAGGGTAGTCTTAATTTCTATCTGTCATTACCTGATATAGAAGTCTTATCCTTTGATTCTTTACTTTGCCTCATCTCTCACAATCCATCAGCAGGTCTTTTTGGTTCCTTCTGTAAAATACTCCTAAACTTGACGATTTCATCAATCTCCACTGTATTGGTAAAAAAAAAAAAAAAGGAAAAAGAAGAAAAAGAAAAAGTTATGCATTCAAAAGTATTTTTTTTAAATAAATTGCTATTTTGTTTAACTTGTGGACAGGAGCAAAAGATAAACAGATGCTAGAAGCCAAAGAACACTTGCATTTGGTAGCTGCTTCATTTTATAACACTTTTCTTCCATCGGTTCTATTAAAATCCTTGTTTGTTTTGGTCACTTGTAGCATTGATTATGTTAATTAAATACAAAAGCTCAGATATTTCATACATTAAATTTAAGAATTTGAAAAGTCAGAAGTCCTGCATTAAGATATTTTTTTCTTAAAATAGTTTATGCTGTATCAATTTATCTAAATTAGGTTTATGTGACTATTTTCCTATTAGTGATCTTTCTTTCTTGTATGCTTTAATTCTTCTTACTTAATATGCAGCCAATGATTTTGGAGAAGTTGATATGATTTGAAAGTGTGTCTGGGAGAACTTTTAAAAGAATACTGTTATGATTGTTTCACCTTTGGAAAAGAAAAAGTGTTATGAGACTATTGAAAATGTTTAGATGATCAGTGTTTTGTATCGAGAAAATGAAGTAGATAAGACCTTTTTTTGATTTAATGTTTCTATATTTTACTTGGCTGAACAACATAAAGCAATCAAACTTATAAGAAGTGGTGCCCTGCTTCTAACAAAAAAAGAAAAAAGAAAAGAAAAAAACAGTTGTGAGCTCCCACTAGCAATGTGGCAACCTTGCAGAGTATGAACTAGGGGTGAGCTTGCACAACAAGCTAATCTATAAATCCTAATTCTTCAAAATGAGAACCTCAAAACCAATGACAGTAGGAACACATGCCTCCAGCTTCAAAAAATCATTATAGCTATCTCAGGACACTTCCATCCAGAAGGACGACACCCCAATTATTAGGATGTCTTGAGAAAGGCTTTTGGGAGAAGAAATGTGGGCAGCAATGTGAAAGGTAGGCTGCTTCTATCTTTATCCATTGTACATGTATTAAATAATGTTTTAAAATAATGTGTTTTATGACTGCCTAAATTTGGTTTGCCAAGATGAGAGGATCGGAAAAAGAGGAAAATAAACTATTATTACTGCTTAAAAAATTAAGTTTTCCCAGAGCTATGTCATCAGGTATTTAACTTAATATTGCCTTAGGTCCATTTGGAAGCAAATAACAACTTAACATTTTGACCCCTGGGATAGCAATATTAATGAACAAGACTCAATGCACAGACTGGAACTAGTTTTTTGGAAGTGACATGATAAAATGTTTCCTGAGTAATTTTTTGCCTTATTTACAGCCTTTTATTCCACAGTTATACTTCTTCTAAAATATAGTTTTTATTCAAATACAAATATTGGATAAATCAATTATGCTCTATGTACACTAAATTTTATCTCTTCATCATTGGGATTATTTAAACACAATGACTTTAAAAGGCCATCAAAATAATGTTTCTACAAGGCAAAGAGATGCAGGATATAAAATTTGCTTTCCATAAAAAGATAAAAAATGATCAAGAGACCAAAATATATTTGTCAATAGTTATTATAATAAAAATAATATCTTCTTGACAAAAAAAATAATTTAAATAGTAGTACAAAATGATATTTTTAGAAAGTGAAAATATTATTCCAAGGACTCCAATTTCCACATACCTTCTCATTCCCACACACTCTGTGGAGGACAGAATACACCTACCCCACAAAGATGTCTACATCCTGATCCTTAGAACAAGTGAATGTGTTCCCTTATACGGCAAAAGGGATTATATGGCAAATATGATTAAGTCAATGTGCTTGAAGTGGGGAAAGTATTTTGGATTACCTGCGTGGGCCCAAAGAATCACAAAGATCCTTATAAGAAAAAGAAGGAGGGAGGAAGGTGAGAGTCAGAGAGAGGCTGGAAAATGTACATTCCTGGCTTTGAAGATGGGGTAAGGAGCTATGAACCAAGGAATGCAGGTTGCCTCAAAAGCTGGAAAAGGCAAGGAAGATGTTTCTTGTCTAGAATTTCTAGAAGGAACACAGCCTTGCCAAAACCTTGATTTTAGCCCAGTTAAAGCAATTTTAAATTTCTGACCTCCAGAACCATTAGACAGTAAATTTGTATTGTTATAAACCACTAAATTTGTGGTACTTTGTTATAGCAGCAGTAAGAAATTAATACACCTTTCAATCACTGCTGTACTTGTGTAGTCTTCCACAATATGTGCAATTTGTACAAAGCCCTGCTATAATTTTCTTTTATTTTTCATGCACTTTTCTTTAACATAAAGCTATGGTTTATATAAGCCTGAATCTTGGAAAAATATCAAAGACGACCAAATTTAATTACTGTTACATAAATGTGGGTGTTCTCTTGATAGTCCATCAATGCTTGGAAGAGTCATATATAATTCATATGGCATTACATAATTATGCCATAAATTCTTTTGTTTTTTTTCTACACAATTCAGTTTCCCCCTTAGTGACTTGACTATTCACATGCTTTGCCTAGCCTTTTCTCTTTCTATTTGACTTAACTATATTTTTGGTAATATACTTATTCTAGATATTTGGCCCTGCCTCCTACTTCCAAAAATGTTTGGAAGAAGTTAAAAAGTTACATATTTTTATTTTAAATTTCATCTCTAAGACAACATATGGAATTATCTGAGGGATCTGAACCTTGAATTTTTGTTGCCTTTTCTTTTTTTTTTTTACCAATATAAGAATCCTATTACTTTATTAGTTAGTTTAAACTATTTATACTTATTATGTTGCTATGATAGCAGGTCTTATTTCAGCCATCTTATTTACAATTATATCTATTTACCATACTTTTTAAGTTTATTTACTTATCTTTGCCTAATACTCCTATTAAAAGAATTCTATTTTCTTATTCTATTTACAAAAATCTAGATTCTGTTTTTATTCTTATAGTGGATAGCTCAACTTAATAAGATTTATATTTATGCTTATTATTCATTATAAAATTTTAAAGCTTATCAATATCTAAATCTCTCTACCAGACAACTAAGATAAATACCTAAACTCATTCTCATGTTCCTAGAGTCTTGTACACTTCCACCCCACATGCACCACATGACGTCATCAAGAGCTACTCAAAATGTGGTCTATGTACCAGCACGAGTATCCAGTTGTGGAAAGAGACAGAGGAGGAGGGAAGGAGGGAGAGATAGGGACAGGTTGAGAACATTTTGTGCCAGTGTAAATCAACTAAATTACTAAACGCAGTTTAGTTCAGCTGCCCCCCCTTTTTTTTCCTTAGCAAGATTTTCTCAATAAAAGAAGCACTGGCACTTTGAGCAGTGTTGGTCTAGACTTTTAGTTCTAGATTGTCAGAATATGCCTTTGTGTGTCATTGTTTATTCAGTCAACAATAAAATTTACTAAGTTCGATGTTTATTTTCTTCAATGCTTTAAAAATACCACTTTATTCTTCTCTTTAATCCAGTGCTCTTTCTCAGGAAATTTAGTCTGACTTTTATTGCTTGGTAGTTGACCTGCATTTTCCCTCTGGAAAATTTTAGCATTTGCTTTTTTAAACTTAGTGCTCTAAAATGTTAATTTAATATGTCTTGGTGTAGAATTTCTCTCATCTATTCTTTTGTATGAGCCCTTTCAAACTGAGGTCTTATATCTTCCATGATGGAAATTTTCAATAATTAAGTTTTCAAATCTAACTCTATTTATTTTGCAGTTGCTCTAATAATATTGATATTAACATCCTCTCTTCTATCTCCCATAGTTCTTTACATTTTTATTTTTCATCTTATGATTTCTTCCTAATACTTTATTGAATATTTTCCAACCTGATTGTCCAGCTTACTATTTTGTTCTTTTGTTGTATTCGTTCTTCTATTTAATTATTAAACCCATCCATTGACATTCATTAAGATCTTTACTTCAACAATCATGCATTGATATTCAATTTCCCCAATTGGTTCTTCTTTGAAGCTTTCTGTTTCATGTTTCCCATATTCTCCCTTATGTCTTTGAGGATGCTGTTTTTATTTTAAATTGTCTTCTACATCCATCACTCTGATTACTTCTATAATAATTTTTGGTCTTTAATTTTTTTTTTATGCCTCTGGTTTCATATTGTGAACTTGTGAGCTCATATTATCATGGTAAAACCGGTTAGTTACCTTGACAAATAACAAATACCGGAAGAGAAGAGTGAAAGTCTGGGCCCAAGCTTGTACTAGTTTAGACAGTAGTAGGGAACGTCACAGCATGAATACCATCTAGCATTACACTCTGTGCACTGCACCCATGAGATCCTGCCTATCAGGTGAACTACCCAGAATCATTAACCCAGGCTTTACTCCTTTCTAAAAGTAATAACACAAAATCTTTCGTAATTTATTGTCTAGCCCATGAAGAAGGACGAGTAATAAGGTTGGTGCGAATGTTCCGGTCCCTAGCTTCACTCAACTCCAGCTAACTACTCCAGGGCTCACCTAGTCAACCCAGGATCTGATGTTCACATCAGTTTAATCACTAACATTCATTGAATTGCCCTCTAGAGACTCCATACCTCATTACAGGTTGCTTATGCCAGCAGCTTTGATTATAACCTCCTTCAACATAAAGGGTTCTAGTTTCGCCATATTCCACTAAAATGACTAAAGCAGTTTTGTCCCACTTTTCTCAAAAATCTCCACAGAAATCATTTGTATTTAAAGTAAAACCTGGAACATAACTTTCCTACAAGTATACAAATTCATAATAGGTACAGATGAGAAATTTATCATTATAAATTTTTTACATCTTAATCTATGTGCAAAAAAGAGTTAACAGAGAAGGCCTGCAACTGCTGTCCTTAGAGAGGCTTGCTTACAAGAGTGACCCTTGGCTGGCATCTGAAAACTTGATTAGAAAACTCCCTAAATGAGAACAGTGGCTCAATTTTCCTATACTATTTGTACAAACTATGTGGTTTGTGCTGAACACCTGTTTTCTTTCTGAGAGTCTGGAATTTTAGTGACTATAGTCAGTCACACAACCACTATGTGCCTACATGACCAGACCAGAATAAAAACTCAGTCCTAGGCTCAGGTGAGTGTTCCTGGCAGATATTTCTCATGTGTTGTTATAATCTGTTGCTGGCAGAATTAAGTGCATCCTGTGCAACTCCAGTAGGAGAAGATTCATAGAAGTTTGAGACGGGTTTTCTCCAGACCTCATTTTGAGTACTTTTCCCTTTACCAATTTTGCTTTGTCATATTCTACCACTGTGATAAACAGCCATGAGTATGACCATATGCTGAGTCTTCTAAGACCTCCTAGTGAACCATCAAATGTGGGGAGGAGTTTTGGGGACCCCTGACACTATCTACCTGAATATATCTGAATATATCTCAAGAACTCTGACTCTGGAATGCCATCTCATCGAGTCAGTGTGCCAGAGAGCACACCATTCACTTCCAATAAAGCACTGAAGACAAAAATTAGAGGCCTACTCCAAAGTAAACTTGCACACAAAAATAACCTTACCCAATGGGTAATAAGAATTAAAATGTTAACAAACCTATCAGTGAGAACAGCAAAATCTATGCTTTTTTTCCTACAAAAAAAAAAATATTGAATAAAAACACAAGTTGAAGAGTGTACCAAAATATTTTAATAATATTTTAATAAAATTAGTATGGCAGAGAGATCAAATACACAATTACAAATGATAAAAATTCACTACAGAAAACAATTGTTTTTCTCTCTATTGAGAAAAATAATCTTGAGGGAAGTTCTATACTATACCTCCTTCAAACTCAAATCATTCTAAGAACTCACCTCCTATACATGAGCACTGTCTGATATTTAATCTCCGGATCTCTTTAGAGAAATCTGGTAGTAAAGCAGACATATCCTTAAAAGAAAGCTCAAAAGCTTCTCGGAAGTAAAATAAAAAAGCCTCTCTGAAGTTAGACATATTCTCTAAAGGTACATTAATGAAATGTAAAGTGAAACTAAATGATTTAATGAGCACCCAAAGAAGAGGATAATAGAAAATATATCTGTTTTGTCCTTTATTTCAATTGTCAAAGAAAATTTATAAGAAAAAGTTGTTTTTACTTTGCAACTTTTAGTCTTAAAGAAAAGACTTCATGATTTTATATGTGTTGTGGCTTTCTGGTCTCCTGATGGAATTTGACTAGAATTTCCTTTCCTTGAAAGTGAATAGGCATTTTTTTTTTTTGGTCCTTCTTTTCTTTTTCTTTTTAAAATTTATTTATTTAAATTAGGTTCAAGTATGCAGCACATTGGTTAGACATCTATATAGTTTATAAAACAATCCCCCCAATTGCTCCCTCCCTCTCCTGGCCCTCCTATCATATTAATGCTATCATATTAATGCTAACTGCATTCCCTATGCCATGCTCCCCATCCCTGTGACTACCTATCAACTACTAATTTGTACTTCTTTAACCCTTCACCCCATCCTCCCAGTTCCCCAACTTCCATACTCTCTGTCCATCATCAAATTGCCCACTATATTTGTGAGTCTGTTTTTTATTAGCTTGTTTTTTTGTTCTCTAGATTTCACATATACATGAAATCATATAATATTTATTTCTCTGTCTGACTTATTTCATTCAGCATAATAACCTCTAAGTCTATCCATGTCATTGCAAATGATAGGATTTCATTTTTTTAATGGCTGAGTAATATTTCATTGTATATATGAACCATAATTTCTTTATCCAATCATCTGTTGATATGCATTTAGGTCACTTCCATATCTTGGCTATTGTAAATTGTGCTGCTATGAATATTGAAGTACATAGATCTTTACGAATTATTGTTTTGCTCAAGGTCACCTATCATCAGAGAAATGCAAATTAAAACCACAATGAGATATCACCTTACACCTGTCAGAAGGGTCATCATTAAATCAAAAAACAACAAGTGTTGGCGAGAATGCAGAGAAAAGAGAACCCTCGTATATTGTTGGTAGAAATGCAAATTGGTTCAGCCAGTATGGAAAACAGTATGGAGGTTTCTCAAAAAATTAAAATGGGTATACCTTTTGACCCAGCAACTGCACTTCTAGGTATTTATCCAAAGAATGGGCATTTTCTTGCTCTCCACGTGCATGAGCTTCACTTCCAGGGATCCCAAGTTTACATAATCTTTAAAATCCCACTCACCTTCATAGAGAATTTCATGTTAGAGGTCTCAAACTCTGAACATAAACTCTCTTCTTTATCTGTCCTCAGATGCTGGCCAGATTTGATGTTATCCTCATGACGAAGATGTAAAGAACTGATCTCAACTAATGAGCTCATCATATCTCTACTATTTAGTTCTACGAATTGCAATTTGACTTTTCTAGATATGTTTCTGGCAACTCTAAACCTCTGTTGTTTCTTGAATGATGGAAAAACACTAAATTTTTAAAATAGTAATTTATAATTAATTGTGTTAGCTTTGTACTCTCTTAAGGCACTGAAGGCATCCTCAGTGTAGCTGGGAAGAACAGCCATTGTGAGTGCTGGGCTCACATTCTGGCATTTTACAAGAGGCTCAGTGGCAGAGCCAGCTGCCCATTTAACTTCAGCATAATGACTGGCCTGGTTGTGGTCACTTGTACATTACTTAAATAGTCATTACTGTCATAATACATACAATGTATGGCCAAATCCTCCCTCCTGTGATCTGAAGAGTGGAGTTCTATTATTGATAGGCCCAAAAGAACCATGTAGATTGGGAGCAGATAGTTCCTCTCTATAAAAGGGATGCTGAACAGCTAAAAACAACTCTTGTTAACTTCAAATGTCTATATGCAAACTAAAGTTTAATAGGAATAGTTAGAGCCACTTCCAACATCTATCCTTGTTTACTCCATTCTGGCTACATTAGATTCCTTGCTGTTCTTCAAATAAGCCATATATACTCCCCACCTCTGGGCCTTTGCACTTCTACCTGGAATGCTTCCTCCAGATAAGCACATTCCCTTATCTCCTTAAAGTCTTTGCTCAAATACCATGCTAAAATGGCAACAGCTTATACCTGCACACACACACACACACACACACACACACACACACACACACACACAAAACTATCTCCCTACCCAATTGGCTTTTTCTTAAGCATTTATCATTATCTAACATACTCTGTGTTTTACTTATGTGTTGTCTCAAGACAGCATGGGGACAGAAACTTTTTCCTGTTTCATTTACTCACTTATATATCATCTTCAGCACCTAGTACAGTGCCTGGCATGTAATCATTGCTCATTAAATACTTGATAAACTAACAGTGGAATCTAGCAGGGTGCCTTATCACTCTCAGTGTCAGATAATGTATCCTACAGTATTGTGCAAAAGAAGGGAGGGAAGTATAGAACAGGTCCTCATTTGTTGACTTCCCCTGGCAACCACAATTTAGCAAAGTACATCCTGACCTCAGTGCTGTGGAACTAAACCAAGAGTGGATTTACACAGTTCTCTGGGAGGATAGCTAAGATACTCTTAGATCAATTCAAGCCCTACCTCATGTCCTTGTTATGTTTGCACATCTGCATGACTAAATAGCTGTCTAGTTTCCTAATCTACACTCCCTTTCCCCACAGAACTTAAATCTTATTCTGAATCTCAGACCTAACACCCTTCCTAACCAGGAGGCTACATCTTGACTCCCAATCCAGAGCTACTGGCTAGGGTACTACCTCACTCAGACCACCTGGAACCAGCCAAGATGCTGCCAATGATAAATCAGAATATTGCCAGAACAGAGAGAATACTTTTGCAACATCTCATCCATCCCACCTACCAGACTGGAAACCCTTCAGTACTGATTTGGCCTAATTTCTCTGGACTTTGACAATTCTCTGTGGACCCATAATTTCCATCAAAACTCTATAATAGAGTTAGTTCTGCTAAGCTAATTCTTCATATTTCTGTTTTTTTCCTTTCACTATAGGTATTACTACTATGCATGCCCCATTTTTGACCCTCTGCCTGCACTGGAAATTAGGGAAGAGCTTGATCACATTTACCCAGGGAAAGAGCAGTGTGTTATTTACTCTAAACCATCTTTCTAAAGTTGTGCATGCCTTGTTTATGCATACACTTAAAAATAAAGTGAAGAAGAAAAAAAAATGATTAAATAAATTAGTGGTTTTCTTTGTATTTATTTCTAGTGTATTATTTGACCCATCAAACTTTAGATAACAAAACAATGTTTTGCAAAAACTGTCTTGTCAAATGATTTTAGATTCAGATTATGTAGGATTATGAATATTTCAGTATCCACTAATCCCTGAATACCTCTAAAACCCCTCTAAGCAAAAGTCATTTATGTTCTGGTTTATTTTCAAACCAGGAACCCCAAGATTTAGAAATAAAATAGCACATGTGAAAATATTTTCATAGTTGAGAGTTGTCTGAAAATGGACACACATACATTTGGAAATTTGTTACAAGTAGTATTATCAATCAGTGAAGAAAAGGTGAATTATTTAATAAATATTGTTGAGACAATTGGCTAACCATTTGGAAATGAAAGTAAAGCTGAATTCCTAATGGATTCTTTTCATTAAATTCCAGATAAATTAATTGGTTTATAAGCTTAGAAGAATCATCAAAATATAACTCTAACTTAGAATACATAAAAGACAATTCACTTTGGTCATCTAGAAGTTGAAAATCTGTACAGCAAAAATTACTATTAAAAGTCAAAAGAAAATATATTTGGAAAAGGTAACAGACAAGAGGTCAATGTTTTCAATAATTAAATTCATTATAAATCCTTTTTAAAGGTGAATAACCTAATAGAAAATATAACGTTTACAAAAAATAAATGCAAATGGCCAAATAAAATGTCAAAATATGTTCATCCTCCCTGATAGTCAGGAAGACATGAATTAAAACAAGAAATAAGATTTTCATCTATTAGATTGGTAAGATTATGCAACATAACACGCTAGTTTTATGGTGTCTGTTTTAGGTACTGTAATACTTTTTAAGGAGTAATTTGGTATAATTTCCTTAGAGGATAATTTTTCAATAGAGGTGTGAAAAATATAAGTGTTCATATCCTATGACCATCAGGTCCTCTTCTAGGAACCTATCCTACTCCCACAAGGGTGCAAAATTATCTATTTCGGAGTGTTCACTGTACAGTTGGTAATAACAAAACCTAATTTGTGATCAAATAGACAATAATAAATAATAAATGTAACAATATGCTTCCATTAAAAACAATCATGTAGGTTAGTGAGTACTGATATAGAAAGACTTCCAAATACACACACAATTTTGTATTTCAAATATCTGGATGTTTACAATAAACTGCTTATCATGAGGGAGTGAGACTAGGGAAATGGAAGAAAGCATCAAAGCCTAATGCAAATATCAAAAATCACGCGACCAGCAGCAGATTAGGCCAGTGGTCCCCAACCTTTTTGGCACCAGGGACCCATGTTCCTATGAGAATATAATGCCTGATGACCTAAGGTACAGCTGAGATGGTGATGCTAGCCCTGGGAGAGGCTGCAAATACAGAAGCTTCGCTTACTTGCCAGTGGCTCACCTTCTGCTGTGCAGCCTGGTTCTTAACAGGCCATGGACCAGTACCAGTCCAGGGCCTGAGGACTGGGGACCCCTAGTTAGGCCACTATCTAAGTCATTGGTCCTGTTCATTAATTATTGTATGACTTTCATTCAAAAATTGCCCTGGGGAATTGCTCAAGAAGCGATGAGTTAAGGTCTTTCTGCTCTTTGGTGCTGTTTCAGAAGATCATTGGTCTTTCATGAAGAATTATCTTTTATCTATTCATTTCATCATGATTGCTTTATCTTCCATTCTGACGCTGATCAGTTTGAACTGGTTTGAGAATACACTTTTGAAATAAGATGTCCTTATGTAACTTTCATAAAACCAACACTTGCGCAAAACTGTTTTTGCTTTTATTTTCTGTGAGAAATCTCTAAAATGTAATGACATTTCCAGCAGCTATAGAGGCTGAAATATAAACTGTTCCTCCCGAAAACCAGGTGCCATCTCAACCACATTTCTCACCAGTCCCTGTCATTGCTGAAAGTGTTTTTCCTAGTGATGCACTGCGCATCAATGTCAACGTGAGACAATCAGAAACTGTTGAGAAACTGAAAAGAAACGGGGCCTGGAATTCACCAGATCGTCCCACGTTTTCCCCTTCCCTGAGGAGACTCAAGGGCCACACAACCAGGTGTGTCTTTTTCCAAAAACCAGTAAACAGCCTTCCCACTGCGACAGACACACCAAAGGCACAGTTGTCACGGCCAGAGTGTGAAAGGCGGGCAGCGGGTTTTCCCGGACGCCCGGAAACGACTGCCACGAACGGGCTCCTTAGAAGCAACGGGCTGCGGCGGAAGGACACAGAGGACTACAATTCCCAGTATGAGTACAGGGAGCGGGGTCACGCACGCGCAGCCCAGACGCTGGAAAGGAGGGCTTGCTGCGGGGCTTCTGGGAGAGAAAAATGGCTGCACCCGGGCTGCTTCCCGGCATGGGTAGGCTCTTTGAGATGCCGGCAATGCTGGGGCGCGTGAACCGACCCCATAGCACGTCCCACGCCTTCGCGGAGGTTCTACGGCTGCCAAAGAGGCAACTGACGAAGCTCGTGTTCCCATTACAGGAACTCGAGCGACATCTTCTCCAGGACTCGGGGCCCGACCTTCACCTGAAGACCTTCCACCCGAGCCTGGAGGACATTGCGAGGGCAGAAGGCTTCTTCACCGCCACCACCCGGAACCGCATTGAATACCTGAGTTCGGCGGAGCGTCTTGACCACGCCCCGGACCTCCCACGTCCGGAGGTGAGAGTGCTGCTGCCTGCGGGTCGTGAAGGTTGTGGCCGGTGTTTTGCCCTCACCTATTTCTTGACACAAAACGAGAGAGTTTTTCTATCGTTGTGTCGGTGCATATAATTATTTTAACTAAATAAGCAAATATAGTTTTAATTATTTTCGTAAGGAATATAAAAGACTTCAAAGGGTTTTAAAATCCAAGCCAAGCTTTCAAAAAATTTGTATCCTGTTTAATTGAAGTAGACAAAACAAAAAGAATATGACAAGTATAATAGTTTCACAAATTAGGTTATCTTTATCAATATGTAATTTTCACCCAATCTAAATTTCTTGTCATGTGTTAAAAAAACAATTATTCATAGGTGACAATAATGTAGACTTTTAAAAACAACTTTAGTGAAAGTCCATGACTGCATTTTATGCATGTCCTGCAGTATAATAACTTTTAAATTAGTAAAGTTTTCTTCTAATTCTGCTAAAAGTAAACTCAGATCTCTTTACATGGTATAAGTCCTCACTTAACATTATGGATAGGCTTTTGGAAATTGTGACTTTAAGCGAAACAACATGTAACGAAACCAATTTTACCATAGGCTAATTGATATAAATAAGAGTTAAGTTCCTACAGCATTTCTCTTGTCACAAAATATCACCAAACTTATAAATAAAGACCCAAAACACTTTTAATATTGAACACTGAATGTAAACCATACGTACATTTAAGACAGATTAATAAAAACAAGTGAGATAATCATTTTCCAACCCACTTATTCCAGTTCAGGGTAACAGAGACAGAGCCTCTCCTGGCAGTTCCGGGCGCACAGTGGGAACCAGTGCTGAACAGGGTGCCATTACCTTGCAGGGCCCACCTGCACCTACATTCCCAGTCCTGCACATCTTTAGGATGCAGAAGGACACTGAAGTACTGGGAGAAAACCTACACAGAAATGGGGAGAACATGCTAACTCCACATAGACAGTGGCCCCGGCTGGGAATTAATTCTTTTTCCTCATAAAGGTTATAGCAAAATGAAGTTAAATGTAACTGTTATTCAAAGATCTGATGTATTTGCAGTATCTGCACAACTGCACTAAAACTTTTCTTCTAATCAATAGAACTGCTATAATAACTTAAGAGCATATGAATCATTTAATAATTTTAAGATAGCATCGCTTTTCAATTCAAGCTTCTAAATTACTGGATTTTTTGTGTAATTCATTTTTTAAAATTCAGTTTTATTATCTCCATATTATCTTTGGATTTAATCTGGCGGAACATTTGAAATTTATGAAGGATTTAGATCAATTCCTTTTGAAGGACTGACCACAGTTTTGCACAATATATAGCATCCCTGGCCCCTGCCCACTAAATGCCATATAATCATAATCAAAAGTTCCCTTACACATTTCCAAAACACCCTCCCCGGCGGGGGGGGTGGTATCACCCTCATTTAGAACCCCCTTCAATACCATGTTAAAAAGCAGAGCCATGGATATTAATGTTTAGTATCAGAAATATTTTGTTGCTTTCTGCATTATAGAGTACTAAAGGAGAAAAGCTTAATTGGAAGAGAGGTCAAGAGAAAAGAATAGCCTCTTAATTAAAATTGTGTTACAGTATACTCTGAAAGTTTGTTGGGAAATGTGGTTCTAAACCTGTACTTTAGAGCCAGTTTTGTTGAAACACTTCTGGTTTTTAACTTCTAAAAGCTTTGTAGATATGGAAAGCTTTGTAAATGTTGCAGATATTCTTGAGTAGCATGGTGTAATTAAAAGCATAGGTTCTGTATATAGATATCTTGAGTTCAAATTGCAATTCATTCACTTTCTAGCTGTACAATTTTGGACCAGTTAGTTAACCTCTCTCTGTCTCTCTTTTTATCATTTGTAAAGTAAAGATGATATATCTCATAGGGATGTTGAAAAAGGCAAATAAAATATATGTTAAGTGCTTAGAACAGCACCTGGCATTTTGATATCATTCAGTAGATAGTAGCTGTATGTTAGAATTTGAGATTTGACTAAACATAAGCAACTGTTTGTGGCTGTTTAAGACTGAATAGTTTGACAGATTTTTGCAGCTAATACCTCATATAATAAATAAATTATATATATATATATGTATATATAAACTAGTACTCAGTTATCTTTTTTTCTTGTATAAGGTGTGTTTTATAGGCAGAAGTAATGTTGGGAAATCCTCTTTAATAAAGGCTTTATTTTCATTGGCTCCAGAGGTTGAAGTCAGAGTCTCCAAAAAACCGGTATGTTAAAATTTAAAATCTCTCTGAACTATCCCTGAATTGACGAATATGAATAGTAAATGTTGGGAAGTACAAGAAATCATAATTGCTAAGTTTTTAGAAAAGTGATTTCTTTCAAATAAGTACTAAAGTAAAACATTTCATTAATGATTGTGTATTTCTCGGAAGAAAAGGAAGTACGTCTAGATTTTTTTTAGTAGTCTTGCCAGTATCTTGAGGGAATCTTCTTTGGCCCAAATGTTTTCCAAAGAGTTGTTTTATTGTAATTCTATATTTGCTTCTATGAGAATGATCATCTAGTTCTACAATAATTTCAGAGGAAATAGTTTTAAAAGTGGGGATTTTTTCCTCCTAAAATCATTTACACCTTGCTAATTCATGCATATAGACCAATCAGGCAGTCCCCAGTTTACCCTGGGTCAAATTAATGTCCTTATTACCCCAGCCAGTCTGCTGTAGTACCTTTCTGTTATTTCCTAATTTCCTGTACTACCTTCTCAATGATGCAAACTCTACCAATATCTAAGATATCCTAGCCTCTCTTCAGAACTCACCCTTAGTTCCCCTCACCTTATTACATATCCATGGCAAAACGTTCCCACCAATCCACTGCCCCTTTCCCTGCATGGGAACTCACCTATGAAGCTTCACTAGTACTCTCTTGGCCCCCACTTCTTTATATAGCTGATTCCCTGACTTTAGAGTAGCACTGATGATTATTGTCATTTGTTAACCTTTCAGTCCTTACTCCTTCCTACTTCACCAAATAACCTAGTTAAACTCTCACTTCTAGGTAGGAAGGACAGTGAAAGAAATGTGTTTGACATTTCGGATCTGTAATTCTAAAATTATTTTCCCATAGATAGACACATAGCTAACTGGGAACCATTTATAAAATCTTCCTCTGAAAAGATTTGTTCTAAGTTCCAATTAGTTGACTTTTTATTTTTTTAAGGTATTTATTAAAATATATCTAATGTACAATATTGTATTAGTTTCAGGTGTACACCATAGTCATATGGCATTTTATACCTAAAGAAGTGATCACCATGATAAGTCCAGCAACCATCCGACACCATATAACTCTATCACAGTATTATTCACTATATTTCCTGTGCTGTACACCATATCCCTATGACTTACTTGTTTTATACCTGGAATTTGAACCTCTTATTCCACTTTATCTTTCCCTGCCTGTTTTGATTTTTCAATTACAGTTGATGTTCAATATTATTTTATATTAGTTTCAGGTATACAGCACAGGGGTTAGACATTTATATAATTTACGAAGTGATCCACCTGACTAGCACCCACCTTGCACTATACAGAGTTATTACCATATTACTGACTATATTTCCTATGTTGTACTTTATTATAAGTACATGACTATATTATAACTACCATTTATACTTTTTCACCTAGTCCCCCACCCCTCTTTAACAATTGACTTTTTCAAGTATCTTAATCTTTCTGATTAATAAATGTCCATAGATACACAACCGTGAATAAACCACTTATCTGTACATCATTTTTGGTTGCACAGATATTTTAGTAGTGCTGTACATTCTTTTAAAAAATGATTTAATGAAAGCATTAAAATCCACCTAATGGAACAGCAAAACTTCTTGATTTTAAGGAAGCAATAATCTAGGCATAAAAAAATATCTGACTTTGCATCTAGGCTTTATGAAAACATGTATTAACAGTAATCACTTAATTTAAGCTCTCTGTATCATAATTTATTTGTCTTTAAAGTAGAGATATATTACTCATCAGAGATTGACTAGTTCAGTCACACCATTTAGAACAGGGTAACTTTTTCACTGAAAGAGAGCTAATGAAATAGGAAAAACTCCAAAATATTTTGTCTACATATTTCTAATATGGAATCTAAAGTTCTTAAGTCATATAGATTCTCTTAAATTATGAGGTGGAGGGAAGAAGTAGTGTCATCTAAGCTTATCTCCAGCTGCTTCCCTTCTGTCTTTTTTCCTGTATCATCATCAGCATAGCTGGGGTTATGTGTAGAATACTTATACATATTAATAAATATGTATTGATTGAATTGAAAATATTTGAGTCATGAACTTTATAAAGGACATATTTTAAGGAAGCTTTCATTTTTCTTTTTTTTCAGGGGCATACAAAGAAGATGAATTTTTTTAAAGTTGGAAAGTATTTTACATTGGTAGACATGCCAGGTTATGGCTATAGAGCACCTAAAGATTTTGTTGACATGGTAGAGACCTATCTAAAAGAACGAAAGAAGTAAGGAAAAGATTTTCTTATAGTTATACATTCTGATTAAGCTTATTTTCATTAAATGAAAAAACATGATGACCATTTTAGTTTTATCAAGTGATTCTTTTAGAAAATCCATTTTATTCTCATAATATTTTGCAACACAATATTTGGGACCAAGGTATGTACTGAATGCTTAGTTTTTTCCTATAGGTTAGCTTAATCTTAAGTAAGTGTTTTCCTAAATTGAGATTGTAAATAGTACTTCAGCAGAGTTTATTAATATTCTTATACCAAACTCTTAGCTGTCTAATTTTAAATATGAAAATTGTTTGTTAATGTGGTATTTACCAGATTTAAATAAACTTATGTAAAGTCTTAAAGTACTTCTGACATCACTTGCTCTGTAAATGTTACTTTTTTTTGTTCACAAAGGTAATCAGATGGCAGTTGTATGTTTAAAGCATTGCACAATATGTAGGAAAATTAACGTTAACTTTGAAGTGTCAAAAAGTGTTTACAAGCTTCTTGCTTGTTGTAGCTTTACATAGAAACTAAGAGGAAATGTTTACACAAGAAAATACAAATATAATGTCTGGTTTGTGTTATCTGTTAGTTTTAAAGTAATATTTGAAAATTTAAACATTTTTATGATAACATAGTTAATTGGGTTCATATCTGTTTCTCCCACTAGATTTCAAGCTCTCAGAGGAAGGGGTTCGCTCATTTTTGTATCCAGTCTCAAGCATAGAGTCATGTTCAATACATGCTATTGAATAAATTAATATTTAGTGAATTTAGTTAACTTGGTCTGTAGGATGGACTTCCTGGTGAACCGAGAATGTCTTTTAGAGCCTCAAGAAATTTTTTAATTTGACTACAAAAATGGTCAAAGGAAAATTTATTAGTATAGTGAGGGTCGGTGGGAGAAATGAATTTTATATTGCCATTAATCTTTATTTCTGCATTCTTATAGTTTGATGAGAACATTTTTGTTAGTGGATAGTGTTGTTGGAATTCAAAAAGCAGATAATATTGCCATAGAAATGTGTGAAGAATTTGCATTACCTTATGTGGTGAGTATTTCTTTTGAATCATGG
The DNA here is from genome assembly GCA_004027375.1 of Macroglossus sobrinus. Classification (NCBI taxonomy): domain Eukaryota; kingdom Metazoa; phylum Chordata; class Mammalia; order Chiroptera; family Pteropodidae; genus Macroglossus; species Macroglossus sobrinus. The sequence goes on along the minus strand of PVKZ01000357.1, from coordinate 895,845 downwards.
TTGCAGTTAGAAATACCAGTTCTGTGTGAGTCTGTCAGTCTTTTTAATAAATAAGCAAGTCTTGCCTCCTTAAGAGATAAAGGAGTACCTTTCAATAATCTTTTTGATTAACAACCATTAATAAATTAAGTTCTGTGAAACTTTTCCTTCTCTCAGCTTTAAGTTTTCAAAATTCTAGTCAAAGATTTTTTAAGCTGTTCATTTAGAGTTCTTAAGTTCGTTCATTCTTTTTTACTAATAATGTAAACATTTGTTTAAAACATGTTAGTACCTCTTTAACAGTAGCTTGTCAGATAGTACTTTTCAGTATGTAAATAAAACTGCAACTGAAAAATTCGCTAAACTAATTTGGAATTTAAGAACCATTACAAGAATAGCAGGCTCCAGCACACACAAGTAGGATTTTTATGTTCTTAAAGAAAACAAAATTTCTTCTGGGAATATCTTACCAGTGTTTTTTTTTGTTTGTTTTTGTTTTTGTTTGTTATTTGCTCTGCAGTAGAATACAGATTAGTAAATTAGTATCCACATTTGTTTTGTTTTGTGAGTTTTCCAGATAGATTAGTACTCTTAAAGTTCCTTTCTAAGGAAAAGTGGAGAACCTATTAACTACAATTCAGTTTCAAAAAAAGTGTCAGAACACCACTAAAATCTAACCATGGATTTTAATGCAAATCAAACCATGTTATTACTCAGCAACTTTTTGAAAGCCCTGTGAAGCATTAGCAATTGCCTACAGTTAAGAGGAGCCAATGGGTTGATAGTCCACATAGTATAAAAAAAAAAAAAAGTGCCTAAATAATGCCAGACTGGTTTTATTAACTGATAGTATTCCTGATTTGGTCTCATGGATTAACAGTTTGTGAAATTATACATTTTCCTCAGTTTTAACTTTAAAGAAGTATTACTTTCTTCTTTGAAAAAGAGGTTGTGATAGACGGAATTACGTCTCCTTTTAAATATCAGCATGTTCACCTTTATGAGGAAGGACTCCCATTTGAGGGATTCACAGGTCATTAGAAACCACCCACTTTTTGCTTTCTTCTTCTATCATTAACACTTTTTATAACTGAAAAGCCTAAATAGTCAGGCAGGAAATTTAATTTTATAGAAAATTTTCAGGAATACCTGGTAGATCAAGGTTTTACTTTTAATTGATTTTGTAATCATCTATGCTTTGACCTCCTTCTAGTATGTGATTCTCTTTAAATTAGTAATTATTCAAAGTAAATACTAGTAAGGCTAGTAAATTCTAGACTGACTTAGAATATAATTATATAAAGCTTGTAGTAGTATAATAGTATATAATAGTAGATAACGGCTTACAAATAGCCTAATTTCTCATTTTTCCTTTAGATTATTATAGATGAAACCATTCTATAGGTCAAAAAATTATGTTGGCAACTTTATATGGATCAATTTATTAATACTCACATATATATCTTAGTCCACAGTGTGTATAGTAATCATATGAAACATTTGGCTTATAGCAGTTGCAGATATGACTTCAGGGTCCTTTAGCAGGAACTTTTTTTATTTTATAATGAGGAAACAAGTACAGAGTGTTTAAGAAACTGTACATGTCACCTAGTTGTTATTGAAAATTTATAGCTAAAATGTGTAAACTTTGTATTAAGAAATACTTTATTTCTAATCCTGAAATATTTGTTTTCTTGTAGATGGTATTAACAAAAATAGACAAATCTTCCAAGGGACATCTTTTAAAACAAGTGCTTCAGATCCAGAAATTTATTGACACTAATACACAAGGATGTTTTCCTCAGTTGTTTCCTGTAAGGTAAGAGTTGTTTTTACAACTCTACATACTAACAACCTTTAGTATTAAATCAATGTTTCTTAAATTGAGCTGTCACTTAAAATTAGAGGAGTTTGGAAGACTATACACTTAGCCATGATTTATTGGTATAACTCATCCCCACTTTTTTTTCTTCCCTCTATTTTTTTCTTTCTTCTGAAGATTTTGCTGGATCTTCCCTGTAGATGTCTTCATTCTCCTTCTACCAAAGCTTAGCTCAACACTAGACCACAGCAGAAGTGAAAACTTTTTACTGTTTAGAATTAGCTATACAATAGCCACAATAAAGATACTACCATCCCTTTCTCAGTTCCAAAGAAAAACAACTTATCATTATGGTAGAAAGCTCATTCAGAGTATGATGGATAAAAATATTCCTTTAGAAGTACCATGTGTAAAAAAAAAAAAAATGTGTCATATAAGGTAGAATTAAGCTCCGGTAGGAGACATAATGCTTATTTCCTGAGCTGTCAATTTTTGAGATATTGGGTGTAGTTTAGTGATGAAACATGAACTTGTATTTTCAATGTATGTCTTGGGCACACAGTAAATGACCTGTACTATTACAGAGTTACAGTGCCACTCCCCTGTGATTTTTCCCACTCTAACTTCTTCGTGAGAGGCACTATGGTAGTTGCTATGAAAAAACAATGAAACTAATTAACAGTTCTATAGTAAATTATTCTCTAAGCCAGGGGTCCCCAACACCCAAACCACAACCAGTCTGTGGCCTGTTAGGAACCAACTGGGCCACACAGCAAAAGGTGAGTGGCACCAGCAAATGAAGCATCACTTGTATTTGAAGCTGTTCCCCAGTGCTAGCATCACCATCTCAGCTCTACCTCAGATAATCAGGCGTTAGATTCTCATAGGAGCACTGGTCCCTGGTGCCATAAAGGTTGGGGACTGCTGCTCTAAGCAGTCATTCTAGGTCCTGCCAATTCAGATCACATTTAAATTGTTTGTAATTATAAAATGGCTGTCAAAATCCCTCTTTATTCATTCCTACAAAATGCTCTTCTTTCACTTACATTCGTATTTATCCTGTTCATATATGTCACATATATACAATGGAAACTCCTAGGAGCAGGAATGAAATCCTAATTGTTCTTAGATCCCTGAGCATTGTCACAGAAAAACAGCTGTTTCTATTAACTCTTAATAAGGAAGTGAGACTTCAGCAAAAAAAGGCAACACAAATCTAAGATGGGCAAATTGTGCCTTAATAGCAGCCTTTATTGAAAACGGAAATTTTTAACAGTATAATGGGACTAGGGAAAAACTGACAATGTTTTTTCTAGCTACATTAAGAGAATTATAGTGTTCAAAAGAGAGAATGATCAAGCAATAGTCCACACTGCTGTAAGCTGGATGCCACCAGACCAATCAAGTTAGAGTGTGGCTTAACATTAAGAACTATAGCTATCTGAAAACAGATGGTCTTGGGGGAGGTTATGTCACTAGATCATGCAAAACATTTAATTGATCCTCACAGTAAACATCCCTATTTCACAGATACAATTACAAGTTGAAGAAGTGAAGTGAGTTTAGAGAGGTATTGGCTATGATAGAAAGAGCATAGGCTTTAGAATCAAACAGCTATGGTTTTACATGGTTCCTCTACTTCTTGGCTATAGATTTTAAAGCAACTTGTTTGATTTTCTGAGTCTGTTTTCTCACTATAAAAATGTGATTGTTAGGAGTATAAAATAAAATGTATTGTGACTGATGTCCACACATTCACCATATAATAAATGTTAGTTGCCTTCCTTACCAAAGGTCAGACAGTAAATGGTAGGGTCAGGCCAAAAACCCAGCTTATCAGATTCCCAGTACTTTTTAGGGGCATTCTTGTCTTTAGATATGCCAGCATTCTCTGCTGTATAACCATGGAATCACTGTTGGCACTGTACTCACCAAAGGTGACCAAGGCACTATAGAAACCACACAGCACTCAAAGTCTAAGAACTGAGACATAGGAGCCTGCTGACTTTCTAGAACATCAGTGTTCACTACACCAGTAACCACATATAGGAGATTGAAAACCCAATTCAAAAAGTAGTTATATATACTTCCTGCTTTTACTAGCATGACCGAATCCAATTCCATTTCTCCAGATGGAGTTTGGCCTATTCACAGAATAAGTATAAGTCATATTATATTTCCTTCTCTTCCTGTATGATCTTGATAGGAGAAAGGTGGAAATGTGGGTAGACGTGGTCGAGCGAGGTTTGGCCTTTAAGCCTTTAGGCAGAAGTTCAGCACTAACCTTCATATCTGAACTTGTCTGAACTGTTCCAGCTGAGCAAGGTATAAATGGTGAAGGGCCCTAAAGATTGCTTCTGGGATCAGTCTGTTTTTATAAATGGTATGAAAAAAATATCTAAGTAGGTACAGTATAATTGCTTCAGTGGTTTTCTATGTAGTGAAATTCCAAGCAAACAAAACTGACTCTTGAGAACAAAATAAATCATTGCGTTGACAGAAATGTTGTAAATGAGTTCAAGATGTCATGGTTTTTGTGTGGATTAACTCTTATCTCTCATTAATGTTGTATAACTTCAATTATAACTCAAGAATCATTATGGGCTTTCTCAAGCAAGCAGCTTTGGTCAAAAAGTCTAAAATGCTGTACTTTATCAGGAAGTGAATTAGCAATATAGGAGAAACTATTTTACCTGTTTTATATACAGATATACACCATACCTGTATCCATAAGAATAATAGTATAGCCATAAAAGTCAATGTATCCTGAGGAACCATGTGTTTAATTCTATGCTGATGGGTGAATGGCTATGGATGGATACAATAAGACAGATAGATAATAGGCAGTAATGGTGATGATAATTTTTAAAAATCATCAAAAAAGGTCTAAATTATCAAGTTGAATCTTTGTCACAAAAATAAACTAAAGAGAGAAAAACTATTAGTCTGTGAAATAGAAAGCAAAATAGAAGATATCCCAATAACATTTTCACAGAAATAGAATAAATAATCCTAAACTTTGTATGGAACCACAAAAGACCCCCGATAGCCAAAGCAATCTTGAAAAAGAACAAAACTGGAGGCAGTCACACTCCCTGGTTTCATAGTAAATTAGAAAGCTATAGTAATCAAAACAGTATAGTATTGGCATAAAAAAAAGACAGAAAGATCAACAGAACAGAATAAGGAGCCTAGAAATAAATCCATGCATTTATGGTCAATTTACAACAAAAGAGTCAGGAATATACAATAGGGAAAGGACAGTCTCTTCAATAAAGCATTAGGAAAACTGGACAGCCACATGCAAAAAATTGAAACTAAACTACTATATTATACCACACCCAAAAATTAGCTCACAGTGGATTAAAGATTTGAAGGTAGGACCCAAAACTATAAAACTCCTAGAATAAAACATAGATGGTAAGCTCCTTGACAGTGGTCTTAGTGATGATTTTTGTATCTGACTCCAAACCAAAGACAACAAAAGCAAAAATAAACAAGTGGGACTACATCAAACTAAAATGTTTCTGCATAGCAAAGGAAATCATCAATGAAATGAAAAGGCAGTTGACTAAAATGGGAGAAAATATTTGCAAATCATGTATCTGATAGGGCGTTAATATCCAAAATACACAAAGAACTCATACAACTCAGTAACAACAAAAAAATCCAATTTAAAAAAATGGGCAGAGGATCTGAATGGACACTTTTCAAAAGAAGACATTCAGGTGGCTAATAGATACATGAAAAGATTACTTAATCATCAGGGAAATATAAATCAAAACCACAATGAGATATCACCTCATACCTATAAGAATGGCTGTTAAAAAACAAGAATTAACAAGTGTTGACAAGGATATAAAGAAAACACTTGTGTACTGTTGGTGGGAATATAAATTGTTGCAACCTCTAAGAAAAATAGTGTGAAATTTCCTTATAAAAATAGAACTACCATTTGATCCAGCAGTTCCACTCTGGATATTTATGCAGTGAAAATGAAAACAATAATTCAAGATATATGCAAATGTTCACTGCAGCATTTTCAATAGCCAAGATATGGAAACAACCTAAATATCTTATCAATGGATAAATGGATAAAGATGATATGCGATACACACACACACACACACACACACACACACACACACACACACACACACACACACGGAATACTATTCAGCCATAAAAAAGAATGAAATCCTGCCATTTGCAACAACATGGGTGGACCTTGAGGACATTATGCTAGGAGAAATAAGTCACTTACATGTGGAATTTAAAATAACAAAAAAGCTCATATTGTGGAGACTGGTGGTTACCAGAGGTGCAGTGGGGAGAAAAATAGGTGAAGGGGGGTCAGAAGGTACAAACTTCCAGTTCTGAGTCATGAGGATATAATGTACAATATGGTGACTATAGTTAATAATACTGTATTGCATATTTGAAAGTTACTGAGAATGGATCTCTAATGTCTTCATCACAAGAAAAAAAACTATGGTGACAGATATTAACTAGACTTATGATCATTTTGCAATATATACAAATATTGAATTGTTATGTTGTATACCTAAAACTAATATATGTCAATTATACCTCCATACAAACAAAAACAACTTTTAGTCCAGGAAATAAAAAGCAAAATAGTAGATATGGTGAAATTTTTAGAATTATAAATGAAATAGAACAGTTAATGTGGACTATCAGATTTAAAATACCACAAGAGTCTGGGGGAAGAGAGGAAAGGTAGGACAAATTAAGACCTTGTTTCATACATGGAACTCAAGAGTTTTGTAAACATTTTTTAAATTAGTTGAATTCAGATTTATGCTATCTCTAAAGTAATGACAAAAATGATTTTTCTTTTCTTTTCACAGTGCTGTGACCTATTCTGGAATCCATCTGTTGAGATGCTTTATAGCGAATATAACAGGAAATCTTAAGACTAATGGCACCTAGTTTAGCTGAAGACTCAAAACTTTTTATGCCAACTGGAGTTAAACACCTAGAATGTCAACATTGTTTTAAATGTTGTATGTATAATTTGCAGAGGATCACTTCAGCTTTCAAACCCATATCTTCCAAAAGCAAGAATGAATTTGTGCCTGGGGAAAAAAATGATTTATAAATCACATAATTATGCTGTTCATTAGAAACAGATATTAGTAGTTTTTCTTATTTTAACAAACTGTCATATGGCCATGCCACCCTGAATGTGCCCGATCTCATCTGATCTCGAAAGCTAAACAGTTAGTCCTGGTTAGTACTTGCATGGGAGACCACGTAGAAATGGTGCTGTAGGCATTTTAAAAAAAAAACCAAAAACCTGACAAGAGCAACATATAGAAGTCCATAGGATGAAAACCTATTTACTACTATGTAGAGAAGGGTTTACCATGTTATTGGGCTGTCTTTTAAAGAATGTCTATTATGTCTTTAAAATATTAAAATGGAGGAGGTAAAAAGGGAGCTACTTTTCTATTAAGCACTGATAGATAAGTTGAAGATAAATGCTCCTATGTATAGGAATATGTAGGAGCATTTTTTGTATCCTTATCTGAATATAAAACAATGCAATTTCAGTCCATGCTGGAAACAAATCAATTCAGGATGGGATCAGTTTCCCTCAGGTGAACACAGGATTCAGAATCAGAAGACCAGAATTCAAGTTCCAGTTCTATTATTTTTTTGTATGTTGGACCTTGGGCAAATTACTTGATTTCTCTGGGCTTCATTTGTAGCTCTGACCTCACAAGCTATGAAGATTAAATTGGTATTGCATGTGAAACAGACATTTGCATCTTCATAAAGTGAAACCAAACCAAGAATACAGCAATTTCACAGGTATTTATCACAGAAAACATCTTGTCATGGAGGAAGTAACATTTTCTCTAATGAAAGGCAAAAAACAAAACTAGTTTTAGTTGAGAAAACTTACTTGCAAAGGGGGACAAAAAAGTTGATGGGACTTAGAATCGGTACATTAAGATTCAAAATGGAAAGATAAAGATCCAATTTTGAATATATTTTCAGTGGTTTTGTAGAGACAGAGCTAGTCTGTCCTAACCAGCAGCGTTTTAAGCTTTAAAACTGCTGAGGAAAAAATACAGTATGTACTAGGATACTGTTTTTTCTGCAAATCTATAAAACAAAACTTAAGGCTGCAACCTACTTAACAAATAGAAGCTTAATTCTAGTAAGCTAGAACGTTTGAAATATAACCTTAAACTTCACATCATTATTTGAAAATATGTAAGATTTACGCTCTCAGAGCAATTGTACGAGCAACAAACATAAGATGAATACATCAGCGCCAAATTATAAATTTATGTTTAGCCTTATTCCTGGGTCTACTTTGTGTCTGTTAGCTTTATTTTTCCTTTTAACTTTCTCACCTACTTCTACTTTGTTATTCTATTGTATTTCATGTATAACTGTAAGTCACCTTATATCCTTTTTGGAATCAATTACTTGTACCCTATAAATAAACCAGAAAGAAAACCCACAAATTTTGGAAAATTCCTAAAGCATTTGAATATGCCCTTCCATGAGATAAGATGAACAAAGTAATGGTTGTGACCAATCCCCGATAATATAATTAGTGGCTAAACTTTTTAGTTCCTTTGATGATCAATTCTAATATATAAGCAAGACAGCACAACCATTAGAAACTACAACCTTGACATTCAGAAGTGGACTTACCTACAACAAAGCCAGTAAGGCCAAAGTGGCCTTTTAGGTGCATCCTTACTACTACCCACCCTTACTCCCCATTTACCTTAAGGCACAGAGTAGGTTTTTACAAACCTAATTATTCAAGTCTAATTCCCTGGTAAGTCATGAAATTATTCAGTTTTTTAGGGACCTACCAGCTTTAATCAAGGAATTACATCTGCTTTTCAAGGGCAGCATATGGTAAGAGTTTTCATCAACACCTGGCACATAGTCAAAGTCTAAATTTGACTAATAGTCAAATACTTGTCAATTAACTGACACAAAGCTACTGTAAATGTTTATTGAATGGAAATGAACTGCTGTACATTGTTGCACTAAATCCACTCCTCTCTGAGTCCAAACGGTACTTACAGATCTTTCCAGATCTCAGGAGTTCCACTTAGAACACTGGACTAGTTTGCTAATCATTTAAAAGTCTCACATATGAGCATCTAAACTCCCATTAAAGCAAAAATATCATCAATGTCATTTATCTCCTTAATGGTTTCTGATGTATTATGTTTGTTTATTTGCATCCTTGTCTTCAAATCAGTTTCATTTTCTTTGCTTCCTTTAAGAGTTTCATGACTTTGTTTCTCAGTTTGTACAACAGGATTTGAAACTCTGCTACTCAAGAGTTGATTACTGTTAGGGTGGAAATTAGTTCTATGAACTGCATGGTGTGATAGTCTCTGTTTACTGGTATCTGCAGCATTTTGAGTCCCGTGAGGAGACTGATGAATTTCCTTTAAAAGAGTCGACTGCAACTTTCTCTGTGGTTTTCTCTGTCTCAGTAAAAATCTGCTCTGTGATCTTCTTTGTCTCAGATGATGCTTTGAAGTTTTGCTACCTAAGCCATGAAGAAGGCAGTTGCAAATAGATGTTTTTAGACACTCTAGTTTCTTGGGCAAACTTTAAAAGACAGAAAGGAAAAATCTTGAGATTTTTAAAATACAGAAAACAGCCTTAAAAACTTTTAATATGTCTCCTTTTTACCAACTTCCAACAGAAAATGTACAATTTATCTACAAGTCCTATGCCTAAGTATAAACCCAGAATTGTAACGAAAAATAAGGATATAGGAGCTCCAATCCAAATCTGCATTTTCAGAGCACAGCTTCCCTCAGGCTGTAGGCAAATGTGTCTGCATTATTTTCCCAAAGTAAAGTAGCTCCTACAACTGCCTGGTAAGGCAGCTGAACGGTGAGATACTTCCATACTTTAGAGTCAGAGCTTTTTTCTGGTAACTGCTAATCTGTTCATAATGCAATAGGAATGGACCTGGGAAAGGATGTATCATAAATAAATAGGAAAAAAAAATCTGCAAGGGTGCATTAGTCCATTTCTGGATAAACAACTTCCATTGTAGCAGGACATGAATAAGGAGAATGGAATAACAGTAAGGAGAGAGTTTATGTAAGAATGAGAAGACAAGTCTTCTGGCCCAAACTGACAGTTTTGAGCTAACCAATTTGTGATTTACCTATCATCTTCAGGTTGGGGAATTCAGATCTCAAATAGCTGATTATTTTAGGTGTTTTGCTTCTGAATAGAGTACAGGCCACAAAGTATATTAGTACCTTGCTAAATGCCCCACTGCTAATGATCACCAAATTTCAAAAGATTAGCATGGATCTGTACTTCCTACCCCAACACCTTTTCCTCTTTCTTTTTAATCAAATATAGAACTTGTGGAAGCCCATTATAATTTTAGTAATTCATTATCTCTGTTTCCAAACTGTTTTCTTAATAGAAGCAGTAATTTTTAAGCAGGGAGAAGGTAGGTATATCTCCCAATTGAAATGGAAATAGAATGAAAACAGAAGAATCAGAGGATCCATATGAAGTTCTAGGTCTCCAACACCCTGAGCAAAATCATTTCCTTACCTGTAACTGTGGACATTAAGTAAATTAGAAATGTACTAGAAATATATTACTGAAACAGCAAGACAAGAAAGTATGAAAGAGGACTATAATTTTGTGGGTTACAGAATAATGGTTTAACCAAATACCAATTTGTTATCCTTCTCATTAACTTTTAATGATTATCATCTCTTCCTCATTTACCCCTGACTTTAAACCTAGAACAACTCCACCTCAGGCTAAGTTTCCACCCTGAGCCAGATCCCTTTTAGATGGCTACAGACCTTTAGTGAGGACCCCAATGTAAAAACCCTTTCAGCAAGTTATTCCTTAGGAATACTTAAATTCTCCCACAGCTCTTAATCAAAACTCATTTTTAAAAAAATGACTACATATCAATTTTATTTGTTAAAATGGAAATATATTTCCCATACATTTTAAAAGAAAATTTAACAAATTTTAGACAGTAAAATTGCTTCATCCATGGGAACCATTATAAAGCCCTAAACAGATATTTGTAACTATAGATAAGAAATTATGCTGGATGCACAGAATATTTCTTGACAGATACATAAAAAACCAGTCAGAATGACACTTCTATGAAGAAAAAAGGACATTCATAGCCATTTATGGCTGAAATTGTTACCATGGGCATCTATTATTTTTTTAATAAAAATATAAAACCGTAAAGTGTCTAACTTCATGTAATGCTTCAAGCAATACCAACGCTCACAATCAAAAATGACCATCCTTAAGCAGTTCTATGAACATAGGAATCACAAGAAAGGAAAAAATCAATACAGGGAGACTATAGCTCCCATGAAGGAAAATTACCTGACCCTGTAGTCTGATGTGTGACTTTATAAGAGGCAAGTACGTTCTGCTTCTGCTGTCACTTATTCTGCTGCACTGAAGCTGTGGGCAGACTGGCTGTCTTTCCTACTTAAGCTAGAACTCTGTGAAAATTAAGTCTGTCTTACAGATGGTTTTATCCCCAGATATTCCTAACACTTCTGAATGAATGGATGGAATGGTGAAGAGTAAAAATCCAATTAACCAAGTTTACTTGTTTCCTCCCGATGATATAGCTTTGTCCAACAAAATCAGCAATTAAGAGTGGGTCCCATTTTTAGCCTCCTTCAGGCTACTAACATCCCATTTTAACAAAAGCTGACTTGAATATATACTTTTGCCTTAAATGATAGCAGGAAAAGGAATATAATTTTTGTAATATACTTACCTATAACCTTGAGCTTCCACATGTTTAAGCCGGTTACTTTTAAGAAGTTTGTTGCCCAGAAAGGAAGCCTGAGCCTTTAGTTTTTTGCTTCTGCACCACAGGATCGCCATTTGAATTTCTTTAGAGAGTTGTATGAAAGTCTCAGCCTCTTGGAATCTTTGCACAAAACTTTGGGCACAAGGAGTTCCTGTCGCTTTCTGAGAAGAATGTCTGGTTGCCTTTAGTTGGGATTTAGGACATTTAATCTCAGAAGTGGCCTCCTGAAATAATGTAAAGGTGAAAAAATATATTGGATTTGTTATTGACTTGTAAATATATGACAACAAAGAAAAGCTGATTCACAGACTACCAAAATTTTTAAAAGAAGAAAATTTTTAGCTCACTGTGCTTTCCTTTTGTCCTAAAAAACTTACTTAGCCATGTTCCTAACACAAGATTGTTTCCTTCTGTGCTCCAAAAGATCCTGTCTATAGTTGAATTTAGTAATACACAGGAAACAATATAAATATTCTAACATATCTCTATTTAACCTATATGTAGGAATAAAACTCCACATAATTAAATATTGGTCAAAGTCAATCTGGTAGGGAAAAATTACTGAAAAGCGCTATTCCGCTGTACTACTGGATGACTACCACATTTTTTTCACTTATTTCTATACCCTGAGTCACCTTCCTCAATGAAGAGTCATAAATTTTACTGAAAATACGTGAAGACAGGGACGATTGCCGAACATATGTTTAAAATGCTTAACTGAGCACCATTTTCAGTTCTAATGTGACACCTTTGTCTCTTCAACCCATCTTTCTGTAAGAAGTTTGAATTTTACCAAATTTTACTGTTTATGAAAATATGCCACCTACTAGGTGGACTTCCATCTTTGATTCAAGGGTTAGCCTTCTTCCAAGTGTCTTACCCTCGAGAACATAAAAACATAATAGAAAATGTAAAAGTAGAGACCTATCAATGCTTTATGTTGTTGATCAATAAAAGTCTGTCCTAAAAGCAGACTAAGCATATTAGTGCCAATTGCTAAAAATGTGGTAGTGATTAGTCATGATAAGAGGGACACTGACCAAAACTAGGAAAAGGTAGATGGACAACAGAAGTTTCAAGGGTCACAGAGAGCCATACTTAAAACAAAGTTGGCAAAACTGGGGAGTGGTGTAATAGTAAAGAACAAAGGCTATGAAACCAAATTGCCTGCACTCAAATCCCAGCTCTGCCTTGTATTTGCTGTGTGCTCTGAGGAAGTTCATTGGCTTTATATGCCTCAATTTTTTCATCTGAAATATGTAAACAATAATAATAGCACCTGTCTCACAGGGCTTTTGTGAGGATTATTGTGAGTTAATGCATATAGTGCAATTCCTAGCAGAGTAAATGCAACAGAAGTACATATTAGTTATTATTATAATCATCATCATCATCAATTATTCTTCCCTCTGGAACTCATGAATTAGATAGTATATAAATGCAAATTGGAATCCTTGTAAACATTGAAGAAAGTACTCTGACTTATTAGAATCATTAAAAGTTCTTAAGAAGAATGGAAGAAATAAACCATGCAGGATAACAGAAAAAAACAATTTTGAGAAGACAGAGGGTAATACGAGTCAACTAGTTACCAGATGAAAGAAGGTGACACTGACATACCTGTTGTTAGGTCCAGAACGAACAAAATTTACAGACACTAAGAAGAAGAATCATGTTAAAGCTTGAACTCTGACAGGAAGAAATGGAAGCCTCATGACAGAGGATGAGGATGAGGATGATGAAAGTAGCTAATAACATCTAACACCAACTAAGTGCCTACCATACTCTTGACTGTGCCAAACACTTTACATGCATTAAAACTGGCAGAACCCATGAAGAACAATTATTAGGAAATAAAGGAATGAATATGTCAAGAAACTTACATAAGGTCACAAAGTACAAACCTAAGCCAGGACTCAAACCATTTCTGTCTGACTGTAAAGCCCATACTCTTAAGCTACAGTACAATCCACACTTATGATAGATCCTAGGGTCACTTTAAAATTTTAGCAAAAATCTTAGTGAAATGTTTCTGAAGGCATTCTATTAACTGGGTGCATTCAAATCCCTTGGAAGAGCCTCTATTCCTTCAAAAGCTCAGACTGAGAACTAAGATGGCACTAAGCTTAGAGCTCGAGATAAAAATAGAAAATTCAATCTCTGTCCTTGGTAAGTGGCATCTACAAATTAGCAGAAATCATAAGCTATAGTAAGCCAAACCTGAATAGCTTTGTGTTTCAGCTGTTTGCAGAAAGCCCTCAGATCAAATTCTGTTGACTTTTCTGTGGAGATGGAAAGATCACAGTTATAAAAATTTAAACATACTATTTTCAAATCAACAAATTCTTAAGTGCATAACACCACTTCTTGCCAAATTACTACTAAAGGGAATTAAGCAAGCAAAGAACTATGAAACAGCAACAGAAACAATCTTAAATGCTGAAGTTTTGAAAACACAGGTATTACATAGCTCTCTAAAGATGATATATGGTAGTTAAAATTAAGGAGATGCAGGATTTCTTTCTACACACTGCATAATTATATTGTAATTTCAAAAATTTTTAAGAGTATGTGCCATATAAAAGCATATTACCTTGGAAGATTTTCTTATTCTTTACTGGCTGTCCAAGATCCACATTATTCTGTACATTGATCTTCATTTGTTTAGCTTTTTTGGAAATTCTAAGTAAAGTTTCTTCACTGCACCTTGGTGATTGCTCTTTTGTTAAAAACAGCTTATTTAGTAATTTAGTTACTCCTTTAGCTGCAAAAGCTGTAGGCATTTTTTTCTTAAATACCTCACAATAGGGCTGTCCTAAAAATTCAGCAATATCAGAAGGAAAGGTAAAATCTTTGAAGTAAGGCAATGGTTGAATCCTAGAGACCTCTTGAAGCAATCCAAACAATGGTCCATATAAAGAAATCAGCCTTTTTAAAACACCTTTATAGAGAACCCTAGAGAAAGAAACAGGAGCTCATGAACCAACCAGTAATTACAATTTACAGATTATACAATAACTACAACATTCAAAGCTGAAAATAAATATCTATAATCTGCCACTATAGATTAAAAAAAAAACACTATAACAAATATTTGCAAATAGCCAGATTAGTCTAGCCCCAACAGAAAAATCCAAGTAGAGTATGTTACTTAAAACCAAATAGAAACACAGAAAGTTGTCTCAAAGGATGTGCATCAAAATTTTAAATGCAGTTTTATCTAGATGGTGAGATTTTAGGCAGTTCAAGTTCTTCACATTTTTCTATTTAAAAAAAATTCTTAAAATAAGCATGTATTATTGTTGTAATCGGCAAAAATTAAAGCTATTTTCATCATAGAAAATAATATTGAATGTTTGACATTTTAAAATAATATGAGTGGTGATTCTAACATCATTACCCCAGACTAAAGATAAGCAGAATAAAAAAACAAGATGATTGAAAATAGTATTTAAGATATCCAGGCTAAGACTTCAAAGCAAGGTTTTTAATCTCCAAAGACAGAATTTTTTGTGTTTGTTTTCTAGTTTTAATTCAAATTAGAGATAATCATCCTAATTGTCTAAAATGGCCCAGAACAGTTCTCCTTACAAAGAGGGGCAGATTCCGAGTCCAATTATTCATCAGATAAGTTTTATAATATAGAAGATTATAAAATAGTAATATAATATAGAAGATATCTTTGGTTTGTAACTATTATCAGTGTTCTTTATCAACTATACCTCAAAAAGCAGTGGTGTTTCAGGTGGAAGAATCTAGAGCACATAAAGAAGGGCACTGCCATAAAAAATTACAAATCTACAGGCAGAAAGAATCACAAGATACAGCCTACCCAGAAACACGCTCATTTTAAATGGGCTGTTTGCTCTATGATTACAGCAACCATTTTTTTATTATTCTAGTTGCTAATCCTACAAATTCAATTACTTAATTCTTTAATGTTGAGGTGATCTCTTGGCTTCAGATTTAAAGCCTAATATTCTGACATAACTATCAACATGTAGCTTCCCAATCCACCCCAAATAAACTCTAATTAAATGTAGAAAGGGAACTCCATCTTCATCATCCCATGGGAAAACAAAAATGAAAACTACTAATGAGAAAGCTAAGGTGAGTTAAAGAGATCAAAAAGAAATGAAAGATTTCTAAGGTATGTACATACATACCATAATCTGCTCACCAGCCCAACCATCACAAGGTTTAAAATAATGAATTCTTGCAAACCTAGATGTTTCACAGTCAAGCTGAAGAATCAAGTTAAAGTTAGAAAACAAAACTAAAGTAATTTCGATTTATATTTATGGAAAAACTAGATTGGAAGTAGAAATAATTTTCTTGAAGGAATTAAAGTCTTGAAGGAATATACACTCTGCTAGAGTTCTCATTATTAAATTTAGTTTCTAACATTAAGAGTTTCTAACTATTAATGCCCTTAGGATAATACATACTAGATAGAGACAGGCAAACTCTGGCAATGATTGTATTAGACAATTCTGGGGAAAAGGAGGTAAAGAGCAAAATTTTAAGAATTCCCATAAGTTATAACTCTTACAGATCCCTTAACTTTCTAAGAGAAATACTAAATATATCCAAACAATTCCAATTCAGAAGAAGGTATTTCAGTTGATTCAAGGATACAGAAATGTCTTGCAGCAACAGTCCAACAAACGAAGTAACAATTTGCAGGCTCCCAAAATCTTCATCAGCATCAGTTCCACAACTGGTTGGCTGGGGACGATACATGCTTTGGTAGTTACAGGCTGATTTTCACTTGATAAAAGTAGAAAAGTACATTACTTTCATTAAATATAAATCACTGATATAGCAGTTTTCAAGTGCAGATGGGCTACTAGCTCAAGGTAGTTATGCTCAATAATGACTCAGTTGATCAACACAGATGTTTCAATATAATCTATTATGACCCCACATTTCAAGTCACGCCAGTACCTCCTTCAAGCCCACAAAGGGAGATGACCACAAATACCAGGTGTCCCTTATTAAAACAAAATTTATACAGCTAAAGTATAATTAGTTATATTCCAACACCAAGCAGAGAAAAGTCCAAAGGGAGAGCACAGCAAGACACCAAGTCCCCAGGTCATCACAAAGCAACTGGACCACTTACTTGGAAGAACACAACTCAGACAAATCTTGAATTGAACCCTCCAAATTCATGTTTTTCAAACGTTTTAAACATTGTTCAACCTAAAAGGGGAAAAATACTTCAAATTTGTATGTATATAACATAGATAAGGCCACTGATGTAAACAGGAAAGCAAAGAAATCCAAAATTCCAAAGTATCAAAATAGACTGAATACCACAGAACAAAATTTTTTAAGGGTAAAGAAATCCATAACCCAGAGCAATTGCTTCTGGTTAAAAATCTAAAGTTTATCCAGCCAAAAGAAATTTCATCAGGTTATGAGTAACAATTTAATATCTGTGATGCTAATAAAGGGGACCAAAGTAAGTATAAGATTATTATCAAGATTATAATTTTTCTGAAGCTACATGACTCTTAATAGATAAACTATTTAAAAAGATAGTAAATTAACTACTAAACTTTAACAATATGTAAGTGCTACAGAGTGAGGAAAGTGATCAGTTTATTCACTTTATGAATGTATATTGAACACTTATACATGCAAGGCATGCTGGGAAATCAAATAGTACATAAGACACTTCCCAATCTTTAATTGCCAAAAATCTAGTAAACAATTCATTTAAAAGACACATATTTAAATAGTAAAATAAAAAGATATGCCCTCAGCACTTCCTCCTTCTTTGCTGTCTTTTTCTCTATAGCACCTCTTATTACCATCTGACATTTGACTGATTGACAACTGACTGATTGCCTTTTTCTTCTCAACTATAAGTTCCAGAGGGCAATATATTTTGTCTATTTTATCTACCACTGTAACTCAGTACTGAGTGTTGAGTAGGCACTCACTAGCATTTTTTAATTAAAAAAAAAGGGGGCCATCCATTATATAAAACATGATAACAATTCTGTAGTCCTCGGAAAATATACACAAAGGGTGTATAAAGGACTGCTTTCAGACTGAAGGACGTGAGGATTTGGATGGCCACTGATACTGGCAAAGACAGTATCTTACTAGAGCTACATATTGCTACTAGAAATTCAGTTATGGATTCTCTCTTAACAGTATAGTTTTCAGAGCAATGGAGGCAACAATCCCTAAATTCTCTGAGGTCAGCCCCTTATTTTGATCATGTTTCAATTCTAGACACCATCTTCTGAGAAAGGTACTGAAAAACCAAAATGATAAAGCAAAAAAAATTTGAGAAGTTTATGAAGGAAGAGCAATAGTCTTCATCTAGTCAAAGTACCATCACACAGAAGAGGAATCAAGACTATTTTCTGTGCTCCACTTGGGAGAACATGACAGTGAAGCTAATTCCAGTACCTAGCTTTTGAAGGTAGAAAAAATAAATCTTAAAGTAGATGAACGTTTTCTATAAACTGTGATATGTAAGCAGATATAAGGTAGTAGTAGTAATGATAGTTGCAGCAGCAGCATGAGACATGTTCTCTACTCTAAGGGATGGTAGGGAACATAAAATACGTACGCAAATAGCTGTACCACAATGTAGACTGTGCAAAATGCCTAAGAGAGGGAGGTCCAAATAATCAAGAATGATAAAAAGAGGAGTTCAGCTTTACTAATCAGAAAAATGCAACTTAAAATGAGATTACCATAACATACAATTATGTTACTCCTCAAGAAGAAATTATTACTGCTGGGAAGTCTTGAAGATGAGACTTAGAGGATGAGAAAGTCTTTAACTGACAGAGATAGAGGGACTGGACATTCTTAACATACAGAACGAACTGAGCAAAGCTCAGGTTAAGGGAATGAATGTGGTGAGCAGAGGACTCTATTCTCAGGTTGCCTGGAGTATAAAATAGATGAAAGATGAGAGAGAAGCCTGAGCTAAGGAAAATTGAAGAGGACAGATCATGGAGGATCTTGTAAGCCAAGCTAAGAAGTTTGATCTTTATTCAGAAGACAGTGAAGAACCATTAAAAATCAAAGCTCTGTTTTAGGATGATTTGGGTTTACAGAATATGCCAGAGTGTGGGAAAGGTTGGAGGAGGAAAGATCAGTTAGGACAGCAAGGCAACTAAAAGTTGATAATGTCTAAAAAAAAAGAAAATGCAGCCAGAAGTAAAAGAAGGGACTACATGCAGAGAAAGTTTTGACTGATCAACTGACTGGATGGCAGAGCTACATAAAAGAAAGAAGCAGAGAAAATGGAACACCACATTTTTCTGACTGGATAATTATTCACAATTACCCAGGAGAAATATGTTCAATCTGAGATAAGTTTGATTTTGAAGTAAAAGATTCAAAAGAAGATAAAAGCTGCCCAGAAAAAATTCAGGAGAAGACCATGATCCCAGACCTTTCTTTGATGAAGAAATCATCATCTCTTTTGCTTTAATGGCTTTTGCTTTAATGGTTGAAAATTAACCAGAGAGCATGAACCTGTAGGTTTAGAGATTATGTCTTTTTTACCCCTGTATACCCAGCACCAAGCAAAATGTCTGACAAATAGAAAGTTACCAAAAACACTTGCAGAATTAATAAGGTGAATCAATGAATGTGCATATGAAGAATCCAGCTTAGGAGGCTCTGCTCTATGGTGCAGTCCCTAAGCTGCAGGGTCCAGTTTTGTCTTATACTCCAAAAATTACATGAAACCACTTTACACACTCTAATATATTACCAATTTGATTATATAGCCCACAATAAATAAATCACAACTTTGTTTTGTTTTTGTTTGTTTGTTTTTATGATTGTAGGATTTTGATTATGCCCAGAATTTTATCTCTTCAACACTTTGTCTTGGTCAAAACACTGTGTCCTTGAACTAAGCAAACACACTGTAATTTATTATAGATTGTGTATAATGAAGAAAACTTTTCATAAAATTACCCACTAGAAACAAGATAGAAAGAATTAAGCATAGTTCTTTTCTAAATAAATAAATAAGTTTTTTGAAATACTTAAAAAAAAAATGAAATCCCACATGCAACTATGGACTAAAGACCTATAAGTCACAAGTAATTTACTGAGTTTCCATAAATAACAAAATATTAAGTAGCAGTATGATCTCCATCTTCATCAAGCAAAATGTTGAATCTTAAAAACAGGGCTTCCTCCTTACCTGTTTGAGGGCCAAATGGGGCTTGTGGCGACCCATTCTGTTGTGATTGCTGTAAAGGACTGCGCATAACACATCGGTTTCTGCATCTAAGGTTTGGCTCTTCAGCGACAGTGTAACAAGACAGCATTCTTTAATTACAGCTGCAATACAAAGGTCTAAAGCAGAGAGGTTTAATAAGACTTAATATGCATTTCTACATTAAGTATAGTACATAAAAATACACTGAAAGAAATATCTTTCCTTATTTGTTTTAAAAGACTCAAGGACAAATTAACAAAATCAGCCTCAACTGTAAAGATATAATTAATGATTCTAAGTATATAAGAAGTTGGAAAACGATAACAGATGATATGAAGTCTGGAAATCAAGACAATACCTGTTAAAAGAGTACGTATATCTTTACATCGCATTTTATCATGATTTAAATAATCTTTTATATGAATATTTTGGCAATCATTTGGTATACACTTATACTCTATAGATACCTTGAAGATTTTGCACATGCTTTATACTTCTCTGAATCCCCATTTTGTTATGCACATAAGCAAGGCAGAATGGATACATTCATACTCTTAAAAGTCAAAGACACTGTATTTAGATACCACTTTAAGATATGTTAAGAGAAACCGGCATGGCAACTGGAAATTACATTACTTGATAAATGCCTGACTGAAAGCGGAAGATAACAGCTTCCAAGCTGGAAAAGCTGTGAAGTAGAAGATGGAGTTAATGAGTTCTGTATGGCTAGCACTAGCATCCCAGATGGAACACAAAGGCAGGTTTCTACACAACATGAAGAACTTTTTTTGTCCCAAATACCTGAAACAAGAATGGGCTGCCTTGGAAATGGGGAGTGAGTTGGTGAATGTCCACACCTAATAGGAATCTTGTTAAGGAATTTTTTAATACAGGAGGAAGAAAATCTGTAAACTGCGTAGGATGGATGGATAGATGGAGAAGAGGATGTGATGATTAGATAGCTTGTATGCATTTAATATTAATAATAACCATCATTTAAGTGTTTATTTACCATATCAGGCAAATACTTTACCTATAACATTAACTCTTTTATTCTTCAAAATAGCTCTGTGAAGCAGGTACTAATTTTATCCCCATTTGAAAATGAGCTGAGGCACAAGAAGGTTAAACAATGATTCCCGGCAAAGAGAAGAGCTAGGATTCAAACCCAATCTGGCTCCTGAGTCAAGTGCCTTATTACTACGCACTACCGCCTGAATAAACAGCAATCCCATCATACACTGGTAAAACACTTTAAGAGCACTCAATCCCTAAATGACATCATTAGATCCTCCCAAAAACCGGTGATGTAGAGAGAACCGCATTTTGCAAAAGAGGAACCAGAAAGATCACAGTTTAAGTCCAGAGTGCCTAGGTGATTCCCCGCAGCTACCCAGAGGCAGAAGTCGGGAAACTGACTGGAGGGAAACGGTCCTGAGTGCACTGAGCGAGCACAAGGTGCCCAAGCAACACTTTTCCCAGACGCCGGCTGCTTCCGCCTCTCTCCGTACCGTCCGTGCGGGGCCGGGCTCTGGGTCTTGCTTGCTACAGCCAGGCCCGGCGGCAAGCACAGTAAGTTCAAGGAGGTTGCTGCGCATCCACAGGCCCTCCGAGATTCCCAGGCAAATTCCGGAGCGCAGCCCCTCGCAGCACCCGGCCCGGCGCCCAGCGGACTCAGGAAGTCCCGCCCTCCGCGCACGTGCACCGCCCCGGCCGGACACCACCTCCGAAAACTGTCTGCTCCGGTCGCGCGCGGGGTACCTCACCCACCTAGGGCCGAGCCAGGGTCCTGTACTGTCACTGCGCTGCGGCTCCCCGGCCTAGGGATCCTCACGCGGTTCCAAGGCTCCGGGCCCGGGAGCACCACAGCCATCTGGCGAGGCCTGGGAGGGACGGGGCGAGGCGGAGCGGGCGGGACTAGTGGAGCGCCGAAGGTGGAAGAGGTCAAGGGGCGGGGCCGTGGGCGGGGCCGGGCCGTGGGGGCGGGGCGGGGAGGAAGCGGGTCCTTCACGGAATCCCGGACCGAATGCTGTGAACTGGGAAGGAGCCAGGTGATCGTCCGGCATCTGGCAACCAAAACCTGCACGCGTGTCAGAATCTCTTGGGAGAGTTTTGGGGGAGAGCCTCGCCCCGGTACTACTCAATCAGAATCTAGAACGGAGAGAAGAATCTGCATTTCGTTTATATTTCCCCACCCAGGATTCGGAGGCACAACCAAGTTTGAAACTACAGTACTTCAAGGCGTTTTACAGATATGGAAACTGAAGCCCAGAGTTGGGTTGGTGCATGCATCCCCAACTCTGTCTCAGATATTAGGAGAAAAGCAGGAGATGAAATAAAGAGGCTTATGCAAAGTGTAGAATTTGTAGCGCAGGAGTAATTTACTTTAACATATTCAAGGAAGTCTCCTCTATCTTGAGCAATCGCAAAAGTGCGCGATCATTAAACTTGTAAGTTGTCCGACTTTCAGTCCCATCCTCAATATCTAAGAGAGGACTATATCCTCACCTCATAATCATCTTCCTTATAGTTCATTTATTTTCAGCCAAACTGATGCTACCTTATTTAAGTACTTAAGGCTCCAATGGCAATATATTTGAGAGGCAATATATTAGAGAGGATTCTTAAGACCCACTGCCAAGCTTCTAATTATAACTCTGCCCGTTTACTGGATCTATGATCTCAGGAAAGTTACCTAATTTATCCAAATCTTAGTTTCCCTATAGGTAAAATGAAGATAATAATAGTCTAGATCTTATAGAGTTGTAAAGTGCAGTAGAACAGTGCCCGGCATACAAACAAACATTTACCAGAATGAATATTGTTGATATTATTTCTAATGTTTAATACAAGTAGCATTGTCTTATTGAAGCACTTCCCATCTCTGTGTGTGTGCGCTTTGCACTCACTAATTCCTCTACTTGGACCATCCTCTTGAAACACAATCTCCCTCAGCTCCAGTGTCATCAACTCTTGGTAATTCTTTCTTAACATTCCATTCACACTCCAGAACTTGAAATAGGGACCCCCTTTATGTATACGTGGCTTCTATATTAGCTTCCTGTTGCTGTTGTAACAAATTACTCCAAACATAGTCATTTAAAACAACTTAGTTATATTACATTTCTGAAGGTCAGAAGTCCAAAATCAATCTCACAACTAGGTCAGCAGGGCAGGTTCCTCCTGGAGGCTCCAATGGATAAATTACTCCCTTACTTTTTCCAGCATCTAGAAGCCACCTAAGTTTCCTGGCTCATGTCTCCATCCTCTATTTTCAAAGTCAATAGCACAACATTTTTCAGTCTCCCTCTACCCTCTCTCAACCTTCTGCATGCCTCCCTTTTAAAAGGACCTTGGTGATTACATCGAGCCCACCAAAACAACCCAGGATAATCTCCCCATCTCAGAATCTTTAATTACATCTACAAAATCTGCTTTGCAATGTAAGGTAACATTCACAGATTCTGGGATTAGGATATGGACATTATAGGGGGGCATCATTCAGCTTATCACAGACTCAGAACTTACCTCACTGTATTAATTTGTGTGTTCATATGTCTCTTCCAATGGCATGTGAGTTTGCTGAAGGTTATACTGCCAATATAGCTCACTGATATTGTATAAAGTTTTTGAAGGATGAATAGAATTAGTTACCGTTGGAGCAGAGTTCCAGGAACACACACCTCTAGGTCCTTTTCATCCTGGGGGAGAAATGGGTTACATACAGTAGGGAAGATGGAGAACTATAACCCAGGGGGAGGTAGAACTGTGCTGTTGTATTTGGGGCCGTCATGGGAGCTTCCAAAGGCATTCTTATTTGATTGGCTCCTGAGGTCATTTTGATTGACACTTGGCTGCTATATAACTCTTGGCCTAGTGCACATGTGCTCAGTATGTTGTAATTAGATTCATGAACTTCCAGGCATAAACATAGTATTATAATGAAACTTAAATTGTAGGGTAGCACCTTTATCACCTTAGGCAAGGGATCCCCAACCCTGACAACATCACAAGGAGCTTTTAAAAAGCCCAAATTAGAGCTCTGCTGAGACCTAATGAATGTGAATTTCCAAAGTAGGGCCTGAAATTTTCTATTTTTAAAAGCTATCCAGGTAATTAGAATCAGCCAGGTTTGGGAACCACCAGTCTGTAAGCATCTGTAGCTGAATTAGGCTATGACCCACCTGTCCTTTGTCTCTGGGGAAGCAGGAGGGATTCTCTAACTACCAATAGGGTATTCTTTGTGTGGTCTCTGGTCTGGGCCCTTATTCCTTTGTTCGCCTGTTGATCATGTTTGACTAGCTGGGAGTATGAAGCTGGGAGTAGTGGTGTCAATCATGGGCAGAATTTGTATTTTACCCTGAAGACTGGACAGAAGCTAAGGCAAGACATCATGAGGGCCTGAATTCAAACATTGGCTCTAAAGATGGACAATATGACTTATGTAGATGTCTACTATTTAGATATTTAGGTGTCTTGTATGACTTCCAGATTTTTGCCTTGAGTTTGGGAAATAGCATTCAAAAGTAGAATGGATTTAGGCAGGAATAATGAGATAACTTTTGATCTACTGAGTTTGAGGTTGCCTATGAACTGTCCATAAGAATAAATACAATTCACTAGGTGAATAAATGGGACTATAATTTAGAAGATGATTGCAAAAGAAGGAAGTAGAGATGGTGAATATAGGACAATATTTTTAGAGCTTGCATGGGAAGGTAAAATAGTTTATGTGTAACAGCAAGATGCAGGATCAATCAGGATATTGTTTTATTTTGTTCTGATTTTAAGGATAGTATATCAGTCAGTGTTCTACCAGTCAAACAGAACTAGTAGGAAATATATATACATATATATACACGTATACATATATGTGTGTGCGTGTGTGTGTGTGTGTATGTTTGTGTGTGTGTGTGTGTGTGTGTGTGTGTGGAAAAAGCAGGATGGAAACTCTTAGGCAGGAGCTGAACCTACAGTCTACAAGTGAAATTTCTTCCTCCTTCCCATCTTCAGGGAAATCTCAATTCTTAAGTCCTTTTAAATGGATTTGATCAGGCTCCCCAAATTGCCTAGGATAATCTCCCTTATATAAGGTCAACTGATTGTAGCTGATAATAACATCTAGAGAATACCCTCACAGCAACACCTAGAGACTAGCAGTTTAATTGAATAACTGGGTATCATGGCCTAGGCAAGCTAACACATAAAACTGACCATCACAGATAGGAAAATATTTGATCAGATGTATAAACTAAGGGAAAGGAGCCAACAGAGTTAGAGAAGCTGGACATACTAAAGAGATAAAAGGGAAGGAATTGGTGGAGTAAGGCCCATTATTCATTTAGCAAAGTTTTTGACATCAGCTGTTTGCCAGGCACCATGCCAGGTCCCAGAGGACATAGGCAGGGATGGGATCAAGTGCTTATGCAGAGGAATTAACTTAAAGGTTGAAAAGCCTTTATTCTCTGAGCCAAGAAGAAAAATAAAGATAGCTTTAGATATGGGTATGTTTTGGGTAGAGTAATGGACAGATGAAGGAACCACAGAAAGAGATTCTGTGTCGTCAGTGGATGAGGACTTGAAATTGTTACTAAGAGTAGAGAGCAGGGTTCTGAGTGAGCAGTGACAAAACAACAACAACAACAAACCCTCTGCGATACAATGTTGGTGAATTTACTATAATGGAAATAGGGACAAAATGGTAACCAATTGTTTTGAATAGCAGAGCTCTTTAGTAGTGGCTAATTGATCACAGTGTCAGTAGGAATTGAATAGACTTCAAAATATTGTTTCATTTATATAACAGGGGCCAGAAACTTAATTTGAGCACCAAAATGGAGAGACATGACTTCTTATTCAATTTCTAGATTTGAGCAAATTCAACAACATAGACTCCTTTGACAGATGAAAAAGTCAGTACAAAGATGTTCATGACTGTCACAGTAACAAAATTGTGGGAACATATAAATATCCATGTATCAGTTATCTATTGCTGGTTAAACATCAACAACTTAGTGATGAGATAATAATTTTATTGTTTATAGTTCTGTGGGTCAGGAGTTTAGGAAGGCCTTGCAGGAATGAATCATTCCTTCTCCACATGGTGTTGGCTTAGGAACTTACCTGGGTCTGGAGGAATCAAGATGGCCTCACTCACAAGTTTGGCACTTCTTCTAGGATAGCTCAAATAGCTGGGCATGAGCTGGGATTGCTGAATCTCTTTCTTTTTATACCATTAGCTGGGCTCACACATATGTCTGAGGACTTGAGAAGCCATATGGCTTCTCTCTCCACATGGTATCTCTTCCTCCAGGACCTATATTCCTGAATAGACTCTGATAGGATAACCTGGACTTCTTTACATGACAGTTGGGATGTACCCTGAGCAAAAGCAGGTGCTACAATGCTTCTCAGGGTCTGGGCTGAGAAATCCCTGAATGCCATTTCCATAACCTTTTTTTGGCTTAAATAAATCATAAGAGTAGCCTGGATTCAAGGAATGGGGAAACAATCTCTAGATCTTCTTGGAAAAAGAAGATCTTTGTTGCAGTGTGTAAGGACATACTGCAAAGAGGCGTGGACACAGGAAGACATGATTCGTTCATTTGGGGCCATTCATTAGAGCTACTACAATCTGATACACATTTCTTTAAAAAATTATGGTCCATCCATAGGATGAAAAACAAGGTAGACAAAACTGCTATTACAAACAGACCTAAAAGTATATAATGGTTCAAACACAATAGATGTTTATTCTTACTCACATTGTGTTCAATACATGATTGTTCAAAATTTTAGGCTCCTTTGATCCTATGACTGAATCTCCCTAGGCCTTTGTCATTATCTCCATCTTGCTGTAAGAAGGGGGAACAGATAACATAAAGGAAGTACACTGCCTCTTAAAAGTAGTGATTCAGGAATAGCACATATCACATTCACTCATATTTCACTCCTAACTGTAAAGCAGGCCTTGAAATGTAGTCTAGTTCATGCCCAAGAAGAAGGAAATGAATTTTGGCGAAAAGCTAGAAAAACCATATCATATTTTAAAGATAGGTCATAGCACAGAGGAATGCTCACATTATATTAAAAAAAGATTATCAAACTTTATATATAGTATGACTCCAGGTTGAGGAAGGGACAAAGGGAAATGTGTATCTGGAGTGAAAATGATGCCATGATATTAATGATAGTTATTTCTGGTTGGTGAGAATACAGAAGAGTTTTATGTTCTATTTCATTTTCAGAATTGTGCTCAATGAATTACAAATTACCTCTATAATATGATAAATAGTATTTTTAAATATTAAAATTTCTCAATTATAAACCTAAATCACTCTTTTAGCAAGGACCATTGCTGCCAATCAATCTTCTATCTGAACTCCTAGAGCCTCATAGAAATGTAAAGAAAAAACATCCATTAATAAGTGGCATTATTCTCATCATTCTGTTGTCTGAGGTATTTAGAGGCCAACACACAATTTTAATACAGACAATCCCTAATTTAGAAAATCCATTTCTAAATCTGTTTGAAGCTAAATGCATTCTTTCATTAAATTATTGTGAAGCATGATGATTAGAATCCAGAACTAGCCCACCAAACCCACTTTGCTCCACCATACATGATGTCCCTGCCACTGGGCCAGCTATGGACCCCAGGATTGTTACAGAAAAGAGGCCAGCTATGGACCCCAAGATTGTTACAGAAAAGTGCTTTCCAGAGTCAAATTAAGATAGTAGGAGCACATCTTTCCTCAGCTTGTATCACCCTCATCCCCAAAAACCCCTGGCAGCCAGAATGGGAGCTTGTACCTTGCTGTATCTCCAGAACCAGTTTTCCTATCATGTGGAAAGTGAAAGCTGGGACTCTCTTAGCAATGAGCCCCTAACACAGTGGGACAGGGGAGATGGGGAGGACAGCTGAGTGCTAGGCCTGAGGCAGGGGTTCCAAATGGCATAATTACATGAAACTCAGGATTCTGAGGGAGGTGTTAGTGGTGGGATGTTAGCTTAGGATGATGAGGAAAATGCTAGGGGCTTCTAGAATGGGGAAAAGATGTTTTCCCCATTCACTTTCCCCTTCACTGAAGTACTGATATTGAACACTTTCGTTCCTCTCCATTCCAAGTCGTCCATCATGGCAGTTATTTCTTTGTCCTCATCTCCAGTAACCTTCAGATGCACTTCACTTTAGTCATGTACTCTCAAATCATATCTCAAGTCTTTTTGTCATCCAAAATTGTCCCATCTTTAAAATAATAAATTTAGACATTTCCCTTTCTGACAAATAGCTTCCTATCTTTTCAACTTTCTTACTTGTTACTTCTTATAAATCTAATCTTAAACCTCACTAAATCACCAGTCCTTAACCACCTATTTATTCTTCCTTCATCAGTATCCCTCTGCCTTCAACCTTTTTTATATAGAGCTTAGATTCTCCCAGTCCATCAGTTGCCAGTGTTCTCAATTCCCTCACCCCATTATACTTCCATAACATTTGTCTGGCACATGCCCAACCCAATATTAAGTCTACTTTATGACTTTTCTGTGGTTACAGAAAAAAAAAAAAACACAAGTCCTCAGACAAAAATTTTTTCAACTTCCTAATGCTAAACCTTCAAATTTACTTATCTCCCTAACCCACTCTGTCCTCCATTCCTCCAGTTACAATGGATAAGGTGATCTGTCTCTCACCTAAGACAAATCCCTCCATCTGTGTTCTGTGTCCCAAATCCTTCTGCCTTCTCATACACTTCAAGCAATAAATGAATCTGCTACATTTGAACAGCAACAATATACCCTTCTCTATTGGCCTTTTCTCATCACCATTTAAACATAAACAAGTCTCTTCCATCTTGGAAAGAATAAACTCCTCCCTCCACTTCAGAGTTTTTCTACTCTTTATACTGTCTCTTGCCTTTTCCTTCCCCAAGGGAAAGGAAAGAGAGATTAATCTACAGTCAAACTCCTTGAAAGTCTAACTCCTTCTTCACCACCTACTCAATATTTAACCCAATGCACTTTGGTTTCCAACTTACTATTAAAATTATTATATTAATCAGCATGCCAGCAGGAAGCAGAATCCATCCCAGATGGTTCAAAAGAAGGGGTAACTTAGTGATGTAGGCAATAAACATGTAATGGTGATGCACTCAAAGAGCAGGGACAGTGGACTGAAGGACAGAGAAGGAACTAAAACAGTGAGAACTAGAACCAGGGAAAAGAGGACACCTGGTGGGACTGAAGTCAAGGTTGGATGCACCTACCTCCCAAGACCAGATCCCAAAACACAGAAGGAATAGGGGAAATAGCTTGCCTTCTTCCGCCTTCTGATCTGCCATTGCCTCCCACTGGCCAAGCCCATTTGGAAGCCAGAGGGCAAGGGGGCTTGTGATAAAATCTACAGGGCTCAGCTCACAGGGGCACAGAGAAGGGGAGAAATGGTGAATACACAGAATAACCAGCATATTCATGCACAACCTCTTTTTCATAAAATCCAGTTTCTTGCTTTGACACTGTGGACCATTGCCTCCTTAAAATAATCTCTTCCCCTGGTGTCTGTGATACCATATTATGCTGCCTTTTCTTCTCTCTCAGGATGCTTCTGCTCATTCTCCTTTACCAGTCCCTCTTCCTCTGTCTATTTCTTCTATATTGGTGTTCTCTACCCACTCCCATGGCTACATCTATGAATTGAAAATTCAGAAATCTAACTCAGCTCCTGAGCTTTAGATTTTAAATACCTAGAACATATATCTGCATCATCATCTGATAATCCCAAAGCACCTCAAATTCAACACATCCTAAATTGAATTCAGCTCCCCACTTTCTCCCTGAAAACTTGCACCTCTTTTTGTCTCAGTGAATAACTTTTTTATCCACCAAGTTATCCAGTCAGTCATGCAAGCCATTCTCTTTGCTGCTGATTGAATGACTTTTCTAAAATGAAAAATATGATCATTTTACTCTTTTGCTGTCAATGGCTTGTTAATTCCACAATAAAGCCTGAACTTCTTATCATGGCTTACAAAGCTTATATCAAAGATTTCCAGCTGTACAACAAATCTATGTTCTCCTCTTATTCCTAGTATACTGCTGGACTATTCTTCCCAGTCTCTCTTGAATTAAGGGTGACCATATATATGACTGAGATCTAGCTAATAGATGCCATTCCCAGACTGCTTTAAAGAAGCAGCTGTGCCTCTTCCGCACTCACTCTTTCCCCTTCAGCAGTTCCCATAAAGCCCTAGGGGAAGGCAGAGCCATAAAATGTAATCATTGCCTAGAGGAAAGCCATTGCACACCAGAAATACCTGCTTGGACCATTAGGTGATCTAGTAATATATTTCTATGAAAAATTGAAGTGCAAAGAAGCTAAGTAACTAGCCCGAGGTCACATGGTAAGTATTCAATGGAGCTCAGATTTGAATCTGGACTTTTATACCAGAAGTCAAATAACCTCTGTGTATTATTTTTCTTATTATACATTATGATTTCTATTTCATTGCTTAATTGGCTGTCTCCATGTAGTTAAAGCTTTTTCAGAAAAAAAGGATCATGTTTGCTTGTTAATTGTTGCCTTTCAGTATCTAGCAGAGTATCTGGCATATAATAAGGGCATAGTAAATGTTTATCAAATAAATAATATTAGTGACTGAAGGAAAATTAGGGACAGAGAAAATGAATAAAATAATTATTCTTCCTCTCCTATTTACTGCTTTTGGTCAGGAGAGAGAAGAGTATTTTGAGGAAGAGAGCAGAAACCTTTCCATATGTAAAGAACAGAGGTCAATCAAGAATTGACAGTATCTGAACTGTTATTAATTTTCATATTTTATAAGTAACCTGAATGGGTGAAAGTCATTTCTATAGCACTTATTATCTGTCTATAATTTATTTCCCCCAAAAAATACTCCTTTAGACATTTCCAAATTTCCAAATTTCTGCCATGTATAATAATTTTTATGTCAAATCCTATCCATCTCCTAATTCCTAGTTCAGATGCCTCTCATTTCATCTACCCCCAAAGCTGAAACTAATTTTTTCCACCTCTGAACTCCCATCTCCCTTTATCTCTACCTCTTTTATGATACTTACCAAAGTCTGTCTTGTTCTTGAGACACATGTGCTCAATTCTGCAAGCACTTCCCTCCTGCTGGCACATGAGTACTCAGCACCTACTTCTTAAATAAATACTGACTGGATCAATTCATGAATAAAAAAGCCTTTTAATAAGAACCAAGTACTAGCCTAGCATTAAGAATCCTTAACTCAGAAAACATGATAATTCTAGAAATTACTGGACCACATTTGAAAAGTCAGTCATATGCTTTATGCATAATGTATTAATAACCCACACAAAGTCTCCAAAAATTTTCCTTGATTCTAAAAAGTATCCTATCATAGATTTTTATTTAAAAATGCATGCTTTTACTTCACTATATTTCTTGAGAACTTTGGCATTTTTAGGGCTTTTTTTAATGCATGTTTTCTTTCAAAATGTAATTTGCGTGCAAAAGTCCTAGGAGACAGCCTCTCACTTGTATTGAGGGGCTTTCAGAAAGTATAAGACAAACATTTTATTTGAATTCCTGGAGTAAATTTTGATTTGGATTTTGATCTGAATGTATAGGTATAAATCCCAGTTTAAGATCTGGAGTATATGAGAATTAAAATTGTCTTGGGTCAGATGCTGAGTTTCACTTTCTGGAAATATTTAGAGATAACACCTTACAAGAATCTTATACTTATTTCAAGACTCATAAAATGATGGTTAAAGAAAAGGAAGAGTTTCGAGAGAAAAGTGAGAAACGATTTCCCAACAAATAAATAAAAAGGGGGTGGAATTCAAGTTCCCCATTATTGAGAAATCAAGACTTATAGAGCAATATTTCAAACCCCATTTATTTAATATATCTTTCTATTATAACGTTGAGATTCACATTTTACTGTAATTTAATAGCTCTAAGTGTAATTATTCCCCGTGGACCTTTGCACGGACATTAACAGTACTCGTTCAAGAGTACATTATGGCTTGTTCAATACCCGCCTTTTTCACCAGAGGGCGGCAAGAGGCTGTACCGGGACTGCTCTCTAACTCGCTTGTTCTGGCTTCAGTTAACAAGCCAATCAGGGGAACCTAATCTATGTTCCCGTCACCAATGGAATCCCAGCTTCCAACCTCAGACAGCATGGAGACAAATCTAGTTATCCCCGGAAGACGAGATTCAGATAAACAGATGTCTCACAAGCAAAGTAGATGCACACGATTTCATGGCTTGGCCTCTGAAGTGAAAACAGGTCACAGGAGCTTTGGCCTGGAGTGGCATAACCTAAATTTATTTTCAAGGAGCAGTCACCTGACCTTGAGAACGGCTAGACTTAAAAAAAAAAAAAAAAAAAGTTGATAATCAGATAATTGGATATATTTTTTTCTACATTCAAGATCAAATGCCCAGAACTGACCTTGGAGAAAATGGAATAATGATTTCTGCTCTTTGACAGCCTTGAGGCAAAATTTCCAAGTCAAATTTATAAGGTGTACAAGGATTTGGTTGCTTGTTTTGCTTTTTTCTCTCTTGCCAGTTACCTCCTGAGAGCTGGGCATGGATCAGTAAGATCCCAGAGCTGTGGCTGCCAGCAAGTCTGTGCCTGATTTGGAGAGTTTCTGAAAAGGTACCAGGGCCTTTAGTGGAACATAATACCCTAGTACTATGCCAAGGGATGGAGCCAAGCCCTGTTTCAGTGTCTGCTGCTGAACCAAGCTCTGAGCAGTGGCCATCTTTTCTGCCCAAGAAATTGTTATTGGAATCTTTCAACTGTTTGCTTTTGTGACTAAACTGGTCAAGAAATTGATTTGTTTTGTTTTGTTTTTTAAATTAAGATTTAGAAAGGAGATGGTATCTGTACACCCAACATTTTCAAGAGACCCATCATTGTGCACCCAGATCTACTCAAAAAAAAAAAAAATACATACATACATATATGCATATATGCCAAAAAAAAAAAAAACGTTTTCAGTTAGGAGAATCATGCTTCTAAGAGCTTTCTTTTTTACATCAGTATTTATTGCTGACTGTTCTTGTAAAATCTACTATGGGAGATGCTGGCATAGCAAGAATTTTGCCTCAGGAGTATGCAAGAAAACATGACCAGGGCAGTAACTGCAGATGTATTTAAATAGTGACAAGGAACTCAAATGTGACAAAAGCAATACATGGAGTCACATCTAAGTCAGGTCAATTCTGGGATAAAAATTAAGAATATTAAATTAGCATTGAAAATTTCACTCCATAAGCATATAGGCATCATGAGAAAAAGAATGTTTAGTTCCTTGTCCTAATAAGAAACAATTTTATTTCTCTATCTGTTCTAAATGCCTACAATAGTTCAGAAGCTCAATTAATATTTGTCAAATAAAGAAAATGCTGAACAAATGTACCACATCAGAGATCAATATCTCTTGGTCCATTCCAGACATTTTTCACCCTTCAGCATTAAAGTAGATCATTTCTTCAATTGAGCTCTAGCTAAGGTAGTTACCTTGGGCCAGAGGGTCATGTTGTATGCATCTTTTTTTTACCCCCTCTTTATCCATTCCCACCCCACTTCCACCCCTGACCCATGGATGTTGCCCATTTCTCCTTAAGAACTAGATCTCTGAAAGCAGGGTGTCTCCTCCCACACACTCACAGCATGGTCCATGGCTCCACCTGGGGCGCCAACCCAGGACCTTCTGGTGAGTAAAGCATAAGTGCTAACTACTACACTATAGAGTCACCACCACATTGTATGCATCTTTAACAACTATCCAGTTTAACAACTATCCAGAGGGGCAAGCTGCTTAACCCAGAGAAGTACAAGGGCACAGATACTGGCTGAATAAACAGAAGATTCCTATCTCACATTCCATGGGGGATAGGATTGCCAGATTTAGCAAATAAAAATACAGGGTGCTTAGTTAAATTTTAATTTTAGATAAATGAATTTAGCATAGGACATACTTCCACTTTTAAAAATTTATTATTTATCCGAATTTGAAATTAACTGGATGTCTTATATTTTGTCTGATAACCATATGTGCATCATGCACTTTTCTCAGCACAAGAGTAGGAGCATTATATGACTTTTAAATTGTGACCTTTCTTTCTAGACAAACAATTTGTATCCTTTTAACTTCAATGTATGAATGCCATTGTAGTATAATTATAATAGTGAATTCTATGTAATCCTTTTAGGGGTGCCATCAAAAATTCCAGTATTTGGAAATGTTCTCTGAACTCAAAGTTTTGAAAACCATTAATATTATAGTCTTTGGTAATTGGTCTTCTTTGATCAGAATGAAGGGTCTGCCCCATAACCTTCTTTGTCCTCTGTACTTTAGGAAATAATTTCTGGGCCGATTCCTTTGTTTAGAAGGTTGAAACTAGGCTTAGGAGGTCTTGTGTGTCTCCTAAGTAATTTCCAGTCAGTTATCAACCTCTTACTCATCAAGTAGATCTAACACTCAGTTATGGGGATAGGACAGAAATTCATAATGCAAGAGTGTGTGTATGTGGAAGAGAAGTACTGAATTAAATGATGAAAACATGAATTCAGCTTTTCCAACATGAATACAGCTTAGAGAAAGTGATCCCCAGATTTCTGTTCACAAGCATCCAGTTTTAGTCCTGAACCAGAGCCAGTCTTTTCTGATAGCCCATACCTAACTATCTGAACAAGTGATCAGTTCCTAGTTACAGTCGCAGAGAGACCCAGTCCACTTTTACTCAGAGCTCAGCTCCTGAACTTCCTGGATCAGCTTAGCTGGAAGGCACAGTGGATAACCCTGGATGCTCTGAGTGGAGGTAAGGATTGGGGCAGAAATGGGAGGAATGGCAGGGATCAGAGGAATCTAATTAGTAACCAGGGAGAGACTACAAATGGATACTTTTTCATAAGAAAATATTTGTTCAAATTACCTCAAAGCTTTAGTTATAGAATTTTATAAAGAAAATGCTCTTTTGTTACTTCTAAGCATTATCACTTGTTATAGAATTTTACTATTAATGACCACCATTGGGGAAAATGAGACCAATTAAATGTATTTTTAAAAACTTTCCTTTCTGGAAACCTCCATTATGTTAACACATCTATCTTTCCAACATTGTCTCCCGCCACTTCTTTCTAGGACTGCCATACCCCACCCAGGGTTTCTGAACCTCAGCACTATTGACATTTTGAATGGGACAAAATTTTGTCATAAGTGGCTGTTCTGTGCGTGGTAGGATATTTAGCAGTATCCCTGGTTTCTGAGATGCCAGTGGCACCTCCCCAAGCTTGTGACAATCAAAGAATGTCCAGAGACGTTACCAAATGTGCCTTGGGGACAAAGTCACCCTCAGTAAGAACCACCAGGGGGTAACCCCTCTCCCATTGAGAATCATTATCTAGCTCATGAGACAACTCACCTTTCTACGAACACATTTTCACACACCTTCCCCCACCATACACACACACATCTTTTTTCATGTTCCCTTTACCTGAAACACCCTACTTTCCCCCTTCTCACTGGCAAACTTGTTCTTAAAAGCCTAAATCACATGCTACTTATCTAGACAGTTTTCCTTACAATCCATGCCAATTTAATTTCCTTTTCCTCCACTGGCTGCCAGAGGCACTTCACACATCTTTACTTGTACTAATAGTGTTGATCACATGAAGTGCAATTATTCCCTCCTCCAAAGAGACTTGGATTCCTCAAAAGCAAAGTCTGTGTATCCACACAAGCCTACTTAGCATGGTCATGTGTGTGTCTCTATGTGTGTGTGTGTGTCCCAACAAATAGACACAGCACTCAAATAAATATTTTTATTGAAGCATAAGTCAAAACCCTAAGTTATATCATTTACTATATATTTTCTAAAGGAATATGTAGATTTTTATACTTATTAAGTAGGTAGAATTAGACTAGATGCCACTAGACTTCTATGCTTCCGCAAATTTGGATTACTCACTATTTTCCAAACATGCATGGTACTTTTCCATCTTTACACCATTGTTAGAATTGTTTTGTTTTTTTTTTTTCACCTGAAAAGTGTTATTTTAATTTCTCCCTGTCAAAATCCTTTACAAACACCTCTTTCTTTTCAGTCACACACACACACACACACACACACACACACACACACACACACACACACTGATCTCCTCCCTCTGTAAACATCATTACTTTTTTTCTCCTCTGTACTCTAGCCTTCCTCATTCTCTGTCTTATCTCAGTGGTCTTCTCTTAAAGTTGGATTCTGTTCCTTACAGGCAAATACTCATATCTTCATCTTTTTACTTCTGTAGCTCCTCATCAAGTGACTTGTACATACCAGACTCCAAAAAAGAATTTGTTGAATTGAATAGAAAAATGAGGTTTTGTTTTAAAAACACTCAATTACTATCAAGAGATAAATGTAAGTGAATTAAGAAAAAAATTAACACCATGAGAGTGAAGCTTTGGAAAGATCATTTTATCTGGGTTGGAAAGAATGGAAATGTATTATCAGATATCCACAGTAGCCCAAGGGCAAGAGAAAGCCGTTGCTCTGATAACAGCAAAGATGGCAAGAATCATTTCAAAATAACACGGTATGGGATTTGGTCATAACTGGAAATAAGGTAAGGGAGAGAAAGGATTAGGAATAAATAATATGGTTCAGATCCTTATTCTGGATATTGGGATGATGACAGTATTACTCACCAAAATATCAAGATTTGGAGAAGAAGGTAATGAGCTCAGTAGTTGAGATGTCAGTAAGCCACCCTGATAAAACTATCACAGAGACAGTGAGAAAGATAAGAATGAGGCTTAGAGAAGCAGGGGAACCCAGAAACAAGGTTTAGGAGTCAGTCATATAGATGAGACCAACGGCAATATGGGATCTGTGATGTGGGAAAAGAAGAAGTGCTGGTGGAGGAGGCAAGCAGGGCTTTGAAGAGGAAAGGGAGGAGCACTATGACAAGGATTTAAATAATGCTGAAGTGGATGAGAATGAAGGCCATGGATCCATTGATTTGGAGGTCTGTTGACTTTTGAGAGGCAAGATTCAGTGTGGTATGGGGGGTGGGGTGGGGGAGGCTGAAAGCCAAACTGCTAGAAGGTAAGGAGTGAAGGAGGAGTGAGAATGTAATGCCTGAGAGAGGAGAAAGTGATTTCCTCAACAAGTGTGTTAGTAAAACGGTGATCAGTGTCTCCATAGCTTGAGAGGATAGCAGGGTTCAAAAAGGTTTCATTTGTTTTTAGGTTGTATGAGACTAGAACTTGTTTGTTAACAGAAGAAAAGGAACTTGAAAGTAGGAGATTTTGAAGCTATGAGAGAGAGAACATAATAAGCAAAGTCTTGAAGGAGGTGGGATAGCTTTGGAAGAAGATAGGAACTGCTCCTCTGAAAGAGAAAAAATAAAAGGGGAAGAAGTGAATAATCGCATAACTCCGGTAAAGAGGAGAGTGAAGGGAACTCACGTCCATATATTCTTATCTACTAGAGCATGAAGGTAGATGGTGTGCCAAGGGCTGCTCAATTTGTGAAGCTGGAGTTACATGAGGATGATCTAGGGACAAATGTTTCAGGGAAGTTATAAAGATGATAAAAAGGATGGCAAAGCAGCAGTGAGGTTCCAGGATTCCCTTCAGATGGACATATCTTTTCCTGAAAAACTCCTACTCACCCTTCAAGACCCAGCTCAAATGTCCCTTTCTCTAGCCCATCTAGGTGGAAACTGAACTTATGGGAGTCATACTTCCCCTACCCCACTCCCCAAAATCTTTACAAAAGTATTTACCTTGTTGTATTCAAGTTTGATGTTCACTCATTTGTCTCTCCCACTAGTTCTTGAGCTTCTCAAAAGTCATAATTCATCTCTGTATTCCCAGTGCCTGGCAACATGGCCAGCATATATTAAGTGCTCAAAAAATGAAGAGCTAATGAATGAAGGAATGAATATACGAACAAATGATAATTCCTCCCCTGGCAGAAGCTGACTTCTGCTCAGTGTATTTACTAGAGCAGAGAGAGACCTAAGGAGAAGCTGGCCATCCCCAGTTACTCAGATCAAGAAAAAACTGCACATGTGGATACACGTGAAACAAAAGCAAACAA
The DNA here is from genome assembly GCA_004027375.1 of Macroglossus sobrinus. Taxonomy (NCBI): domain Eukaryota; kingdom Metazoa; phylum Chordata; class Mammalia; order Chiroptera; family Pteropodidae; genus Macroglossus; species Macroglossus sobrinus. The sequence goes on along the minus strand of PVKZ01000357.1, from coordinate 857,857 downwards.
GAACAATAATAGCTGTGAAATAAATGGGAAACTCAAAAGGTTTTTCTCAAAACTCACATGTAGTTTTGAATAGCAGGGGATAGGAGTAGGAGGATGAGGAACAGAATGAAAAAAGTAACAGGCCCAAGAGATAATTTACAGTTGGGAATGGAATGACTTCCTAAATCGTAGAGTGTGTGGTCCAAAAAGCAGAGCACTGCAGATGCTGTTACCGTAAAAAAACACTCATTACTTTTTTTTTTTTTTTTGGCAAAAAGATCTGTTTTGAATCTGTCGCTCTAGCAGCACACAACCTTGCCTTAAAAAGCAACAGCTCCATGAATTCCTCTGCCAGAAGAAATTCAGTTTAATATGAATATATGTTACCCTGAGACACTGGTTATGCTCTTTACTCAATCCCTCTATGTGCTCATTGTGTCTATCACAACCTCCCTGCAAGGTAGATATGATTGTCTCTGTTCTATACACACAAAGAAACTGAGGCAAAGAGCAATTATGTGAGTAACCCGAAATCACACATTAGTACCCAGGGCCAAGATTAAAGACCAACTCTTTCTGACTTCAGACCATGTTCTTCCCACTATCTGAAACAGATACTCCATCAAAAGTAATAAGTAAAGGATAGTGATAGGGACATCCATAGAATCAAGGCCAGCTTCATGGGCAAGCTATCTGATAAAGCGCACAGGGCCCTGTGCTTAGAGGGCCCTATGTTTGATTAATATTCTGCTGTTGCTGTCTTGAAATTCTTAAGAATATATTTTTTGGGGGGATGATGCAACCCTCACAGATTGCAAAGACCTTGTCAGTTTACAATCCCTTATTTACTTTTTATTATTATTTTTTATACCTACAGGACCTTGTATTTCTAGGTGGTCTCTCATCCAAGTACAAACCAGGCCTGACCCTGCTTAGCTTCTGAGATCAGATGGGATCAGGCTTGTTCAAGGTAGCATGGCTGTAGACAAGAATTTTTTTAACAAGTGGCCCTGCATTTTCATTTTGCACCCAGCCCCTCAAATTGTAGATAGCTCTGCATAGAAATCATAGAATTTTTAGCTAGAATGCCTTTGAGATGTCATCTGTTCCACCCCCATCCATTTTAAAGAAGAGGAAACTGAGCAGCGAGGAAAACTGGCTTGCCTTCAGTCACAGAGCTAATTGGTTGCCAGAGCAGCAGCAGAACCCAGGTTTCCAGTGTTCTTCCTCTCCTACCACACCATCTTTAGAGAAAGGAGGTTTCCACCTTCCCTATAGAAGCTTATCTCTGGCCAAAATGTCATCTGTGGCTGAACTGGGTCAACTCATTTCACTCCTGGGCAAATGCCCCTGGGTTTTTCATAAAACCAAATGCACATAAACCTGACTGTGATTCCAACAAAACCACAATGTCTACACTGTGGTAAAAGAAACTAGCTCAGCCTCTCACCTAACACCCCTCTTCCTTGCCCCAACCTTTCTAACATTTTATACAAGGAGAGGCTGGTTCAGCCAGGGTCAGGCTGGGGTCATTGCCAGGGCAGCCACGGGGAGGCCAAGCTCAAGGCCGGGGCTGACTCACAGAAGAGGGAGCATTTTGGCATTGCCATTCTCCCTCCAGGGTAGCACTTTAAGCTCCATCAGCCAGACCTGTCGGAATCACCCTGAGGTCAAGATGGAAGTAAGTAGACATTTGTAAGCATTTGTGTGCGCCTCCTTTGTACCTTCATATTTGGAAGCTACAATAATGAGGATGTAATGTTACCACTTCCAGCCCAGAAAACATGTATTTGCCTCTGACACACCAGAGCATGTGGCTCTGTTCAGTGAAGAGCCAGTGCTGCGAAGTATTTAACTGTTTTGAAGGCTACATGTGTCCCACAGATCCCAAAGGAGAAGCGGTGTGGCACATAGAGATCACCGAGGAAACTTGTTATATCATTAAAGAGCTTCTCTAGGTTTCCTGGTATTGTGGAAAGGTTTTGCCTGTCGGCACAATTTAAGTAGTTTCTATTTTCCATCAGAAAAAACACAGTATGTCCCAGCACTGCTGTGGAGAAGTCACAACTTAGTGAGGTGGCACCAACCAGATGGCCATTGCCCTGATGTCATGGATGATACACACATATCATTGCTTAATGTAGAAGCGCCACAAAGGCAGAGAATCTTACCTCTTGCTCATTGATGTGTCCCAAGTACCTGAACAGGGCCTGGCACATAGTAGGTGCTTGTTAAATACTTGCTTTGTGGATGAATGCTACTTGTGGCTTTGAAGGATCTTTAAGATAGCAATATAAATGAATGACAGTGTAAGGTCATAGATTTTCATTCTAAAATGACAACCAAAGAAGGATCTTTCAAGGACTCTGGAGAGGTAGAATAGGTCCATGATGTCTTATGTGTGTTTGATCCAAATAATGAGAAGTAAAGATGGGCAAATATTAGAAGTTATCATTTTATTTCTTGGATTACCCCTGTAGGTTTCTATGTACTTAGGCTAATTCTAGTAACTCTGGTATACATGCTTACAAACATACATAGATACATACATACATACACACACACACATATATTTATGTGTGTATAGTTTTATTAAATTATATTTATAAATTTATAGAGTAATATATATATATATATATATATATATATATACTTTTTATTTGTATATATATATCCTCCCCTGCTCTCGTGCAGGCACATGTGTGCAAGTGTGTGTGTGTGTGTGTGTGTGTGTGTGTGTGTGTGTGTGTGTGTGTAGAGAGAGAGAGAGATGGAGGGGGAGAGAGAGAGTCATTTTTCTGATTTCCTGACCCATAATACTGAAATACTTCGTTTCTGCTGCCACAAAACAAAAATGTTCTTCTGTGGTACCATTACACCACCTTCCTAGTCTGAAAGTCAACATCAACACAGCACCAACTTCCAATTCACTGACTTCATTCAGATTTCTCCAACTGTCCCAACAATGTCTTTTACTTCATTCCTCTCCTAGAATACCCATTGTCTCTTTGTTCTCCTTTATTCTGGAACAGTTCCCTTTTCTTTCCCTGGCTTGGTGTCCATGACAGTCTCAATGACAGTGAAGAATCTTTCATCAGAATGACTCTCAACTTGGATCAGTCAGATGTTTTCTCAGACTTCAGCCTTGCATTTTTGGCAGAAAAACTGGAGAAATGGTGCTGTGATCTTTCTAGTGCATCACATTAGGAGACTATACTGTACTAATCTGTCTCACTACTTTGGTTGCCTGGTCAAATTTGCATCTGCCAAGTTCTCCACTATGAGGCCACCATTTCCCCTTTATATTTGATTAGTGTCTTGTAGGCAGATATTTTAGAAATACACCAATATACTATTCTTCATCAAACTTCCACACTTCATAGTTGACATTCAACTATAAGGAAAAACTTTTTCTTCTCTTTCATTTGTTTATTTATACATTCATTTATTTATATCTGTCTTAACTCATGCGTTCTTATTTTATTTATTGAGTTTCATTCCAATATATTTAGTATTTATTTTGATGCTTTAGTAATCCTGGACTTGGCCAGTAAGAGCTACTTCAAGCTGTGTCCTATCTTTCTTTGAGCATTACTTTCTTTTCTGTCACAACAAGATAATCAAGGCCATCTTATTCTTTCCTTGTCCTAGCCCTACAATCAGCCATTCCTCTAAGGAACTTTGGCTTCTTTTAATGGAAGAGATATTTAAAAGCCAGGATCTTGGAACTTAGTGTGTTTATTGCTACATATATCTATAACTATTTCTATATCTATGTGTATATATTTAAATTTTTTTCAAGTTCATACCAGTACTCCTAATTTTAATCCAACATCTCGGGATCTTTCTAGATTTTCCTATTTCTGTGTTTGAAAACCTTTATCTCAGATGGTGAGAAATGTGGATTTGACTATCCTCAATATATTTGCTCAGTCAATTAACTTATTTGCTAAAGGTAACCAATCCCCAACCTTTCAGCTGCCTCCTTCACCTGTCACCTCTGCAAATTCACCACTTTATTTGTCAACCATCAGGCTCCCTTTCACTACCTAATCATCATAATATTTCCTTGCCCTCACTGCCCTGCTTCCTTGGAAGAAAGTGAAACTGGAAGGGAATGGACCAATATTTTAAAAGGCTTTTCAAGTGGATTCTAAGTATGCAAGCAGGTTTGCACAACACTAGACTAGAGAGCAATAAGATGGCAATATTTATATCTAAACCTGAGTCCCAAATTATCGACCTCACTATATGACATTCTCCTGAATGAATCCCTTTTTCAGCAAGAGTTCAGTGTCTTACTGAATGAGTGGAGTTGAACGTACCTGGAAAGGGTGGGAAATCATAAGACTTTAGAAGCAAGATTAAGATGATAGAATAGCAAAAGTAGACGATGCAAAAGAAATCACATAATTTTGCTTCAGGTTGGCCCTGATCATGCCCTCTCAGAACTAACTCATGTGTTCCCTTTGGAATGTGCAAATATGTCATTGCTCCCTAATCTGATTTCACCTAATCGGATGACCACCTAATGCTTTGAGCCCAGAAGTTTGTGAATATTGTGACTGCTTTTAATTTGTTGAGAGCTTCACTGTATTTCTAGTGATTTTTCTTATATTTTTCCACCTCGGAGAATGGATTGCATTCCTGAGAAAGTGTATACCCAGTGGATGCAAAGTTTTATCCTTTGCACATCACTGCCAGTATTGTGTACATCTCAGCCTTGACCTGTGATATCTGCTCTTGGCTGTTCCAACCTGGAACCCCCAACCCACAACCTCATTGCCTACTTTATTTAGTCTTGCTATATAGCCTAATAGAAATTGTAAACCTAACACTAAATCCACAAGCAGAGCTGCCAGGATAGAACAGTGTTAACCCACCTGAGCCAAAAATTATTGCACTTTCTCTAACTCCACACTAATGAAGAAATTTGTCAAATATTTATTCTGGAAGAGAAATTGAAATAAAGTTTTTAGCAAAGAAAGATGAATGATTGAATTCTGTTATTGCCTTTCCTGGCTTCCTACGTTGCTGGAGAAAACCATAAAACCTTATTTGTACTGTTCATTTTCATAGTATTTTCATGCTTACATTATGGCTGAAAGAAAAGTCAAGGGCAGCTCTGGATAAAATATCTCTGCCTGGAAAAGGAATACATTGTCCCAGAGCCACAACTGGCACAGCCCTGCAAAGCAAGTTTGCATAGCGAAGTTAGGACAAAAGTTAAACAACAGAAGAACTAAAAGAAGAAAGAGTCTAACAGATGGAGTTTCTTTAATTTATTAAAGCTCTGTGTAGTTAATATCTGATTTGCTAGTAATAGGTTGGTCTCTAAAATCTTCCTCTGGCCTGATGGGCAATTCTCAGAGATCACCATGGATGGCATTTTGAGAAGAAATCCTTGAGTAAATCACAGACTGATATGAAACACATGAGAACTCCCATGTGAGATGGAGTTCATGCTGCTTAAAGCTAAGCTCTAAGAGAACCTTCTCTTTTCTAAGATACAAACAGAAGCTTAAAGGTGATTTCGTCTTCACGAGTGTATATGCACGCATTAAAAATCAAGGTACCAGGAGAAGAAAGACACCAAAATAAAAACAAACCAGACTAATTTGTAACCTTAAAAGAGTTAATAAGAAATATTATTATGAAGATGCCTTAGTTCATTCAAGCTGCTATAATAGAATACCACAGAGTGGGTGGCTTATAAACAACATGAATTCATTTCTCAAGTTCTAGATGAATTGGAGATCAAGATCAAAGCAGTAGAAGATTTGGTATCTGGTGAGGATCCCCTTTCTTCCTAGTTCACAGATGGCTATCTTCTCACTGTATCCTCGCATGGCAAGAAGGACAAAAAGGTTTTCTGGAATCTCTTTCAAAAAGGCACTGATCCTAATATGAGGGCTCCACCCCTATGACCTAAACACCTTACAAAGGCCCCACCAACAACTACTATCACATTGGGGATTAGGCTTTAACATATAAATTTGAGGAAGACACAAACCTTTGGTCTATAGCAGAAGGTAAGAAAGATTGTGCTAATCAAGGCATGAAGAGACTCATCAAGAGCTTTGTTTGGATTCCTACTGCATGCTGTGTTGACATCATGGACTGATGAAAAAAGTAGGTCTGTTTCCTACTTATAATCTACGCAGGCCAGTGGTGTGTTAGAATTGGCTCACACTGACCCATGCAAACAGAGTGTTAAATATTTAAGAAATTCTCAAGCAAGCTGTTAAACCATTTTTAGCTTGAAATCAGCCACTACACCTTAAAAACAGATTAATACTACAAATTAGGACTTTGTTTTTAGAAAGCCATTTTACCAGGACATGACTGCCAGCTACCATCTTAAGGCTGGCGATGATAGACTTAGAGTTAGAAGAAATATAAGGATTGACATGAAAAGAGATGAAGAAGCTCCTGCAAAGCCAATATCCAGAAGCAGGGAAAGCTGTCTGCTGTCATGAGGAGGCTTCTGTTGAAAACAGGACTAGAGCAAAGGGGAAGAAAGAAATATCTTTGTTCTTTCCTAGCCAATCTCAATTACTATCCCTAACTTATCTCTAACCAGGATCATCCTATCAGCCTACCCATCAGCTTACTCAGTCTCTCAAGAGAGCAGACAGAAAGATAAACAAAGAAAAGGAGAAAGTAGAAAAACTGCTGAAGCATACCATTTATTGGCTTTAAGAGGTGGGAGTTGAAGATTACCCAACCCAACCCAACCCAACTCTTCACTTAGAGTTGTGGAAATAGAGCCAAAGAGGTAAAATGATACCAAGGTCATTCAGCTAGTTAACAACACAGCCAGGGCCAGAAACCAGGTCTCATCCATTTATCCAGCTATGTGCCAGGTACTGTGATAGTTCCTAATCCTTGTTCTTCCTACCGCTGTCTCCAATATGACTCACTCACAAAAAGGGAGAGGCAGGATAGTTTAAAGGAAGAACTGAAGCTCATTAGTCCCTCCTCAATATAGCTAGTACCTGGTATTGTTTAAAAAGGAATTCAATTTATTAAATCCAACTTCGAAGGGCCTGCAGTGTAGAAAAAGGATGTGTGGTTGAAGAGCTGATAATGAAGGTGCTGTGTTTGTACCATCTGGTATAACTGGAAAAAGGCATCTTTTGTCCTAAATTGAGTTCCAAATCATAATTTCTTAAATCACAACCTTTACTCCCTAGGAAACCACCAAATATGATGGCAATTTCAATTCTTTCCAGATGGAAAAAGGTTGATGTCATTCCAAGCCTTGCCTTTGCATGAGTAATTTACTCTGCCTGGCATAATGGGACAGCTATGGCAGAGGTTTAAGAGTTGGAATGAGTCCCTGAGACCAAACAGGCCCTTCTTGAGTTATTTCCTATCTTTTAGGATTGCACCTTTCAGATTTGGGGAGAGAAACTTGTGCTCTGATGATACCAGATGAATTTGCTCAGGAAATAGATTTGGTTCTGTATTTGCCATCCAATCCCTGTCGTCAGCATTAAACTCATGTTACATTTTAAGAAGAGGTATTAAATTATTAAGTCAGTCTAAATTATTTCTTTGTGAAAGAACAATTCCATGCTGGTCTTCAGAAGGATGGATAGAACGTATACCTTGATTGATCCTCTGCCTCTCTGGTTGCATTGATCATTCCAAATGAAGTGACAGAAAAATCAAGTCTACCTTTGGCAACATTAACTTTCCTGGCCAAGAGGATTACAGAGGTTTTCTTTAAAGGGTCATTTTGGGGGCTAGTCTGGAAGAAGAAAGATTATATCAGATCAATCTTTAAAATTCTTACTTTGTGTCTAATAATTGTATTACTGAGATGACTAAATAGACCAAATCATTATTCATCGATATGTCCAACTGAATGGATGGTGACTCTGCCTAGTAGGAAATAAAGTAAAAGTGTAGAGACACAGAACAAAGCAAAACTGAAAACATTTACTAGGTAGTTGTTTTCTAACCTCTCACTCACCCTACCCTGAGGACAGCAGCTCCTTCTAGATGAGATGCACCATTACATGACACGTAAGCTTCACACAATTCTGCTGGACTGTAAGATGACCTACCATCCCAGTTTGCCCAAGACCGAGAGAGTTCCTGGAATGTAGCATTTTAGTTTTAAAATCAGGATATTCTCAGGTGAACCAAGAAGACAACATTAAACTTCACCATTAAACTTCAGTTCAGCCTGTCCCCTGATTCATTGACTATGAAACTGAGATTCTGAGAAATTAAGAAACTTACTCAAGATCACATACTCTTTGATGGCAAGACCTGAATGTATAGCCTAGTCCGACTTCAAAAATAGAACTTTCCTTTTCATGACCTATAAGGATATTTATATTTATTGGCAGAGAAAGGTAAGACAATATTAAATAAATAAATGTTTTCTTATAGTCCTTCACATTAGAGGCTTATTTACGCAGATGACAGGGTTAAAAACCAGACATGGATATGAAAGAAGACTTCCTAAATTACTTTGAGAAAGAAGTATGGAGAACTTAGATCATCGTGATATCTTCCATGTTTTATGGAAGATATAATTCTGATTTTGAAGACTAGGTCATGAATATGGTAACCATACATTCTGGTTTTTTTTTTTTTTTTTTTTTGAGGAGGGGATAAGCCTGGTTTATTCCTGTGGTCCTGTTTAATTGAGAGTACTCCTTTTCACTCTCAAAAAAGTCTTGATTTGGTTAATGTTATATGATTCCTCTAGCAGAGAGGCTTACCACTCCATAATAGAACATGTGATACACTGGAAAGAAAAGAAAGCCCACTCTTTTTGGTTGAAGAGTTGTGAGAAGAAACAAATAGATAAGTGAAGAAGAAACAAAGGTAGATAAATGAAGGTTCCAGGCAACTGAATGCTGCACTCAGCTTATATAGGCTAGCAAGGTCACTTTTTAGATACTCAGACACTTTCTGAATAGTTTGTTAAATCATTGGTAGCTTCAGATTAGCCATGGTGGAAGTAGTTACACCACAGAAATCAACAAAACTACAGACTAGGGCCTTTTTTCTTTTCTCACAGATTCAGATAACCAGCACACTGCTGGTTTCACAGAACTAATATTCTCATTCTCTCATGCTCACTCTGTCACTCTCATGCACATATGTACACAGACCATGAGCTCAAATGCCAGTTTCTTTAGAAGCACCCAAATGGAGTCAAACAAATTCCAAAGAGAGGAGTCTTTATTCTGCTTCCTCATTTGGCAGCTTACTTCTTATGCTGTCCTTGATCGACGTGAGATGTGTTACTTTAATGTAAACCCAGGGGTACAGTAGAGTCAAACAGAGAAAGGCTTGTAGATTTAGCTTTCCTAAGCCACCTTCATATAGAACTCAAGTTTGCAGAGAATCTATGTATAAATGGAGAGATTGCCAGAGAGGGCCTGCCAACCTGTGATGGGCTGATAGTCAGTAGAGGGGACCACCATCTGAAAGCTTTTCAATTTCTGATTTTAGCAAATGTGGTTTTTAATATCGTTGAATAAAATATGTCTACATTTGGAAGATCTGTGTTACTCAGAAAACCAATAGTTTGCAAATGACCAATGCATGACATTATAGCATCATGAAAGATCCAAAGTTTAAGACTGACCAGTGATTTTTAACAGAGTAAAAAAATTTTCATTGATGTAATTTAAATTTTATATTATAATTAACCTTTAATAAAGTACTACTTATCAAGTAGTGGTGTAGTATCAAAGTTTTAATTTTAATATGATAAGCAATGATAGATATAACCCAAATAAACAAAAACTATTTTTAGTTCTAAATAGTTTCTAAGAATGCCAAGGAGTCTGAAACCAAAAAGTTTTAGATAGATCACCACAGAGGAAGGTGTTCAAAGGCTTAATAAGATCTGAATGCTAGAGTGGATTTACCTTGTAAGATCTGCCTTCTCCAACTATGTCCTGAAAGAGAGTCCAGTAGACAGTCCTTTTACCAAGTTTCTAAGAAATATACTCACAAAGGAAGCTCCATCTTTGATCTGCCCTATGTTGACATCTGACTGGTCCCCCTAAATTCAATGGGGCTGATGGGATTCAGGGATGGCAGGGGCTAAGTGGCAAACAATCACTAAAAGCAAGGTGGATATAATTACCAAACTGGGCAACAGAGCCATAAACAATAAACAGAATAGTTTAAACCTCAGAGATCACTGTCACTGGCTAGTTAATCTTGGTGTTCCTAGAACTGCATAGATAGTCTACAAATATCATATTTTATTTATAAAAGCAGAAAAGCTCTAGGTTTGCTCAACAGAAGTCTGACTTGAATCACCACAGTAGAGGCTTGTGGTCCTTTAACCAATTCCTAAACTTGATCCAATTCACAGATCCAGAGTTCCTTAAATTAAGTGACAGCTAAGTACTCTTTAGGAATCTTCTTCACACAGGTAAAAATGTATATTGTACATCATGTTCCTAGACTTCCTAATAAGAGGCTTATCCCCCAGCACTCCAGGGTCTTGAAACTATCCTAATTGGACACCATTTTTATAACTGCATCCTTCTTGTCTAGCTAATTATTGGTTGCTACAAAACCCCACCCAGCCCAAGAAAGGGAACACAAATCTCCACAAACACTGGGCCCCATAGCATAGGCCTGGTGTTTACACTATTTGTACCAAACCAACTCTACACTACAAACACACCTCAGTTTGTCTGTGCCTCCTCTCCCCAACATCTCACTATGTTCTCAGTCTTCTCTTTTTCTTCTGCCCTGTCTCTGCCCTCAAAGTCTTTGCTAATTAGCCCAGCCAGTGGCAAGTCTGTCCCAGATAAGAGGGGAACCTTCTTTATTTGAAACTGAGAAGATACAGGCAAGATACCTCGACCATAATGCCATGTCTGTATCATCCTCAACCTCACCTGCAAGTAAAGCTACTTCATCCAAAGTAAACCTAACTCATAAGAATCTTCCATGCTATGCAGGGCTTGAGGGTACTGCTGTATTCCCCCTACTGGTCTGAAACCACATCTTACTTATGAAGAAGCTATTTCATAGAAGGCACTTACTCAGGAAATGTGTGCCGAATGTTCATTCTTAGCTTCGTTGGATGTGAGTATTGAGATCAGTGCCCAGAGCATCCGAACACCACATCTTAGCAGCTGGAGAACTCTAACATCATGCTTCATATGAGAAGTTATGTAGCTGAGGATATATTCCTTTAGGGATCAAATATTTTCATTGAACTATTTTGAAATTATAGATATAGACATGTTCATTTTCATATACATTTCATATACATTCATATATATTCATTTTTACCTAAATTTTTATATATAGAAAGTGGAAATTATGCACACACACAATCACACACCACTTAAAGATAGAGATATATTCTGAGAAATGTGTCATTAGGTGATTTCACCCTTGTCCAACATCAAAGCACACACTTACCAACCCTAGATGGAATCTACTACTGTAATTATATGTGCTGTACTTTCATACAACTGGCAGTGCAGTTTTTTTACAACAGCAGTACCACAAACACGTGAGTAATGTGTTATGCTATGACATTACTATGATTACACTAGGGATAGAGATTTTTCAGCTCCATTTTAATTTTATGAAACCACCGTCATATATGCAGTCTGTCCTTGAGGTAAACATTGTTATGTGGTGTGTATACACACATACACAGACACACACAGACACACACACACACACACACACACACACACACACACACACACACCACATGTATCCATCTGCCTTCTCAACCAAAGTGTATTGCACATAATTCTCTATGTTTTGAACATCAAATTATAAATACCAAATATAGTTTAATATAGTAATCCAGTTCCTGTAGCGATTGGATATGTCTACAAATTAGTCAAAAGTGAGGTTCTATCTCAATAAGTCTGTAGCTAGACACTGGAATGAGCTAAATATCCCCCTAATTCTTTAGATAAAGGTCAACAATTCAAGAATATATCTATTCTATGGCTTCTTCATGTCAGGCACAGTGCCAGGGGTTGGGTACAAAGAAAGAATAAGATCTAGAGAGAGCTCTCGGTCCACATAAAAATTCCTTTAAGAGGACAGAGGGTGAGAAGGAGCCCTGAGAAGGAGCACAGTCAGTTTATCCTCTACCTAGTCCAAATTTAATTGTGGCCAAATATATTTTCCAATGTTTTTTTCATTACTCTGTTTTCCTTGGAGAAAAAGGTTTTGTGTCAGCAGCAGCAGCAGCAGCAGCAGCAACTCTTTCCAATGTGTGGAGTACTTATGCTAATCAGTGATCTGACACCAGTTTACTGATTTTTTTAGTCTGATCATTTATTATTTATAGAGTGTGGTAAGTGCAGATGGCATTTTGCAAAACATGGAATTCTAAGAATGAAACCTTAGACTTAAGACATTGACTGTCTGATTTAGATGTAAACAAAACACTGACTAAACAGTGAGACATCTAGTTGAGTTGATGTGGCTTAAAAGGAGGGGAAAACTGGGAGACCAAAATAAGGGAGTTTTATGGAGAGATTTGAAGAAGAAAAAGAGAGCATGAAAAAATGTGAGTTATATCAAGAGGCATATAAGAAAAGTTACTAAGCCAAGGGATTAAAAAGGAACAAAAGGAGAATTGAGGAGAGTCCCAGAGAAGAAAGAACTCAGTGAGAGTCCCTGCCTGAGTCTTTTGATTGGAAAGATGAGAGGCAGGAATATTCAAGTGAAGAAAACTTGATGGTCATGGATGAAGGTGACGAGATCCTGGACTAGTGTTTAATTTCTGGAGAGGAAGAGAAAAAGATGGCAATAGGAAGTGTGAGAAGACTTGGAGGAAGTCTGAATGAGAAAAGAGGAAAATAAATGGAAAGTTCAGGAAATGAGGTTTTAACATGTGTAAGGGAATCAGCCACTTCTGTCAACTGGGCCATCTGCACTTGATTTTAACATTTTAGATTCAGAAAGTTCCTCTTCTTGATTCATTCAGAGATGACCATACTCTTAATATCTTATTCAAACTAAAAACATTCATAAAAGCTTCTTATATAAGCAACGATTTAAATGCATTTGATTCTGAATGGATGATTTAGTTCGAAAGGGACTGTATAGAAAAGATAAATTGCACAATTATGAAACATAATAAACAATTATATTAATATCAGATAAATAGACTTCAAGACAAAGAGTTCCCAGAGATAAAGAGGAACATTTCATAATGATAAAGGAATCTACTCATCAGGAAGACATAAAATAATAAGTGAGTGAGTATGTACCTTACAACAGAGCTTCAAAATATACAGAGCAAAAATGAATGGACTTAAAGGGAGAAATAGGTAAATCCACAGTCACACTGGAGATTTTAATACCCTTTTCTTTTTCAGCAATTGACAGAACTAGACAAAAATTAGTAAAGACATAGGTGATTTGAACAACAGTATTGACCACCTGACCTAATTAATATTTCAGAACACTTCTCCCAACACATTTCTTTTTAAAAATGGGTGATATTTCTGCCCCCCCAAACTTGTTAACCTGAATAAATTATGCCCCCAGGTGGCATAACATTCAATGTTACCCAAATCTCAAGCCCATGCATCAAAACAGATTATAGCTGACCTTATAAAGGATTTATTACAATCTTCTTAATTTTTAAGAAATGGTTCTAGATTCCTTAGTAAAACTCGATAAATTCTTTACCCTACGAAACTTACAAACTTTCTCTGAGGCTGAATTATTTTCAGAGACTGTATTGCCAATGTTATTTCATCACTATAAACAAAAAATTCATTTTCCAACCATTCTCTTTGGCACTACCTTAAAACTTTCTATACCTGAGCCCTAGAAGACCTGGATTCTTGTCTTTTCCCTGCCAACTCCCCTCCTCCCCACCCACACACAACTTCCTAGTTTTGTGACTCTGGACACATAACCTCTTTATGTCTGACTCAGTTTCCTCATCTATAAAACTCTTAGGGCTGTAGTTAAGTTCAGTTGAAAGACAATATGAAACTATGAAGCACTATACAAATATCATGGAGCAATATTTTTTGTGCTAATACCAGTTGGGGTACGTATGCTTCTGAGAAAGGGAAATTGGGGCAGGTATCCTGCTTCTGTCTGCAAATACAAGTGAATCAAGCCTACTGTGAGTAGAATTGTATGGTGGGAGAATAAAGTAAAGGTTGAAGGTTTTGATCTGAAGTAAAACCTGTGAGAATGTTAGGATTCATATCTCAAGAGAGACTGTAAAAGGTGTAATGGGCACTTTTTTAAGTTTTCATAAGAGTGAGACAGGGAAAGCTTGGACAGAAAAATAAGAATAAGCCGTTGGTAATATTGTTGAAGGACATGTTGGATGACATTGATCTTACAGAAAGGTAGGTGGATTTCAGCCTAGGAATGATGAATTCTTGATCTCATTCTACCATGGAGTTTCTGAGTAAACCTGTACTAGAGATTTAATTTCTCTAAACCTGTTAGTCTATCTGAATGCTGAGGGTAATAATAATGCCACCAACAACTGTTCTGAGGCTTGATTAATGTTTGTAAATGCTTTGAGCAATTTAGAAGGATGAGGTGTTTTTTTTTAAAAAAAAAAAAACATACACACAAAATGTATTATTCAGAAAAGTGAAAGAACAAGATCAGAAAAGACTTGGAGCATCTCCCCTTTTCATGCGATTCCTTTTTGTAATATAAAGAAAGAAAACCAAGTTGGGAGATGACTAATCCCATGGACTAATCTCTTCCCTTAATAGTCTCTATGCAGGCTCTTCTGCTAAAGGAGTATGTTGGAATTTTGTCATTCAGATTTCCTCATCAGTATAAATGCATTCCTTACTAGAAATAAGATGTGAAAGATGAAGGCTGTGTTTCTTCCAGGAGCTGGCAGTCAGATGTTCATGATCCTTTTTTCTACCTCCAGCTTTGTGCAAGTCGCAGTGCTGCTCAACCTCCTTTTCTCATATGTACAATTGGAATGAAAATGCCAGTGAGAGGTCAAGAGAAAATTAATTTGTGTTTTTTTTTAAGTTTCTCTCTACTGATATTTCAGCACTCTGCAGTTATTAATTGGAACAACACTTTCAGACATTACTTCTATGACCACACAAGTCTTAATGGAAATAAAAATCAAAGAATCTAGGAAGTTTACTAATCACTACAGTTTTGGGGTTGTGGTCACATTTTCTAAGATTTACATTTTTAAAAGGCACAAGAGCCTTTGCCAAATCTACTAGCCACTTTCACCTGTGTTACATTAAGAACATCAAACATTGAGTTTTTCTTTCTTTCTCTCTCTCTTTGTTGATATATCTTTCTGAACCTCCCCAGGTTTCACTCTTTCTGATTCTCTCTGTTTCCTTCTGATTTCACTAAAATTTAGATAATTTGTGAAAATGAAAATTTAGCTGAATATTATAACAAAGTTAGCTGCCTTGCTGGGGAAATAAAACTCTTTTAAATGCAAACTGTCATTAAACTCATTAGCGTCCTCCTCCCCTTGCCTCTTTGGCATTGGGTCACTAACAAGTTACAATGTTTTCTCTTTCCTCTCCAGTCTCCCTTGTTTGGGGGTTTTGTTCTCTTCTTCCTCATTTCTGCATTGCTTGCTCCGTCTCAGAAGCTTGGGTTGCCCCTGCTGCCGCCACTGTCATCACTCCCCAGCAGACAGAAAGGCTAAAATGTCAAAAGATGCATCGGTTGCCTCTGACAAAAGTGCAGATCAGCCCTGAAAGGGAATAAATATGATAGGGGGCACAATAATAACAGTGTGCACTTGTTAACTACAGAAATCCAGCAGGAGTTGGGGGCAGGGAGGGAGGGAACCATGGAGAATAAAAGCTGCCTGGCAGGAGCCCCTGGGGGAAAGAGTGGAGGGGGGTCCTCCAGCAGCAACCATCAATTCTATGGTCTGGTTTTGTTTTGTTTTGTGAGGTCTGAACTGAGGCTCAGCTGATGGGGCAGGGAGGTGGGTAGAGGGTGAATAAGGGATTTTACCCAAACCAGTGACTCTGAATGGAGGTCTTGGGCTCTGTCGAGGGGGCCTAGGCAGTGGGAGCTTGAAAAGAAGGTCTTTGGGCTGTTTGAAGGGGTGGGGAGGAGAGGTGAGGGTTGAGTAGGAACTGGGGAAACATTTTGAGGTGGGAGGGTTAGGGGGAAGGAGGAGAATAGCACAATAATGGGGAAAAGGAGGCCAGCTTCTGAGCTCTCACTTCTGACAATGAATCCCATGTGGTTCTCTTTATCTCAGCCATTCAGGAGTCAATAGAGGGAGCTTTTTTATTTTCAGCTCTGAATATACAACCACCCTACTTCCCATCACACACACACACACACACACACACACACACACACACACACACCCTCGTACAGGAAACTGAGCAAAGCATTAGAAATGTCTAAAAAGTTATTTCTTCAGAGCCGATTTGCTGAAATCTATATCTACCTGTCCGAAATGGATGTATGAAACATTCAGTTCACAACCACTCCCCACCACTTCTTTCTGTCTCTCTTCTCTCAGCACCCTACACTCTGGCCTTTAATTCCTCCCTCCTCTGTTATTCACTCCTCCTCTCTTCCTTCAGTGGATTCCTTCCATCCTTGATTCTTCAGAAAGACATGAATCACATGACAAGTAAAGCAGAGATCCATAATGGAGTGATAATTGTTTTCAACCCAAAAAGGCAAAAATAAAATTTTTTTTTAATTAACTCAAGCCCAAACTCTAGACTGTTTTAGTGTGTAGAAAATAACAAAAAAAAAATTGGTTTTCATGATGGACTTCTGTAAAATATTAAGCCCTCGATTGGACAAATTTCTTTCAAATTTGTTCATATGTCTATCACTGAGGCAGCTACAGTCTCTGAAGATACCCTGATAGAAAATAATTCATCTAATTTTCCAAACAATATCACTGTGTATTCTCACAGTATATATAAGTCTAAATAGGTACAATGTTCTAAATCCGGGGTGGAGTCTTTTAAAAATACAGAGTCCAGGACTAACCTCTCCAAGATTCTGACTCAGTAGCTCTAAGTGGAGCTCAGGGTGTGTGTGTGCGTGTGCGCGCGCACTTGCATGCGCCTGTGTGTTGGATCAGAAAGACAGTCAAATCACAGTCACTAGTCCATTGCCGTGCAAATGGTTGATTGCTTAAGCCAGGTGCATCTGACGAAGGGACGGCTCTCTGCTATTCAGTATGACTGAATGAAAAAAATGGGAGGGAGGAAATTGTCATATTCAGTACCAAGAAATAAAGATGAAGAGAAGATGATAGTAATTGAAAATGACAATAATATCAATTAATTACTTAGTGCCTTGCATTTTTTCTACAGAAATTATTACCCCATTGGAAATGAAAATGAGACTCAGTTGTCTTAAGCAATTTGCCCAAGGTCACACAGCTGGTAAGCTGCAGAGCCAGAATTCCTCTCCAGGCCTGAATGATCTGAGCAGCATTCTCTGAAGTGAGAGAGATCCCGGGGGATAGGGATGAGGAAGCACTGGAGAAGGCGAACGTAGGAATGCTTCCATGGTCTGCCCATGCTCAGTGGCTGCTGCCTTCCCGTCAACAACTCTGTGGTGACTACGGTTAACAATACCGTATTGTATATTTGAAAGTTGCTAAGAGAGTAGATCTTAGAAGTGCTCATCACAAAGGGAAAAAAACTTATAACTATATGAGGTGATGGATGTTAGCTAGTCTTACTGTGGTTATCATTCTGCATAATATATATATTATATATATAAAATCATTATGTTGTATACCTTAAACTAATACAGTGTTATATGTCAATTATATCTCAATAAAACTGGGAAAAAATAAATAAGGAATTTTTTAAAGGATTCCAGATTTCTCTTTACCTCTCACAAATCTTGTTTCCTCTTCTTAATAAAGTTTGCTCTGCTAAGCAAAGTACCTCATGCCTGACATAGAAGGAAGATGAGTATTGCTTTTAAATCTTTCTCTGAGCAAGGAGATGGGTATCTCTCCCATGATAAGAAAATCACACTTACCCTTTCCTTGGCCCCATTTCCAATGTCTTAAAGGTGCAGCTCTGTGGCTTGAGTGTGAATATTAGGGTGAATGTGAAGAAGGTAGCAGAGGGAATGACTCTCATTTTGCCACCTTGGCTACTTCTTAACAGGCTTCGCTCCAACCAACTCTTCTTTACAGTATTTAGAAGCCTATCTCTATTGCAAATGTACTTCTGGGGTTTAGATATGCTTATCTCTTCTCTCTAACTACACTAAAGCTCCTTGAGGGCAGGAACACTGCGTCATACTTCTGTATCTCCAACACGTCCAGCCCAGTGCTGAGCATAGGATGCTCCATAAGTTCTCATCCTTTAGATGACTCTCAACAAGTGACTTTTAAATAGTCTCTCAGTTGTCTTGTTCATCATTCTTCATCATCCTCCTTTTGTTGATATGGTATAGTCTCTTAATACACCCAATTGAGGTGTATTAACCCCATGTATATTTGATGGCCAGCCACTTCCATGTTGTCTTCATCAACACCTTGCATTCTGCTGCTTCATTATCCCCAATCTGTTGCCACACAACAGTTCCTCAAGTCATGTCCACTGTCTACTGTCCTTAGGTGTGTGTGTGTGCTAACTTGGCAAATTCACATTTATTTCAACTGTTGTTTAGCAATGATTTCTATTCACCTTTTGCCAATTTCCTAATACAACTGGCCAGTCCAAACATTCTCCATTTTTCCACTTTACCTCCAGACCCAGAGTTTGAAAACAGTCTCACATGCCACTTCATTGAGGTGATATGACCTCCCCAGGAGCCTGAATACTCCATCTCTGCATCCCTCTTCTTCCAGATATGTGGAGGCAGGGTTTTTTTTCAAATTGTTTGGGTTTATTTTTGGTTTTGGTTTTGGTTTCAGGTTCAGGTTTGGGTTTGGGTTTTTTTTAGGGAAGGCTTTTTTTTTTTTTTTTTTTTTTGCCATTTACAGGGCTCACTCCTTTACCAGAGGGCCTATCTCCTTTAGGATTTTACCACCTCAAATTCCTGTCCCTCTACAATATTTACATACCCTAAAATTTCCCTCCCCTTTAATTCTTCCCCTTTATCAGTGAGCAAAGAAATCTATGTCACTGCTTTAATAAATTAAAAAATAGCAAAAGTACTTTCTCTCATTTTCAACTTCATTTTCCATCCTATTTTTTCTTTTATCTAAAGTGAAGTCCATTGTAAATAATAACTTTGCTTTGACCTGCTCACTCCTTAATCTCTTGTCAGCTGGTTTCTGCTCTTCTGCTCTGTGGTATTCACATTGAGAAAGGCACCAGTGGCCTTGAAGCCTTTCCTTGATCTGATCTCTTGCTTTCTCTGCAGTGTTTGATACTATGGCCACTG
This sequence comes from Macroglossus sobrinus, assembly GCA_004027375.1. Classification (NCBI taxonomy): domain Eukaryota; kingdom Metazoa; phylum Chordata; class Mammalia; order Chiroptera; family Pteropodidae; genus Macroglossus; species Macroglossus sobrinus. Next base: position 838,528 of record PVKZ01000357.1, on the reverse strand, counting down.
CCTCTGTTCTGACACTCCCTCTTCCTTTCACTTCTTTAATACTCCATATGCCTCTGTTTCTTCCCCCTACCACTACTTCTCCATCCAGGCTGCACATATGGGCATTTCCCAAAACTCAGTCTCTGCATGTTTTTTTCTTGGAGATGTCTTCACCCCCAAGATTCCAATTGTGACCATCTCTCAGCAAGGTCATACCATCACACTTCCAATTATCTATTGGATTTTTCCATTTGTCTGTCCTACTATCACTTAAAATTTTACATGTCTCAAATTAAACTTATCCTCTCCCCGCAAACTATTTATTTTGTTGCACAAACTTCAAGCCTCAAAGTTACTGCCCATCCATTAACTATAATACCCTTTCAGCCATTAAAGTCTATGATTCCTTTAGATCAACCCTCTATTTCACATATTCAGTTTCTTTGCCACCATCCTAATTCTGGCCCTTATCCCTCACACTTGGTCTATTGATTTCAAATAATTCTATTTAAAAATTTCTGTTAAAATGTGCTCTTTTACTCAAAACACCCAATTGTTTATCATCATCATCATCATCATCATCATCATCATTATTTATAGAATCAAGTCTAACATTCTTAGCCTAATAGTCAAGACCTTTTTAAATTTGATTTCAACTTTGTCATTCCCTCTGTTACTGTTCTGCTCATAAGTTCTCAAATATTTTATATTCTCTTGTATCCACACAATTGCTTTGTCCTTCCTGATGCATTCATCCCTTTTATTCCCATCTCTCCTGGCCTAATCTTCCTTCAAATTCCAATTCAAATCCTACCTTTCAGAAAACTTTCCTTGATGATTTCAATCTAAATTAATCTCTTTGCCCAAAACTCCCTTTAACACCCATAAACCCCTGGCATTTTGAGGAATTATGTAAAATTACAGTTTATATTTTAAATTATTGCTTAATTTTTGTAACGTTATCTTTCTAACTAGATTGTCTCATCCTTTTGATCTAGAACCACTAACTGGACTTGTCCCAAAGAGAACATAGCTGTTCTCTTCAGACTTTTCATGGACTTATAAATGAAAATTCCCTCTGGAAATTGAGTCCCAAGCCTGTGTGCTTATGAGAGCAAATACTTTAAGTAGAATAACTATGTGCAAGTGTGGATATTCTGTTATACTTCTTTCCAGACAGAATCTTATTTATGGGCTGCCAATACCTTATCTCCTCTTTTCTTTTGCCTTTTCTTTAGCAGGTAGGAAAGAAGCAAGGTAGAGAGCTAGTTGTATTCCCTTCCAAGTGACCTCATTAAGCATACAATGACAAATTTCTTTCTTCATGATGAAACTCCACTGCTGAAAGCAAAAAAAAAAAAAATCTGATTCAAGTGCTAGAAAAAGTTGACATCTACACTGGACAAACAGCTCTAGATCATGAGTTAATTTACCATTTTCGAGCACATCATTTATTCATTTACCAAAAAGGAAAGATATGAGAATCATAGATATCAATACATCTTTTTCTTACCTGAGGAATCAAAATTCTCATAGCCGAGACTTTTGCTTATTTAATTTAAGTTGGCATCAATCTGTCTTCACAAAGCTCTCCCCATTTCTCGCCAAGTTGGTGAAGTAATGTCTTACGACTCAGTGTGTCAGTGGAACAGCAGCAATGGTGTCACCTGGGAGCTTGTTAGAGATGTGGAATCGCAGGACACTCCTCACAATTATTTCGTTCTAATTTTCATGATCTTGCCAGTTGATTCACACTCACATTAAAGTTTGAAAAGCACTGAAGTAAAACAGATTTGGTAAGCAGACATCATTGGAAATGCATCTCAAGTGACATGAATGTAAAGCTTGCTGAATCTACAGGAATCTTAAAGCAATATTTGAGTGGTGATGGGCTGACAATATGAAATACCTGCATTTTGCAAACTGAAGTCCTGCTCTGGCCATTGTCCACCCAATAACACCCAAGATTGAAAGCGATACCTACAACATTACTTAGGAAATCCCTCCAAGGTTTACATTCCATCTTCTAGCCCTCACTTATCAAATTGCCCTCTTGTTGGAACATCCTTCTCTGCCTTTCCGTGTGATTTCTGGATTAGATAAACTCGAAATGTCTCCTGCTACTGCCTGTAGGTGACTCCTTTCAATGCCCTCCATGAGGCTGGGATTCAGGAGAAGAAGGGACTGCAACTATGTATAACCCAAGCATGAATTTCCCCAGGGAGTGTCTTCCGCTAGTATGTCATCTTCCACTGTCTTTACTCTGTCATCTTTCTCAAACCCATCTGGGTTATTGATCACTGTATGCATTGTATTTGTTATTTCTGAGGGTATCTGTTATTTTTCTATTAGGCTTTTCCTAAGCATATCTTCATTTTGAATGGTAAAGAAAAGACTTGTACTGAAATAAAAGAGCAAAGAAGTCAGACCAGAAAGAGGCAAACTATTTTAGTGTGATACCGGGTTCTCTTTAACCCTAAGAACCAAAAATGGCCTTAATGTTTCTTTACTCATGCACATATTTTCAACAAACATCAGTGAGGTCCTGCTTGTGCCGTGTGTTGTTCTATAAAGTGCAGACATGTTGGTGAACAAAACAAAGTCTCTTTGTCCTGTTATGAGAAATATTTGAGATGAGTAAGGAAGAGGAAGAGGAGAGAGAATACAAACGAGTAAAGCAAAATTCCTGGCCTCCAGTCTCCAGAGTAAGTGGAATGATCTAGGAACAGATAGGAAGAAGAAGAGGAGGAGATGTGGGCAAGTAGCAGGGAGGACAGTAAGAAGTAGAGAAAGAAGTGGGAAGACAAGGAATGGTAGGTGATGCCAACCACAATAGACTGCCCAAGCCACAGCCAGCACAAGGCAGCTTGCTCCCTACCCAGGCTCTGTGGCCACAGAGGGTGCATTTATTTGGGCGGAGTAGAGTTGCAGAAGGAAAATAATAAGCCAGAGGCAAAAGAGGCACTTAATGACAAGAAATTTTCTGAAGAGAAGAAGTTAGGAATCGGATTATAGCAGAGACTTAAATTGACATTTTAAAGCTCTGTCATTTTTAGAGGTTATAAGGACATTTCAGAGCCTCCTGCTCTGAGAGTTCTCACAATCCTGTGTGGCATTCACACAGGCACATTGGTGTGTGAGTGTAGGAGTGTATGCGCATATGATGTGTGTTAGGCTCATGGGGGGCATGGCGCTTGGGCAGAGGAAAAGAAAGAAGGAAAGACCATTAAAAGCCTTGCTGAGAAAGGTATTTCTTGTGCACAAAAAAGAATCAGGCCCCTCGCTCCCTACTGAGCCCATTTCTCCTGCCTTTACCAAGCTGTCAGGCATGAATCCCTGTAGCATTCCGTAACTAATTGACAGTAATGGGGGCCATTGGGAGTCTAAGAATACATAGAATTGCCCGGCATGCACTGGAAAAGCGGGGGGTGGGTGCTGCCGCAAGGGCAGCTGTGGGGAAAATAAAGGCTGTCTTGTAAACTTTTTAAATTGAAGGTAGGAGGTAGAAAGTAGGGAGGAGCAGATTTAGGCAAATTTCTACTTTAGCCTAAAAATAAAAAATGGTAAATCTCATATTTTTTCTGAGCTAATATCCCAGGATACCAAGTTTGCCACAGAGAAGAAACAGATGGAATTTCAATTAACCCTAGGTCCTCTGTGAAATCTATATTGTACCCTCTGGATTTACAACATATTGTAATATATGACTGGAGGCTCTGGAGACTCATTGCAAATCAACCCTCTTTATTCCGGGGGTTCAGAAAATAGCTACAAAGGCACATTTCAGAATCAAAAGTGGCCAACCTTTTACATCTTCATCCTCAGAGCTGAAATCAAATTTTAAATTTTACAACAGGTATTATTTATTGAGTAGTCTTATTTTTTAAGAGGTAATGTTTATTTTTTTCCTTCTATTAATGATGATGTTTACACACTGAAACACTTTAAACCAAGTAGAAAATTGAAAAAGATACACCATTATCACACTTTGAAAAATGATACACCACAGACCCACAGTAAATTATCTTCTACAGATCTTTATATTTTAAAATTCTTACCTTTCTAGAATGTAGCCTTTAATAGTAAAGATATTTAAAATAAAAATAAAGCAGTCATTCCTGCTATGACTATCACATGAAGTTGTAAACGTCAAAATAACTTTTAAAAATTCCAAGTTGCTTTTCAAAACCCAAATTGTTTTTTTCAGGTACCTACCAACTTATGGCGTTGTCTTTTTTTTTTTCCTGTGATATTGGCCCTGCCTCTCTGCAATTGTTCTTCATTTCAAATATATTATTTGCATAAACATTCAGCTTTTCACACCAAAAACCTTCAAAAATTAATTTTGGCTTTTGATATTAGAGAGAAATTTTCAGCACATTTTCCTTAGCAGACTACTTTTCATCACAAATGTTTCATGACCTTCCGCAGAGATGACTTTTCTCCATGCAGTAGAGCTGCCTCTACTCTCCAGGCTGTTTCTCTGTTGTCCAGCATCGTTTTATGGAAGGTTTGCCTGCAGACTCCTGGGGACTATCTCTAGGAAATCAGATTAACAGAGTTCCTGTACTTTGAGTGAAAAGTCATTTTGGAGAGCTGAAATGTGTCTTTTTAAAAGAAGATTGGGCTACGGCCATGCCACCCTGAACAAGTCCGATCCAGTCTCATCTCAGAAGCTAAGCAGGGTTGGGCCTGATTAGTACTTGGATGAGAGATCACCTAGGAAGACCAGGTGCTGTAGACCTAAAAAATAAGGGATTGTAAACTGACAAGGTCCTTGCAATCTGTGAGGCCAACTAAAGATTACCTCACCTAAAAAATAAATAAATAAAAATAAAAGATTAGGAGTTGAAATATGATGTGGAGAGTCTCTCTCTCTAAGGTGACCATGAGGAACTGAGGACCAGAGGGCTTCCCTTAAAAACACAACCTCTTAGAGTCTCAAATATTGAGAGCTGGAAGGAATAGGAAGAGACATCATTCAGGCAGCCAAGAGATTGAGTGTCTCTACTTTTTGGTGTCATGAAGCAAATAAGCAGACCTCAATGAGGCAGTCATGGGGACATTCCTTTCCAAATTGTCATGATGGCAGAATATGATTAATGATAGCAGAGTTCTCTAGCCAGCTGCTCTTTTTTTCCTACCAAATGAACAGCCTTGTAGGAGTATAGCAGGGAACCTTTTTTCTCCCTGTACGTATCTGCATGTGGCTAGACCAGCAAGGGCCATCACATGATGAGGACATCTAACCAAATCAAGCAGAGAGCTTTGGTGTGGCAAAAAAACTCTTGTGGGGGCTGCCAGGAAAACTCAAGGAACTGAAGGTTTGAAACATTGGCTCCAAGGATGGAAGGTGGTCCTTTTAAAGGAACGAGCCTCTATTTTTAATGATGTTGATTTATCCCCTTACGCCATTCTTTATCAGAAAAATATATAGTGTTTTTATTTTTTATTTATTTTTTGTTTGTTCATTTATTTTGTTCCATTGTATACATGTACCACTTCTTTATCCAATCATCTATTGGTGGGCATTTAGTTTGCTTCCATATCTTGGCTGTTGTAAATAAAGCTCCAATGGACATAGAAGTGCATGTACTTTTTTCAAATGTGTCTTCCATTTCTTCAAATAAATATCCAGAAGTGGAATTGCTTAGTCATAAGGTAGTTTTATTTTTAATTTTTTGAGGAAAATGCAAACTGTTTCCCATAGTGGCTGCACCAATTTGCAATCCCACCAACAATACATGAGGGTTCCCTTTTCCCCACATCCTCACCAACACTTGTTGGTTTTTGATTTATTAATGATAGCCATTCAGTATAAATGACAGTATGAATTGATATCTCATTATGGTTTAATTTTCATTCTCTGATGATTAGTGATGTTGAGAATTTTCATATGTCTATTGGCATCTGTATGTCCTCTTTGGAGAAATGTTTATTCAGTTCCATTGCCTTTTTTTTTTTTTTAGATTGTTTGGTTTTTGGTCTTGTTTATATGAATTCTTTATAGATTTTGGAAATATCCAAAAACCCCTCACCAAATGTATCTTTGGCAAATATCTTCTCCTGTTCAGTAGGCTGTCTTTTGTTTTGTTGAAGGTTTCCTTTGCTATGCAAAAAATTTTTAGTAGTCCCATTTGTTTATTTTTTCTTTTGTCTCCTTTGCCCAAGGAGATATATCAGAAAAAAAAAATTACCAAGAGTTTTGTCAGAGAGTTTTCTGCTCATGTTTTTCTACAAATTTTATGGTTTTGGGTCTTATATTTAAGTCTTTAATCCATTTTGAGTTTACTCTTGTATATGGTTTCATTTCTTTCTTCCTTTTTTTTTTCTTTTTTGCATGATCTGTCCAGTTTTCCCAATACCATTTATTGAATAAACTATTTTTACTTTTATATTCTTGCCTCCTTTGTCATAGATTAATTAACCAAATAGATGTGGGTTTTTCCGGGTTCTGTATTCTGTTCTGTTGATCTATATATCTGTTTTTATACCAGTATCATGATGTTTTGATTTCTATAGCCTTGTAATATGGTTTTATACCAGGAAGTGTAATACTTTCAACTTAGTTCTTTCTCAAGATTGCTGTGGCTATTCAGGGTCTTTTGTGGTTTATATAAATTTTAGGATTATTTGTTTCAATTCTTTGAAGAACCCCATTTGTATGTTGACAGAGATTGCCTTGAATCTATAGATTGCTTTAAGGAGTAAGGACATTTAATAATGTTAATTATTCCTATCCATGAGCACAGTATATCCTTCCATTTATTTGTATCTTCTTCAGTTTCTTTCTTCATCATCTTATAATTTTCTGAGTACAGGTCTTTTATCTCCTTGGTTAAATTTATTTCTAGGGTTTTGGGTTTTTTAAATGCAATTGTAAATGGGATTGTTTTGTTAATTTCTCTTACTAGCAGTTTGTTATTGGTGTATAAAAACCTAACCAATTTCTGAATATTAATTTTGTATGCTGCTACTTTACTAAATTTATTTATCGGTTCTAATAATTTTTTGGTGGAATATTTAGGTTTCTCTATATATAATATCATATCGTCTGCAAATAATGAGAATTTTACTCCTTCCTTTTAAATTTAGATGTCTTTTATTCTTTTTCTTGTCTGTTGCTGAGGCTAGGACTTCTAATACTGAATTGAGTAAAAATGATGAAAGCGGACATCCTTGTCTTGTTCCTAATCTTAAGGAAAATGCTTTTAGATTTCTCTGTTGAATATAGTGTCAACTATGAGTTCATCATATATGGTCTTTATTACATTGAGGTGTGTTTCTTCTATTCCTACTTTGCTGAGAATTTTTATCATAAATGGATGCTGGATTTTGTCAAACAGTTTTTCTGCATTGATATGATCATATGATTTTTATCATTCATTTTGTTTATATAGTGTATAGCATTAATCAATTTATGGATGTTGAACCAAACTTGCATCTCAGAAATAAATCCCACTTGTTCAATGTGTATGATCTTTTTGATGTACTGCTGAATTAGGTTTGCTAATATTCTGTTCAGGATTTTTGCATCTAAGTTCATTAGGGCTATGGGCCTATAATTTTCTTTTTTTTCTAATGTCTTTGTCTGGTTTTGGAATCAGGGTAATGCTGACTTTGTAAAATGAGCTTAGGAATCTCTCTTCCTCTTTAATTATTTGGTATAGTTTGAGAAATATAGGTATAATTACTTTGAATGTTTGTAAATTTTAGCAGTGAAACTATCTAGTTCAGGATTTTTGTTTGTTGGGAGCTTTTTGATTACTGATTAGATTTTGTTAGTAGTAATTGGTCTGTTCATATTATCTGTTTTTTCTTGATTTTTTTATGAAAGATTGTATGTTTCTAAAAATTTATCCATTTCTTCCAGGTTGTCCAGTTTGTTAGCATAGAATTATTTGTAGTATTTTCTAATAATTCTTTGTATTTCTGTGGTATCGGTTGTCACTTCTCTTTCACATCTGATTTTATTTATTTGAGTTTTCTTTTTTCTTGATTAAAGTTTTATCAGTTTTGTCTATCTTTTCAAAGAATCAGCCCTTGCTTTTGTTGATCTCTTGATTTTTTTTTAGACTTTATTTCATTTATTTCTGCTCTGATCTTTATTACTTCCTTCTACACACTTTAGGCTTTTTTTTTTCTTGTACTAGTTTCTATAGGTATAAGGTTAGATTGTTTGATATTTTTCTTGTTTCTTTAGGTAGGCCTAACTTATTGCTATGAATTTCCCACTTAGGACCGCTTTTGCTGTGTCCCATAGAATTGGGGTCATTGTGTTTTCATATTCATTTGTCTCAAGGTATCTTTTGTGTTTTTTCTTTGATCTCATTGTTAACCCATTTGTTGTTTAATAGCATGTCATTTAGCCTCCACGTGTTTATGTGTTTTTCAAGGTTTTATTTATTTTTTATTTTTTGTAATTGAGTTCTAGTTTTATATTACTACGGTTGGGGAACACAAAAATATAGTGTTTTTAAATAGGTTAAACATTTGCCTGTTTTAGACATATTAATAACAGGTAATCAAAGATAACTTGAATGTAATTGTTAAGATTTATGCTTTCATCTAAACAAAAACATGGATATGTTACTAAACCCAGACTAACATTCTTTTAAGTTGCTCATTTCCATCCTAGATATCATTTATTTTAGAAAGAACAAATATAATATATGGTTTCTTAAAAATAACATGCCAATCAAGTGTTAAGAATGACTGGGTTTTTGTTTGCTTTTTTTTCAACCTTTGTGTGCATTTGTTATATATGAATAATTAAAGGCAATACTGTAGTATTATGTGCCAGCCCTTATTCTAAATGCTTTATATGAGTCAATTACCTAATCACAATATTCCATGAGGTATTAATATCTTCCTTTCCAAAGAGAAAATATTAATGACATAAAATAAACAGAGTTCTGAGCACATAGTTGTTTCTCAGCATTTAGAGATTATGACTAGGCATCAGGTTGTCTGATGGTCTGTTCATTTGAAGAGTTGAAAGTGGTTTATCCTTTAAATCATAGTCAATATGGTCCTTTTTCCTTTTTCTTTCCTCTAACTTTTACAAATCTGCCTTGAACTCTACATGATTTACAACTTCTCATTTGAAACTCCAATAGTTATGTTGGCAACATTTCTTTGATTCCTCCCATTTTTACTTTTATCCTATTAATTTCTTTTTCAACACCACCATAAGTTAAAGAAAGATAAAGGGAGAAGGAAAAGATAATATAGGGGGTGTTCTGAAATCACCTAGTTTAAACTTCATGATTGGATAAAGTAGGAAAAATATACTGAGTAACTCAGCTGAAAAAAATATGTAGTTGATGAAATTTTTTGCTGTTACTTTCTTTACTTTTTCCTTGAATTTTTTTTTTGGGGGAGGGGTATTTTTACTATTTTATCATCTCATTTCCTGAAGATTCAAACCATGCTTTTTTAAATTCACTTTCCTGAACCAAGGAAAGTGCATACATTAGACCAAAAAAGTTTCTATTAGATCTTACACATTAGTTATTCCCAAAAGTTTTCACTGACAAGTCTTTCTCACAGATATCTATTCCTTCCTTTGAATTCTCTTGGCACTTACATATGTAGACAGTACCTTATCGCCAAGCCCTTGTTTATTATCTTGGCTTAGAATTGTTCTGTTTTCATTTAACTAACACACATCTTAGTTTCAGAACTAGATTCCAAGGAAAAAGGCTATTCTTTTTCTGTGCAGATTCTACAAAGCCTTATTTTGTGGGTCAGTCAAATTTATTGAGCTGAATTAGGGAGAATGATATATATATATGACATATTTTCCAAATTATGGTTACTGAGTACAAGAGCACTGAACTGATTGGGAAACTGGGCCAAGTAGACAAAATGTCACAGCAATAGTAGGAGAAAAGTTGTTCTGGACTGGGCCAGATGCTGGCCTGTAGAGAGATAATCTTAGGTGGAGATAAGAGCCCAGATAGCAGCAGGGATGATAGCTGGAGTCTAGCTTGGGCCCCTCTGTAGTAGTGGGAGTATATGAAGAAGACTGTCTAGAATTTTGGAAGATGCTAAAGTTACAGTTGAGAAGTAAGATTGGGTTTTCTCTAAACAAAAGAAGAGACATTCTTTATAATGTCTGTAGAGAAAGTCCAGGAAAACATCTGCACTAAGAATGGAAATCAAACCCATGCAACACCAGAAGTAAAGATGTTCAAAGAAAAGCATTGCTGTGGCTGAGTGGCCTGCCAGGAACGTTTGATTGAACTTTTATGACAAAACTGATTCCAGAATCTCATTTTTGTGGTTTCAACAACTCTCCTTTCATTCTCTGCAGATTGCCCTTCTTGCCATAAGTCTGAGTTTTAACTTTTTGTTCTCTTTATCTTTGAAAGATCTGAGGAAGACACTGTTGAAAGAGAATCGGATTCTTTTTGTCAGAGCAGAGTTGTACCAATTGGACTGTCGTGAGCTTGAGATGGCATTGTTACAATGACAGTCACTCAGGCCCAACAGTGTTACTGTTTCAGGTGGTATCTTTTTCTGTATATTAGCAAGCTGTTTTATGTCTCCAGAAATCATTTGTTTGTCATTAAGATTAATAAACTGGCATTTATGTAGGATCTTTCTAACAAGCAGCTAAAAGTCAATAATGACAAAAAACCTCTCTCATTTCTCTCTCTTTTTTTTAATTGACTTTATCTTTAGAGCAATTTTAGAGTTACAGAAAAAAAATAATTGGAAAGTACAGAGAATTAATCTTGGTAGTCCTGAGACAGTCCATATATATACTCATTCTCTCTCCCCATTTCCTTACCTCCTTCCTCCAGTTTCTCCTATTATTAACTTCTGTATCGGTGTGGTACATTTCTTATAACCACTGAGCCTATGTTTATACCTATTTATTAACTAAAATTCATAGTTTATATTAGGGTTCACTCTTTGTGTTATACAGCCTATGTGTTTTGACAAATGTATAATAAAAAGCATCCCCAATTACAGTATCAAAAAAAAAAATAGGTTCACTGTTCTAAAAAACTTCTGTGCTCCACTTATTCATCCTTTTATCGCTCCTCCCTCTCTCTCTTTAACTCCTGGCAATTACTGTTATTTTTACTGTCTCCATAGTTTTGCCTTTTACCAAATGTCATATAGGTGGAACTGTACAGTATGCAGTATCCTCAGATTGCCTTCTTTTAGCAATATTCATTTATGGTTCTTCCATGTCTTTCCATGGCTTGGTAGCTCATTTATTTTTCTCACTGAATAGTATTCTACTGTTCAGATGTACCACAGTTTATTTATCTATTCGCCTACTGAAGGACATCTTGGATGCTTCCAAGTTTTAGCAGTCACAAATAAAGTCGCTATAAACATCCATGTGCAGGTTTTTCTCATTCTGAAGTTGAGCAGCAGAAACAAGCCTCCTAGAATTCTCTACCCTGACACTTCCCCATCTGGCTTGTTGACTGGTTAGCTCCAAGGCTCTGATAACTGATTCTTCACAACTGCTCTTGGATCTCTTCCAAACTTAACATGGCAGAAGTTAAGGTCATAGTTATGTTTAAATTGTATGATGGCTGATCCCAGCCAGGGTAAGATGAGATCTAAGATATCACTACTGTAGGGGAGAAGCAGTCTCAACTGACTCAGAGGGGCTCTATCCTCTGGCCTATGGAAATTTGGACTTCTGTTCTATAAGTCACTTGGAGATGCCATTTTCAGCCACATAACACAGACAGGACACCTTCATCTTATGAAGCCAATCTCCAGCAAGCTAGATACTAGACTTTTACCTCTGCCTTAACAACTTTCCAGCTGTGTTTTTAAACCATGCTTCATCTTCAAGGAAAAGGCAAGTTTCTTGTTTCACTTCTTTTAAAAAAGAGGTTATTATCAATTAGAACTATCCACTTTAGATTTCTTCCATTGATTCATTCTCTATGTTAATTGTGTATCTCTTGACTTCTACATATACCTAAAATACTTTTTTTTGTTATGATTATGGATGTGTGGGGCTTCTGCTAGCAAAGTTGCACAGGTGGTCTGTCACCTCAGGCTCCACTCTTGGCCACTTCCTTCCTACCCACCCCATGCTGCTTCTGTACTTGCCCAGCTGGAATCTTCTCTCAACCTACTCTCAGGTGTTCTAGTTACCCCATTTATCCCAAGTAGTAAAAGTTTGAAAACAGCTTAAGCATTTTTCCTCCTTACTGCATTTCAAAAAAGGGATTGCTAGGATCAGCCAGGAGCAGAGGAAATGTGTGAAATATCAAGACACCTGATCCCACCTCAAGGTTGTGGCAGTTTGGCTCTCCTGAGATGGTGAGAAGGAAGGTTGCAAACCCCTTAAAAGCATCCTCTCCAAGTTAGCTCCTCACTTAGAGCTGACTAAACTATTGGAAACCCTCTCATCATGTAACTCACCTTTTGAACATTCCCTGAAGACGGTCTAGTTTTCCATTTTCTTGTGCTGATTCTTTGAGAGTTCACGCTATACTCTCGTTGAGAGATTTGTTCCCAGAAGAGCTCCTTGTTGAGAAATACGAGCATCTTGCCAGGTGTCAACAAAGTAGTCTTCTTTTGGCCAGGCCCAAACTTTGTTTAATTTTCTGTGAAATGTGGCCAACATCACTTAGTATGAGATTACCCATAAAACTGCACATTAACACTTTAGAGGGAAGGTGTTGACACTTAACTTGTCAAAGACAGTAAAACAGAAAGTAGGAAGTAGGCTTTTTGAGACAGCAATTGAGGCAGGAATGAAGTAGCAGGAGCTGAGAATCAATGAATCTTGGAAATCCTGAGGTGCGACAGGGAAGAGAAAAGGTGAAGAAGCAGTGAGGGTGAATTGAGTGCTATGGTTTAATCATGTATTCCATGTGCCAGGATCTCCAAGAATGTAGAAATAGAAAAGGTAGTCTGCTCTCAAGATCGGGCTTGGCAACGAAAACCAGTCTTCCATTTGTGGTTCAAATAACAACAGTGGGTTTAAGTTGGGAGAAAGCCATTGATTATTCTACTTTCAGAAAACTCTTGAGTCGGCGTTGCCTTGTTTCATAAGCAGCATAAGCAAGGAAGTAGGCTCTAATGTTTGCGCAGTATCTGCCATGTTTGCTGAGCTGCACTTAAAGGGGATTTACATCTATTACCTCAGTGTAGGCACTTATCTCTGAAATAGGAGTCGATGAAAGCATGAAAGGTTAAGTGACTTGTGCAAGGATACATAACTAGTAATTTTCAGTCTTGGTCTATTTCCAAAGCCTGTTCTCATGCTGTCTAGATGATTTGAATTCAGTTCCCCTACTCCCTTAGTGGGACACCCTCCTCCCACTAAGAAAACAGTTGTCCCCTAGGTAAGAACTTGAAATTTTACAATTAGAGAGAGATTTATTCCTTTATCTAAAGACTTTATTCTTTGGTGAATTTCTGCTGAGAGGAACGGGCCATTAAAAAGTTTATCATTCTTGGATGGGAGACCACTTAGGAAGACCAAGGAGCTGTAGGTGTAAAAAATAAAAATAAAAAAATAAGGGATTGTAAACTGACAAGGTCCTTGCAATCTGTGAGGTCAGCGAAGGGTTGCCTTGCCTAAAAAATTAATTGATTTAATTAATTAATTAATTAATTGATTTTAAAAATAAAGTTTATCATTAATGTATTCCTTACTGAGAATATATTTAGGAGAATTTCCTGAAAGGAAATTTTGATAGTATGCCTGTGGAGTAGTGGGTAGTCAGAAAAGGGACAGAATGAGACTAACACAGAAGAGGCAGAGATTGAAGACACCTTTGCTTACTTCTCAAATTTTTGAGGGCACTGTGCTACCTAGGAGATATCCCTCTTTGCTTCTCTCTGGCCCTGTCCAGAGAACATGAGGGTAACTATTTTGTTACACCCCAAAGGATCAGTGAATGAGAGGAGGCAGGAGAGAATACTGACAATAGCAGAGATTGAGGGGGTAGGGGTGAAAACAAAGAAAGAAGTAACTTTTTAAATAAAAAATGATAAGTGATGAATAGAAAGGCTAATCCTGAGGAGCCCTGAGAACGCCAGACCGCCAAGCAAGGGCCTCTCTTTTTTTCACTTTCCTTTTTCTTTTCTTTTTAATTTTCTTTTATTTAATTTCGCTGCAGCACATATAATCAATTATAGCCTGAATCAGGATAAAGGGAAGGGATGCACTTTAATTCATAAATCAATTTTATACGGTCATCAGTCAGGTTGTGAATGCAAATACTTCTGTCGGTTTAGGTTATTCAGAATTAATTGACTCCCACCGGGCTGGGCTGCAGATGGAGAGGGGGTTTCTCACAGAGTCTCCCTGGGCCCAGCATGGGGGCCGACTGCTTCCTCCCTTCCCCCTCAGTCCCTCAGCCATCACCCCTTCATGCCCACCCCCATCATCTCCATGTTTGAGGCCCAGAGGGAAAAAAAGTGCTCTGGGCCTCAAACATGGAGATGATGGGGGTGGGCATCCAGCAAAGAAGCTGGGTGGATAAGAGCCCAGAAAAATTGTTTGAAGAAGGAAGGGGATACACAGAAGGATGAAAGCCCCCAAACAAACCCTCTTCAGCCTAGGCCCTGCAGAGACACCTTTATGTGATTAGAAATGCTTAGCTTTCAAGGGTCTGCTTTTAAGTTCTCTTGAGCTTCTTAAATAAGAAAGGAAAAAAACAAAACAAACAGAAAAGCCAGAGCCCCTGGGCTGAAGCTGAAGGGATATCATTTGAAAACCACTGGGCTGCAGGGGTTTGTATGGCTGCCAGACTTGAGCAGCCAGAGAGCAGCTCCAGGACAGAGGGCCAAGAGAAGGGAGTGCAAGGCCCTGTGCAAGGCAGGCCCAAGGCACCTGAAGCTGGCCACATGGATCTGGCCTTGGGCAGTGGCCCTGCACCTCAGGATGGGGATAGAATGAATTATGGCCTAGGAAGGACTGAGTCAGGGTAGCACCTGTTTCCTACGTTAAGGTCTCCTATTGCAGTTTATTTTAATCTGGAAAAGATACATACCCATCCATCCAAATATGCAGCATATCCTGTCCTTCACTATTCCACTTTTTAACCTCAGCTAAATATATCTCTAATTGTATTGCTCCAAATCAGACAATCTTAGTGGTTTTCAACATTGGACCCCTTGTTAGAATTACTCAGGGAGTGTTTTGTTTTGTTTGTTTGTGCTGATGTCCAGGTCCACTCCTAAAAATTCTGCCTTAATTTGTTTTGTGTAGAGCCTGGGGAATTGGTGTTTTTGATAAAGCTGCATGTAAATCTAATGTGCAAGTAATTTGGAACCCCTGATGTTGTGTCTGATACCTCCCCATTCCCTCCCCATAAACTGGCAGTGTTTCTCTAAGTGTGGTGCATTTGAACTGCATAGGCAGAAAAAATATTAGTATGGAAAAAAAAAGTAAAATTTGAGATTATATATGTTGCAAATTCCCAGACTCTTTCCTGACACGCTATATAGTAGAATCTCTGGAAAATCTATAACTTCTTCCACAAAACTTCCAGTAACTGTGGGAACCTCTGCTGAGGCAAAGCACCAAGATATTTGAGCTGTTTTTATTTAAAAATCCAATCCTAGCCTGCCTAGTATGCATCACATTTTGCCTTGACATAACAGTTACATGTTTGTGGGTTTTGCCAGAGAGCTCTCCTGAGACACCAAAACCCAAATCCAGAAGCAAAAGGAAAGCAGTTCATTTGATGGGATGATCTTAAAGGCTGCATGTTCCAAAATACGGGTTCTTAATCTATATTGACCTTCTAAAAAATCAGCTGCAAAATTCTAATGTATTTTTAACCAGAACTCAAATAATCAGCCCCTGATCTTTAATACAGTTGTTTGCATGCAAATGAGCCATATTTATTTATTTTAAAAGGCTAAGAGGAATTCTTGGAAATGCTCTGTTAGTCACTCATTTGTATTACCATATGTTATTGGAGGCAATAAAACTGCCTGTCTTTAAAAATTTCAATACTTTAGGCTTTTTTCTCAAGTTAGACTAGACTTCCTCTCCAAAAAAGTCTGAAGGTCTTAATGGAGATTAAATGTGTGTTTTCTCCTGCTGTACTTCACCAGCAGCAAAGAAAAATTGGGGCAGGGGTTTCAGAATGAAAGGGCACCTTGTTTTCAAAGCCTCATGTTTCTAAGGTAGAAGTCATCCATGTGGAAAAAAAATCCTTAGACTATTAAGGCACTATGGCAGGATGATTAAATACACAAGCTTCAGAGTCAACATTGCCCAGCTTTGAAACTCAGCCTTGCCACTTATATTGGGCAAGATATATAACCTCTGTGTACCTCAGTTTCTTCCGTTTTAAAATGGGAATATTAATGGGAGCCAATTCATAGGATTGTTGTGAGGATTAAATGAGATCAAGAATCTGAAAGCAAGCTCGATCTATGGTAGCACTTACTTTGAGAGAAACAATGGATGAGTGTTTTTGAAGAGTGGGCCTGTTGGTCTGATTTGGTTCCCCCAACAGCATCAAGCTTCATCACCTGAATACCTGTTAGAAATACAAAATCTTGGGCCTCGCCCCAGAACTACTGACCTGAAACTCTGGGGTGGGATTTAGCACCGTGTGTTTTAACAAACCCTCCAGGTGATTCTGAATCACACCGTAAGTATTCAAGCTGGAGAGCCCTCGGATTAGGTTAAGGGCTGGAAGCTGGAAGCTTGGCAAGCAATAAGATGCTTAAGGTCAAGCAGTTTGTGGTAAAGAAAGAGGTTGGACTCAGCTCTCCATATAGATGTCTTACACTATTGTGAGCTTGAGATTGAGAGGAAAGGCAATTTGGAGGAACTGTAGCCCCAAGTGTCCAACCAAAGGATGGGACTCTCACCATCCTTGTACAACAGCAATGTGTGTTTGCATGGTCCAACCCCCGCCCCCCCACCCCCGCCTACCGCTGCTACAGCATCTCAGAACTTACCTCAGATGCCTTCTCTCTTCCATGCCCTAGCCCATCCCCAGATTCCAAGGCCTACAGTACCTCTGACCTTATTCCACATCAGGACTTCAGCAGACGGCCCTGCCCTGCTCCATCACCAAATGAGAGCAGCAGGGAAGCCTGAAGCTCCTGCTCTAGACTTAGGCACAAAGGGAAGCTCTGTCAGGAGAAATGTTAAAAAGAGCAGGCTCACTGCTTTGAAATACCAGTAAGGTATCTTCTACCTCGCACTTGCCTTCCCTAAAAATGGTTCCCAAAGAGCCAGAAGATGGAGATGGAGGACGGATGTCTGGAGGGGTGAGATCAAAGGAATTTAGAAGTCATTGGTATAAAGGTAATTTTAAAAAAGGTATACAAAAAAAAATTGGAAAGAAATCTGGGGGCTTTGTAGAGAATATATTCAGATCTAAAAGAGGCTAAAGAAAGAAGAGGAGGCACAAGGAGGAGTTCAAAGGGGTGGCTAAAATGCTCCTTAAAGATTGCTACTTCTCTTCCACAAACAACAATTGAGCACCTACTAGATGTCAGGCACTTTATGCTAGACTTTAAGAGACAGAATGTATAAGACGTAATCCTTTCCCTCAAGGAGACTTTAAAGAAAAGAAAGAATAAAATAGAAAATTTTCTTTCAGAAAATTGGGCAAACCCAAAATGACAGCTAAGAAAAGGAAAACAAGGCAACTCTCGACATTGCTTTAAATGTTTGGCTCAAATTTGAGATTTGAGGTTCAGCAAACAGTAGAAATGGAAGTTATCCACTCACGATTTCGCTCCTTTACATGCACATACATACACATGCATGCATGTGAACACACATATGCAACACACAATTCAGCAACAATTGTGTCCTTGTCCTCTGGCCCGTGAAAGATAGACCTAGCTGCTGCTGGCCCTGTCAGTGTACTTCAATCTTGATCAGAAAAACATAAGTTCATTACAGAAACAAATCCTAGCAGTTTCTGGTATATAATCCAACTCCAACCTAACCTCCCCTCAGTGAAGTAAGGGTAAAGGAATCTGACAAACACAGATTTAATTTCCTGTGAAATGCACACGGGTTTAGAAACTAGGAGAGAAGCAGGATTTAGAAAAATACATTTTGGATTTTATCACACAAGACACACAAAACCCTTTTGTTGTGTTTATCAAGCCCCAGGGCCCCTGGCTTTCACCCATCCTTGACATGCATGCACATTCTGAGTCTGACCTCAGCCCTCAGCCCCCCTCCTTGGACTGCCTCTCCTTGGGGGAAAAGCGGCAAAGCAACTTTGTCCATGTGATGGCTGGGACTTAGGTCACACCCAGAGATCTGTCCCAGTGGCCACTTTCTTAGTCACTGTGACACTTTCTCTAAATGTGAGCCAGTCAATTAGACTGGGGCAGAAAGGAGACTCTAAAAAAGTGGCTCCGTTGTTATTCTTCCCTCCTCAGCCTCCCAGGTGCCTTTGAGATCGTTCTCCTGCTCTCTGAAGGAACAAATGGGCTTTAATTCCCTCTCAGGCCTCTGCTGATATTTATTTCCCAGATAAGTTCCAAATAGCTAAGTGATTTTTTTTTTTTCCAGAAAGACCACAGCTAGCATGTCAGGGTCCAGGTAACAATATTAAAATAATCAAGAGAGGAAAAATCCCAGAACCCTTTGGGTGTCATTTTCACAAAGTTTTCTTCTGGTCATCCTTAGATATGCAGGGTTATTCTTTGTTTCACCTCTGTTGTCCACCTTGGCCATTTTCCTCTGACACTTCTTTTTTCTCTGTATTGTTCCCCAAAGCATAAGCTAAGTATCTGTGATCCTGAACAAAGTTGATTCCAAAAGTTTTTTTTTTTTTAAAAAAAAAGAAAGTTCTTAGACAATACACAACCCTGTCTGCAGCTGGAGGCTGCTGGGATTTCTGGACCTTGTTTTAATGCATGGCCCCTTTCATGAAACCCAGGAGAATTGCTAGGGGTAGGAGTGGAGGAAAAAGAGGAGGAGGGGTAGAGAGGCGTGAACCTTTACACCCAAAGTAGGACTCAGAAGAATTTATAGCCGTCTTTTCTGGAGACCGTTAAGATTTTATTGCCCTAGTACCAGCAGTTACAATGCTCCATGGAGCTCAGAGCTGAATTCATGCCAAGGATCCTCCTGCTTGCTAATGCTGGAAAGAGGCCAACTCTACTACAAGTTCACTACTGGAAGAGAGAGGGAGCTGAGCATAAGTGAAAGGTGGGTTGGAGGAAAGATAGAAACCCAGAAAACAATACCTTATAAAGTCATAGCTTAGGCTCTGCAAACAGACCTGGCTTTGGGTGACTTAGTACCATTTACTAGCTTATGATATTAAACAAATGTTATAACCACCCCAAGGCTGGGTTTCCAATCTGTAAACTAGAGATCATAACAGCACCTACCCAATTGGATTGTTGTGAGGATTAAATAAGGTAAAGCCTGTAAAGAGTTTAGTACCATGTCTGGTTCACAGTAAGAGCTTAATAAGCATTATTTTATATTGATATAATTATAAATAATGGCATTGCAGGAAATCAGAGACCACTGAGTTCACACTTTGTCTAAATGTGAGTGTGTATGGAGAAGAGACATAATTTCTTTCTTAACTGAAAAAGCACCTCCCGTGGAAACACTTTCACCCAAGCCTGCCGGGTACCTTGGATATGAAGGGAAGACTAGTAAAAAGGAAGAAAAGTGAACGAAAGACGATAAAAATAAAGGAGATTTATAGGAGGAAATAATTGGGAAAAGATATACAAAAGAAGCCTAAGTGAAAGAAAGTGGCAATTGTCAAAGATTTCCGGAAAGAAATTTTGCAGCTGAACATAGACTGAGCAGGAAATCTGGAGGAGAGGCAAGCAGCCTAGGTGTCTGGAAATGTGCATGGTTTGGTTGCTGGCCTACACCTCCTTTGGAGAGTAATGACTCCTAAAAGCAGTGAACCTGTGGACATTTAAAAGGAACCTAAGCAGCAGAGCAAACCTTCATCCAGAATATATGAGCCCTCTGTATACTTTCTGTCAATCACAATTCCTCCCTCACAACCCTCACCAGCCTGATAAATGACCAGCCCCTATCTGCCACAGTCTCACACCCATAAACTTTACTATAACCCTAAAAGAGAGTTTGTCCCCTACGGTAATATTTAGTATTTTGTGTGCTGGGTACATACCTCTGCTGCAAAAGTTTGGGTTAAATTATCTGATGCCTGGAGCTTCAGGCATCACCTCTTCACATAGTCCCAGCCACTGAGGCTCAGCAAAGAAATTCTGGGGAATCAATGGCAGTATTACTTAATCTTAATGTATGTTGCCCTGGAAGTTCCTTATCTTCCCTGACAGTCAAAGGCATTCAGAACAGAAATGATGGAATGAAGAACAAAATCTAGCAACGGATTCATATGCTCTTTCGACCTCCCTATCTACCTGCAGAATGTTTCCCTACACATACCTATACACACGTAGACACTTTCCTAGAATTAGAAATTATTTTTCCATGGATACTTTAGTTTTGTGATATTGAGGTTAACTTATACACAGCATGAATATTTCATGTGGAGCTTATTTCAGTTGCATGTTTAGTACTGACAGCGGGAACTCCTAAATCTGAAGCATCATTTAACACATCAGTAACAAACTACTTAGACAAACAGGATTTCAGATTTGGGGGCTGGTATCTGCTCTGTTTCTAGGAAATAAAGATGAAATGAGTGTACATATCTGCATCCTGCTCTAAGGTTTAGGCCAAATATACCGAATCTCGAAGAAAAAAATGGAAAAAGGCTACCCTATATTTCAAGTTCCTTCTCCAGAACTCTATTCTGAGCAGAATAAAAATGTGAAAAAGTAAAATGCTACTATTCAAACTTGATCTTTAACTAAAAAAACAAATAGACATTAAAATCTTTATTTCTTCAGAGGTTTTACTTGAACTAAGGAGCAGAAAGTTTATTACCCTTAGGATCTTCTAAAAAGCCCACCTAATCATTAAGTATAACTTTTCCTAACTCAGTGAGAATCTCGGTTACCAAACCTACAAAGTGAGATTTATTTTCTTTTATTTTTTAGAAGTGAAAATTTATTTATTTATTTGTTTGTTTGTTTATTTATTTATTTTATGTTGACATTTGTTAAAGAAATCCAATAAGTTAACAGTCAGGCGTGTATATATATTTACACTGTGTGTTTACCTCCCATAGTTAGATTTCTTTCTGTCATCACAGATTTGACCCCCTTTACTCTGTCTACCTCCCACCTCCCCCACTGTCTGGTAACCACTAGTCTATAGTGCATGTCTATGAGTGTTTGTTTGTCCTGTTCAGTTGTTGCTTGTAGGTTTATATTCCACATATAAATGATATGATGTGATTTTTTAGCTTTTTCTGGCTTATTTTGCTTAGCATTATCGTCTAGAGGCCCATTCAGGTTGTCGCAAATGGCAGTATTTCATCTCTTTGTATGGATGAGTAATATTCCATTGTATATATGCACCATAGCTTCTTTAGCCAATCATCTATCGTAGGACACTTTGGTTGCTTCCATGTCCTGGCCGCTGTGAATAATGCTGCTCTGACATTGGTGTGCAAATATCTTTGTGTATAGGAGTTTTCAAGTCTTTGGGGTAAATACCCAGTAGATGGATTGCTGGATCATGTAGTAGATCAATTATTAGTTTTTTGAGGAATCTCTATACTGTTTTCCATAGTGGCTGTACCAGTTTGCAGTCCCACCTGCAGTGTATGAGGGTTCCTTTTTGAAGTGAGGTTTAATCTACGTCTTAGGTTCCCGGTTTTGTCACCAATAAGCCCCCATTCCTACATTTGTGCAATAATGTCATCATCGGCCAACCAGAGATTCAAATGTTCATGAGTTCTCAGTTCCAATGAATGAATTTTTTGGCATTATCATCAGTTGTGGAGTTCATTGAAAGTTACATGTATGATTCCTTGGAGACTTTTAAAATAATCGAACAAAAGCTTTTAAACACTTTTTTTTCTTTTTTTTTATTTTTTTTGCTTTCGAGGATTCCTATCTGCTCAAGGACCCTATCCTGGGAACAGCTGGCCAAATAATCTGTGAGGCCTTTCTCAGTTTCAAGATTCTCCAAGTCTGTAAAACTAAGGGCAAATGAGTAAGTCTTGAGTTACCTGGACTTCGCCCTCCTTTCAGCCCACCTGAAAGATTCTCCCTAAAAAGCAGAGTTGCCAACTAGCTAAATTGTCCACTCAGAACCAGTCATTGCTATTTTCATAGTTAAGGAAAAACAATGCAAAAAACAAAAAAAAATTAGTCATTTTTCTCAATTGAAGTCTAGTTGCTAATTTCCTCCAATCATCCTCAGTCTAGAAATTTAAGGGAAACAGCCTTTCCTTTGTCTTTTCCAACAAGACTTTGTGAATATAGGAGATGTAGAGAAAGATTCTTACCCATTGTACCTCAGATGTTAAATCATAAAACTTTTGAGTTTAGAAGGACTCTAGAAAATCCTTACACAGAGGGAAAGCACCATTGAGAAAACTGAAGAGAAAGGCGAAGGAAGGGAAAGAAAGAAGGCATCTAGAAACTTGGAGACACTGCAGCTTCTTTTCCAATTCCTGTCCCTTTGTAAGGAAGCAGAAACCTAGTCCCCACACTCATCTCCTCTGTCTTATACCTTTTAATAGTATATTTGGGCTTCCAGCTACTGTGGGTGGCAATCTTTTATTAATTAAACCTCTATTAGTACACAAAGTACAGAGTAGTGCTCTTTGCCATCAACAAAGACACTGATTTTAATAGCCCTTCTCACAGAAGCCAACATGGTCACAGGTGCTGTCTCCAGTGTCAGAAAACTTGCAGTATGGTTCACCTTGTCCATTTTTATTTAAATATTTACTTTGCCACTGCCTAATTTTAAACACCAAGATTTTGTTCCCCTTAAGCCCAGGAATCTTTACTCATTTGGGAAGAGACACTTCTTCAGCATATTTATTAGTGACCTAATTACCTCACTGAGAGCATTTTATACCCCTCCTTGATATTTCAAGGGAAGACATTTGGTAGCTACAATTTGTATACTTTTCCTTGCACCTCACTGGTCCCTGCTCTTCCTTCCCAGAGTACCTGAATCATTATAGTTCGCCCTCCTTAATGCGCCTTCAAAAAAAAATGTTTCATGTTTTCAGGTTGAACATATTATTAATTCGGAAATGTGCAAGCCTCTTCCCAAGAAGTTTACCCATTTCCCAGTGGCCTCCAGCTGAGTTTGTATATTACTTACTTTTGATTTTGTTGATTTTGTATTGCTCCTCTAGAGAAATTGGAAAATCATCCAGAGAACTTCTGGAAATTAAGCATTCCTGAAACACTGCTTTTTATTCATCATCATTTCTATCACTATGCTTTAAATCTTTCTATTAACAATCAAATGAACTTCTGGTGTCAGAAAAGCAAAAGATTGTTTGCTGTTTTCCACATTTATTGACAGTGTGCTGGAGTCTGAATGTGAAGCAAAGTCAAGTTGACTGGTATTTAAGGAATAAATGACACTCAGGACTCCTCTCTTGGGCAGTATCTTCAAATACAAAGATGAAGAGAGAATAGAAACAACTCGTGAATGCTTCTTCGTGCTGTGAACTATGCCTGGGTCATCTCAGTAATTCCCACCACATATCCACGAAGCCGGTGTTATTGTATACCTTTTCACTTGTTTAACCACCATTGCTCAGAGTTAACCACTTTATCATCTTTGGTTTGTGCGAATTGCCTACATTCCTTTGTTTATTCCCTCTATCTCCATAGCCACTCATATTTCACTACCATACCCCAAAGGCAACGTGTTTAATATATATTTGATGTGTTCTTGTAATAAATATTACTCTATTACTCTATGTGTGTGTGTTTATTTATATAACTGGATTCTAAGACATTGAGAAAAAAGAAACTTGCATGAGTGGATTCTCTTTCCTTTTATCAAGTAGTAGATGTAGCTAGTGGTACTAGAGTCTGGACTATGCCAAGATGCCTCTGTGGCTGTATAGATGAGCCATGTGGTTTTTAAATCTGCGTGTCTTCAGTCATTTAAAAATGTCCCTTAATCTCTCAGGGCATTAGTGCTCTCATCCTTTAATATCAAGTAGTATTTGATGATGTCCAGGGCTCTTTCCAAATCTCTTGATCTTCCAAATCTCGTGAATGCTCTTGAGTCCATCACTAGCAGTTGCCTCTGATTGCATCCAAGAGTCTCTGTGGGCTTCAAGATGTTGGAAATGGTGGGCTATTTTTCATGCATTTTAATCTAAGTAGTAAGAGAAACTAACAAATAACTGAACACCCACACTCGATGCTACCCCTTTTCATATGAAATTCTCCCAATCTTGCCCCACCCTCAACTAAGACAATGCCAGAAATAAAAGATGAAGTATACAGTGTACTTTTACAAAGCCCAAGAGTATGTTAGATTAGGTTTTGCTCTTGTCTGGAAAGCGTTATTTCCCCTGTTCTCGTGAGGAATGAAGCACGTCATTTCACTAAGGCAAAATCCAAATAACATCACCCAGACAGGAAGAAGCCAAAGGTCTATCCTCAGCCATTTTTTGAATAAGGGTGGAGAACGGAGGTATAAGTTGGGGGTAGCTCTGAAAGCTTCTATGGCTAAATGTTCACTTCCCACTTGTTTTTCTCTCCCCTGGATGAGGTTTTGCAGACTCTCCTGGTTTACAGCCAGTTCCTGCAAAGATCGTTATTGCATATCTATGAATGCTAACCTCACTGGATTCACTCCCAACAGCTCCCTAAGGAAGATTAGGCTTTCTTGGGCCTCACAGATCATTTCCACCAGTAATCTCCAAATTCAAACCTATCAGCTCCTTCCCAATGTCACATTCTGGTCAGGATTCCAAAAACATGGAGAGGCTATATTTTTGGCTGAGTTTCAGCTCCCTATTATCAGGAAGAAAGAGATAGAGCACGCCACTCACTGTGGAGGGAAATTCCAGGGAGTGATGTCTCAGGTCCTAGGTTCTTGTTCTCAGAGTTGATATCTCTTCTCTCTCTCTGCTGAGCCCATACAGTTCCAGTTTGAATACCCAGTACACGTCTGTCTATCCCAGGGTTATAAAGGGAAGGATAGGAGTTGGCACTGAGGGGTATTCAGCTAGATTTTCATATGCTGAATAGTTCTATCATTTCATTATCCTAAACAAAAGGACACTCAGCTGGCTCTTTTGCTCTCGCCTTTTGCATGAACTGTCCCCAGTGGGCCCCTTTGTCAGCAGCAGGATTCAATCTTTTCCCCCTTGATAGCCGATAGCTGATAGATAGCCGAATTGGGAGATTTATTTTTCTCTGCTGTGGCCCAAGTTTGCTTATTGGGAAGAGCTGCTTAGCCAATTCTCAAGAGCTCTGCTGGGACCTGGATGGAAAATCTAGTATCAGCCCACACAGCATATTGCTTTGGTTTAGCTGCAGGATTATGGTTCAGAGTTCCAACGTGCTTGCCTTCTTTTACTCTGCAGGGTCATTGCAAGGACACAAGGGGCCCTGCATTGCTAGGGCTGGTAGGACCATAATCTGGTCTGAAGCTTATTGCTTCTTTTTAAAACTTTAAGTAATAGCATGTTACAGCAGAAAAAAGCAGTGCACAGGGAAATCATAATTTTATTGATCATATTAACTGAGATAAATGAACAGTATAACCAGCCTCATCAGTTCACATCAGGTTTTTTACCAAAAGACTTTTGAGGGAAAAAATATTGTGTGATTTTTAGAGCTCTTTTTTAGATGTGGGAATTGCAGGTAATGGATTGCAGACCTAATTAATGGAAAAAACATACTTAGCCTTTGGCACTAGAAAAATAGATTCAAATCCCGCCAGGCTGATTTGGGGAAATTGCTAACTGCTCTGTGGTTGAGTTTTCTTATCTGTAAAAATGAAGGTTATTGTAACCATCTTGCAACATTACTTGGAAAATCAAATGAGACATTGCATGTGCAGCACTTCGCTGACATAGGGTAAGTAAAAGTCGAGAACCAGCTTGGGGACCTGCCTATTGGGTGTGTAAAGAACGAGTCAGTGTGTCTCACAGCATCAAGAGGTTTCCCAACTAGGAACACCTGACTCTTACTCACCTAAATGCATATCTACCACAAGATTTAATTGTACTTGGAACCAACTGACTAAATTCATATCACACACAAGCCCCAAAACAGAAACAATAAGTAAAGTATAATAGCTGTTAGGTAGTGTGTGCTTACCCACAGTGCCAGGCACTGTGCTAGGGCATTTTACATCTGCCATCTACTTAAATTCTCACTTAAATTTTGTAGATGAGGAAACTGAATCTCAGAGAAGTTAAATGATCACCAAGGTGACATAGCTAGTACGCAGCAGAGCTGGAATTCACTTCTAAGTCTGACTGACTACAAGAACCATGCTCCTACAGTACCTATTTCTGCTGGTCAACAAGAAATGTCAGTCATAGATTTTATATGAGAAATCCTTAACCTTTCGATAATTGGGAATGGAATGCTATAGCAGTGGAGCCTTTGCGGGCAGGGCCTTGGGCCTCCTTTACCACAGCTTCTTTCCTTAGCCGTGTCTCAGCTCCATGTAGACACACACTAGGCACAGGGCCAACCCACAATCCTTTTAAGGACTTGCAAAAATATTTATTGTATTACAAAATCAGGAAAAAAAATGAATATAATGTATACCAATGGAGTTATAAAGGATAATTGCTAATACTTTTATGTGGAGAAAGGGGTACACAAAGTCAAAAGTACTTAGGGCCCATGAAAATCACAGTGGAGCCCTAGCCTGCTTTCTTAAATGATATAAAAAATGTATGGTATATAATTGTAATCCTTGCAAAGCATCGCCTCCTCTTTTATTCATTTGTGGAGTTATGTCATTCTAGAAATCCTTAAGTAGGAAACATATGCTTCTCTTTGCAGGCTGTTCTTTTTGGCTAACATAAAAATTGATACAAATATGTTCAAATACTCAGATATACAAATGTGAATATATATTTAAAGCTCAAAATATACAAGCTATATCTAAGAATTGTGTACCCCAACTTGTCCATGGGCATACATTCACAAACACCAGGGGGCAGCTCTAGCTCTAAGAACTTCACTATAAACATATCTACCAACACGCACTTGTGTGCGCGCCCACACACACACACACACACACACACACACAAACCTCCAACAATAAAACAAATAGACAAGGAGCCAAGAAGATGAAATTACCATCCTGTGAATAGTTACAAAGAAAAAAGTCCCAGATCTGAAGCCCAATCTGTGGTAGGCAAATTAAGGAGGAAGAGGGAGTGGGAAAAAGGATAAAGCTGTGCAAATTGAGCCAATGCATGTATTATTATTTTTTGAGGTCCAAACCAGAGTGCTAACTAACGATGGCTCTCAGAGTTTCTCCTGGTAGGCATCTCTACTCTTTGAGGTGTTCTAGATCTATACAACCCAACAAAAAAAATCAGATTTGAGACTGAGCTGGGGACTGAGAGGAGGAAGAAGAGGAGCAAGTAAATGCTTTGTCAGGGGCTCCATGATAAAAACAAATTCAGAAACAGCTGAAAAGCCACAGAAGCTATGTCATTAATTGAACCCCCTTCCCCTCTCTTTCTTTTTGCATTCCCCCCACTATTCTCCCTCCACACAATGTACCCAGCAAAACAGTTGAATAAGAAGGATTATCTGCCCTGTTCTTCAAAGCCAAGTTATTTTTTATTAATTAAGAGTGAATACATGAGGCAATCTGTAGGCAAACATACCTTGTAGCCTTGCCTGTTTGGAATCAAATCCCAAACCCAAACTAATAAGATGGATACTCATAATAGGGCCTCAGGTCTCAATACGGTTCCTATAATATTCTTTTAACTAGCCTGTCAGAAGATTTAGGTGTCTGGTCCACTAATTCATTCCACAAAGATATAATGCCTCCTATTTAAATAATAATAATAATAATAATAATAATAATAATAATAATAATAATAATATAGGAGGCGGAGGCTGATAACTGTGTGCCTGGTGCTATGCTAAGTTCTTCATCTATAGTGAATTCATTTAATCCTTACAGCTTCATGAATTAGGCATTGTTATTACAGAGTAGGAATTTTACAGACAAGGAAACTGAAGCTTCGTGATGTTAAATAATTTACCGAAGTTATCACAGCTAGTAAACAGATCAGATGCAATGTAACTCAAATCTGTCATTGCTGAGTAATTTACATTGTTTTTTCCTCGTTGTTATTTGTCATTCAGGTTTTTTCCCCAAAATTTTAATTACCAGAAATCATATAGCAATGTACTTTTTGTACATAACACTTTTCTCTTAATCTTGATTATTTTCTTAGAATAAATTCAGAGAAGTAAGATATCTGTATCAAATGATTTAATATTTTTCAGCTTTCACTATGTATTGCCAAATTTTATTTTAAAAGGTTTTGCTAATTTACACAGAGAATGTCACTATTATGAGTGACCTATTTTTCTCAAGTCCTTTCCAATATTTTTTAATTGCTGATGAGTTTGGGCCACTCTCTGGCCACCATTCCATGTTCAAGGGCAAAGGTTTTCAGGAATTCCATTTCAGTGCTGTGAACATGCTGGGTTAAAAAGAACAGGCTCTATGAAGGGCCACTACCTCATACCCCATCTCCCATCTTTTGCCCAGTAACAATAATTCTGCCATTAGGGATTCACCTTTGTGGATTAAGTCTTCGAGTTTTTCTAAAATGTCTATTGGAAGGTGTTATTTTTAAATGGCTACCAGTTATTTATATTCTGTGGTGAAGGTGAGAAACGAGATTGTTGTTGAAGAGAAGAAAAGGAAGCCAGGAGATAGTGATTGAAGTCCTGGAGGTGGCAGGTGAAGAGAGTTATTGGGGAGAAATTGAGAGCCAGAAAGAACGAAGGTATAAGTCTATTTGCTCCCCATCTAGCCAGAGGTATACTCTGATTTTCCTCTCCAGTGCTAGTGTTGCAGAAAAGATCCAAAATCAGACCAGCGAGAAACCAAGCAACACTGGGAGAGTTGGAGAACTCAGATTTATTATGCCAGCAGTCCCAGAGGAGCTAGCACTCCGAAGATCTGGGCCCTAAGCTCAGTTGCAACGTTCCTTATATAAACCCTTTTTGGCATGGGCTGATTGGTTAATTTGTCCTCAGATTGTTACAAAATGGCAGGAGTTGCTATGGTTGCAGGTAGTTACATTGCATTACAAAGAGTGGGAGTTGCTATGGGTTACCAGCAGTTACAAAGTGTTACAAAGCCCCAGAGTTGCTAAGGGGTACAAAAAGTTACATTTGTTGCTTAGACAAATCAAACAAAGAGGAAGGTGAGTCTTTAGTCAATTTCAAATGTCCATGTGGCAAGCATATTTACACAAGCAGAATAGAGAGCTGATTAGCCTTTTGAATGAAAATTTCTCTTCACTAGTGCATAGGAAGGTAGTTTTCATTTATTCATTCACTTGTTACACACACACACAAAAAAAAAATTGAGTGCTCATTATGATGTAGACAGCATTATAAGGGGGATACATTAGTAAACAAATGTCTTTTTAAAAATTTATTTATTTAAATTAGTTTCAAGTATACAATACATTGGTTGGACATCTATATAGTTCATAAAATGATCACCCCATTTGTTCCCTTCCTCTCCTGGCCCTCCACCTAGTTAATATATTAATGCTAATTGCATTCCCTATACCGTGGTCCTCATCCCTGTGACCATCTATCAACTACTAATTTTTACTTCTTTAACCCTTCACCCCATTCCCCCATTCCCCCCAAACCCATTCCCCTTTGTTTGTCACCAAATTGTCCACTATATTTGTGAGTCTGAACAAAACAAAGTCTTTGTCCTAAGGAGGCCTGGTGAGAGAAGACAGTCATACAGATAAATATATTAGACAGTCATACAGATATTAGAAAGCAATGAATACTGTAAAGTGTTGCCAGAGTCTCTGACAGGAACTCTGAGGATAGATAATCTATAGACTCAAGGGTTTAGGGTGTGTATGTGAGACTGGGGAATATGGCAGGAAAATAAAAATTGCAGGCAAATCAATCTCTAACAAACAAGGCAGATTTCTGACTCTTATTGAAAAGTACTTTATACCCCCTTGGTTTCTCTCAACAAAGATCTATGATTTTATTTTTTTTTAATTAAATTTATTGGGGTAACAACTTTATAATACCTCCAAAAATCTATGATTTTAGTTCTAGGTCCTTCATTTGGCTGTAAGAATGTGAAAGATGTGTCCAGATGCATTGTTATTGGTCATGGCTCTTATTATTCTGTGTCTAGATACAGTGTATTGTTTTATGGCAAGAGCCAGAGAGCTCTTGGAGGCTTCCTTCCCCCACTGAGAGCTGAGAGTGCCTCTGGTGGAGAAAGTAGAAAGCTTTGGAAGTCAAGGCTCTCCTTAACAAGGCTCTGTGAGTTGGGCAAGGCTCCTAACTGCTCTGCCCTGGGCCTCAATTAACCCCAATTAAGCAGACTGAGGAGTTTAGACTCTAGAAGGACGGTCCCGTGGTCTCTTCCAAACCCAGCTTACATTTCTGCCTGTGAGGCTTCAGAGAACACAGCAGGATTAATCCATCAGTTCAGCTGGGCTGAGAGAGGAAGGGAGGCAGGCGGAGGAGGAAGTATCAATGATATTGCACTCCAGTGAGCACTGAAGAGGCTCCATTCATGGACCAACAAAACCTGGGAGAAGCCTGGGAATTAATCAGGCAAGTAGGCTCCAGCCCTAGAAACAAAGGAAATCACCGCCTGATTTAGCCATCCAGGCAAAGCTTCTGTGTTCTCCCTGAGACCTGAGCCCACTGATCCCCCAGTGCATGCATACACATAAACACACACACATAAACACACACACACACACACACACACACACACACACAGAATTACAGGTGTCCAGAAGGAAAGGAGACAAAGAGGCAAAGACAAAGCACCTGAGGAATCAGGTGATAGCCTCATTTTAACATTGGCTTTAAGGCGATGCTCTAGGAATGCTCATAGTTTAATTTCTTTTTATTTAAGATATTTTTTGTACTTAACCAAGCAGCACTTTGATGAGGTTCAAAATGAAGTTTCCGCATGGCTTTCTGAAAACCTTTCAAGGTCCTGGAGTTATTTTAGTTCCTCAGCATACTATAGCAGTTATATTTTGCATCACGGTGACTTTCCATAGAACATCCAATCCAGTTAGGCCTTTTTTTTTTTTTTTTTTTTTTTTTTTTTTTTTTTTTTTTGTATTTCAACATTATTCTAGTGAAGTAGGTTAAAATTATGCATAGCCCCATCTTATAAGTGGGAAAAACTGAGGTTGTGTTTCTTATGGTTGCTTATTATGTCTACCATATGCTGCTGCAATCACCAGAGTCAATTTCGTCAACAAGCACAGTCATCATCCCCAAACTGATGGTGGTGAGAATAGGCAGATTGCCATCATCCTTCTGTAGGTAAGTGCCAGAGGAAGATGAGCAACTAGGATGCCACAAAACAACCACTAACTTTCTGGAAAACAAGGGCATGGTGCTACCCCTCTCCAGGCTAATCTAAATGCTGCACTCTGTCAGATGCTGAAAAATATTATTAGGATG
The DNA here is from genome assembly GCA_004027375.1 of Macroglossus sobrinus. Taxonomy (NCBI): domain Eukaryota; kingdom Metazoa; phylum Chordata; class Mammalia; order Chiroptera; family Pteropodidae; genus Macroglossus; species Macroglossus sobrinus. The sequence continues at coordinate 807,007 of PVKZ01000357.1, read as the reverse complement.
ACTCACACAATTAAATTAATAATGTTTTGTATTCACATATTTTCTTCATGTGACCTTCTGCTGCCCTGTACTATCATAAATTGCATCTTTCTGAAGGCAAGTCTGAGTAAATTCACATGCAAGAGTATATATTAACATTTTGACAAATGAGCATTGTCTTTTCTGGGAAGGGAGGCGGCCATTGTCTTAAAGAAGGAACTGGAGCTGTCAGCAGTCTTTCATGCAGTCTTCAATTAAGATATTTACTATATTGCTTTAGGGCAAGTATTTTTGGTCAAAAAGTCTAGTATAAAAATGAAAGGAAGAATCTTGCAAGCAAAGAATATATCTTATTGTGTTTAGTTAGTTCTACAAGGAATGAGTAAGATATGTGGGGTTAAAACTTATTGTTGGGTTGTCATGGCCATTAGATGACAGATATTGTTTCTTCTTTTAAAAGACAATTCTTTTGTCACAACTAATTGTAGGAAATAACATGGAGTTGTTTTCCTTTTCTTGGGTTCAACTCCTCTCCCTACTTGCGATTTGTTCTTACCTTTGAATTAGGTGGGCCCTTGTCATCCCATCAGGATGTTCTTGATCTCAGCTTTACCCCTGATGTTTCCTTTGAGCAGCACCCCTTTCTTGGAACTGAACCCACTTTTCCCATTCATCAATATTTTCCAGTCCAGAGTCCTGATTTTCTTGTCTAGGTGTGACTTCCTCATGTTAGATAATTTCAGGTATCATTCCCAAAACAGAGAACTTTGGGAACCAAAGAGCCTTTACACAGTGCTTCTCTCTAACTCTTTCTAGAGGGTCTACTTGTGAGTTGAGTCTGGCCCCTGCAGACCTCTTTTCCACTGTCACGGAGGGAGCCCAAGCTCTTGGTCAGGCTCATGAGCAAAACAAAGGATGCTGTTGCAGTTGTAAAACTATGGGGAATCTTTTTGAAGGGAAAGAACTTCTGGTGGCTCTCCTGCTTCCTAATAATTCTCCTGTAAATTATCCAGAAACCTCCAGACCCCTCCATCATCACAGGTCTCACCTTCCCACTCAATTCTCCTTCCAGATGAAACATAGCCTCTGCAGACCTGTCAGCCCCTTAGAGTTTGCCCTCCATCTCCAGAGTTACTTTCTGATTTGGTGGTGTCTTTCATGAGAAGGTATTGGAGATTCTTGGACAACCAGCCCACAGCGGGCATGGCATATAGGTTGGCAGAGTTGAACAGACTGCCAAGATAGGGACAGTATAATTCTGCTGTAAAATTCCAATAAAAGTTGGCCTATGACTGAGACGGTGATCTTCAAAGCGTTGTTCCCATTCACAGCAGGCTATGAGAGTCTGCCTTGTGAACCCTAAAAAGATTAAAGTATGTCTTTTTTTTTTTTTTTTTTTTTTTTGCTGGGAGAGGGCTTTTATATAGTAGAGAATGCAGTAAGTGAGCCATGGGCCTTTTGCCATAGTCAAAAAAGTTTGAGAGCACTGAATAGAAGTACAGTCTTGCTAGGAAGCAAAGGGGTGTTTGTTGTCTTTGAAGAGTATCTTCTGTTGCACCTGAAAATGGGCAGCTTAGCCTATGACATACAAGGATATGGAGAAGGTCCGCTAATAGCCTTGGCCTTGAGGACTCATCATAGTCTTCTCAAATCCTGACTCTCCTGACATCATCAGAATAGTATTTCCCACCCTCCAGGTGTTGACACAGAAACTCTAAGCCTGTGTACATCCAGGTTGCTCTCTCCCTCCCCACACTCCTGCCAATTTGTTATTTGACCCTGAGAAATATAACTGATAATAGTACTGGCCATTCACTTTGGCCTGATGAGAACATTCCCTCAGAATGAAAGTCATGAGTTGCAATTTAGAAGAGTCTCCATTCAGAAGCTTTCGGCACTCTCACCAAGTCAGGGGCCAACCTCTGTCCAGGATAGTGACTAGGCACTTAATGCTGATGACCTCTATAGACTTTCTTTTTTCTTTTATAGCTCGGAAATTTCCCCCTACCCATCTTGCTCCCCATTTATACGCATTCTGTTCAGAGGCATTCTTTGAACAGTGCACATTCAGGCGGCTGGGATCTGAGTGCCATCCTGCCTGCTTCCCTAAGGTTTCTTCTAGTTCATCTTGGTTGGTATCTTAGGTCTTCCCTAGCCCCGAGTCACACATTTAGGAATAATTTCCTGGCTTACTTCCACAGATGGCTAATTACATCCATTATGTATGGATTTTAGTAGTTTAATTCTTATAATGAACTGTATTTCTAAAGTCTTAAAACATATTTTACTGTGGCCTCTAGGCCCTGCAGTGTCTTATAATCCTGTGATCTGTTGGTAGGAGCAAACTCCCCCAAAATCACAGCTCTTTGGTGGCAGAGATAGACACTGAATTTATATATTCCACCTATTACCCCTCTTCTGAATTAGGCAGAGTCAGTGGCCTTCATTGCTTCCATGAAACCAGCTCTAGATAGTCTTTCCACACTGCCTATAAGGAATTGGATAGTAGTTGGCTGGGTCCCTAAACAGCAACGTAGGGACTTTAAACAGCAGAAGAATCAAACAAGAGATGAAAGCAGCTGCAAATAATATCTATACGAACTGAAAGGTTAGCATCCCATGTCCTCAAGTAGGGCAAGGGGCAGAAGTCAAATTCTCCTCTGTCTGAATCAGTTTATTAGTTGTAGCTTTCAAGATGATCCGAGGTCCTCAAGTACTACTTGCTCAGCAAACATCTATTAGTAGCCTTGAGCGTGCCAGGCATGGAGTGTGTGTGTATGATGAATAAAAGGTAAATGAGACATGGTGTGTGCACTCCAGGAACTCACAGTCTAGTGAAATCTTAGCTTGCTGGCAAATAATTCCTGGAACAAGTTATAAGATGACTGGCAAGAAGGAGAAGGAATATTTGGAATTACCTGGAGATGCATTCAACCTTGCAGTTGTTCTGCAAGCACAAAGCTGTTTTACTGTGCTGGGAGCCCTGGTCCCCTGTTTCTTCCTTCTCTTCATTCCCCCTTTCCCCTCAGTCTGGCTATTCTCCCCATATGAGGGTTGTTTCCACTGAGTTCAGAATGAGTCCACCCACAGAACAGCACCCCATCCATGAAAAGAAAAAGGATCTTCAGATTAAGCTGAAATTTAGACTAATTTATTCATTTATTTTAAGAGGTTAAAGAATAAAAACTCTTATTTGAATATAAATGGACTTCCATACTCTTTTAAAGCACAAATATTTTGTTAATTTTTAAAAATACATGTATTCTAGAATCCTGAGACCCAGAGCTAGAAACCTGGGACAAGTGTGAGAGAGAAAGCAAGGAAGTAAACTAGCCAGCTTAAAAAGCTAACTAGGAGATTTGTATTAATTTTGGCTAAATTCCAAAACCAAATGAAATGTTCCAAGAACAGATTCTACTGTTTATAAAATGATAATCTAACATATTTTGAATTTAACAAGTACTTAGTGTCAGTCACCTTAGTGAGCACTGGTAACAGTGAGCAAGACAGTCTCAGCCCTCATGGTTTCTTAAAGATGTCTCTTCAAAGTAAAAGGCATAGCTTCCTAAAGTGCCTCTCTCTCTCTGTCTCTCTCTTTCTCTTTTTCTTTTTCTCACTTTCTCTCTCTCCCTCTCCCTTCCTCTCTCCCAATCCCACCCTCATCTAATGATAGTCATGGGCAGACTATGTCAGCAATTAGCACACTGACCTTCAGACACTGCTTTGTATGACCCATAATTTGCTACATGGGTTGTATCAGTCAGGATAGATTAGGTTATGCTGTAGTAACAAATAACTAAAATATTGGTGGCATAAAACAGCAACGTTTTGTTTTTTACTCAAGCTACATATTCATCACAAGTCAACAAGGATCTTTGCATATTGTAGTCACTTAGAGACCCAAGGTGATGGAGCAGGTATTGTTTATAATGTTGCTAGTTTTTGTATCAAAAGGAAAAGAAAGCTCTGGAAATTCTCAAAAACAAGCTCCAGACTCCAGCCTAGAAATGCCACATGTCACTGCCACACAAAATTCAAAAGCTGTAACTAGTTACGAAGTCCCCGTTCACCCATAAAGAAGCCAGGAAGTTCAAATTTAGTCTGTGCTGGGAATTGACAAAAATGAAATATTTGGCGACTAGCACTAGTGACTACCACAGTGGTGTGTAATGAATTTATAGATGTTAATCCAAGCCCTAAGACACTAGGCCACTAGGAAATTTCAGCCTTACTGTAGTGAATTCAGTCTACACAGCCTCAAAGGAAAGTAGAAAAAGCACAATTACCACTAGGTCTCTGGAATAATCTGATCCCAGAGTGACCTTTCATGCTATTCTCCAGCCACTTGGATAAACACACACACACACATACACACACACACACACACACACACACACACACACACACACAGACACACAAGATGGAGATAAGGGAGATGGGGTGCTAAAGTGATAAGATGATTAAATACAGAATTTTCAAAGCCAGACAAAGTTGCATTTGCATCCTGGTTTCACCATTTACTACCCATGTAAACTTGGGCAGATTTTTTAACTTTCTTGTGTTTCAGTTTTCTCATCTGCAAAATGGGACTGATAAAGCCTAACTCACAAGCTTGTCATTAGGATACCCTGAGATAAGTCGTGCAAACCCCTTAGCCCAGTGCCTGGTATCTGACAAGTACTTAAAAAGTGATAACCGTTACTGTCAGAGTTCAGATTGGAATAATTAGTAAATACCAGTGCAATGTCTGAAATAAATCATGTAGCAAATATGAAGGATGTTTTTAATTGTTGCCTTTGCCTTGAAGTAGTCTGCTAAGTGTCAAGAAAAGGAATGTGAGAGAGATGTTCACAAATAACAACAAATAATGCATACAAGAAAAGCCAATGATATGATACAGCTGGAACATGTATCTCAACATACAAATTTGGGGATACTATTTATGAAATTCTTGTACATGCATTCCTAAATATTTTCTAAGTCTAGACAGCCTACTCTAATCTTAGACATTTATTGAGTGCCTCCTGTGCACAGATACCTCACATATAGTATTCCATTTAATTATTGTGATAAGCCCCTCAGCTCATATTTGTATGCCCATTTGATGGATGGGAGCCTTTATAGAAAAGTAGGTAAGAGTATATAGGCTCTGGTGTCAGACTTAAATCCAGACTCTAGCACTAACCAGCTGAGTGACTTAGGTAACTTACTTTACTACTTGTTCATCTGTAAAATGATAACAATAATTGCACATCTTGGAGTGGCTGTGTTAATTAGATGAGATAACGTATATAAAATGCTTAACCTTGTGCTTGGCAAGTAGCAAGGCTCAATGGATGTCAGTTAGAGTTACTAAACATGAAGAAATCAAGACTCCAAAAACTTAAGTCATTTGCTCAAGATCACACAGTTTGTAATTAGTAAAATTTAAATTCTGGTCTTTCCAAATCCAAAGCACATGGGCCTGTTTCACCACATCATTCCATTATTTATGCTCATATGATTGTCCTTAGAACTGCATTAATTTTCTGAAATTTGGGTCAAGCAGTTCTCAGGCCTAGATGAAGAAAAGCAAGAAATCGTGTAGTGTTCCTAGTGTAACAGTAAGAATAAGTAAATGGGGTCGTTCCATTTTAGTACTAGTTCAGACAGGCTCCTAAAGATGCTTAAACTGTAGGAAGGGGGAAATGTTACTTCAGAGTCTTATCTACCTACTGTTGAGTGCCTGTGGTCCATTAGACACTGTGCTAGCTGATTCCTTGTGTTTTCTCATTTAATCTTCACACAGACCTTTGCAGGGAGTACTTCTTTTCCAGAGGAGACTAAGATTCAAAAGGTTAAGTAACTTACCCAAGGTCATGCAGGTGGAAAATGATGAAGCCTCTGAAAGATAAATTAGGTTGAAAACAACCTTTATGTGATGAACAATGTAATCCCATTAAAAAATTTTAATCAAATTTTTCCTGATCATCAGAGTAATAAATGCTCATTATAGAAAGTTTGGAAAGTAATACAAAGAGTAAAGAAACAGAAAAAATTATCTATGACTCTACCACTGAGTTAATCACTGTTAACTTTAATGTAGTTCCTTCAAGTCTTTTTTTTTATTATTATATAGCTGAGATCATATCATAACAGTATGTAATGCTGTTTTTTAGGAGACCAAAAATGAATCCAGTAGGTATTTCTACTTAATATAACTATAGCTTTGGTTATAAGAATTCAGGAACTGATAATGACAACTGCAATTTATTGACTATTACTATATGCTAAATGTGATAAATGTGATAAATTCACTGCGCTAAATGGTTTTAAAGTATTTTATCTATATAACCCTATAAAATACATATTATATAATCAAATAATCATAATATTTATACAACCAGTATTTTAACACACTCCATTTTTTAATGGAAAGAGGTAAAAGACAACAAATAAGCTGATAGATCTAATTTATTTTTAAAATCCAAAAAAAACATTGCTAAGCTGTGGACTGTAGCCATCATAAATTTTCTTCTGTTTTCTTCCTCTTTTCCATCTGTAGCACAGTGAGGCGTGGTGTCCATGATGATGAGTGCAGTGACGATTTACAAGCTTCATAGATTAAAGAAAATTTAACTACTCTTCTCCCCCTTGGTTTGTGCTTGGATAGGCAAGCACTTGAGCAGCCCAGATTATTGCTTTAGTGGTAATCAAAAACAGGAAATGAACCATATCTCCCTAATGTGACCTGGCTCATGTTCTGATCTCTTCCTTTGGTTGTTTTTGCTGGCTCTACAGTCGCCTTCTTGTCTTCTGGACTTTGAGATTGCCTTCTCTGTAGCCCTCAGAAACATCTTTTTCTAGCCATAGACCAGGTAGAAAATGGTAGCTGAATTGGCTTTGAAAGGAGTCCTTGCCTTATACAAGAGGAAGAAAAGGAAAGGAAAGTCTCTGAGATTAATGAAAGTGCTCTGAGCCAAGTAAAATCTAAAAATATCCTCCATGTGATAAGAATACATGACCCATAAGGGTCCTAAAGGGAGATGCTACCAAACGCTCTGGATACAGAAACGCTAACGGTCAGGAGTAGACATTTTAGGGTTTGCTGTTTTATGTGTTTAAAGACTAGGTCTGTGTTTTGATAACTGAACTTGCTAATAGCCAGCCACTTGAAATGCTGCTTCCAGCTCACTATTTGTTTTAAATTAAAAGATTCAGCCAGAAATAATGGGAGGAGCTGTAAATGACTTCCCCAGTTGGGATTGCCTGCTTGTTTTTCCTTCTGCCTCGGCATGCTGATGTGCAGGCCACACTCACAGACTCATGCATGTGAGGAGATAGCCCAAGGGAGTTCTCAATCTGTATATTTATATAGGAGGTATGTATAAGAGGATATTTAAGTATCAAAATATATAGGTAATCATTTGACAAACATTTATTGTGTACCTACTATGAGAAGCACTGTGCTATTTGTTGTAACATATGCTAACATTTCTGAATAATGGCCTTTATTTGTCCCCATTCATAAGCTTACCATCTGACAGGGATTCTATCCTATCATCTACTAAAGTATATGCAAGTCACCCAGAGTGAGAGCTATTTTAGGATAAACGTCTTGAGAATGATACTGAAGATAAGTGCTGTAGGAATTCAGAGAGATAAATGTTCACTTCTGGCTCAGAAGACATCAAAGAAGATAGGTGGAGAGGAAGAAAGGTGAGCTAGGAATTGCACAGTAAGTATCAAGAGGCAAAGAAAAGGCATGGCACACCAGGAGATGCAAGCAGACTGGAAACCAATCACATGGGAAGGTGCATTGAAATGGTTTCGAAGCTAAGTATCAGATTGTATAGGGCCTTGAATGCCAAGTTCAGTTGACCTAGACATATATAGTTGGGGAGGGGGAGGAGGTCAGGGAGGTACCTCCCAAGGTCTCAGATATTCAGAAGATAAGGGTGACATTAGACCAGAGAACAGCTCTTCATTTTCTGAATGTCTGCTAGGTCATCAAACCATTACTATGTCCCAGGGAAATAGATTTATACAGAATTTGTCAACGTTGTAGAAAGGACATAACCTCAGAATAAAAAATAGCTCTTTAAATTGAACCAATTAAGAAACATTAATGAAATTATGCTTATTTTATTATCATGGTTCAGTGGAAAGTTCATTATAGCCATTGATATGGCAAGTCCCCTTTACTCCAACCCCAAGGTCTCCGAGGAACCTTATAACTATTATACGAGTCTACAGGAGAACAAGGAACCAGAAGCCACCTTGGTACAATAGCTGCCACCCTAAACTTGAACACTGGCCCCTTCGGATCTTTGCTAACGTGACTAAGTGCCCTCAGGTGGGATCTGCTTTTGGGACACTGGCCAAAACACATTCTTAACTTTAAAAGCCTAAGACTAAACCCTGGACTGTGATGAATTTACCGAGGTAAATGGCCATTTCTAGAGTTCCATCTGGGCAGCTCACCAGCTTTGTCTCTGGTCCTCCTTAAAGAGCACCTCATTGTTCAAAATACTTACATTTCTGGTAAATGGAAAAGTTTAGATTATAGACTTAACTGTATATTGCATATGTATATCACCAAGAAGAGAATAGAATAAAATAGCCTTACCCTAAATGTTTACACTTATTTTAGATGATTCAAGAACTACTTCACCACAAGACACATCCAGAATATATTAGAATTCTCAAATCACAACAAAAAACCAAACAACCCAATGGGGAAAACATGGGTAAAATAATGGAATGGGCATTTCACTAAAGAGGATTTCTGGATAAGTGAGTACATAAAAAGTTGTTCAGCAACATTAATCATTAGGCAAATGCCAATTAAAACCATGATGGGTTACCACTTATTATAATGCCTATCTAGTACTGACAAGGACACAGAACAACTGGAATTCTCATGTATTGCAAGTAAGAATGCAAAATAATAAAGTCACTGTGGATAATGATTTGTCAGTTTCTTAAAAAGTTAAACGTGCACAAACAATATGACCCGGCAGTTGCACTCTTGGATATATACCCTAGAGAAAAGAAAAATTATTTTCACACCAGGAAGGTACATGCATGTTTATAGCCACTCTAGTCACAATCAACCAAAACTTGAAAGAACCCAAATGCTCTTCAGTAGGTAAATGGGTAAGCAAAAGCTACTTCAGAATCTGCTTCATAATGTGCTTTGGGGGCACATTATGGTCAGCTAGTGTCATGAGGTGGTACCATAAATGATCATGTTTTCTTCAACTTATTAAGATTTTAGATAAAATGAGATTTTTATGGTACTATAAATATGAGAAAACGTGCAAGTCATTCACTGATGCCTGTATTAGCCCTACTGTGTGTAAATGAGTGTGTTATGTCTCAGTCTTGAGTATGAAGTGTAGGTTTTGAAGGAGCAGAGGGGAGAATTATGGGAGTGGAAGGAGCAAAAGAAAGTCTGCATGTAAAATCAATGAAGGCATCTGTTTGTCAGTGTTGATTTCAACCCCAGGACTGAAGTGAGGCGTGTGTGCGTGCACATGTGTGTGATTAAAATTTCTTTTAAATTAAAGCTTAAAATCATTGAGTGTCTTTAAAAACTGGTCTCTTTGCGGGGTAGAGGAAACCCCTGTATTTACATGAACGCAAGAGAATAGACAAACTTAAAGAACTGGCAGGACAGGAGACACTGCCAGGGGAAACATCCAGCTCCTCACATCAGGGCAGTCTTCATCATTTGCTGTCCTGCATACTGAAGGACATGACCCGGTGTGATCCATCCTCTCCACATCTGAAGCAGCAAAACTTTTTTTGCTGCATATCTATCTCCATGTTCCAAAATGTATTTAATCAAGGGTGGGAAAGCCACAACCAAATTTAATGAGACAAAGTTTACCAGCAGGTGGCAATAGAGGTAATTGTGTCTTGGGAAAGTTTAAACTTGAATTATTTTATAAGTCAGAGATGGGAACCTTCAGAACTTGCTCTTGTGTCCAGTTTCATTTCCTTCAGCCTTACACTAGCATTCTATGAGATGCAATTGTTCAGCCCAAGATACTGAAGGCAGAGACATAAACTTTTCCTCACTGAGCACCTGTTGTGCTCCTATTTCTAAGGGTGGCTCTTCTAAGAGTTTGCTGTTTTTAGTTGAAAAATTGGAAAAAATGGCAAAATCATTTATAACCCATAGATTTATTTGCGGTTGAGGGAATCTCAAAAAGGTGAAATAAAATGCTGCTTTCAAAAATAACCTCCTGGCATTATCAGATAAGTCTAACTCAAACTCAAAAAAAAACAAAAACAAAAACAAAAACAAAAAACAAAGCCATTAGGCTGCTTTTTAATAGCAAAAGGATACAAAATTTCTAAGTGAATTTCTCAGACTTTTGTTGATTCCTTTCATACAGGAGAAAACCCTTAGATTTCAATGGAAAAAAATTATTTTATTTACAAGCCATAATTTCAAAGGCAGTGGAGCAGGGTAGTTTGCTCTGAAATTTATATCCCCAGTGAACAGCAAAGTGTTGCAAGAACTTTCACCTGACTGTCCTTACCATTAAGCTTACTGACTGTCCATACTTCTTCCTGGTTAGCCAGCTTTCTCTATTCTCTGGTTGTCTTTCTCTAAAGAGAGAGAGAGAGAGAATCTAAAAGCCTAGATTTCTAGGCTTTTAATTCCTACTCTCATTCCCCATGCTCATTCTGTTCTCCTGTGCTCCATCACTCTCTTTAATTTCTTTATAATCTCTCTCTCTTATAACTGAAAGGGAATTTGGAGTACATAATTTTGAGAAATTGAAACTACATTGCTGTAGTTCATGGTCTTAAATTAAAAGATTCATTCAATTTCATTTTCTAAAAATCATAAATAAGTTAATTTTTCAATTAGTTAACTTAATTTTTTAAATAAACATGCTTATGTGATTTAAATTCCAAAAATACGAAAGGATAAAAATGTTCTTTCTTACCCTTTCTCCTAGCCACACAGTTCTCTCGGAAGCAGAGATATTATATGCATATACTAGCAGTTAAGTGTGTGTGCTGTGTGTGTGTTCTTTATTTTTTTTATTTTTACACAAATTATAGCATACTTTACACAAAAGCAACTTTTTTTTTAACTTAGCTATATATTTTTGGCAATCATTCTATATCCATCCAGAAAAAAGTTTATCTTTCTTTTTCACAGCCTCAGAGCATTACATCAGATAGACAGTTCATAATTTATTAACCAGATCACTACACATAGGCGGTCAAAATGTTTCCATTTGTATGCTTATATATATACACACACATAAGCTTGATTTCTGCACCCAGTTTGTACCTCACCACCTTCTGAATTCCCATATTATTTGTAATAGAGTCACTTTGTTTTCAGAGTACACAATCAGATTGCGACTCAATAACGGTAAGTTTTTCTCTTTTCCTTTTTGTATGCCTATTGTGGATTGAATGTTTGTGTCCTCTAAAAATTTATATGTTGGAGGCCTAACCCCCAGTGTGGATGTAATTGTTCATGGGCCTCTAAGGACGTAATTCTGGTTAAATGAAGTCCTAAATGTGGATAGGCCTTGATTTTATAGAATTGTCCTTATATGAATAGATACCAGAAAGCTTTTCTTATCTTGCATGCTTCATCTTGGGAGGACACAGTGAGAAGGTAGCCATCTGGAAGCCAGGAAGAGAGTCCTCAACAGAAACTGACCCTACTGGACCTTGATTGTGGACTTCTAGCTTCCAGAACTATGACAAAATAAATTTCTGTTGCTTAAACCACCTTATCTATTGTTATGGCAGCCCTAGCACACTAATATAACCTCTATTTTCTTAATTTTATTAAAGATATTGGCCAGCCAGAACCAGAACATATTAAGTGATAGTGATAATTATGGACGTCTTTGTCTTATTTCAAAATTGAAAGGGACTGTTTCTAGTCTTTTCCATAATGCTGGTTTTGAATTGATAAATATATAATCATATTAAGAAAGAAAAAGTACCTCTATTTTCATTACACTTTTTCAGTTGCTTGTGATATTTGCTGAAAATTAACAAAAGTCTTTTCAGCATCTATGGCAATGGCCATATGCTTTTTCTCCTTAGATCCATCGATAGAGTGAATTATGTTCAATTCTTATGATTCTTTTAACCCTTGTATGTATTCCAAAATGGATATCACACTGGTTATAGAATGTTATTCTTTTACTTTGCAGTTGCATTATGTTTGCAATTTTGGGGAGGGGGCGGGGATTTGAGTATTGATATTAACAAATGAGATCAGTTTATACTGTTTCTTTGGGATTGGGTATCAATGTTATCTCACACATTTTCTTCTTTCTTATTTTCTGAAAAAAACTTTAAGAGCGTTAGAATGATCTATTCCTTAATAAATGTAGTAGAATTCCCTGTAGCTCCTTGGTGCTTTGTTGTTACCTGATTGTAAGGTGCTACTTCTTTAAAAACATTACTGTTTTAAATGGTAATTTGTATAGCTATTCCATTGTCTTCCAGAGAAATTTTAAGTAACTTCCATTTTTAGAAAATTATATACTTTCCAGGATTTCAACCTTATTTGCAAAATATTGAGAAATATTATGTTTTTTTCACTTCTCTTGTGTTTGTAGTTATTATCTCCCTTTATAATATTTATTTTATGAATTTGTGTTTTTCTTGATTAAGTTAAGTATATTATTTTTTTCCTTCAAGGAACTAGCTCTTGAATTTAATGTCCTCTACTCCTTTTTGTTTTTATTTAAATAATTTCTGCTTTTATTTTTACTAATTTCTATGTTCCACTTCATTAAGATTTATTATTATCTCTATTATCATTCAATTCTTTTTATTAACTCCTTGAGTAAGAGCTTACCTTTTGCATTTTTAGGCTTTCTGTTTGTTTTTTTAAATATATAAGGCTATGAATTTTTCTCTAAGCACTGTTCTAATTGCACCCCATTTCTGTTATGTAGTTATTTCTAGATTTGTTTCTGGCACAGAATTGAATTAATCATTATCTTGTTCATAGCACATTCTCATCATTGTTTAGATTATTGTGCTCTGCCTAGTCATCTCTTTCTCCCCTCTAACCCTTGTCAACTCCTGATCTTTTTACTGTCCTAATAGTTTTATCTTTTCTGGAATGTCATGTAGTTAGAGTCATATAGGATGTAGCCTTTTCAATTTTCTTTTACTTAGCAATATTCATTTAAGCTTTCTCCACTTCTTTACATGGCTGATAGCTCATTTCAACTTTAGTGTTGAATGATATTCTATTATCTGGGTTGCCACAATTTGTTTGTCCATTCACTTAATGTACATCTTGGTTGCCTCCAAGTCTGGCAGCTGCTATAAACATCTGTGTACTGGTTTCGTGTGAACATAGGTTTTTAACAATTTAGAGTAAATACCAAGGAGCAATTTGCTACATCCTATGGAGTATATTTAATTTTTGTCTTCCAAAAGGGCTATATAATTTTGCATTCCCACCATCAATGTATGAGAGTTCCTGTTGCTCCACATCCTTGTCAGTGTTCGATGTTGTCAGTGTTCCACATTTTGGCCATTCTAATAGGTATGTAGTGGTATCTCCTTGATATTTTAATTTGCATTTCCCTGATGGCATGACATGGAGCATCTTTTTATATGTTTATTTGCCATAAGTATATCTTCTTTTATTTCCTTTTTTTATCTTATTAGCTAGAATTTTCAGTATGATGTAGAAAAGCAGTGGTGGAAGTGGACATCCTTGTCTTTTTTCTGATCGTAGCAGGAAAGCTTTGTTTTTCGCCATAAGTAGAATGTTAGCTATAAGGTTCTTGTAGATGTTTGGTATCAAATAGAGGAAGTTCCCCCACTATACCTAGTTTGTTCAGAGTTTTAATCATAAATGAGTGTTAGATTTTGTCGATTTTTTCCCTGCATTTTTTGATATAAAACTTTTTCTTCTCTGTGATGGATTAAAGAATTTTTTAATGTTGAATCATCCTTGCATAACCAGGATAAATCTCCCTTGCCCATGATGTATGATTATTGTTGTACATTATTGGATTTGATTTGCTAATATATTGTTGAAGATTTTTGCTTCTATATTTATAAGAGATATTGTTGTAGTTTTCTTTTCTTGTGATGTCTTTTACTAGTTTTGCTCTTAGAGTCATGCTGCCATTATAGAATGAGTTAGGAAATATATCTTCTGTAAGAAATTGTATAAAATTGGTTTAATTTCTTCCTTAAATGTTTGGTAGAAGTCACCAGTGAACCCATCTGGGCCTGGTGCTTTCTGTTGTAGAAAGTTATTAATTATTGATTTCACCTCTTTATAGTTACAGGTCTATTCAGACTACTTTTTGTGTGTTATTAAATTTGTGGACGTAGAGTGGTTCATAGTATTCCTTTATTATTTTTTTAATGTCCACAGGATCTGTGGTGATTTTCCCCCTTTTTCTGATATTAGTCATTTATCTTCTCTCTTTTTTTTTTAGTAGTCAAAAGGGAAGTTTATTAGAAAAGAGGTAACACTCCAGAGACAGAGACAGAGAGTTTTCTCTCTCTCTTTTTTAACCTGGCTAGAAGCTTATTGATTTTATCAATCTTTTCAAAGAACTAGCTTTTGTTTTTATTGATTTTCTCTATTAAGTTTCTATTTTCAATTTCATTGATTTCTGCTCCAATTGTTATTATTTTTTTTCTCTGTTTACATTGTATTTCATTTGCTCTTTTTTTCCTGGTTTTCTAAGCTGAAAACTTAAATTAAGAATTTTATATTTTTGTTTATTTCTTGTAAATTTATTTTATTGTTTATTTTTTGTTTATTTCTTGTTGCCGGTCTACTGGCAACAAATTCTCTCAATTTTTATTTCTCTGAGCAAGTATTTCTCCTTAACTTTTGAAGGATAATTTTACATAGTACACAATTCTAAATTGTTGGGATATTTTTTCTCTGAATACTTTAAATATTTCACTCCATTTTTTTCTAGTTTGCCTCATTTCTGAGGAGAAGACAGCTATAATTCTTATTTATTTTCTTCCAGAGGTAAGGGTTTCTTTTTTTTCCTCTGCCTTCTTTCAAAGTTTTTTTTTTCTTTAAGCTTTGTTTTTATGCAGTTTGAATATGATATGTTTAGGTGTAGTGTCTTTTTTCTGTTTTGTGTTGCCTGAGCTTCCTGGATCTGTGTTTTGGTGTCTGTCATTAATTTGGGGAAAATTCTCAGTCATTATTTCTTCAAATATTTCTTCTATTCCTTTCTCTCTTTCTTCTTCTTCAAGTATTTTATCCTTTTTAGTTGTTCCGTTGTTCTTGGATATCCTGTTCTGCTTTTTTTCATCAGCCTCTTTTTCTCTTTGATTTTCATTTTTTGAGGTTTCTATTGCCATATCCTCAAGTTCTTTCCTTAGATGTGTCTAGTCTACTAATAAGCCCATCAAAGGCATCCTTCATTTCTGTTACAGTGTTTTTGATCTCTAGCATTTCTTTTTAATTTTTAATTTTTTTCGTAGAATTCCCATCTCTGCTGACATTACTCATCTGTTGTTTCATGTCTACTTTTTTTTTTATTAGAGCTTTAGCATATTAATCATAGTTGTTTAAAATTCATGGTCTGATCATTCCAATATTCCTGCCAATATCTGAGTCTGACTCTGATGCTTTTGCTGCCTTTCACTATGCCTTGTAATATTTTATTGAAAGGTAGATATGATATACTGGGTAAAGGGAACAGTGAAAATTAGTCTTTTAATAATGTAAGATGTCTAGAGGGAGTTGGAGTTGGGTGTTTTTCTTCCCTTACGAGGAAAGCTAGAGGGGACTGGAGTTGGACATTATTTCCTTTCTTCCATGTGGGTTAGTGTCTGATAATAACCCAGCAGGTAAGGCTCTAGCTAAAAAGTTTCTCCTGAAAGCAGGCCTTGTTAGAGACAGAATGCTCTGGGTATATTTCAAAATGGTTACTTTTCTCCTGCCTAAAACAAAAGGGGATTTTTATCTAATCCTAACTGTAAACATCAAGTAGAATTCTAGAGTTAAAACTTACAAAAGACAAAAGTGTAAGGGCTATTCTCAATTCCCCCCACCCCAAGCATAACTGGGATTCCCCTGTGTTTTTCATCTCTCAGGTTTCTTTACCTTGAGTTAGGTTTCTTTACCTAGCAATTTGTCAGTTAGAGTTTAGGTTTTTCTACTCTGGCACTGTTCACACAGAGGTTGTTGCTTATGGGATTCTATCTGATAATTTGTGATTCTCTATATTAATGTCTTCCTCTCCAATATTGGGACAAAAGTTTGCCCTATGACTAGTCTAAGAAGAGTTGTTGATTTTTCAGTTTGTTCAGTTTTCTACTTGCTGTTAGGACAGAGAGGTGACTTCTAAGCTCCTTACATGCTAGATAGGAAACTGGAAGTTCTTATGTTGGTATTGTTAAATCAGTTTAAAAGTAATAATCAGCTCATCTTCACAAAACTTCTCTTCCATAAATGAGCATGACTTTTTTTATGCCAATTTTAAATAGTTTTATTTAAGACATTGCATTTTCCACTTAACAATAGTTCTTATAAAGTGTGTTATTTATTCCAATATGTACACATATTGGAATATGTGTACATATTCCATATTCAAGTATCAAGAATACCCAGTTATTTACTAGCAGCTCAACTTTAAAACTGCCATGAAATTTGCTACAAATTTGGGTCTTTCCATATTGTGTGGAACAATGCTAAATCTATGCTCAAGGTTGGCTCAATCAACCTCTTTGATGGTAGGGCCAGAAGAGGCACCACCAGAAGGAGGAGCTCCACCACCAGGGAAGCCCCCAGGCATTCTTCCAGGCATGCCTCCTACACTCTGGTACAGCTTGGTAATGATGGGGTTGCATACTTTTTCCAGCTCTTTCTGCTGATGTTCAAATTCTTCCTTCTCTGCAGTCTGGTTCTTATCAAGCCAGTTGATGATTTCATTGCACTTGTCAAGAATCTTCTGTTTGTCTTCATCGTTGATCTTGCTTTGAAGTTTTTTATCTTCAACAGTTGCTTTCCTGTTGAATGCATAAGATTCAAATGAGTTTTCCGAAGACACCTTATCCCACTTTTTCTCACCTTTGGCCTTGTATTTCTCAGCTTCTTGGACCATGCGCTTGATGTCTTCCTTGCTGAAATGACCCTTGTCATTAGTGATGGTAATCTTGTTCTCTTTTCTCATGCTCTTATCCACAGCAGAGACATTAAGGATGCCCTTAGCATCGATATCAAAAGTGACTTCAATCTGAGGAACACCATGAGGAGCAGAGGGTATGCCTGTGAACTCAAATTTGCCAAGCAAATTGTTATCCTTGGTCATGACCCACTCACATTTATAAACCCAACTGACACAGAGAGGTTAACCAGGTTACTCAGGCTAGAAGCTGAGCAGTGTTTAGAGATCTGAAGAACCTGACTTCCAGTCCTGTGTACAGATCATACATTCTGTAAAGAAACTAACTGACAGCTAAACCAGATAAATGTGCCTGAAGTGAGCCACTTGTAGCTGCCAAACTTGGCCTCTCATGTTCAGCCAATAATCCAAGAATCCAAAAGTCAGGGTCTTTTGCACAAACATCATTATAAGAATCCAGCCCTGAAAGGCTGTGCTCCAAGGAGCAGGGGACTAGCATCTTTGGAGGTCATCACAGTGATTATTTATTGCATTTCTTTGGTACTCCTCAGATTTCAAAAAACAACTTTATGTTACTTAGCTGAGATATTCCTCATAATCATACCAGGATGCTGTGAAATATATTTTTTGTTTTGTTTTTTAAAAGTTGATGAGCCAAGAAGATGAGTAGTCCAGCACAGGGAGCTTTATCTGCCCTAATGAGTCTGAGGACATAAGCAGAAGGCCTGGTCTTTAGCAGAACCAGAAGGTGATCCCTGAGGTCAAATCTAAGCAGGACAGACAGTAGGGGCAAGGTGGAGCCACAGTACAGGTAAGGGAACTGTGCACCTCTTGGTTACCAGCAGTAGATGGGAAGGTCTAGTCTATAAAAATCTAAGCCTAAGTAAATACCATGACTTTGTTATTTCTGTATCCTCTTTGTCTAGCACAGGATGTGGAATGTAGAAGATACCCAGTAAATGCTTAACGAATGAATGAATAAAGTATTTTCTGCACACCACTGTCATTTTACTGTTTTGGGGGGCAAAATGGTTACTAAGCACTTACCATGTTAGGGATTAGACAGATGCTTTCAAGTGGATCAATTAAATTGCAAAACATCACTGTAAAATTTTTTGTTTTCTCTGTTCTTTACCAAACTAAGTCTAAATGCCTCTACCTGATAATACCTATCTCTACAATCTTTTACTCCCATTCTCCATGCGTCCTGATGCTTTTCCACCTTGCCTTGTACACATTATTTTGTCCCCCTTTCTAAAAAGTTTTTCATTCTTTAAGGTCCAGATCAAGTCCCAGTTCCTCTGTGGAGTCTTCCTTGATTATTTTGGCCCTCAGTGAATTTCTCTTTTGAATCTTTAACCTAGAAAGTTGACATTATATATTTTGCATTTGTTTTTCTTCTGTGTTATTGAGCTATTTTATGTACATGGCATATTGACTAATTATATTATAAATTCTTTGAGTACAGAGCCTATATTCAATGACTAGCGTAAATCCAGGCATAAATCCATAATGGGAGCTCAAGAAGTAGCTTTCAATGGGTTGGTTGATTAATTTTAAACATATGGCTAGAGAAGCTAACTTTTACCTTTATTATTTGGAAACTTCCTAAAAGACATATAGTATTAGGAGTATAATATGCTTGACTATGACTGGGGTCTTTCCCAAAAGGAAATGAAGCATCCTCCTGTTTCTTCTCATCTCAGTCTTCTGCCCTTTTTGCTACTTAGAGTAACTGGCACACAGGGTCCCTGGCTTTATCCTCCCAGTCACTTGTGGCATCTCGTACTATCTGCACTCCCCACCCCCGCCTCCCAGTCTTCTAAATTTATCAGCTGCCCTCTGGTGCCTCTTGGGTGTCCCTGCTCACTCACCCCTAATTCCTTGTCCTGAGCTTTAACTATACACACAACTATCCTTTACTACTGTGGTCACCTAACGACATACCCAAGAAATTACAGAAACGTTATAGATATTAAACTAGGGCCATGATCAATAGTGGTAAAAGGAATTATGTATTGTGGCAGTCTGCAAGTTATCTACTAAAATCTTTCCTTTTCTGCTTCCTGGGCACAGAGCTAAACTACGTATCTCAGTCTTCCTTGGGGTTAAGTGGACCATGTAACTAAATTCTTTCCAATCCTGTGAGTAGAAGTGCTATATACCTTTTACATACATGGCCCATAAAAATTCTTCTGTGTTTTTCCACACTCTATCTGTGGGCTGGATGATATGGCCCTAAGGGTTGGCAGAGACACATGATCTAAGAAGCGTCTCTTAACCACCTTTAGGAAGAGAGCTGTGCTCCAGTCAGGAACAGCTGCCTTGAATGGTTATATGAAAAAGTGACTTCTGTCATGTTCAAGCCATTATACATTTTGGGTGTATTTGTGGTAGCAGTTCATTCTACCCTAACTAATACATTCATAAAGTGAATAGAAGCAGGTAGAACCATTATATTTATATCTTACCTTGCTCCAGAGAAGCATATAATTAAAAAGGAAAAAATATTTGCCTCATAATAAAAGAGGAAAAAGCCATTGGTGCATGTGAATTATATTTGTATAAAATGAGACAGGAAATCTTTGTGTAATAAAGGTTCTTATAGCAAAGACCTGGGTTCATAACTGCTAACAGTCTCAGTGTGAGCTACTGTTGCCCAGGGGATGAAAAATAATTCCTTGAGGTCAAGTTCCTTATAATATATGGGCCTGACACCTATTAGATGCTCAACAAATACTTGTTCACTCCAGTCAAGTCAAGGGAGGTCTCAACTCAAGCCCATTTATAGAAATGGAACATAGCCAATTAACTTTAAGACAGATATTAGCAAATAAAATGTTCACAGAAGGGAAGGGAATCAAGGATAGTAAGATCTTGAAACCGTATCAGATAAGGAACATTAAGAGAATGTAAATGTCTAATCTAGAGTAGTATGTGTGTGTGTGTGTGTGTATGAGAGAGAGAGAGCGGGGGGCGGGGGGAAGAGAGAGGGAGAGAAGGGAAGGAGAAGGGTAGTGAAAATCACGCTGACTTGCACTAATTTGAAGAGTTGTCATGGGGAAGAGGAGTTGTGTTCCACATCCCTTAAAGGGTAAAACTGTAACTGAATTTCTGCTTTGTATAAAAAGAGACCTTTATAATAAGTACAGCTATTAGGTAATGGAATAGGCTTCCTAGAAAAAAAAAAACTAAACTTCCTGCTGCCAATTGAAGCTGTTGTAGGAGGTTACCCCACACTGGGTGTAAGATTAGACAGTGAGGGTCCCTTTCAAAGGTCCCAGGGCCCTCTAAAAGGTAGTCCTCAAGAAGCTTGCATTGATAAGACATTCAGGAGATGCTCTGTTCTGGGATCACCTGTCCAGTAGTCTCTGCATCAACTCAGTCTTTCCCATAGGAATAACTCTTTGGCTGGTTGCAAGAGGAAGGGGCAAAGGAAGTCTGAAAGAAAGTCACAGGATTTATGATCTAGATATTTTATTCAAAGTCTGGTTTAGGAGAAAGAGACAGATAAAGCCCACAGACTCTCAATATCTTTTTTACAAAATTACGCCACTGTAGTAGAACTTTTAGTCCAGAATACCTATTGGAAAGATAAAGCCAATTGATCACCTACGTCTTACAGGTTTTAAGAGATCAGTACTTGGTGAGAAGGAAGAAAAGCTAACCTTACTATATGGGTTTCTTATGAAGATTGGGCCCATTTAGGGATCAGGGAGGGGAGGACCAAAAAGGGCAATATGAAGGCTGGGGGTGTTCAGGGTGTTGGGGAACTGCGGGGGTTGGAGAAGGGTTGGAAAGAGTTTTGCCTACTTTGCAGTTTAGCCCGGGGCCTTGGTGTATCTCTGAGAACTTTCTCTGAGCTGATGACATTGTTTGCCAACACCTATGTTGGGATGTCAGGACTTGTTTATAAACTGCAAACAGCTTACTGCAGCTCAGCCCAGTCTTTCCCATCTAGGCCAGTCTGATCTCCTCAGATTCAAGCCTGGGTCTCCTCAAACTTCCCTCAGGGAGAAAAAAGGGGACAGGAAAATGAAGGATGCTATCTGTGCTATCTTCCCATGAAGAAAAAGTACTTAGCTGTCTATATTCATGTGAGTCCCCCCACCCCACAATTTACCCCTTCCATTTCCAATACAATTACTTCACAGTTTCTCTGTCAGGGGAGTTCTCACTGGCTGGCTCTTAAACAACCAGAAACCTAACAAAGAGTACTGGATATTTTAGAAACCTAAGGAGTACAGCAGTGGTCCCCAATCTTTTTGGCACCAGGGACCAGTACTATTATGAGAATCTAATGCCTGATGACCTCTGGTAGAGCTGGAGTGGTTATACTAGCATTGAGGAGTGACTGAAAATACAGATGAAGCTTTTCTAGCTCACTCCTCTGCTCATCTCCTGGCCCAGTTCCTAACAGGCCATGGACTGGTACCAGGGTGGGGTTTGGGGACCCCTGGAGTACAGGATAGGCACTAAAACTGTCAGAAGGAAAATTATGGCAAATGGCAGAGTCAAGGAAGGCTCCACAGAGGAAGAGGAATGAATTTGAGTCTCAAAGAATGAGCAGGATTCAGTTATGTGAAGAGAAGAAGAGGGAATTTTAGGTTGGAGAGACTGTACAGGGAAAAGAGAATGTGAAGAGCATGTTAGGAGCCAATGTGTGAGAGAGTCAGATTGGATGGATTTACTGAGGGAAATGAATGCTTGGTGCAACACTTCTCACAAGCCTCAACTTCCATGTACCATTCAAACTCTATGTGTGACTGGGAGCCTCTAGACTCCCATAGTTGAGGCTGGTAAATGAAGGAATGCATAGAAAAGGTTTATCTGTAAAGAACCTGGTGAAACCTCTCATGAAATTTTCAGATCAAATGGAGAAAATTTGACTGGATAAAAGTATGGTTATATAAATTTATAGCTGGTTTATTCCCTGAACCAAAATCATACTTATCTCTTGCCCCCAAATCTGCCACTGCTTATCTTATTCCCATCTCTGTGACTGGTCATTTACCTAGTAGAAGTGATAGTGGGTTCAAAGTATACCCAGATCAAAGCACATCTAGAGTTTCCCATTGTATGAGCTGTCACAGTAGAGGTACTTGTTGGTATTAAAGGCAATCAACTTTCTCTAGGACCTAAATATAGGCCATGAAAACTATAGTCCTATATGTTTCACATAATACATGGAACCCTTATATTTTCTATAAAGTTCTAGAGTAATGAGACCTTTTACTCAAATTGACATTTGGATATGCTACACCACATAAATAAATTAATGTTTCCATCTAGTCTAACTCATGTGGTGAGAATAAGTTCAAAGGCCAATGCCCCACAGAATGTTCTGCCATGGAAAACTATGAACTATGCTACGTTTTCCTACTAATACTCACTGACTAGCACAAGCATAGTGATTGACCTACAACTAGCATTCTATAGAGTATTCATGCAAATGAGGAGATAACAGTAGAAGTTTAGAGAATAGAAGACTGGTCGTAAGATGGAAGGAATGGTGGGAGATATCCTTTACAATTCATCAAGACACAAATAGAGATAGATTATTGTTTTTTTTTTAAGGCAGTAGATTTATTGAGAAATAAGTAAAAACAAACAAACAAAAAAGATATAATGTAAAGAATAACCTGGAAATGTGGAACATCATGATCAAAAAGTTCCAAATCAGCAGAGTCTAACACATGAAATTGTGAAGTGCCAAAGCATCTTTTCTCTAGCATTATTTTGAAAGGTTGAGAATTACTTTCCTGGTGGGTCTTGAAGAATAAGTAGTAGTCTGACCTGAAAGTAAAAGTAAGGAAATTTAAGTATTATTAAAATCCCTTCTCCCTGCAGCATCTCAGGATTTCAACTTGAGTTAATGCGATAGGACTGTTATGAACTGGGTATAATCAAGGAGAGTCATTTCCAAAAGACAGATGCTTCCCTAGGTAAGATGAGGCTGCCACAGAGCTGTAACCTACCAGCCTGAGGAGGTTATCTGTGACAGAATCTATCTGACTATTTGATCAGAAATGTTTTTCCAAAGAAGATAACATCCTGCTTTTTCCTTTTTTAAGTTCTTAAAGCAGTAGTAATAATTTTTTTTTCCTAAAAGTGAGTTGCCATTTTTGTTAGTATAGGCTTTGAACTAACTTTCTCTCTCTAATCCTTTTGGCACAGAAGACTTGTTGCCCCACCTTGAGATAGGAATTAGGGGTTTATCTTTGTTAGTCAGATACAGATGGTATACAGGACTCACTGTAAGGTATAGAATGGTGCCATAGGAGAGGGAGGCAGCCACTTGTTTCAAGCTGAAATAGGAGAGAGTGTACATAATAAAATAAGAAGAAATGACACAGTTGAAAGGAGATACTTTCTATATCATTGCTCATACTGGCCCCTTCTTGTGGCTCTGCCTGAGTTTAATGGTCTATGAAATTTTCTCAGTTTATTATGTACCTGTGGACTTACTGAAAAATCAGGAGAAAGTGGTCTGTTAACCAACCATAAGACCAAATTTTCACATACTTACTAATCCTGATGGACAAAGAAGTCTAAAAGCAGCACTTTAAGATTAAAAAATAAAGTCTAATTAAAAATGACTTCAAAAATTCTTCAAATTGCCTGTCATACCATCTTTGTACCATCTTTCACTGTTATACCATCTTTCAACAAGTACAACATAGTTTGTTGGGTGTTTTCCTTCAGTTGAGTAGGAGATAAAGTGGCGGGCTTTTATTAAAATGATTATGTTTTATAAAATAAATTCTTATTTCTTAACACAAATTAGGTCATATTATGAGACATTCTATAAACCTAGATTAAAAGGGACCAAGGGAAGAATAGATTCACATCTTTTCTCTCAGCCCATCTAACACCACTAATTGGGTAGAAAGACAAGCAAATCAGCTTCACTATTTAAATTGCTTGCTCTCCTTTTTTTTCTTTCTTTTTTTTTCTAACACATATTATTGACTTCGTGTCAATTATACACATAAAGTTTGACTCCATGGTCATGAAGATATTTTCAACCAAGAACTTAAGTGAGAGCTAGAAGTAAAACATAGGGACAAACACTAGTAGCTTTAGTTTCAAGAAAAATTAGCCTCTGGAAAGTGCCTTGCTGTTGACAACTATACTGTTATTTTTCTAACTGTGTGCCCTGAATTCTGGCCCGTAGTTATCACACTTTTCCCATTTGTGAAAACTCCTCCTATATTTAAATGTTTTTTACAAAATACTTGGGTGATACTTTTGGTCCTGAAGGCCTTGATTAAGAAGGAAACACAGATTTATGGGAAAGAGACCTGGAAAATCTCAAACAGACATATCTTTATTGCAACTCTCTGGGTCTGTGGAGGAGAAAGCAGGCCCAGAAGGATTAGCTTTGACTTTGTTCCAACTCGAGGCTTTCAGTCAACTCCCTTCACTCCAAGCTCCCCAATCGAGCCAACATTTTAATCTTTCGATCTCTCTCTCTCCTTCATCATCCCCTGTTTATTCACCTTTTCCATTCCCTTGTCTCATTTTCTCATTCTTTCTGATTGCCCTACTCATATCCCCTCACGTATCATCTTTCTGTTGGAGCCTGTACTGATGGCCTTTTTCCAAGAACAGCAGGTTTGAATCAACTTCAGTTTAAAATGAAGGCAGGGTGTGGGGATGGAATGAAGCCAAGAGGGGATATCAGCTCTCTCCTATCCAATGTATTGAGAACACAGCCCTCCCCCAAGCCTCTCAGCTTCATATCTCTCTCTATCTCTCTCTTTCCCTCTCCCTTCCTTCCTCCCTCCATCTTTTCTTCCCTCCCTTCCTCTCTCTCTTTTCTCCCTCCCCACCTTGATATCCTTCACCCACCTCATACCCTTTTTTCCTCATACCCACTCTTCTCTTTCTTTCCCCAGACACCCTCCACAAACAGGTATGTACAAGAGAAGACTTAATAATCCCTTGAAAGCAAAATCAGAGACCCCCAACCCCAAATCAGGCAGCTGTTTTTCATTAGATATTCCAAGCCCTATAAATATTCTCTTTTCTCACTTATCTCTTATTATTTTCCTTTTCCTTTCTCATGTTCCCTGTCTCTGGATTCCCTCTTGGGAGGAGACCTAAATTAAGAAGGGAAGGCTTGCCAAGCTTTGCATTAACCATCTTATCATGCCCCAGGCAGGCTCTGGAAGAGGAGAACCCAGAAACGATGGCTTCTTGTTTGTCCAGTTTGCTGCTCCATGCACCAAAGTTTGAAACCCTCCCAGGAAAGCAGAAGGGTTGAGCTTGGCCTGCACTAGAGGATGCTGCCAGGGTTACTCCATCTGTGTGTTCTCAATTGTGCTCTGGCTGAGCCATTTGAGTGCTCTTTTAAGGTTGTCTCCTGCTTAGCACTAGATGATGTATGGTGTCTTGGGTATAGATCTGGAGGGTGACATTTTGGGGTTCAGAACCCAGCCTCTGTGTACATGGCCAATGTAACCTCTGGCAAATTACATAACCTCCCTCATTTGTAAAATTGTGCTGATAACATCTACCTCAAAGTACTGCTAGGAGGATGAAAATGAAAAAATCCATGAGAAAACATTCAGCTCAAGTCTGCACTTAACCATATACAGGTTCTCTTTTCTTTCCTCTTCCAGTAGGATTTACTGGAAAAACATGCCCTCCTCTACTACTGCCTCCTACACCTTCCAAATAGTTAAAGGAGAAATTAGAAAAGAATTAACTTGTAAGTGCACAAGGTCTGAGTTGGGGAATGTAAAATGCTTATTCCTTGATAAATGTTTGCTCTCTAAGATAATGAAAGAGGCAGAGAAAGAGTGAATGTAAAATTCCTAAATTAGAACAATGTTTATAATTGTTAGAACTTCTTATAAACTAGGCAGCAAGAAGCTGAGTCAGTGACCCCAGAGCAAAAGTTCTTCCATGGATGGGTGGGAGGAAGTGGAGAGACCCAAGCACCTCATCTTAAGCCAAGGTGATTAAGAATGAAGCTTCTGGGATCATACTGTCTGAGTCTTGAATCAAGGTCCAACCCTCCATAGCTGTTGAGCTTGAATAAGTTATTGACTTCTCAGTGCTTTGTTTCCTCTTCTGTAAAAGAAGATAATAATAGTACTAGCTTCACAGGGCAAGTACTATGAAGTAGGTGATTTAGACCAGTGGTCCCCAACCTTTTTGACACCAGGGACTGGTGCTCCTTTGAGAATCTGATGCCTGATGATCTGAGGTAGAGCTGAGGTGGTGGTGCTAGCACTGGGATGTGGCTGTAAATACAGATGAAGCTTCTCATTCGCCTGCCACTCACCTCTTGCTTTGCGACCAAGTTGGTTCATAACAGGCCACAAAACAGTACTGGTCTGCAGGTCCAGAAGTTTGGGACCCCACAGACATTTCAATGAGCTAAGATAGTTCACTGCCTTCTGGCCAATGCCTGGCAGAGTAAGTGCAGGACATGTTAGCTATCCTTCCCATCCAGTATTCAATCTTGGTTTCTGATAGCCTTGTTCTTCTGTCATGTGTAGGGCCACAATCCATCAAGGACTGGCTTCTTCCACCTCTGTGTGCTCCTTGGAAGGAGTACAGCCACTTTGGGGACTCTGAATAAATTCCAATCTTTTCAGTGGAACAAACTCTAGAAATTCCTTAACTGGCCTTCGCATTGTGGGATGAACTCTGAGAGGACATGCACTAGGGGCAGTAGGCATGCCTTTCTTGAGTCTCAACCATCTATACCTACCACACCCATCTATAGCTTTCCTGAGACCAGAGCCTTTGAAAGGGCAGCCTGTGACAAGCAACAGAGAGGAGGAACCCAAGACATACCCCAGAGTCTTCAAACTGCCTGGGGGATAATGGTGCTGGATCTGCCAACTCTGTCTATCTCTTGGTCTGAGGGTGAATTGAGAGTACTGCCCTCCCAGCTCAGATTCAGGTATAGCACAGAATCCCAAGGCCTTAAATCCATAGAATTTAATAACGTGTTCTCTGAACAATCTAAGACTAATGATGATTTGGTAAGATGATTTTTTTTCTAATTTCTTTGCCCTATAAGTCAGCCTTATTATATACCCTGCAGTAAGTTAGACCTAGTTCTGTCACTTTTTCACTGTGTGACCTTGGGCAAATTGCTTACCCTCTCTGAGTCTCCATCCATTAATCTATAAAATGGGAGTAACAACCTTATCACTCTACAGATATATCACCTCTTTCTTGATAGACTTTATCCACAGCTAATCACCTTTATGACTACTTTATGACTATTATTCTGTCATTTTGCTGCAATTTAATTCCACTTCCTCTTATTATGTGCTTATAGTGGTCAGAAAGCCGCTAGTTTCCATGCCTATATATAACGACCATCCAGACACCTTAAAACAGTTAACAAATCATTCTTCAGCCTCTGAACTTCAGGCTAAACAATGCCGATTTTTTTAATCTTCCTCCCAAGGTCCTATCTGAAAATCTTGAATGATTTTAATTTGCCTGATGGTCTCTCTCTAAATTACTAATACCTCAAGTTTTAGTGCTCAAACATGAATATATTATCTCAATAAGGGCCTGGTAAAAGTGTTTACCATAATGAACATAAAGTTTTATTCATCTAATTCATGCTCAGCTTGGGTGCCCACCAGTATCTCCCATACGTATGCGTGCGCGCAAGTGCGCAAGCGCACACACACACACACACACACACACACACACACACACACACATTTTGTATGTCAATTTTAAAATATTCAAATATGAAATAAAGAAAGGTCAGTGTTTGTTTCTTTAAGAAGGCAAGTCCATGACTTGTTAAACTTGGTCTCATTTGTTGAGGAGAAAAAGAGAGAACTACTGAAAAGGACTCTGAAGGAAATCATTAAAAGGAGGAGAAACACTCTTAAGAAAAGAGACGTTTTCTGCCCTCTGAACTTTCCTTGCTCAAGTTCGTTCTCCCATGGTGACAGTGTGGCTAATATGTCTGTGCTCCACCAGGCTCCTGCTGAGCAGGGCTGGGGTAGGACAGGAAATCACCACTCAGAAAATAAATGACCTGTCCCAGAGTCTTTTGTTAATGAGTTCAAGGCATAATAAATCAAGGTGACCCAGTCTCAAGAAACACAAGCCTGTTTAAAAACAAAAAAACAGGAAACTCTGAAGCCCCAGAGGTGAAGAGGAGAAGGGAGAGAAGAGACCGCAGGGAGTTCTTATAAATCACACCCGCGAAACTGGTACAGATGTTTTCCAGTTTCTGACCCACTCAAGAGGCAGAGAATAGAAGCATGTGAATGTGAATGGAAGGGGCTATCTGTTTGTGAGGGAAGACAGGAGACGGCCAGCCCAATGGACACAGCCCCTCCTCTCACTCAGTGTCCTTGGGGCTCTTAGTGGTACAGGTCTGCAAGTGCTTTCCTAGTGTTCTAGCTGTTGCAGTCCACTTAGCTTTTTCATCTTGTCTGGGGTCTCCTGCTAATCAACATGGTGGGAGTGTTTGGAGTAAGTAAAATGTCTAAATCCTCTTAGAGGAAAGAACCAAGGGCTTCTAGTGTCAAATGTGGATCCCAGCTCCTACAGTGGCAGGCTTCTGTTAAAAAAGAAGGCTGGTAAGGTAAATCATGGGATCATCTTAGCTTACCAAGTAAACTGCAAGCTCTCTGAGGGTGAAATTTAACAGAAGATTGAAAGAACGTCAGATTGGAAATAAAATGTTCCAGTATGTGGTAGAAAAATAGGAGCCTCTAGATTTAAGGTGAGCTGCAAAGTGAGACTCAATTATATGCAGAGGCCTTTCACATAGAGCCAGATAGCCTGGTGAGATAAATGGCCTTGTCCCTATTTTACAAATGCAGAAATGGCAGCAAAAAGAGGCTCAGGAATAACAACAAAAGGCATATATAAGGCACTTTGCAGTTTGTAAAGAGTTTTCAAAAAACAGTTATTTCATCTGAACACATCCTATATAGTAGGTTAAACAGGCTGTTCTTCCTTTGCTACAGATGAGGAAACCTGAGATGAGAAAGATGAAAAAACTTCTCCAGGTCATGCAGGTAATGTGTGGAGGAACTCGGGTCCACACTCAAGTTCTGTGATCTACCTGTCATCCTTTCTTTTCAACCACAGCTATTTGCCAGGAACCCATGATGAACACTATGCTGATAGGGAAAGGACGCAGAAAAGGGAAGGAGAAACTTTGGGCAAGGCTCACAATTGTACCATGTTTAGTGCTAGCTGGGAGGTAGATGAGTGGACAGAAGGAAACTAGCCAAAGATTTTTCCCTGTTCTCCTTGTCATATAAAACCCATCATTCAGTCATTTCCCTCTCCCTCCTTATAACCAAGTCCTCCTCTGATGATACCACACCAACAGCTTTTTAAAAAGTTATTGCCCATGCTGAATTCTATTTTAACCACTATCATTGCCACTACTAGTTTGTACAGCTCCTTATAGTTTCCAAAATTTGTTTGTATCTGTTACCTCTTCTGAATCATTGAAGAAACTAATATTAGAGTGGTTTGCCCATGGTTGCTTCACATATTAGAATGGAGATCTTTCCCACTATCTGGGACTGCCTCCAATCAAATACAAGTTGCCAGATACCCTTTTCCACCTTAGTTTTTTTCATATTGTCCAAGTTATGCAATGAGAGATGTCACCTCCTCCCCCAAGGGCTCTTCACAGAATTCCTCTACCAGCTCTGCTTCCTTTTAAAATAAAATAATGAGCATTATATTTTAATCCAAATAGTAGTCCAACCACACAAATGTCATCAACCACAACAGGAAGATGCCACAGTGGACTGCTTAAAATAAACCAAAATAAACCCATAGCTTTTAATTGGTCCAGGACCTAGATCTGCAGAATAGTGGGCACACTCATGAAAATTAGGGCTGTTGAAATGTTCTAATGGCCATTGAAATGGCCATACTTTACCAAGGTAGAATACTATTTTAAATTTCCTGTTGTCCTTTTTTGTTTTTTGTTTGTTGTTATTGTTTGTTGTTGTTGTTATTGTTTGTTGTTGTTGTTTTGGTTTGGTTTGTTTTTTATTCTGCTCTATGAGTCCAAATCTGTCATATTCAGATGTTGACTCTCATCTGGGTACTCAGAGGCAAGGCCACCAGGATGTGGGCATTTTAGTGAATTCTGACATTAGTTTTCTGTTATAAAAGTCATTCATTCATTCATTCAACAAATTTTCTTGAATAGGTCCTACTACCATGTTAGGTGGTGAAGAAGACTGAGATTTACATTTTATATTACCTTTGTCACTAACTAACTGGGAGACTTTGGGCCAGACCTTCCCCCTTCATGGGCATAAATTTCTGCTCTAAGAGAAAGAGGGGGTTGATCGGTGTCTAGGTTCTTTCTAACCCTGCTATTCTATCTACAGCTCATGGGAATCTGTACTGGTAGAGTAGGCTGAGGTGCAATGCCTAAGGAGAAGAATAGTGTCCTTTTAATTTATTCATGCAGTGAACTGGAAAAGGAGGAGATAGAAGTGAAAACTATATTTTGCAAGGAAGTCATACTTTGCAGTATGGTGTAGGGTAGCTATTGAATTTTAAAAATCCACAATATGTCACAAAAAAATTCTCAAATATAAATATGTGTATCACTTCATGCTCTTTTCTGGTACATATTTTATTTATCTATAATCAGTTCATGCATAACATTTTTCATTCTTTGTTTTAATTAATGTTATTTTGTATATAGAGTCTGTATCTACAAAATGTATAGTCTTCTAATTTTTTTAAGTGGGTAACGGTATTCCATCCTATCATACCATAGGCTTATTATCTACTCCCAATTATAAACCTATGGTATGATAGGATGGAATATCTACTCCCAATAATAAACCTATGGTATGATAGGATGGAATACCGTTACCCACTTAAAGAATAGTTCTGGTATAATATTTTCCCTAAATTCTTTCCTTTGGACATTCATTGAAAAATGAATTCCTAAATCAGTGATATAATCAGTTTCTAAAACCTAATAAATTTATAATGGCATCAGCCTATAATCCCACCTACATTACATATAATAGTTTTTATTTCTTTTGATGACTTAAAATTGTATAACATTTCTACTAATTTCTATAAAGTTGTTTATATTTTCATTTTTAAAATTATTATTGAGGCTGATCTGTTTTCTGTGTGTGGAGGAATTGTCTATATTTCCTCCACATACAGTTTATTCATGTCTTTCAACCTCATGTCTAACAGTTTTTGAAAAACATGTTATGGCTTTTGTTGGCCAAATTTTTAAGCACTAGTGATATTGTGGATTCTCAAGTATGAATACATTCATCATCAGGAAGGTGGAGTTTTTGTCTGTTTTGTTCATTGAAGTATTCTAAGCACCTAAAATAATGCCAGGCACAGAGTAGGTGCCAAACATAATTACTGAATAAGTAAATAAATCACCACTTAATATTTATTAGATGCCCACTATATGTTGTAACAAATGTGAACATTCAATTTTGACATGAAGAATTAAAAGAAAGTAAGGTCAAGACAGCCAGGGTGGAGTGGGAGTTTCTCACTTCAGAATTTTTAAAATCCACACAAGGTGACGTGGCAAGGTAAGATGCTGCTAAGGCATCCCTTCAGGCAATGATTTGACGTTGCAAAAACATGGCACAGGTATTTGACTGTGCTTTCGTCTGCCCTCCTCATTTCTGTATGCATTAATCTGTCAGACCAACTAAAATATTATCACAATGTCAACTTAATTGAAGCAATAAACATTTTTTCAGCTTTCACTATAATATGTAGGCACTAAATTAGCCATATGGTACACACTAGTGCACAGAATACATGGATACATGGATAGACAGGGATGAGGTTCTGTGCACTAGTGAAAGAAGTGAGATGTAAAATAATATATAGTGTATGATTCTATTTATATGAAATGTCCAGAAAGACAAATCTATCTTATAGAAAGTAAATTAGTGGTTGCCTGGAGATGGAGAATGGGGTGACTACAAATGGACACAAGAGATCTTTCTGGGGTGATGGAATTGTTCTAATACTACTAGATCATGGTAATGACTGTAGAACTCTGTGAAATTACTGAAAAGTCATTGAATTATACCCTGAAAAAGAGTGGCTTTTGTGGTATTTAAATTAAGCTTTTTTTTTTTTTTGAGTGGCTGCCATGATCTATTCACCATTAAAACAAAGAAAAACACAGTCCCCAGTGCAGGCAGGCAATTAGAATGCAGTCTTTTAAGGGCCATAAAGGTGAGCCCAGGGGATCTGGGAATACTCGACCACCAAACCCAATCCTGGCGCTGAAGGGAAATTTCCAGAAGGGATGATGTTTAGCCAGAAGAAATTGTTCCAGGCAGAGTAAATGGTAGGTGAGAGAGTAGGCATCATACTAAGTTAGCAACAATAGTATTCATGTTATGGGAGGTAGTGCAAAGTCCAATACCCATCTCATTTTGAGTTTAGCAGGTTTCAGAGGAAGTTCAACACTAGAAAAAGCTTTGCATATTAATTATATAAGTATCATCTATTGAGTACCTTGCCATGAGTCAAGAGCTTTACATTCAGTAACAACCATCCTACAAGGCAGACTACAGATGAAGAAACTAAGGCAAAGACAGCTGTTACTTGCTAGAGCTGTAACTTCCCTAATATGAATGGCAGAGCTGGAATCCAGACATAGGCCTGAATCTAAAACCCATGCTTTTCTCATTAAAACTACACAGATAGAAGACTATTACCAGTGTGGGATTAATAACCTTTGCTAAGAAGAGTATATATTTTGCTGATCTACTCTAAAGACTTCATAAAACTCATCTGCAAAGAGTTTTGCAAATGTAGTTTGACAGGGACTCAGAGCCAAAGCCTTTGTGATTTATCACTGTCCTTAGCACACTGTTCTGCATACAGCAAACAGGCATTTGAGATGTGCTGTTCTCTATTTAGCTTCAGACGTGCAAGTGAAATCCAATAATCTTGGTTCAAGATAAGTTAAAGAATGTCGATTTTTAAAGAGCTATGAATTTCTGAAAGGCAACAGAAATCCAGTCTATAACACATAGTCTTAATCCAAAAAGCCTCATTAAATGCCTTTCAGTAATAATTTAGGTGATCATGCAAAGCGTTGAAGATGATATGGCCAAAACAGAAACATGATTTTAAAAAAAGAACTATGTTTAGTTTCTCTTTCAGATTTTTTTAGAATTATTCTTTCCCTTCACCTTTGGCCCAAGTGTATCTACCATTTATGGGAAACTGTGAATCTGCTTGGGTGAGGCAAAGACACACATTTTTCTCTTGAAAGAACAGACTTTTATTCCTATGAGTAAAATAAATTAGGTCCAGTTTCTCTGTCCATTAATTATGTGTAATAAACAACTTTCCCCTGTGCTTGGAGAGAGGCACAGGAGACCAGCACAAATTTCCTCCTCACACTCAGGGGAAGGATCACTTGACCATTCAGAAGAACGCCTGTGGTCTGGGATTGGAACAGGCAAGGCTCTGCTGCCAGATGTTTGCAAAAAATCCACTGATGGAGACAACCCCATGACACAACCCACAGAGGACTGCTGCATTGTAATGAGAGAACTAGAATTGCATCCAATTCTGCCCCCTCAAGAATATCCAATCCTCAACTCCAAAGACAGCCTATAGAGTCAAGGAAATGCAATAACCGAAGCCCCCCACCCCTTAATCTAGTATTTAAGGTATTTTAGTAAGAGTCTTGGAATATGCCAGACACAGTACACCAGTGTAGGAGGGTGGTAGAAGGAAGGGAATGCATGGCCTCTGACTGGGGTCTAGAGGCAGGTCGAACCTGCAAGGATTTGCAAGAGAATGGAACGGCATCACCACGAATCTACTGGAGGCAGGAGAAATATAGGAATGAAAAAGGAGTTTCAGAGTTAAAAATGTATTTGTGTTTTGGCTTTTACACACCTATGACCAATACCCTTTTCATCATCCCCTTCTTTCCAAAGGAAGCTCAATTTTATTTTGAGCTGCTGCAGTGCTCTCAAACCCCTCAGCTTCCCAGACTCCACTGCAGCTGGGAGGCACATGATCCACTTCTGGCCAATGAGATGTAAGCAGAGCTCGCTGGGTGGGGCTTTGGACAATCGCACCACTTGGCCTCTGACCTTCTGCCTTCTATTCCTTTCCAGGGAGATTCCAGTTACCCCAGCTGCGGTTTTTTACTGTGAGAAGGTACGCTGAACGCTGGTCTGGCAAAAATACCGCAGCAGCCCATATCCTTAATAGTTCACAGCAAACACTGCACTACCACTTGCCTACCACCTCTCTACTTTTTCTTATGTGAGAAAAAGTATCATGTTTATGCCGCTGTTTGTTGGGTCTTCCTTGTGTGCAACCAAACATAACCCCTGTTAGCGACTTGATTTCAGTTAAATTCAGCAGTGATCACCTGGGAGATGCTAGGTTTGCGAATACAAGGATGAGAAAGATAAAACCTACTACCCTCAGAAAGTTCATACAGACTAGTGCATGAGAGAAGATACATAAGCAAACCTTTAAAGAGTAGTCGATTTGTTTAAAGTGTTATGGAAACAAAGTCATCATAAATATTAACAAGGAAGCAAAATATACTGGGGTAAATTGTGTGGAATTACGTTACTCTCCCACCTTATAATACGTGTGCATATATAAGTCCAATAAACCGACTGAAAATCTACAGTTCACATTATTGATATAATCTGCCAAATCATGAAGTCACAGTTATTTTATCCCCCTGTAAGTACCACTTTACACTTGTTTATTTTCTCTGGTGGGGTCAGAGGACCTCCATGTTTCCTAAGTAAATTTCTCAAACCTTTGTCAATTCCTTATACACAGGAGAAACCCTGAGAAGTCCATGGAAAAATAAACTCAGTCTCAAAAAGCAT
This sequence comes from Macroglossus sobrinus, assembly GCA_004027375.1. Classification (NCBI taxonomy): domain Eukaryota; kingdom Metazoa; phylum Chordata; class Mammalia; order Chiroptera; family Pteropodidae; genus Macroglossus; species Macroglossus sobrinus. Next base: position 772,047 of record PVKZ01000357.1, on the reverse strand, counting down.
AATAACTAGTAGGACGGTTTGGTTTGAAGCACATCCTGAAATGAATGCCACAGTACATTACCAGCATTTTTACCCACTGCAGCACCTACTTCCGCGGCTGCCTATCTCCCTAATTTGTGATTTTCTCTCCCTCTATGCATTCCTCTTTCCCTGTCCATCTCCTGCCTCATTCCCCATCATACCTCTCTAGTCTCCTGCATGGCATATATTCCTCTCATTTTCTCATACTCTCTATCTCTCACTCCCTTATCTAACCATGAATTAAGAATAATGAATTTTGAAAAGGTTATTTGCTGCTTTTATTGAGAAGATTTTTGTCCATGATTTTAATTTTTGAAGCTGATGGTTGGATTAATTGATATTTCTCAAAAACAAAAATAAGTTGCTTTAAAAAATTTTTTTAAATAATAAATTCACCTGATTCAAAATTTAGGAAGTTTGCAAGGATATACATAAAATATTTTCCTCACATTTACCACCCAGCTCCCTTGTTCAGGGCAACCAGCATTACCAGTTTTTTGGTGTATCCTTCAGATCTATTTTACATATAAGTAAATACATATACCTATTTCTCCACTTTGTTCTACAAAAAGATGGCATATACTACATATTTTTGTACCTCTTTTTTTGCTTAATATATCTTAAATTTTTTAAATGTCAACACATTAAAAAACATTCTTAATCATTTTGAAGCTGAAAATGTTTGTGTAAATGTAACTAGCCTCCTATTGATGTACATTTAAGTTGCTTCCAACCTTTTATTACTTAAATAATAATGCAGTGAATAGCATTGTATATACATAATTTCATGGATGAGAGGATATTTTAGGATAAATTACTGGAAGGGAGTCAAATGGTATGATTACGATAACTATGGCCACATTTATCTTCATTAGATATATTATTTTACACTTCTACTTATAGTGTATGAAGGTGCCTATTTTTCTAAACCTTCACCAACTCAGTTTATTAAATTCATGGATTTTGTCAAGTTTATAAGTGAAAATGGTCTGTTAGTGTATTTTAATTAGTTTCTCTTATTATAAATGAGATTGTTCATATTTCATCTATTTCAGAGCTATTTGTATAGTCTTTTCTGTTAAATATATATTAATATCCTTTACCCTTTCTTCTGTTGGGTTAATAGTTTTTTAATGATATTTTCCAAGTTCTTTATTTATTAGGGAAGTTGACCATTTATCTGAGATGCATATTTTTCCCCAGTGTGTCATGTTTCTTAATTCTGCTTATCAGATATTTTCATTTACAGTGATACTTTATTTACATGTAGTCAGATTTATTAATATTTTTTAATATGATTTGTATGTTTTGTTTCATACTTAGAAAGGCCTTCAGATGGGATAAGAATTCTTTATTACCTTCTTAGTCATACATTATATCCATGTCAATTAGTAAGTTGTTTCTTATGGGACTGGTGCAAGTTCAAGAATGATCAGGTATCAAAATAGATAGGGATGGCGTGTGAATGGTGAGAATCTGGTTTCAAATCCTCTCCACTCCTGGTCTATTATCTGCCGTAGGTGAATGAACATGCTCAAAGCTCCATAGGCTAGGTGTGTGTAAAGGGGGATTCTAAAATGCTTTGATGATGTATGTATAAACATTTGAATTTCTTCAGCTCTGCATATCACAGTGTCATGTCTTCTGCTGGACATCTAGATGCTACCTAACTACAAAAACAAGTATTGTTTTTCCTCAAAGATAAAGATTCTGGCATGGGAGGTGTAGCAAAATACAGTATAGATAAAAGAGATGCCCCAGTACATTACGGGGTGGGTGGAGGGGTAGAGAGAGGAGTCAGTCAGTTATTATGCACAGTCCTTGGTTGAACAGGGCTTGAGAAGGAGCCAAGCTTAAACATATGTGTAATGAGGCACCTATAACAAGTTAGAGCCATCCTGCCTTCTCGTCTTTCATCTTCCCCAGTCATACATAGCCTCCCAGCTTAATGGGTACCAGCTCTCTTCTTCAGAGGAGGCCAGATTCTCAGATCGGCACCTGAATAGGAAAAGTTACCCTCTTGAAGGATTGAAAGCCTCCCCCAGTCAGGAAGGGCAGTTCCTAAGATAGCGGCGTCTGAGTTTTCAAAAGCAATAGCTCCTTTCCCCGTGTCCTTACAACATCATAAAAGCAGAGAAGCTGGCCACTGATGAACCCAAACTTGGCTCAGAGCATTTTGACTTACTTCCAAGGAGCACCACTCAAGTATTAGAATTTGTCCTTTGATTTTCTCATTTTTAGGGCATTTTGAGATAATGTTTTACTTATAGAAGGTTCTAAACTGAGAGGAGTTGTCAGAAGCTCTGCTGCCATTGGGTTACTCTAAGGATATTAGCCTTAGTCATCAGGTGTTCCCAGGACTTGAGCTTTAGGGAGATGAATGACATAGCTGCCTAGGGTCTCCCAAAACAGAGTGATGGGTAGCCACAGAGATTGGAATTCAGGGATATGGGTGCCAGGAGGCCAAGGACATCTCAAATCAGTGTCATGGACTGCATTGAGGACATAGAATCTTGCGGTAGAGTTAGAAATGGATGTTGAAGGATAGAAGGGGTTCATTATAGTCATGATAACAGCTCTGCGTGAGAATCAAAATGGTAGAGGCCTGGAGATATCCTGCTGCCCTTCATAGTCACCAGCTGTTTCTATCTAATAAGGTCATTTGATATTGTGGCATCAGTTACCACACAGGTGAGACATGACTAGCCTCACTGGTTTTAGTAGAGCCTACCTATTCCTGATTTGGGGAAAAGAAGAGGGAATTCATTTTAGTCAGGAGACCCAGGATTGATGAGAAGGAAGCTGTGTCCAATGGAGAAGCAGCTATAACCAAGGGACTTTTACAAGGAGGACCCTCTACTACCCCCGGAGTTGGGATTCAGGCTTTAAATGGCTTAAAGACATTTTTCTATCTGAAACTATGGTAGTGACTTAAGACTTACGTACAGAGATCTAGCCTTTAGAGAAATTATTCTAAGTTATAGACTGAAAGGTAAAGCTTATCAACCAGCAAGAAAGAGTGGTCATTTTTCATTCAACCACTGCTCGCTGACATTTGTGTTCCAGATATTGTTTAAGGTACCAGAAATTTAGCAGTGAACAAAAAAAAATACCTATATTCTTGTGAGGATGACAGATGATAAACAAAATATGTAAATAGTATTTTAATATGTATTTTTATATATTTAAATATATATCCTCCATCACTTCTCTATCTCCTTCCCTAGCTCTATTAGCACTTATCCCTACTGTTACCTGAGAGATAAGTGATGAAGGCAGAATGCTATTCTGGATGGGGTAATCATAGAATGCTTTGGCAATAATGTGACATTTGAGCAGAGCCTGAGTGACACTGTGTTATGTAAGCATGATTTTCCAGTGCTGTACTTACCTCCTAGCTTAGAAAAAATTGTTCCACCCAACCTCCAGTTAAAGGGAAAACTGTTGTGCCCTTCAACCACCAATTGTGTAGCTCTAGGCTGCAGAGAAGCCTGAAGAGAAAGATATAAAGACTGGAAATCTCAGGCCACTTGAGCAAAGCCTTCCTCATCTGGATGGTGGTAGCTACAAGTACCACCTTGTAGATAGGGTTTGCCTTGGCCTCATACTTGAGTTTCATCTTGCACAAGTAAGTGGCTATTATTCCCATGTTCACCAGTTGCTAGGTATTTGGATGGCCTTCCTCTCTTAGCAACTGTAAATAGTGCTGCTATGAATATTTGTGTACAAGTTTTTATTTGAACACAAATGCTTTTTTTGAAGTGTTAATTTTTTTCTCCAAAACACAGGCTTATTTGTTTCTTGCTGGGGTAAGAAACAAAAAAAGGGGTGGTATGCCACTGCTTTGCAGATGCCTGAGCAAATCTTAGCCTGTCCACTGGTAGTCTCTATCTCTTCCTTGTTCTTATCCCTCCTGATGATCTCTTTCCCTTTCCTTTACTCTCTTTCCTGCACAAATTTGCGTGTTTATGTTCTCCCCCACTCAGACAATTTGGAATACATATTGGCAAGTGGATTTTCTCCCTCTTTAGAGGTGTTTTTGTTTGTTTTAAATAAGTACAATGAATGTGTCCAATTCAGAAAGGCTTTAGGCCTGTTCTCAGCTTCCTCTAACAAGGCCCCTTTCCAACTCAATTCCAAGAAAACCAGCTCCAGGAGCTCAAGCCAGGAGAAGCCCTGCCTTAGGCCTCAGCTCATAAAGCCAAGGTGTGTCTGCGACCCTCAACTCTGTCAAGCTTAGAACTTAAACCTTAGCTTACTGGCTGCTGCTGTCAGAGTTCAGAGCTTCCTGCCAAGCCCTTGGAAATCTGGGGGCCAGAGAGAAATGAGAGGCATCAGATTACTGCTTGCAGTAAGGAAAGGGGCTGACCTATCTGACACTCCTCATGTACGGTGTCACTGTGAGGGACCAACAGGCATCATCAGCATTCAAGATCACATCACAAAATATAGTCTGATTATCTTGCCTCCTCTCAGAGATACAGATGCAACTGTCCTTTTCCCTTTGCCTCCCTACCTTTTTCTTGGGTTTGCCTTTCCTCCTCCTCCACATCCCCTGTTTTCCCAGATCTGTTTTTCTGCTGATTTTCCCCAAAAGGCTCTCCATTTCTCTCCTGTCCCTTTGATTCCCTTCCCCCACTTTCAGCCTCCAAACCTTTTCTATCCACTCCCTGTCTCCTTGCCTTTCTCGGTGTGCTTTTTGGATCTGTTTCCTTTGACACTGGTCCCAGGCCCGCTGCCAAGTTTCAGACCCATTAGTGAGGTGCCTTGCTGACTGAAACACAAATCAAGAGTGATCCGGGTACAATTAGCAGCTGCTCGCACCTCATCTGGAAAGCATTAGCCAACACTGAGAGTAGAGGGAGAAAAACAGGAGAGAAATATTGATGGCAAACAGAATAGATCTTCTATTTTGGAACATGAAAGGATCCTAACCTAGTAGATGCATAACTGAAAATAAGATACAAATAGACCAAAAGGCCCCCATGAGATGCAAAGATGAGTGGCCTGTTCACTGACCTTAGGTATCCTTCAGCATTTTTGCAAGAGATGTAGACTTCACATTTAATTCAGGTGTATCATTCTCATCCAAGAAAAGGGGTGTCTGTTTTATTTAATCCAGATAATCAGACATTTGTGTGATCCAGGAGTCCTCTTCTCCTTTGCTTCATATTTTGTTATCTTGGCACTGCTTCTAGAAATCTAATGCATTAAGAATCCCCTGGCATTGAGTTAAAAATGCAGATTCTGATTCACTAAGCCTTTATAATAAGATTCTGCATTTATAATAAGCTGGTGGGTCAACCAAACTTTGACTAAGGGTCAAGGCCAATTCAACTCATGTAACTTTAACCAAATACCTCTTCTAGAGGCATCTCCCAGTAGTACCCTGTCCTTCTCCATTTTAGCACTCATAATTAAGGGTAAATGATATAATTAGCTTTTTGATGTCTATCTTCTCAAATCAAATGCAAGTTGCCCAAGGGCAAAGACCAAGCCTGTCTGGTTCACCTTTCTATCCCCAGTATGAGCCCAGTGTGTGGCATATAATAGGTGTTCAGTAAATATTTCACAAGTGAATTTTCACAAATGAATGAACTACCTCAATCCTCAAGACCCATCAAAATTCAGAGAGCCTTGCTAGTCCAGCATTCCTTACCTGTACCTGCCTGGGAGCATTTGATAATTTCACATGTATTTTAGCCCCTCAGCTGGATCATTAGCTACTTGAAACTAGGACTTTGTCTTTGAGTTTTCTGGATTTTTTACTGCTCTTCCTTCTCTACCTCTACCTGCCCCCAATCTTAGGATTGCCTTCCTCTAGTAGGCATTTAATGTTAGTTGATTGATTGAGAGACCCTAGGATGATGCCAAGTTCTATTTAGACCTCAATTATAATGCCCAAGGGGTGGCTGAATTTTCATTTGAACCAAAGCCAAGATTTTACATGCCCCAGTAGAAAATGCTTTAATACTAACTAACACATGGGGTGGGAAGGCTGAGACATTATGTATATATGAAATCAAGCGATGTAATATTCTGAGGCTCCCGAAGCAGTTATAAATCAGGCCACTCAGGAGGGTTAACTGCACGGCTCTGGCCATTACCTCACTCCCATTTTCTCCACTGAAACTGATGGCTCGCATTGCAGGGCCTTACTTGCAGGCATGGGGGCTGTTGTTTTCTTCTGGGATTAGACAGACCATTTATCTTGGAAATAGAAAAAAACTGACTTACAGCATTCTGCCATAGATAGGAGAACCCAGTTTCATTTGGAATTCATCAAAGGTCCTAACTACTTTTCAAACATTCAGGGCTCATGAAACCCAATGTGTCTTTTGTCCTTCCCTCCCATAATCTTAAAACACATGTGAATTTTAAGGGACATATAATGCACATGCTTTTAATTTACTTACCCTTAAATCACCAAAATATTGTTATGCAAGATCTGTTTGATGTCTGAAAAACTTTATGAGCATTATTTGGAAATTTAAAAACCTTACTTTCAGGATAAAAACAGGAAGTTGTGTTTTTCCAAAAGCACATTGCCTTTAACACAAAAAGATTTGAGGTTCTTTCCAGAATCCTAATTTCACAGAGCTCAAGGGGTTTAGAGCCAGCACAGCTGAAGCTCACACCCCTGTCTCTTCAGTGAATCAAAGCATAGCTGGAAATCCCAGCATTGGCAGACTTCAGCTGCCACACTTGATTAGAATATGTGACCCTTCAATACCCAATAGTGACAAAGCTTAATCTCTTTGGAGCCTCCCAAGAATATTTTACAACCAAAACCCCAGATGCATGTTCAGTGTGTATTCTTGCAAAATGCCTGGCTGTGGCCGATTATCTCCTTAAGCAGATAAGACATAAATCCCAGGGTGTTAGACACAACTTTTGAAGTCTGAAAGTACCTGGCAAAGAAAATCCACCAGAATGAAGCTCAAAGATGTAATTCTATGGGATGGATTTTCAATGATCTGATTGATCTTAAGGTGGGGCATGAGGCAGGGAATGTAGGATATCTCATGTTCCTTTTAAGGGCCTATCCAAAACTGGCCCTGGGTATGGAGAGCCACCATTTTTGTCTCCAAGTTTGGATTTACTTACAGGTGTAGTGGTAAAATGGGAAAGTGGGTGAGTTTCAAAGCAATGCTGATGTACATATATGCACACCATGTTTATACATAAATGTCCTGTATAAACCCAATGAGTGAGTGAACAATAGAGAACATGAGAGATTCTGATGGAAGAAGAACTTCAGTGCATCTAATACAAAGAAGAAACTCAGTGAATAGTTATCAAATGAGGAGGGATGGCATATTACCAAGAGAAGGTAGCAGGAACTCTAGATCCATGACTGTCAACTCTAAGAAAATAGGCTCACTAGTTCCCACATGGGGACACAAAAGTTTGGGGTAACAGGAGAACAGAGGACAGCTGTTGAGCAGGTAGCAGTGGCCTAAGTAAGTGGTAAGAAGCAGAGGCATAGGGAGGTCCATGTCCCCCAGGCTGCTTGGCCTGCCTCCACATTGTCTTCCCTTTTCTGCAACCTTTGAGCCCAGCCTAAAAGGAGCAGAGCCCTGCCTAGGGAATTAGTCCCCCAGGAATGATATTCTGCATCTGAGTTAAATACTCAGCTGATATCACTGAGGGCCTGCCATCTGTCAGGTTGTGTCAGAGGCACAGTGGTGGCTAAGATGCAGTCTCTATCCCCAGAGAGTTCACAACCTGGCAAAAGCGAGTGGCCAGCTTCCTTCTTGCCTGCCCAAGAATCAAGGGAGTAAAAATGGAAATGACAGTACAGAGAAGAAATGAGCAAGAGATGGAATCAACAGCTGCTGTGAGGGAAGAAGAAAAAGGCAGCATTAAGAACACCATTCAAGTTTCATAAAGCTAGCAAAAATGGAGATTAGAGAAGAGAAAAAGTATTTGAGAGTTAAGATGCCAGGGCCAGTTTGCTAAGTCTAGTGGGACATTTCTGTAAAATGTCACTGGAAAGGCCTTCCTTTGTTCATTTCAGAAGAAGAAAATGGCCACCTAGAAAGGTCATACACCAACAGCAGAAAGGAGAAAATAAGGAGGTGAAAGAACATGAGAGCCCTTGTTGAAGGGCTTTATTCTTGAGTGTTGTGCCAGTCAGAGACCAGCAGAAACAGTTGGCTCTCTTGGACTGAGCATGCCTAGATCAGAACTAGCACACACCATTCTGTCTCACTTCTGATCACTCTAAGTGTTCTCAAAGAAAGAGTAATCGCACAGCTCAGTCAATTGGATCAGATGTGTGTACTTCGTGGGTAGTGGTGAATCTACATATGGAAAATTGTATTCAGAAATGCCTGACTCCAGCACTTAAATTCCATGGTACACATGGAAGGAATTGAGGAAATAGCCAAACTTACAAATATTCCACCCACACTGTGTAATATGGTGTCCTGATGCAGTTTGGTAACTAAAAAGCAGCACGATGGGAAAAACTTCTGCACTGTTAAACAAAGACACCTTGAACATGGACTAAATTCTTTACAAGATTTCTATATAGTAAAGACTTGCCCAATTCCATCATATTCTGAATAAAAATCAAAGACTGTCACCTCCACCTATCTAGAATGCTTTGGAAAATTCATTATTTTACAGAGCTAAATGGTCCAGAGAGCCAAATGCCAAAACTTTTTTTATTATTATTATTTTAAAAGAAATCTTTCTCAAAGTCATATACCTTTTCTTAGCTTCTTAAATGTGAACTTAATTTTACTTTAGGAATGCCAATTACAAATTATGCTATAATAAGAAAAATACTATACTATAAGCTCCTTGAGAAATGAGTGCATGCAAAAACTGGTGAAATCCAAATAAGGTATGTAGTCTACTTAATGTCATTGTGCCGATATTAATTTCTTTGCTTTGATAATGGAGTATACTTATGTAAGATGGTATCATTGGGGGAAGCTGGGAGAAGGATACATGGGAATTACTTTTTTAGCTTCTTGGGAGTTTAAAATTCTTCTAAATAAAAAGGTTTTTTAAAGTACTCTGTATTCAGAGACTCTGAGTTATCAAGTAGATGAATAGAAGGAAGAAAGGAAGGAAAGAAAGGATGAGAAGGGGGGTGAGAAGATGGACTTGGGACCTTCATAGGTCAAAAAAACTATATAGGAGAGAGTGTGGAGTGTCAGTATATGCAGAGGCTTTAAATGTAGGTGGGCTCTGAGGTCATACCCCTTTCCTAGCTTTGTGACAAATTTCTTAAGAAACAAATTTCTTAAACTTTGTGATATCAAGAATAAAAATACACACTGCTGAGGATTAAGTTAAACAGCATGCCCAATACACCCAAAAGAATACCCACCACCCAATGGGTATGCAATAAATTGCTTTGTTCTAAATGCCCCTGAATAATGTGTGGTTATAATTCTTATGTCTTATTTCTGTAGTCTGGTTACTCATCATCAGAATTCAGCTCTCAAACCTTAATGCTTTTTATGTGCTTCCCTGTTTAATTTGCTGTTCCCTGCTGTGAGCCTGATATAGTTCCATTTACAATATTAAATAGGCTTAAAATAAGAATCTCATCTGTGAGTAAGGTATTTGTGTCTCCGCCCACAGACACGAACTTTAGCTGCTCAGAGACCTTTTTCTTTTGACTTTCTAGTTTTTGGCTGAGTTCAATATAGATGAGTTTCTTAGATAAGTTCCATTTAGGTGAAGCAATGATATTAAAATGATAGTCATCATTTATTGATCATTATAATGCTAACTATGCTTAGTGTTTTGTATCTCATTTAATTCTCACCACTCTATAAGGTAACTATTATAATCTCTATACTAGATATTAATAATTTTATTCCATGATCCAGGCCTCAGAGCTAATTATCTACAGAGCTGACATTACAAAACCCTGCTAACTTGAGGACCCAGACTCCTATCACAGACAGTACTGTAGCAGCTTTCTATTCCTTTATTGCAATCAAAAGTACTTCTAAATGGCCCCAGTCCTTAGAGTGTGGGAGCTCTGTCCCTTCGATGAGAGAGAGAAAGAGGGAATAAGAAGAAAAGAAAAGGAGGAAAACAAAGTAGTAGTCTAGAATCCAGTTTTTTAAAAACCTCAAAAGGAGCCAACAGTCCTGGAAACAGCACTATTTTATACTGTAGATTCTTAATAGATGTTGAGTGTTTAAGAAAAAGGGGGTTCCCTAAACTGTCTAAAGAAAGCAGACTTTCTTATAGAAGAATTCTCATTTCTACATCCCAAGATCTCTCATCTGCAATGCTGACTATACCCTTCTGGCAGAGCCAGGAAACATCTCTGCTCCCAGAACGTGAGCCATAGGGTTTGAATTACATAATTTCCCTTTACAGGCAATCTCTTGGGAATTGTCTACTTTGCATTTTGAAGAATTCCTGCATTTGGTGACTAGACATCTGAAGAAATGCTTATGATCTCACCAGAGGGTCTATAGGTGTTCATTGCTCATGTGCTTAGGCTCAAAGTGGGAGCCATGTGGGCAGACAGAAAAATAAAAGAGAGCAGAGAAATTGGGTTAAGAGGCATGGAGAGAATGCACCTACTCTGTAAGGGAGCAGAGGCCAGAATCCAGTAAAGGTGCAGACCTAACCAGCTGTAAAGTCAGAGGAGTCTTTAAACAGAAAAGGTTGCTGGGCCTTGGCACATATTTCACAATGGGTTGTGGTATGAGGGATGTTTGAAACAACTGTAAACAGGAACTGCTGTGTTCTTATTAGGAATAATCATTTCTTCAGGCAGAGAAGCAACTGTTGAGGCTGTGCTTTCAACCTCCTTCCTCCATCCTGGCCACAGCCTATCTTCCGCATTGGTCCTATAGTATCCCATTATGGTTGCTCTTGGAGATTGCTGCTCAGCAGGGCTCAAGAAAAGAAAAGCCAGCGATTCCATCTGGCCCAGCTGCTCACAAGAGCTGTTTATTCCCATCAACACTGAGCCTAGTGTAGCCTTTCTCCCTACAGGGTGGCCTTAAGAGCTGTCCAGCAGGCCTGGCAAAGTTTGTCCCAGCCAGCACACTGGGAAGGACTTTAGAGGGTGGGTATAGGTTCTCAGCAGCCTGAATTTGGAGAGACAAGAGCTTAACAGAAGGTAGGGTTTATAGGAAGAGCATATTGGTGCCTCAGCTACCCTGCAGGGAAGGACAGATGAATCTTCAGGGCTCAATGCCAGAAGTCATTGTCCAGGGGTCATTTTGATTCACTATCATCAGTACAAAAGTGATTAAAATGTAGGCTGTGGCAACAAGCAATATGGGTCAGAATTCTGGTTCTGCCTCTTTCTAGATGCATCTTACTAGGAATTAAAGTAAAACTTGGCAAGTAGCTGAATTAAGGGGAAACAAAGAGTCTTTTAGAAGTCTAGGCATAAGCCAGACTGCTTTGGAGAAGGTGCAGGTCACTTATATAATTTTTGGAATAAGTAGACTAAGCAAATTTTAAGATGAATATAAAGTTAGTTTTTCACATTTTGAGTTTTAAAAGCTAATGAAATAATTAAATGAAAATGCCAGTATAGGCAGTTAGGAAAATAGGAATGAAATTTAGGAGAGAGATTGAACTAGATTTTCTTCATTATTAATCCATGCATGACCCTATCTTATTTATTTTATTTTACCTGTAATAATATGATGAACACTATGATCCTATAGCCCAGCACAAGAACTAACCACTACTAATAACCTGCACCCACTCAGGTGTTCATCTATATCCCATCCTTCCACGTCAGAGGAAACCACAATCTGGGTTTCTGTGTCCTTAATTTCTGTGGTTTGTTTTCTGTGCTATTACATGTATATGGTTGTCTAAAAAGTAAATGATTAATTTTGCTTGTTTTTTTTTTAACTTTATAAAAAGGCTATACTAATCATGTCTGTTTAAACCTGCTTTTGGCACTCAACATCATGTCACTATAATTCATACATGTTATATGTGGCTGAATATCATTAATTTTTATCACTGTATAATATTCTATTGTGTGAAAACACACAATTTCTTTATTGTCATTGGTCATCTGAGTTTCCGTTTTTTAGCTATTCTGAACAGTGAGCTATGAACATTTTTCACATTTTTCCTGGTGCATATGTATAACAGTTACTCTTGGGCTTATACCTACGGGCGGAATTGCTGGGTCATAAAGCATACAAGTATTCATCTCTTCAGGATAATGTCAAAGTGGTTTTCCAGGTAGTTGTATCACTGGGACAAAGATCTGAGAGGTATAACCAGGGAAGTGACTGCTAAAGTCATGAAATCAGAAAAGTTTGTCCAGGGAGACTGTGTAAAGCAAGAAAAAAAGAAAATATTGAGGTCTGAATCTTAGAAACATATACATTCATGTATGTATAGGAGGAAAAGGAGCCAGAGAAGGAAACAGAAATGGGTGGCCAGAAGAAAGGGAGCACAACAAAGAGAAAAGGGAGTTGAACAGGCCAAACGAGGAGAGTTTCTTAAATATTGAGGATGCTAGCATCAAAGGAGGCTGCAGAGATGACTTGAGAAGTTAGGAAGAGGTCAGTGATCTTTAAGAAAGCTGTTTGTTTCAAGGTTTCAAGGGATTTGTGGGTAAGCCTGAGGTAGACGTGGGTAAAGAGAAATACCATAATTATAAATACCATTTGGCTAAGTTGAACAGCGAGTTGAGATATAGATATAGACAGAGGTGATAGCAGAGTTGAGACATAGTATTTATTCAATATGTAATTTTTAAGATGCTAAAGACGACATATTCCTAGATTCAGAAGTAGAAGTCAATGGAAAGGAAGAGATGGAGGACGAGAGGTTCATTGCAGATGAAGATCTTCTAAGGGTTGGGAGAGGAAACACTGAAGCACAAGTTTGTTCTTGGCAATGCTATTTCTCTGAGACAGAGAAGATAAATCTTTAAAAGTGCATCAAAAGTTATCACCATCATAACAGCTAACATTTGAGTGTGCCATGAAAGATCCTGTCCTAAGCACACAATACATATTATCTCATTTAATCCTCTGAACAGTAGATTGGGTATTTTTTTAGTCTCTATTATAATTTGACTGAGGCTTTTATAAGGAAACTGAGGCTTAGTGACATGACTAGACCAGGTTAGATGATTGAGGCCATGTTCTCTGAATCATTATTTATAAACTGAGAATTAGGAAACAGAGTGACCTTTTATAAAATAGCAAAAGCTTAGGGCTGAAGAAAATTAGAGATGTGAGAGGAATGGAAAAGGTTGAACTAGGAACCCTTAGTAATGTGATCAAGAATCAGGTGAAAAGGGAAGTGAATATATGGGGCTTCTACTATATTTCAGGCTAAGTGCTATGTCCTTTACATATATTGACTTATTTTAATAGAAATAAATAAAAAGACAACTAAGAAATAGCAAGGACCCAGTAGTGTTTGGAAAGCATGCAGGTATAATGCAACTATGCAGTCTGGGCTTTCTCTAGCATGTTCAAACATCAGGAGCAGGGATCTGGAGAAGACAGTGCAGTTGAGCACAGGTTAGTGGTACTCATAGTGGAAGCCAAGAAGCAAAGGGATGAACAAGACCAGAAAGAATCACTTATTGGCTGACCATGGGGTCTCACATGGGGAAAAAGGCAAATGAGGTCATAGGGACAGATGAGCAGAATAGCATAAGATCAAGGACTAAATTTCACAAAGGGGGTGTGAGGGTCAGTTTAGCATTGGCATGAGTGGGGGGATAGGTGAGAGCTTAAGACACATGGGGTTTCGTGGTTTGAGATCCTAGAGGTTGAGCAGCTGAGCACTGACAAGTTTGGATGACTAAACTTATGTCCCTCAATTTAGAAGAAACAATGCTGAAATGTGAACAAAGTCTTCTGTCTCCAAGTTCCTCTCTTCCTCTTTTTTTTGCTTGCAATTCCAACTTACCAAACATCAAATCACAACTCCAAGAAGTTCTCACTTCTCAAAACTGAGTCAGGTGCCCTTCTTCTGGGATTTCATGATTCTGTCACTTGTCTCTCAACTACTCATGTATTTGTTTCTCACTAGTCTTGAGGAAAGTGACTATTTCCAGTGTCTGGCACCATTTCTAGCATAGAATGGTTCAGTTAATGTTTATGGAATTAATTAACATATTTGAAAAACAGACTGGGCCCAGATGCATACCAAGCCGGGAGTTTCCATATCCAATAAGTTTGGCTTGAGAACAAAATGGTTCTCTATAAAAATAAGGTAACTGTGGCAGAGTGGCAGAGGCTAATAGAAGGGCAGACAAGACGAGCATCAGAAGGGGCCTGAGAAAGGGTGAACTTATCTGGAGTGTAATGAGTTCAGAAGAGAGCAGCAGATACAACTTAGTACTGAGTTTATATATGTTTACTTCCTTAAGGCATTAATTAATCAGAATTTCCCAGTTTCCTCAGAGGCCACCAGATAAAACTCTAGTTTATCTTACTTCTGTCACTCCCTCCTCACCCTAGCCACACCCCAAAGGAAAACAAAGGGAGTGAGTTTCGGAACCCCCTCCTCTACTTAACCACCTACCACAGACTCACTTCATTCCAACTATGGCAGCCTTGCTTCATTTCAAGTTCCTCACACCAACCTTCCCTCTCTTCCCCCAATTCCACCAAATCTCCCACACCCCTTGGATGCGCCCCTCTGCACGCACCCCTCACTGGCAGTCCATCCCCAGGTAAGAATCCACATTTCCTCTCCCTAGCTGCTTCTCCTCAGTTTCCCAGACAGTGAGAAAAAAAAAAAAAAAAAAAAAAAACCTGTTTTCACTTAAGGCTTTGGTCACACACAGATGCCTTTTCCATTACTCTTGTTTTTCCTCTTGAAGTGTAACATTTCCAATTAACTCTCTACAGGGAAGGAGGCCCTGCATTAACCACTCCCACATGGGTGGGGGGCAGGGTCCTTGGAGGCTTGCCCTGGACTGCCTGCTGTTGACCCTAAACAGGCTGCAACAGGAGCTTCCTTAGCTTTAGAGTAGGGAGAGTAACTCTGTGACACAGTTTGAGGACATGTGGCAGGTTTGTCCACCTTTGTGGCTAAGGTCTGTGCAATGGATACTCTTCTAAGCTCCTTTACTGATCTTGACATCCTGAAGGTAATAAATTTACCTTGTCTATTGAGGACATGGAATTAATCTTGCTCTTAGAACCTAGGAGAAGAGTTAGAAAGCATAGACTGTAACAGACCCATGATAATCAAAAGAATCTCCTCATGGAGCTTCACTTTCGTGCATACTTCAATAGCATACAATTTCCCCCACAAATTATAGTAGTGTGTAAGTAAAAATGCTAGTGTCCGTTTTGTACCCTAGAGAGAATTTATATCATTGCCCATATGATATAAGAAAATACACAAAGTTGCTTTGAAATCTGGATGCTGAGCTGTTAACTCAATCACTAGTCAGAGGTGGGATAGCCCCATGAGACCCAGTATCAAGGATTCTGGAAGTGGAGCTTCAAATAGGCAAAGAGATGGGCAGGAGATTGACCTGATTGATTCTGGGGATGGGAAAAAGAATTAAAGCAATACTCACTTTGGTAACAGGAAGAACAATAGTCACAGGATCTGGGCAGTGAGAAACAGCAGGGGGATGAGAGGAATTTAATTTGAGGGGAGGGACTAGAGATTCCTGTCAAATGTGAGGCCCTAAGAACTCTGACAAGTGAAGGACACATGCTGTTTATAATCTTAAGTAGGCTTGATTACACCTTGAAAGCTCAGCCCTCTCAAACACCTGGGTCCAATTATCTAGGGCTCCATCTAACCAGAAGAGAAGCTGCATCTGGCTCTGATTCCCTGACTGACTTTAGTCTCTCCAGAGGCTCATCCCTTTCTGATGTGAATTTTAAAAAATACAGGTGGTAGAAGGGGCCCTGGTTGTTGACATGTTCCCTCCAGAAATATGTTCACTGTTTCATATTCTATATCTGCCTTAAGTTTTACCACCAGTAACTTATTCCTCTGCACAATTCGTCCAGGGAACAATGTCTACACACTGAGGTGCTTCCTTTGGGCCACCCCTTTATTGAGATATAATTAACATATAGCACTGTGTGCATTTAAAGTTTACAGTGTAATGGTTTGATATAGTAGGTATGTCCTGCAAAATAATTACCACAATAAGGTCAGTTAATTCACTCCATGTAGTTAAATTTTTGTGTATGTGTGGTGGTAAGTTTTAAGATTCACTCCGATAGCAACTTTCAAGTATGCAATGCAGTATCGTTAACTATAGTTGCCATGCTATACTTCGGATCCCCAGAACTTATTCCTCTTATAACCGGAAGCTTGTACCTGTTGACCGTCTTCACACATTCTCCCTCCCTGAATTTTTTAGCTTTTGAGTTGTATGAGTTTCTTATATATGTTAGATATTAACTCCTTATCAGATATATGATTTACAATATTTTCTCCTATTCTGTAGGTTGCTTTTTCATTTTATTGATAATTTTCTCTTCTGTGAAAAGCTTTTTACTTGTTTATTTTTGCTTTTGTTCCTTGTGCTTTTCATGTCATATTCATAAAATCATTGCCATGATCAATGTCAAGAAGCTTTTTCTAGGAGATTTATGGTCTTCTATTTAAGTCTTTTAACTTTTGACTGATGTGAAATCAGTTTCATTCTTTTGTATGTGGATTATTTTAAGGGCATAAAGGTGATTTAAAATCCCTAAGAAATGGAAAAGTGGATAAGGCAATATTCATTGCATTCAGATCACACTAATGGTTGCTTTGGAGAGAAAATAGGAAAAATATGGTCTTCGATGTCTAGAAGCAAATCTTTCAAATGGACTGGCAGAATTCACCCATATGGACAGGAAAATTAGATGCTTAAGCACAGAGGCTTGAGCACAGGAAACCTGGATCTTCTTTTAATAGGGTAGTTAGGAAAAGCTTCTCTGAAAATGATACATTTAAGCAGAGACCTGAAGAACGGGAAAAGAGCCGACCTTTGAAAGAACAGATGGAAATTCTTTCCAAAGAGAGGAACCCTAATGTGCATATCCCTGAGGCTAGAATTTGTTTAAGGAATTGAAAGACCATTGTGACTAAAACTTAGTTTTAAACACATAATGAGAGGATTCTGGGAAAACATGGCGGAGTGAGAAACATCCTCAGATCTCTCCCCTTGATACAACAATAAACTAGACATCTAAAACTCAACAAAAAAACACCCAAACTGCACACCAGCATGTCTGAGTGTGGGATCTGTGCATAAGAGCTGCCATAGGTCAGAACCCCAGGTGTCGGTGGTGGACTGGGACAAATAAAGAAGTTGCCTCTCACAGCTGCAGGAGCTTCTTGCAGGAGGAGGGGGAGGGGTGAAGGTGCAGCGACTTTCCACCAGCCCTGCCTGGAAGTGCCAGGACTTTTCTGTGCAGCCAGCTACAGGGCTCAGTCATCAGGGCAGAAAACAGAGAAGCGGGATGGGACAGCAGAGAAACAACAGTTGATTTCTACCAGCTGCGGTTGCAAAACTGAGGCTGAGGTGCAGTCCCCAACCCCTAACCTAGAGGGCCCTCCCTTCATATCCTCCAAGACTGATCACCACGGAACCCCAGAGGAATCTGAGCAAATGCTACCAAAACTGTCGCTAACACTGACAGGTACTGAAACTGAGAGTAACAAGTGTGATTTAAATCTACAAGAAAATAAAAGACATTAGATTTTATATAAAGTAGGGATCCAAGAGGCTTAGACGCCACCTACTTTAAATCAAAAGAAAAGTACCTTGTTTGCAGCAGGCTAAAGAGAGACCTTTATATAATAAATCTTTCTGGAAAATAAAAACATAATGAGGTAATACTACATATAAAATTTCATATACTGCATTTTTACTTAATATAAATGCATTTCTTATGCTATTTTTCCAAAATTAGTTTTAATGCTGTAATATTTTATAAATGTAATACGATTTGTATAACTATATGCCTCAAAAAATAGTTTTCAACTTTTTGTTTTTACAAATAATGACAGCATAGACAGCTTTATACATAACTACATAAATATACATTTATACATAATTTTTGTCTGAATTTCTTATTTTTCTTCAGGAAAATTGCCGAGGGCGAAACAACTTTTTGGTGGATAAACATTTTCAAACCAAACTGCTCTCCATAAAGTTGCCCTATACTACTGTTTCACCAGCAGTATATGGAGTCCATTCAAGAGACAGTAATGATTTGAGTAGGATTTTAAAATGTTAACTAGTAAAAAGAAATTCTTGATATGGGAAACAATTAACTTTATTAAGAAATGTTAAAAGTTGTTTCAAAATATGTAAACCTGGATATATGTAAGAATAAGTGTAACATAAAAGTGTTATTTCAAATCAATACGTGGCTATGGGAAAATTGTTTATTTGAAAAAAACCAATATTGTCTCCTTACCACATATCATATACTTAAATACATTCCAGATGGATTAAAGAGGTAGATTAAAAAAAAAAAAAGGTAAACCATAAAACAAAAACTCTTAAGAAAATATAGTGTATACTTATCATATTATAGGGAAGGGAAGCAAAAAAGCCAGGAAAGAAAACAGAAAGTAAAAGATTAAAGGATCTAACTGCATAAAATTCAAAACTCTTCTATTTTAAAAGTCCTATCAACAACATTTTATCCTCTGAGGATAAAATAGTTACACTAGGAAGTTTCTTTTTGGTTTTTGTTGTTGCTGTTTATTTAAATACGATTGACATACATCATATTAGTTTCAGGTGTACAACATAATTAATTATTCGATGTTTATATATATTGCGAAAGGATCACCCTAAGTCTAGTTTCAACCATCCCCATACAGAACTACATTATTTTTCCTGGTGATGAAAACTTTTAAGATCTACTCTCTTACGGGAGATTTTTTAATAGTAATAGCTAATGTCTATTGAGTGTCTGCCAGGCACTCTGCTAAGCACTTAATTTGCTTTTTATTATTTAATTCTGTGAAGTGAATACTATTACTATCAATCCCTGGCTCAGAGGTGCTGGAATCAGCAGTAAGTAGTAAGCTAAGCTGAACCTGGGTGGTCTCAGTCAAGGTCTCAGCTTACCCAGGACACTTACTGGCCCCAACACTCTGCTCCTCACTCTCATTTTCCACAACTTCTTTAAGAATAGGCCTGGTCTGCTTGCTGGTCACTCGCCCACCAATGGCCACAGAATAGCACATTGTGATTTCAGTAGTTCTGAGGCCAAAACTGGCCATTTTGTGGGCACTGGTCCCCCTTTCTCCTCTACTGTCTAAGCCAATCCAGGAGAAGTCACCATAGAAAAAAGAAAATATTATTTGAGCATGTATCACAGATCCAAAAATTCTCTCCTCTGAACTGAGACAGAAAATTAATAATGTTTATCAAAAAAGATTATACTTGTCGGCGAAGAGTCTTTTTCAGGCTGTAAGATAAACAAATGAAATTGCTGGATGCCCTCTGAGCTGGTCCTTAGGCAGGCTGTCTGCATGGGGCTGATACTGTGTGCTCTGTCCAGCCCTGGAGAAAACAGGTCACTGACTTCATCCAGCTTCCAGTCCTTCCCAGACAGGCACCAGCTCTCAGCCACAGACATCTTCCTTCATGTATTTTTATTATAAGAAGCTATTCAAGGATGGTTAAGGGAGTAGAAAGAAATGATTTCTCAGAAAAGATTTAAAAGGCTAAACATGTATAACATTGTTAAACAGTGACTAACACTGGCCGCTTCAGCTCCTTGGGAACTCCATTGGGACAAGGCATTGTTTAGGCTGGCCTACCGGCCAAGGATCAGTAGATTGCTCACCCCCATGTGGCCTGCATCCATCAGCTGTCTCTTCCTCATTTACTTGTGGAAAGAGCAAGACTTGAAAGAGCACAGACCAAGACTTGGGTTCAAATTCTGATGCCACTTTTAGCTGTGTGGTCTTTAGCAAAATCTTTAACTTGAGACTTAATCCTATATCTCAGTGATATGGGATAAAGGGATAATATTTCCTTCTTAGGAATGGTTCAAGGATTAATGATGTAAGGTGTTCCATAAAGATTAACTTATTTTCAGAATTAAACTTACCTCTCACTCCTACTAATTTTCCTGACTTCTCTTTCTGTCCCTCTCTGTAGCTAAATAATAAAAAAAAAAATTATCAAAGTAATAAAAGCACATTGTTGAAAAAATAATACTAAAGAGACAATAATAAAAAGCAACAATTACTTCTTCCACCCTTCTCAAATGAAGCCTTGCTCTACAGAAATAACTAATGAACATTTTCTTCTGGTAGTCATCCCCATATCTCTGATAATGTACTTCTATCACCTTTTTCTTTTCTAAATAAAGTATGTACATGGTTTTTACAAAGTTTAAGAAGAACCATCTGTGGCTGCCATGAAAACGTGCCTTTCAGGTATCTGAAATATTGATCAAAGGCCCCGGGTGCTATGCTCCAAAATCCATCCCCATGCATAGAGGCCACGATTTAAGCATGGCAGGGATACTAAGGCAGGCCCATTCTTGGAAGAAGTGGGACTCCTCAGAAAGGTGACTTTCACCCAAGAACTGTGCATGAGTTTTGCTGAAACTTACTTAGATTGTACTTCATCTAAGACTTCCTACCCAACCTTTCTTCCTCCACAGACCTTCACATCCCAGAGGAGACCCAGCCTCCCAACCTTCTATCCGATTCTGTCTTCTTCCTCAGTTTCCCTCACAACTGTTCCCCAGTAAAGCTCTTGCACATCTAATCCTTTTTTGGCATTTCAGAGGACCTAACTAACACAGTGGTGCCAGGAGTGGTCTAAGAATAGAGGCAGTAAATAGAATTCTGAGGCTGAGTCTTTCAATGACTAGTGGCCCAAGAAGACACCATTGTAAATGACACATGAGACAGAGATGGTCACATGGCGGTAGTCCAATCACTGAAGATTTCACGGAAGATGAAAATGTCTCCACAGAGAGAGATGCCATGACAGGTGAGATGAGTCAGGTAGTTGAAAAACCAGGGGGTGAAACAGTGTCTACAAAGACAGTGTAGTCTCTGGTTACTGCTAAGATGTACTGACTTCCTGCAGAGAGCTAATGAGAAAGAAGGTCATTAGTAAGCAGTTAGAGACTAAATGTGAGAGCCAGAAGGCCTCTTTGGTAGATTACAAAGATGCAGCTAAGAGTAGAATGAGAAAAAATAAATCTCATAAAGTTGCAGAGCTCCAGAGCTATTTGCAAGCGCAGGCAAGGCAAGCCTGCTATGCTAAAATCAAGGCCCTCATTGGAAAAACAAGGACTGTGAAACATAGCAAGTGGTCATCGGATGTTCCTGAATATTTTGGTTCTATAACCACCACTCCCTTATACCTTCAGAGTTTGCAGAGGCAGCTCACTCATTAGAGGTAGCATATCCCCTGTGCTGGAAGATGCTGCAGATGTCCCTCCCCCTTCCAGAGCTGCCCCCAGCTCCTTTCCTGGATGATAGGTCAATATCTAGGGCTAAATCTCAGCATAAGTGGTCTGGAGAGGTGCTGGACTTGATAAAAGATAAACAAGACAAAGTAGTTGGACAGCCAACAAGGCTGCTGCTTAATATCTATAATCAAAACCATCCAGAAAGGTGGATCCAGGAGCTGAGGGCCATCATCCTAATAAAAATCATGATCTCTTGCTAAGTTCCCAGACCAGAGCCTATTTTCAGATCTAGAACCACCTGAGTCAGGAGATGTGACATCATAGGAAGTATATAGATCCCTAAAAGGATCTATAGCCATTTATTCCAATTACTTTAAACTGCAGAAAGGGGAGTACCCAGGTATTTTAAGGACTATTGGTTGCAAGGTCTTAGTAGATATCGATGCCCAGAGACCCAAAGCATCATCATGCTTCCCCCACCCTCATTAGAATACTATGGGAACCAAGCAATAATAGAGTCCTGGCTAAAGTCTGACTCTCAGTGGGCCCACTGAGTCTACAGATAAACCAAGGAGTCACTTCTCCAGTGTCCAAGTGTGTAATTGGAAATTATACACTTGCAATTAAACCAACCCCTTCCTGGAGTCCTTAGTCTATTGAGTAGAGTTATTATAATGGATAAAGCAAAATGGAAATATCTGAAACATTCCCCCAACCACCTCAAATGAACCAAGATAGCAGATCAAAATCAGTATCATATCCCAAGGAGGGAATGTAGCAGAAATTATGGCCAATTAAGACCTAAGGACACATCTTTATTTGATTCACCAACCTGACCCCTTCAGAAACTTAGATAGAACCTAAAGAATGACCATAAACTACAAAGACAACCAAGCTATAACCCTGACTGCACTACTGGGACTTCACTAATCTTCTGGTTTGAATCCATTGTTTTTAGATATCATTTTTTTTCTTTCTCTCCTCAAATACTACTTTACAAAAAAGTATCCAGGAGGTAAACTCTTTAATTTTTTTTGCATCTGAAAATGTCTTTATTCAACCATCATACTTAATTGATGATTTGGCAGGGTATATAATGGGTTAAAAATATGAAATCCTAATCTGATAGCATTGCTTTATTGTTCTCATACTCAATTATTTCTGTTGAGAGATCTGATGCTGATTCTTATCTGATTCTCAATTTTTGTTAGTGTTTGGTTTTTGTTTCTTAGAAGTTTTTGTATCTTCTTTTTCACCTTGATGTTTTGAAATTTCTCAAATAAGTGTCTAAGTGAGCATCTTTTTCATTCACTATGCTTGGGACCTTTAATATGAAGTCTCATGTCCTTTGGTTTTATAAAATTCTCTTCTTTAATTTCTTTTATAATTTTTCTTCCATTTTCCTCTGTCTCTTATCTTGATATTTCTATTAATCGGATTCAAGTACAATTGGGGTGACATTTATTGTCCCTTATCTTTTCTTTCATCTTTTATATATTTTTTGTCTTTTAAATTCTACTTTCTGGGAGATTTCCTCCATATTTTACTTTCCAACTCAGAGGGTCATTTATTATTACTTTATTTTTCAGGCAGTCATAGTTTTATGCATTTTTTTAATTAAAATTATTGGGGTGATATTGGTTAATAAAATCAAATAGGTTTCAAGTATACAATTCAATAATATATATATATGTCATATATATATCTCATATATATTATATATATATTATATATATTATATATCACGTATATATATATAGCATTGTGTGTTCACCACCCAAAGTTAAATTTCCTTTTATCACCATAAACTTGACACCCTTTACTTCATCTACCTCTGCCTTAACCCACTTCCTTCTGGTAACCACTTATCCACTGTCCGTGTCCATGAGTCTCTGTTTGTTTGTCATGTTTGTTTGTTGCTTTCAGTTTTATATCCCACATATGAGTGAAATTATATCATTCTCAACTTTTTCTGTCTGACTTCTCTCTCTTAGCATGATAATCTCAAGATCTACCCATATTGTCACAAATGGCAGTATTTCTTCTTTTCTTATGGCTGAGTAATATTCCATTGCACATATTTAAGTATTTTTAAATAGCACCCCATTCTTGCTTTACTTAAGCTATTACAAATTATTGTACTCTCAGATTTGAGAAATCGTGGAACTTATAAAATAAGACTTGTTTTAATTCTATTTGATCCTCTTAATTTTCTCCTGCTTCCAATTCTTTCATATTATTTATCCTAGTGTTTATCCTTCATATTATAAGATCTTTGTTCCTCATTCATATTTAAATATAGGACAGCAGGTAGACATATTGAGAGCTCTATACACAGGTAGAGAAGATCAAAAGGGAGTGTTTACTCCAGAGGTGAAGGGACACTGAACAGGGCATTATGCTTTGAAATCCCTAAATGACAGAGAGGCCAACTTCCACAATATCTTGCTTTTTTTTCCCTTTATTAAGGCCCTGGCCTCTCTCCTAAGGTCTGGAGATTCTCCAGGGTTCTATAGGACAGAACAGCTCCCTCCTTGGCTGCAGCCATCTCTGGGTATATATTCTCAACTCTGTTTCCTCCAAACTGCTCAACAGTTACTAGTCTTTCAGCTACCTTTAGTCTTCCATGAATATGGTGAAATCTCTTGTGCCCTTATGCTCCCCCTCTTTCTATCTTGGTTAAAGAAGATTGATAACTTCTTATTATTCCTTTAGTATCATTTAACATATTTTAGGGAGAGAAGACATAAATGTGTGTGCTTAACCAACCATCTTGAGCCAGAGGTTTCTATCTTAATATCATTACTTTCCAAAGCCTCATTCAATTACAATTTTACTGCTACCTATAATACACATCAATTAGAAATTAATATCTTTCATATTAACCTATTTTTTTAATTCCTATTTTTACTCTCCAAATTTGATTCTCATTACATGTCAACTGAGTTATTATAATAACTACCTAACTAGTCACTCTAGGTTGATGTCACTACCATCTTCGATAAAGCATAACTCTGATCATGTCACACTTTTCTGCTCAAAAATTTATAATGCTTTGTAATAACTGTAAAAGAAAAAATAAAATTTGCCTAGCAATCCTACCTCTGTTATCAGATTCCTTCTTTCTCCTGCATGTCCCTACTTTCTATCTCTATAGCTAGAAGTGTTATTCCTTTCTTCCCTTTATTCACACCACAGCTAACCTCGTTAGGTTACCTACCTAAGGTGCTGCCTCCTTCTGGAAGACTTCATTGATTTTTTTCCGCTTCCTCCCCATGCTTCTCCCTGCATCCCCACACGTCAGGGCTCTCCAGTGGGGCAATGTTTAAATAACCTGGCTGCAACCCTATGAAACAAGGAAGGTGATCACTGTCCAAACGGCCCAGTGGTAGTAATGTGGAGGCATTCAGGATGGCGATGAGTCTCAGAAATAGAATAAGTCCATGGGGACCAAACATAAACATGAATAAATATGGCAATTGTTCTGGTAGTTATATCTCCTCAGCACAGGGTGTATCCATCATTATTTGTTTGATTAATTAAGTCACTCTAGGTAAAAGTTTGTGGTGTTAAGTAGACAAAATCCACTAGGTAATAAACCAAGTGCCATTTTTTTCTCTTACGTACCCACAAACTCCCTGCTAGGCAAATTCTTTTTAATTGGATGTACTTGGAGGGGAAATAGAAACTGAATGCACATGCATGTTTGTATGTTTGTTATGCATATGTGTGCATGGTAGAAGTTGAATTAGACACAGTCCTAAAGGCTTCTTTTTTCCTATCACTCATCTTTCGCTTTGCAAACCAGAAGCAGGTTACACAATCTTCTCTTCCAAGATGCTTCACGGTATTTCTTCAACACCTCAGGGCTTTAATCAAAGTTTATGGCCACTCACAGTGTTAAGCTAGGGACTTTCAGGTAAAAAGCCAAAGAATTTGGGCTCTAGGAAAAAGTCTTTTGAGTGAGGTGCCAGGAGGGGAAGGAGACTTTCTAGTTTCACCACTTTTCTCCCTTGGCTTTTCGAAGTATGATCCTGTTGTGGGGCCCAGGGGCCTGGAGCCATGAGAGAGGTTAGCAAATGTTTCCCCTCAGTGTTTCTGAGGGGTTCCTGACAGAGCCCATCAGAGCTGCCTTTTATCACTGCTGCACGCTTTAGTGCATCTGTCATGGCTCACAGACATCGTGTTCCCTGCTGGATTAATCCTCCTGCATTCATACTCAGGATGTGGGACATGGGGAGAGTGGGGATGGGGGCGGGAGGGAGGGAGAGTGGGGGAGGGTGCAGAGAGGAGGGAAATTAGGTGAGAGGAGAAAAAGAAACTTTGAAAGTACCAAATAACAGACTGAGAAAGAAGAAAGTATTAATTTGCAAAATCAGGGGGAAAATACAGTTTTGACAATTTAAAGCTAAAAATCTAAAAAGAGAACAAATGACTAAAAAAACCCAGGTAAGCCCAAAGTTCCAGAATGTGAGGGACATTCAATAATGGGAGCAGAAAGACTCAAGCTCTAGGCTAGTGCTAACAGAGATGGTTTATTTCTTTATATATAAAGCAGATTGATCATTCACTGATAACATTCTTTCTTTCACTCAGTGTACCTTTAGTGAGAGCCTGTTACGAGTGGGCCCCATGCCAGCCATGCTTGGAGTTCTCACATGCTCAGTTCTGCCATAAATTTACTCTAAGACTTAGAGGAGATTTAATGTATCAGAGCCTCAGTTTTACTTTCTGTAAAACTTGTACCCAAATCAAACCTATTAGAAAAACACTTCAACATTCCCTCTATGATAGATGTGTTAGAAAGAAAAGGATTGCTAGCTCGGCACACAGTGAACTCCTGTTTTAAATGTGCTGTGCATGTTAACGCCACAAAGAGCCTCCCCATCTAGACTGGCTGACCCTTTATTTCCTTCCAGTGCTGTGCTTCTGAGAACCTAGCCTCTTGCATGAGAGAGGCACAGACGTGTGAGGCCTGTCACTCTGAGAGAGCACCTCGAGGACAAAGACTAAATATAGTTCATTTCTATTCTCTGCATATCGAACCTGATATATCATAGGTAGTCAGTTTTCTTTCTTTTTTTCTTTCTTTCTTTTCTTTATTTTTGATTATTGGAGAAGAATCAGGAAAGGCATCAGAGAATCCATTAATATGATCTGGTTCTTGAAGCCTGAATGTACGAGCTTCATTTGGCATACAGATGTTATGTAATAAAAGAAGCTTAGTAAGT
This sequence comes from Macroglossus sobrinus, assembly GCA_004027375.1. Lineage (NCBI taxonomy): Eukaryota > Metazoa > Chordata > Mammalia > Chiroptera > Pteropodidae > Macroglossus > Macroglossus sobrinus. The sequence continues at coordinate 745,439 of PVKZ01000357.1, read as the reverse complement.
CTATGGAGAGGAAAAGTAAAGCAGACAGGAATAAAATAAATTGTACTGAGAAATAAAATGCATGCTAAATTCAAGGAACAGAGAGTTTGTCGAGTGTGGCTAGATCAGTGTCTCCCAAAGTTGTGTTTATAAGAACTGCTGTAGGAACTAGTCTTAACATACATATTCCTGAGGTCTCTACACCCAGAAATCTGATTCAGTAGCCCTGAGGTCCAGCAAGGCTATCTGCATTTTAAACAAACCCTGCCAGTTTATTTTCTTACAGGTAGTCTGCAAACTACACTTTGAAAAGCACAGGCCCAAAGCTTTTCTGTGTGTGTGGGGGGTGGGGGGGGAGGTGGTGAGGGGAGAGAGGGGAGTGGCTCAAGAATGTGGAAAGATGAGACCAGGGTTGGTTATGAAGAGTTTGGACTCTGTCCAGGAGGGGAGCCCTGCAGGCTTTCTAAGCAGGGGAGTGACAAGGCCAGATCTGTGATGGAAATCAACTGTTCTTACCAAAGCTCAGGGCGTTTTCTCTTTGCTTCTGCTCCATTAGATATCATTGCTTCAAGGGCCTTGAACAAATAACGTTCCATTAAAGCCTCCAGGTTTTGTAGGATCCAGAGTTCCAGTTACAAGTGGAATGTGAAGTTCACTGGCCGGGTTCAGGCTTGCAAGGAGAGGATTAATTAGGTAAAAAGGCAGTTGCACACATAAGTGGGTGCCCACACCCCAGTCCGGTCTGGTGTTTTGGTACACTCATTCAGGCATACAATACTCTTTTCAGTTCTAAGCGCCACCTCTTGAAACAAGTTAAAAAGCAAGTTCCAAGTGAGATGCCCAAGTGCTGTGTTTTACACAGACTAATGATCAACAGCCTTCTGTGTTTATGGTCCTGGCAACCACACTGGGCTCACACAGCTAAGGACACTATAGAAAAGAATCGCTGTACCTAACATCTGACTACATAGTAAGTGCTGAAAAATATGTTTTAGGTTAAAAAAAAATTGCTTTACTAATGTTACTTGTATCTAAAAATGTGTGCCTTGTGGGTTTTTTTTTACGTTAAAAAATGCCATGCTTTATTGTGTTGAGACAAAGAAGTTAAAATTAATATTTATAAAGTGTTTTACCCTTTGAAAAAACACTTTTACATTAATACTTCCACTGATTTTCAAAATCTTCTGAGATGGGTACTATCATTATCCCTGTTATACAGATAAGAAAACAAACTATATGGCTTAATGGTTTGTTTAATGTCTACAGCTGGAAATTATGGCTCCAGCAGCCAGTCTCAGGTCTTCTGATCCCAAGATCCATGTTTTTAGGGTTGTCGAAAAAACTTTGGCTATCAGTGGGAATGCAGGTATGTCATTATTATACTCACACCTCAACTACATGCTACAACTCAGCTTCACAGCTAGTTGCCTCAACATTTTGTTCATTTCAAATATCTTTGACAGAGAGGTGGATGAGGTCATGCAGACCATGTCCCAGTGATGGTTGACTAGATTAGGAACAAGCTCACCTATGAGAATTAAACTATAAAGTTAACTCTGATAGATGAGAGACATCCTGAGTCACTTTTGAGGTAGAATGGCTCTCAAACCAGTAAATTGTCTTAAAGCATCTAAGAAATTATGTGGCAATCAGAAAATGGAGTTGCTCATCACCCCAGAGATGAATGTAGCAAGACCTACTGCGTTCTACTTAGAAGAGGATGTTGTTTTGACCCATGCAGATGTTGTGCCATGGACAAATTCATGGTGATAAGAGATGCCATTCAGCAGCTAGACCAAAAACTCTAATCCTCTTGTGTTATTTCCAAGCTCACTGAGGCAACTCAGGAATTTGACTACTCTTTTTAAGATGTCCGTGACATCTCTGAGATACTGGCTTTCTTGGGGATACTCAGGTTCCTGGCCAAGCACTCACTTTTTTTAAATACCCCGAGCAAATCCCGGAGGTGATGTTCATAGCTCCAGAACAAGTCTTAGCATTTGCTGAGGCTGCACTCGCCCGTGGCCACTTTAATGGACCTCTGGTTTTAAAACGAATGACTGAAAATGAAAAATGGCCATTTTCTATTATTTTATTTCTATTATTTTAAAAAATAATATTTTCCCCACCGCCCTGCTCTGTTCAGCCATTCCAAACCCTCTTCCATTTCCATAATACATTTTGTTCTCTCTCAGAGGACTCCAAAACATGGCTTTTCCCCCTTTCTCTCTTATCTCCTTCTACACTTGTATCTGCATGCCTTTTTAAACTTTGTATTTTAAGTTAATTTCACAAAAAAGTTACAAAGATAATACAGTGGTTTTCCATATACCCTTCATCCAGTTTCCTCTATTGTCATTATCTTTAACAACAAATTTGATAGTAAAACGAAGCAACTAACATCATGGCAATACTATTAACTAAACTATGGACTTTATTTAGATTTCATCAGTATTTCTACTTATATCCTCTTTCTATTCGAGGATCCAATCCAGAATCCTACATTGCATTCAGTTCTCTTCTCAATCTGTAGCAGTTGCTTAGTCTTTTCTTGACCCTGAGACTTTTGAAGAGTATTGAGTTATAATATACCTCAATTTTTATTTGTATGAGATTTTCTATTTTGAAGCAAGAATAATCACAGGAGTAATATGTCCTCATTTATCATATTGGGAGTACATAATTCAATATGTGTTATTACCAGTGATCTTAAAAATTCTTGATTATGGTAGTTTTCTTTACAGTAAAGGTAGTTTTAACAAAAAATGCTTTGTGATTAATAAATATCTTGGGGGGGGGGTATTTTGAGGTTATGCAGATATCTTGTTTCTCTTGAAAATTTTACCCACTAATTTTACCCTTCATTAGTGGATCTTTGCCTGAAAAATTATTTCTGTGGTGTTCTAATATTTTCTGTCTTCCTAACTGCTTCTACATTTATTATTTGGAATTCTTCTGTAAGGAAATGCTGCCCCTTCTACCTCATTTATTTATTTATTCCATTCTTTATATCAGTATGGATTCATGGATATTCATTTTGTTCTAAGTGTTATAATCTAATACAATTGCTATTTATTTTGTTGTTGAAACCATTTCAACTTTGGCTACAAGTTGGCTATTTTGTCCTTTCAACACACTCCCATCTTTTTTGAGTACTTCCCTGTTTTTTTGTTTTTGTTTTTGTTTTTGTTTTTGCAGAATGAGCTACCTCTGGTTCATCTTGTATTTTTCCCATTCCAGCCCTGTTATCACTTTTCTAAGAACCTATACTTTCTTATATTGGAGAATGGGATGTAGAAACCAAGACTTATGTGCTTGGTGTGCTCACTGCTATTGAGATATCATTGCTTCTAGATTCTCTCAGCAGATAGATTTAGGAAATCTATGGATGAATACTAGGAGTATATTAGGAACATACATATATTTATATTTATTTTCATATCTCTCTCTCTCTAGATATAGATATAGATATTTAAAATCACGAGTTCATATTGGATACCTCTGACTCCAATACAACACCACAGACTTCATTCTGGACTTCTCTCTTATTTGTAACTTCTTTCTCTGACAGTGAGAAGTCTGGCTTTCATTATCTTCAATGTATCTAATGATTTTTTCAACCCTAGTATTCATACAAAGTAGCTTCAAAATTGCTTATCCATAGTCCTGTGAGAAATAAATTTGCTAACTAGTATACAGCACCTGTATACAGTTCTTTTCACCATTAGCTTTACAGTATCCAGTCAAAATACTAATTTCCAAAGTAGGTTGAGCTAGTTATTTTCTTTCCACCATGTACATTACAGTGGTATTATTCATTTGTAATACAGTTAGGTTCCATTGTTACACTTAGTTACATTTTGGCTTCCTACCTCATTCTGGTTGATTATTTTAAACATTTATATACAATAAAATTCTCTTTGTGGAGTATAATTCTATGAGTTTGACAACTGCATGTTACACATTTTTAAGTTTTTTTTCATATCCACAAAACTGAAAAATTTTCTTGCTGTATATATCTAGACATTTCCATTTATTTTCAAAATTATTTATGATAACTTTATGAACTGGTAATTCCTGAGGGAGATAAGTATCAGCATCTCTATATTTCACATCAAAAGGCCCCAAGCTGAAGAGCCATGCTGTGTCTGTATGCAACCACCCCTTTAAATTTGCTCAAATCATTATTTTCCATCACCCAAGTAACCCACGCCTGTACAATCAGATTGGTTGTTCTGTCAATCTATATATTGGCTCCTAAGACATCAAACAGCTAATGGGAGGAGGATACATGGGGCCAGGATTGAGAGAGGAAGAAATATTACAAGTTGGCATCTGCAGTTCTTCTCTCCTTTCCTTCTTTTTCTTTCTATTTTTAACAAACTACTATCTACTTCCTATTTTATTCCAGAAGTTGTGCAAAGCATTAGGACTACAATGGTGATTAAGGCCCAGGACCTGGCTTCAAGAATTTCAAATCAAATGGGGAAAAACTGAAAATATACACAATGTTAATGGAATGCCCTGCAGTTAAGAAACTTGAAATAGTTCAGTACAATAAGTAAGTGCTATGATAAGGGTAAACACCAAGTGATATGGGTCTTTGGATAACAGGCACCTATCACATGCTGGGAAGGTAAAGTGGGCAAAGGAGGCCAATGGAGCTAACAGTTGAGCTAAGTTTTTCAGGAAAAGTAGTAGTTTGGTGCAGAAGGCAGTAAACGTACTCCAAGCAAGGGCCTGAATATACAAAGACCTAGAGACCTGAATTATCTTGGAAAACTCTGAAGAAGTTCTGTATGATGAGAGAGGGAATCAGGTAAGGGGTAGAGAATAGTGAGAGATCACATTGAGGGGATTCTTGCTAGTGTGAAAGTTTTTGTGTGCTTTGCTAAGGAGATTGATTTCATCCTAAAATTAATGAGGTCACTGAGCTATTTCAGGAGGAGGGAGGGATATGACATAATTAAATGTGCCATTTCTAAAGATGTCTCCATCAGGAATGTGGAAAATGGACCAGTGATTGAGGCAGGTGGGAGGTAGGGAAATTAATTAACAGGCTTTTGCAATATTCCACACAAGAAATGAATGAAGGTCTGGAATAGGGAAATTGCAGAGGGGATTGAATGCAGGAAATGAATTCTGGGGAGAATTTGGATGTGGCACTATAGGAATTAGTGACCATTGAATGAGAAGAGTGAAGAAAAAGGAGTCATCAAAGATGTTCCCAAGTTCCTCTGACAGTGAGGTAGATACGGTTTTGCTCACTAAGGCAGTGTGAGTTTAGACTTTATTTTTAACATCAGACAAAGAGAAAGAAGCAGATTATTTTTCTGCCAAAAAAGTTGGGCTTTCTTATATTCATTGAGAAAGAATCAAATATAAGAAAGTTTCACTGCTCCCTGCCACCATTCCTAAACCTCACTCGAGAAGAAAGGAGAAGGTCTCAGTGCTAAGGAAAGCAGAAGGTTCCTGTTTCAGGTTGTTTTGAGTTTGATGTGTGCAGCCAGTGCAACAGCCTAGAGCCTTACACTCAGAAGGGCCCCTCACTTGGTTTCAATCTCTGTGGCCACCATCTTGAAATTCTTTCTTTGAATTTGTGTTTTGTAAGTGTTCTGTAAATATCATGACAATGAGACATGCACAGCAGGCTTGGAGTCTCAGTTCACATGTGGTCCTGCTTCCCACTGCCTCTCTTGGATAGGCCTCAGCTGCCTGCTCCCTTGTCCCTGGTACCCTGACCTCCTCTAGCCTTCCCCTCTTCATATCAGCTTCATAAGCTCAGTCTACCTTTGCCCCTGGTTGAGGAATAAGTGTGGGGAGGATCAGGGTAGGACATATGCCCATTTTTATCTCAGGGAAGGGCAAGGCAGTGGCTATCCCCATCCTAGGCTGGCAGTTCCCCAGTGCTTTCAAGTAAACAACTGGTCTGGGGCCTCTACCCCCTCCTCTAGAGTGTCTTGGTGGGAAGATTATAACTCTTTGGGGGTCGTCTGTCTGCTATGGGAATGAAAAGGGAGATTGACTTCCCAATCTTGGCTGGGACTCTGCATTTTTATTTTACACTGGACTCTACAAATTTTATAACCTGTTCCAGATGTGTTGGCCAGTGGCAGAAAAGGGTGAATGGAATTGTTTCAATTCATCATGCATCCTTCAGGAAACTGGTTCTTTTATTTGGTCCTATCAGAGAAGACGTTCTACAGTGTGGTCTCAGAGGGTGCAAAGTAGATGCTGTGTCAGGAATGAGTCCTGTTGCCATAAGCTTTTTGGCAGAAATTCAAGCCCTTTCTTATAGGACCATGATCTTGACTCTTACCAATTATGGTCAGATAATCAAGGGCTGGGCTGTATAGACATGACAACCTACAAATCATTTTTAAAACATATAGCTACTCACAAATGAATGTACAAGTAAAACTAGCAAAAATGTCAATGATTTCATCAAAGTCAATTAAGATATTGTACTATAGTTAGGCTGGATATTGTGCTTTAGTTAGGTGATAACTGGGTGAAGCGTATATAAGGCCTCTCTATTATTTCTTACAACTCATGTGAATCTCTAGTTATCTCAAAACACAGAGTAGAAAAAAAAACTACAGCTAAAAGTCATATATTATCACTTCAAAATACCATTAGCATCTAAATGCAAAATACTGTATAATAGCCATCCAATTTTGTATCTAAAGCAAATCTGTCTTCAGCCAAAGGCCTGGTGTTGGTTTTAAAACTATGATTCTACCTCAGGCAAAGTATCAGCTATTGTTATTCTTTCAACATTCCAGACCACATAGCTCCATTAGGCTTCAACTGCTGTGACAGATACTTGATTTTATTACTTCTTCATTCATCCATTTGGTATATTTATATTTTGGGCACCCAACTATGTGTCAGGAATCATACATACTAAACACAGTGGGTACAAAGATGAAACAAGCATTGCCTTTGTGCTGGAGGATGTTCCAGTCAAGAAGAGAAGTCAGATGGACCCACAACTACAATTACGGTACTCCTGATAAATGCTACAATAAAGATAAAAAGAGGGTACCATGGGAGAACAACCAGAGTTAGCGGGGAGAGGTTCAGGTACATGTTCCTAGAGGAGGTGGTGTTAGAGGAAAGTCTTAAGAAGTAAGTAAGAGATAGGTGAGCGCAAAAGAAAAGAAGGGGCTTAAGTCGGAGGGACTGAAACTGGGCTGGCTGGGAAGCATGAGAAAGTGTGGTGCTTTGAGAAAGGGCAAGGAGATGCTGGAGCATAAGATACAGGTGGGTGGGCCACTGGAGAGCCAGGCTGGAGAAGTGGACTGGACAAGAGCAGGACATACTTGTCCCCTACACCAAAAGAGCTGGAAGCCACTAAAGAATTTTAAGTAAGTTGTGACATGATTAACCTTGTATTTATCTCATCTGAATTAAAAAAAAAAAAAGAGGTTTGTGGATTGATTTTTATTTTTTTAGGAGTAAGGAAATCAGTAGGCTATGTGATTTAATTTCTTAGTCCTTCCTTAGTCCAGGCAGAGGTTCATAGGTAAGATGCTTCTCAAATTGGGCCCACCAAGCCTCAAATGAGTCCATTTTCTAGTTAATGAATCCAACCAATAGAAGGCAAATAAGATGAAACTAGTTTCTGAATTTGAGTGGGAGAGTTAATGGAGAGGAGAGTTAATGAGGCTCCTATAACACCACCAGCTCCAGCATCTGTCTCTTCCTCTCAACTCTCTTCCCTTCTTCAAGACCTCACCCTGAGGGCTGCTTACTAGCACCCAGAGAAGTGGGGTGGGGTGGAGATAAGGTGGGGCACAGCTAGTTGCTGTGACCAAAGTCCCAGTAAATCCCCAGTACCTCTTTAAAAGGAGAAAGAAAATAATATACTGGGAGCAAAACAAGCCAGCTCACTACCTGTCTTTAAGTTTGCAAGGGCAACTTTGGCATTTGATTCTGCCCTGCTCAGTTCCCTGAACATTGGTCCCCTCCATGGAAGCATCCCATAGCTAAAACTCTTACAGGATGTGTGAGAAATTCCTTCCCTCTTAAATGGCTGATTGAACCAATTTAACGGAGGCTGTTACCCACTGAGTCTGGTATCAAAGCTCTGAGGTCCAGTTCTCTTTGAGTTTTTGCTTTCATCTGGAATCTCTCGCCCCCTGCCCTCTGCTGCTGTCAGCCACACAATATCAAACAGCTGGAGTCTGGGCAGATCCAGGATTCCAGTTTCTCAGCCTAACTTTGTGACAGGGGTGGGGAAAAACAGACAGAGGTTTTGAGGAAGGTTTTATTTGGGGCTAAATGGGGCCCATGCTTTCTTCAGAGAATCTGATATTTTGGAAGAATAGAGTCTCTTAAGACTCAGTGTCAACAGCCAAAGTGGGACTTAAGAAGTGTACAAAAGCCAAGCATGCAGCATGCGTTACAGAAATGGCCTTGGTTATCCTATTTTCCATTTCTCTGACCTAGCTTCACCTGTGACTCAAGCTTTTGCTTATATAACTACCATTTATGGCATGTCCACCAAGGGTTAAAGTAAATATATATACACAACAGGCATGGCATAGACACTAACCAATCAGAACAAGTGCTAGCCATAAACAACCGGTACCATTTTATACCAGATGACCCACTAAGAGTCCTATATGAGAGACTTCATATATATTATTTCTAATTTTCACAGATGAATGGATTTAGAGTATCCAAGTTCAGACAGCTTTGGACAAGACTGGATTCGAACAAACCCAGATTTATCTTGATTACACAACCTCATTTTTTAATGTCATCCTCCCCTGGGGTACCCTTCTCCATAGGCAGCCCTGAGACTCATCTCTTAAAGTCAACAGAACACACGCCTGAGTTGGCAGTGCTGGGCTAGAGAAGTCAGTCCCAGCCAGCTTAACTTGTATGGAGAGAAGATGGCATTCTACCAGGCTCACCTGTAATTCTGCCTGAACCATGCAATTTAGGGTTTAATTATATGCTGTCTTGCATTGTTTACTAATTGTTGCACAGGTCAATCTTATACTTTCATTCATCATTCTTCATTCAGTCATCAAATATGTTGAAGCAACTATACACATTCCTTCTCTGGCAGCCCTTGTGACGCCCAGCATGAAAAGGTAGGCTCACTCAAATATCTAGTTAATGGCTCACTGAAGAGCAAATGAGAACTAAGTTTTCAAATAATAAATTAATGAATTAATCTTTGCATTTATTTTAAAAATGTATTGAGATATTGCCTTAATAAAACTTTATACATTTGAAGTAGAATTTGAGGCTAAGAAGTTAGATTCACAAATATTTTATTTGTAGTACCTCTGATGAAGATTTTAAAAAGTCTTTTTGTAAACATTAGCTTTGAGAATAGGAATGCATTCAAAAGTCAATTTATTAATTATTGTTAGTACTGTGAATTTTAATATTAACTGATATATCAAAACTACATTCTCTTAAAGCATACAGTCCTTGGACTCTTCTAGTAATTGCACTTAGTAAGTTCCTTTAGCTCTTTGAACATACTTGGACACCCTTTAAAACAACAGTCATTTAGAAGCACCCAAAATATTGCTTAATAGCTTGACAAAATTCAAGCATCTTCCAATATGCCTTTCTTATTCCACCAAGTAGTCTATAACTCATGAAACAGTTGCAGGAAAACAATGAGTTGGACTGGGAAAACCCCAGGTTTTGTAATTAGTACCATCACCTAGTTGTTGGGGATCGTAGGCAAGTTACTTAATTTTCCATATCTGTAAAATGGAGATAAGCAAACCTACAGCAAAAGGTTGTTGTGGGAATCAAGATTGAATGTACACACAGAATCCAACACAAAGGTATGAGAGGTAGGAACTCAATAAACATTAGCTTATTTCTCAAAGTGTTGTTGGAAAGGTTAAATAAGATCATAATAGAGTTCTCATAGTCAGCAATTATTGTTTAACTCTTCCCACTTGAGTGTTGTCCCCATTGTAGTGAATATTTGGCAATTGTTTTCTTTATCTAGTCAGTGCAGTCATCCAAGCTGGGTAATTCAGTCAAGTCTCCTCTTGGGGCCTTGCGCTTGTTATTGAGCTCCAAGAGATGAAAATGTACATTGGAGCCACTAGAGGATAATTTTGCAATACCAACCAAAAGCCTTTAAAATGTTATGTCCATTGATCCAAAACTCCTACTCATAGGAATTCACCCTTAGAAAATAATCAGAATTATAAATAAAGATTTATGATAAGATGTTTAGTCAACTGCAGTTCCTGATCATAATAGAAATGAGAACAATCTAAATATATGACAACAGGAGAATGGTTAAATAGATAACAGTCTCTCCCTTTAATGGACTAGTACACAGCTATTAAAGTCAAACTTTGGAGATGTAATGACATGGGGAAAATAATCACTTTAGAGTGTTAAATTTAAAAAATAGGATAACAACTTGTATATACTGGACATAATTTTGCAAAATATGTAAGTATGAGGTAAATCAATGAAGAAATTGGCTCCTGCCTAAATTACCAAGTGCATAAGAAAAAAATAGTACAAAATATTGAATAAAGGTATTCATTTATGTTGCCCTTTTAAATATCTTCCAATTCTGATCAATTAGACTCATTTACTCAGAGTAGACAAAGTATGTATTTGTATTAATGAGAAACAAAAATGAGAGAGAAAAATGACTAGAAAAATACTTTTACTCTGTTAACCGAGTCATCCCTGGGTAGTGGGTTTAAGGTGATTTTCCCCTTTGTGCATTTCCATATTTTTAAATTTTTTTAGTGAACATTACTTTTATAATCAGAAAAATAGATTTATATTGTAACAGGGAAAATTATTCTCTTTATCTACATCTTAATAATTTTCTCAGTGCAATCCTCTCCAGATATCATTCACAACCTAGTTTCCTGTTTACATGATACAGGTAGAGTGTGTTCAGTGCACTGAGGAGGGAACACCCCTCTCTTCAAGTCACTGTCACTCATTGAAATTCCATCCAGTTTACTCTGCACAGTCTTAGCAACGTGATGACTTATACAGGCCTACAGTCCCTGCCTGCTCCCCAAATATAATAAATGTGGTGATCACTTCCATACTGAATGTTTCCTTCCTGATGAAAGCCCAGAAAGCCCCCAAAAGAGCAAAATACCAGAGGGAAATCACCATGAACGACAGTGGAGAGTAACTGAAAGCATACTCCAACAAGCCCAGACTATCTAACTATTGGAGACGGGGGTTGAGGGGAGGGCTATCTATGAAGGGGTGGGGAGAGTTAGGATAAGGAAACTAACAGAGAGGGGAGGGAAAAATTAAACAAGGAACTTGCTCCCAGGCAAAGGGGGAGAGTTCAGAGATACAACTTTCTTACAGGAGTAATAATAATAAACACAATTATGTTAATACAATGAGCCATAAAAACAATAAACACATCTGAGATACTAAGGGTATGCTTGATGCTCCAGCAGAATTAAACCCTCTCAGTTAAGCTGGGATCTACATTTTGTCTAAACTCTATGGCAGCGGTTGTCAACCTTTTTGACACCAGGGACCGGTGCTCCTATGAGAATCTAATGCCTGATAATCTGAGGTGGAGCTGAGGCAGTGATGCTAGCGCTGGGGAGGGGCTGCAAAAACAGATGAAGTTTCCTTCCCTTGCCTGCCGCTCACCTCCTGCTGTGTGACCAGGAGGTGGGGGCGGCGGGGAGGGGGGGGGCTCCTAACAGGCCAAGGGCTGGCTCCCGGTCCAGGGCTTGGGGTTCAGGGGATCCTGATCTATGGGAAAGACTAGCAGCCTTGTGAATAGCCTGGGATGGAGGGAAGTACAAGGCCATGGGTCTTTCTCCTGGCTAAATAATGTAGATAAAGACTGAGATCTTTGTTTTCTGCTGTGCTCTGACTTCTTGACTCAGAGGCCAGGGTGAGACCCAAAGGCCAAGGTGAGACCCAAAGGCCAAAGAGAGAATGGAGAGTCCTGAAAGAAAGTCCCAGGAAGAAGACAATGTGAAGGAGTAAGGAACATCTTTGAGCATTTGAACAGTGAATATATGAATATATATATATATATATATATATATATATATATATATATATATATATAATTATGGAGAATCAATATCAGAACTTCATGCATCTTGTTTCTTTTAAATCCCACATCTCCAATGGGCATGGTACTTGGAGTCATCTTTGAAAAGCAGAGAGTTGGATCCTTTTCTTGGGACCTGAGGAGAAGGGTGTTTTTTTTTCACTGCAGTGGAAGATGGATTGATCCATTCCTTTGTGGGAATTAAGAGTCTGTACCCAGAGTGAACCCCAAACATTGTAGTTCTGCATTGTGCCTCAGAAGGACTGTAAGAAAGTACAAGTTAAAATGGTCATTACATGGGGACAAAGATATGTCTTGGAAAATGTTGGGAAGGGGTGTTGGAGATTAAAAGAGAAGGAAAGTGAGGAGAGAGAATTAGAGAAGAAAGTGAAGGAAAGGATAAAGGCATACAGTTCAAAGGAAAGTTCATAGGCTTTTTAACCTTGTTGAAAATGGATCATCCCCTCTATCTATTTGCTACAGAGACAGGCCCAAGAATTCTGGTACCAGAGCTGAAAGTAAATCAGTAAAGAAACTGGTACCTGCCTAAGTTAGTAAATGCATGAGGGGAGGAAATGGTGTAACATATTGAAGAAAATACGTGTATGTTGCCCTTTTAAACATATTTTGATTCATTCAAATAAATCATATTCAGCATAAATGTATTTTTATAATGAGAAGACAAAGAAAACAAAATTGAGGCCTAGAAAGGTTAGGTGACTCTCAAAGTCACACAGTGGCTTCTCAGTGCAGCTATCCTGCCACAGAGAGGAGGCTGCAACTTCATTTGCCCCTGTCTTGGCCAAGCCTTACCAACTCCCAGGACACCTTCCTTCCCACTTTGGCACAAACTCCTGTTCACTTTGAACAAATAGCTTAACCCTTCTGGGTATTAGTTTCCTTGGTGCCCATATAAGGAAATAAACTGAATGGCCCTTCAAAATCTGTGTTTCACCCCTAAAGAATAAGAAGGAGATCTTGCGACTAACTCAGCATATGTTTGACTTCTAGATGCTGTGGAAAAGTGGTTTTTAAAATGTGGCCCTGAACCAGCAGCAGCAACATCACCTGGAAACTTATTAGAAATGAAAATTCCCTGGTCCACTCCAGATCCTACTGAATCAGAAACTCTTGGGGTGAGGCCCAGCAATCTGTGTTTTAATGAGCCTCCAAGGTGTTCTGATGCAGTTCAAGTTTGAGAACCTCTGTTCTAAACGTTGTCTGCCCAACACTGAAAGTGGAGGGTAAAACACACACGCACACACACGTAGGTAACCAACTTTTCTCTGTGGCTACTATCCCTCCCTCGCTCCGCCCCCCATCCTCCTCACTCCTTGGTCCTGGGATGATAACTGGAGGTCCCGGCAGAGCGCTGTCAACGGAGAAAGAGGCAAACCCTTCTTCTCCGGTGGGTGCGGGGACGTGGTGTTGGGGCTTCCCCAAGGCTGGCTTCCTTATCATTTTCTTGACAGCCATTTCTCCCACTTTTTCTTTGGGGGGGGGGCACGTTTACTAACAAAGTTTGCTGTTAACGGTTTATTCACTCAATAGTTTGTTTGCAGAATAAAGAGGATTATTTGGGATGGGGTGATCAGAAAAAGCTTACGGAGGAAAGATTGGAAGGGAGGAGGATAGTCTATAAGAGCAAGGCTCCGGAGTGAAGCTTTAGAGAAAATGGGGGTTCAGGAGAGCCCGTGGGTGTAGGAGAAAGGCAGAAGACATTGCTTTTGGTATGGGAAAGAAAGAAGCTGGGGAAGAGCAAAAGAAAGAAAATAAGTGTGAGGAGAAAAACTTGAGTTTGGGAGACTCTCCCCCCCCCCCTCACCCCAAGCTTCCTTTCCAAGACTTTTTCTCTGCTCCATTTTGCTCCTCCCCTGCCTCCCGCCTCCTCTGCCCCCTTCTTCTCCGCCTTGCTCGGTAATGGGAGGTTCCTAGGCAGGAGAAGCAAAAGAAGGAATTGTTTGCGAGTTCAGTCATCCAAAAAAGCTTCTTCCATATGGAAGGACCGGGTGCGCTGGGCGCGGCGTCCCCTGCCTTGTCCTGCTGCTGCTGCTGCCGCCACCGCAGTCCCCTCTTCCTGCCGCCGGGACCCTGAGCCCCGGCCCGCCGGTGTCAGCCCCCGCGCGCGCACAGGCACGCGTGCGCGCACACGGGCACACACGCGCGCGCGAACACACACACACACACACACACACACACACACATACACACACGTACACACGCCGGCTGCAGCCACACGCGCCTGCACGCGCCCTCCCTCCCCGACCGGCAACTTCTTGGTCTAGGCTCCTTTGTTGCTCCCGCTGCGGCCCCTCTCCCGTTGTGTGGGTCCCTGGGTGTCACTGTGCGGGTTGTGTGTCCTTGCGGCGCAGCGCTGTGGCTCTCTCCGCACCCACCACGCTGGCCCTGGGCACCGGATCTTCCCTCCCAGGAGCCAGCTGCACCAGAGGTGAGTCACGTCGCTGAAGTTTGTTATCTTTTCATAAAAAAGTTGTGTTTATTTGTTGGTTTGGGGAGGGGAGGGGAGGGTGTTGGAGGCGGCCTCAGGCCAGCGGTGCCGAGGAAGCGCCGGCGGGTGGCTGATGGGGACGCGCGGGCGGCGGGAGCGGATCCGAGCGCTCAGCCCGCAGCTCCCGCGGGGCTGCGGCCGAGGCGGGGCGCGCCAGCGCCGGGACCGAGGTGTTGGGGCGAGGCGGGCAGCGCGGTGCCGGTGCCGGGGACGCCGCATCTCTTTCCTTGAGGGTGCGGTCTGAACCGTGGTTCCCGGAAGCTTCTTGGATGGAAGAAGCGCAGGGATAGCTTTTCAAACTTCTCACGAAGGTTGACACCAGTGCTCTGGCTCAGTGCGCCAGGCCGTGGGGAGAAGCCCACATAGGGGTCAACAAATATGCAGAACCACCCAGCACTCCTTGGGTCTTTTCGCGGGTGAGGGTATGTCGTATTGCTGTTTAAAAAGGAAAATATCGTAACATGAGTGAACAAACGGACCTGGAGCGAAACAGCCCCAAAAGAGCATCCCTAGCTGTAGGAGTGGAAGGGACGAGGTTGAAGTGGGGTGCCCAGAGATGTCTGGGGTTGGGATAGCGGTAAGATGGGGGACGGGAGAGAGAGAGAAAGGGTGGGAGGAGGGACGGGGGGGGGTAGGGTGGGGAGGAGAGAGAGAGAGAGAAAGAGCGAGAGAGAGAGAGAGAGAGCGAGAGAGAGTGAGCGAGTTAGTTGACCCGCGCAGCGTGCCCCTGAGGTTGTGCTCTTGGGTTTTTGTTTGTGTAACTGTGAGAAGGTGGGGAAATGAACCTCTGAACAAGTGGGAAGGGGTAGCGTGGAGGGGCAAGGAACTCAGGAACTCAGGAAGAGTTTTCTGCTGGATTTTTTGAAGAGCAAGCTAAACTTTAAGGATGCCCAGTGTGTTAGTTTGCTCTTCCAGGTGAAGAGAGAATTTTGAGGAGTGGGGGCAGGCAGACCTGGAAGAGTTTAAGGAGCCCTGGGTATTCGTTTTATTTAGTTTTGTTTTGGGGGTAGGTATGGCAGTGTCAGGGTTACTTGAACTGTTGTTGTGTCTCTCCAGAGATGTGGCAGTAGAGCTAAGAATACCCAAACCGCACACCAGCAGTCCTAAACAGGCACTTTCTGGGTGTGGTGGGGTGTTCTGCCCCTCCCCGTCCCTTCTCAGCTTGTTCAAGTGGGTTCCAATAAGTTTTTGACCCTGAGTTACCTCTTTGAGTGGACTGAATGAAAAGTATATTTTGGTTTCCGGGCCCTCCTGCCACCTTCAGGTGCCCTGTACCCCAGCTCACATTTGTCACCTAGTTCTTTGTTGCCCAGAACTTTGCAAACATTGGCCGTTGAATGAATGCAATTTTCAAAATTCTTGAATGCACCTACATTTCTGATTTATTCCATGACTAGGGCCTAAAGAAGCAGCCCAGTTCTGTGATGGTTTTTCATCCCTCTGGTTACAGCCAATAAAGCAATCTCCATTTTCTGGAAGGCAGCACACACAGTATTAAAATACCGTCTTGTTGGTCTGAGATGGGGGCTGGGGCGGCTCTGCATCTGAGTGACCTGTTTTCTGAGCATAGAGTGAATCTGAGGCAAGAGCTTGGCCATTCTGAGGTGTGTAACAGGTTTCCCAGGAACGTTTCTGAGGTCTTATAATTGCCGCTTTTTAATGGTCTCATAATTGGAACCCGGAAGGTTCCCATGGTAATCTTGAAGCACCTTGGGGTCAGTGGAACAGAGGCAGGGTAGAGTTATGATTTTCTTGCCAGATGAGTTTTTGGAGAGAGTTTACGGAAAGAGGTAAAAACAAGAGAAGTAAGAGTTGCTTCGTTGTGCCACTTTGCTGACCCTGCCCGCTCCCATTTATTACTCAGAGTTTGGCCCTTCAGGAGGCTGGAGGCTGTCTACACCTATCAAACTTGAGGATTGAGACATCAGACGCTGTCCCTTTTATTCTATTTCAAGAGATCTCAGAAGAGTAACATTGCAAGAGACATTTTCTCAGAATGTGCCCAAGCCACAGGGATTGGCTTTACTTGGGAGAGGAAGTTGATAGAGGCCAGGATGATTGGTTCCTTGACCACATCTGGGGAGGTGGAGGGTGGGCAGAGAGGATTTTGCTTAGCTGTTGATAGGTTAGCTATCTTGTGATAAGAGGGTGATTTATGTTCCTGTCCATCTTCCAAATGGGTCCAGAGATTTTCCTTTTTTTAAATTTCTCTTTCAAGTGTTTGGGCTCCCAGCTCTCTTCAGCAACTTATTCACAATTTCCATGCCCTAAGAAGGAGTAGGTGATCTACTCATGAAATAAATTCACTTAGCTTCTCCAGGAACCCCCAGGCTTTAAGTAATAAGGGCGAGAAGTGAGCCTGGTGGTTATAGTATTTCATAGGACTCTAAGGGATCTGGGTTGATTTCAGCAAAGACACTGATATGGTTAATGAATAAGGATTTTTCTCTCAGTGTCTTTCAAACAAGTGGGAATAAACTGAAAAAGAACCAAGTATGACAGATAATTTGTATCCAGTACTTTTTGACCTCTGAATAAGGAAATATTAACCTGGCACCAAAATATATACATTTGGAATTAGTTTTCTTTCCTTCAAACTCCAAAGCTCCTTGCTATCTGGAAAAATAAGAAAGAAAGAAGAAAATAGAGATTGGAGAGGGAAAAGAAAGAAAGTGATTCATTATATTTTTAAAAATCTATTTACTTTACTTCTTCTCATGACCTTAATTCAAATCAGCATTACAGTACCTCAGACCTTGGGCAGGGAGCTCTCTTGTCATATAAGAATAAACTTTCTTAGTCAAAGGGTTGTTCTCCAAACTACATCCCCTCCCAATTTTTATCTATTTCACAGACATCTACTAATAATGCAGGAATGTTTTGAAAATTACCCACAATCCCAGATTGTAATACAACTTGTTTTTCTTCATCCATGTGTATAAATATTTTTCACATAGTTCTGATAAGAGTGTAGATTCTTTTGTAGTCAGACAGCCCTGAAGCATCTCTGTGGTTGACCCAAGACTCTCGGAGAACAGATATGTCCAACCAATTTGCCTGTTGTAGGAACAACCTAAATCCTAAGAGTACTCACACATGGAGACTTCACAAGAAATATTTTCATCATATATTAGGCTGAATCAAATTTGGGGGGTTTGGGGGTGGGATGAAGAGGGTGTTGCTTTTAATCTAGAAATCCATGTTTACAGAAAGCCTTTCTAAATAGGGCTTTTGCCTCCCGTGGAGCCCTCAGCCTTGGTAATGGGTAGAGAAGGAGAGAAGGGATGCAAGAAGTAAGGCTTAAAGGATCCATTGCAAGTGGCACTGCCCTAAGGATTAGGAAACTTGGGTTGGAGCCCGGGCTCTGCCTGTGGACTCCGTTCCCACAGGCTCGAATCACTGAGCGAATGGATCCCTGCATCTCCACCACCACTGATTTAGACTCCCTCCCCAAGCTTGTCCAGTCTTCTGCCCTTCTTTTATTATTCCACCATTTACACCATCTTTTCCATTCCTGCTACCACCATGCTTGGTCTTGCCCTTGACAACTGCTGCTGACACATGGCTAAATTCTCCACTGTCTACCTTTCAGACCCCAGCCATCCTCCATTAGTACCACAAATAAGTCGCCACTCATCTTAAGAACAATCTAAGTCCACAATCCAAGTTTTTTAGCCCTCTTCTAGGTGGCTCTCTCCCACCTTATGATAATGTACCTCAGTAGGGAGCCTTCTGAAAGTCTCAACTAGTTCTGGTTAGTAACAGGTAAGAACATAATATGGCCAGGGTAAGTAGGGTTGGCCCATCTAGTAGTTGATTCTTAACTTTTGCTTGCTGCCTTTCCACCCCAAACCTCTTGCTGTAAGCCCACCTTACTTTATATGAGTCCTGATAATAATGTGTTCTTGATAGATATTTTGTGAATATTGATGAAAATGTACTAGTGGATGCACAGGTAATGGTTTTGTAAGATCGACAAACTGTTTTTAATGTAATCATTGTCATTAATCTGTTTTCTGATTTCCTTTCTAGCAAGGAGCCAGGTAAATGGATATTTAAGGAAGCCTATGATCTTAGAAAAAATTGCTTTTTCTCTATTTTCTTATTTATAAAATGGACTAATAAAGAATTACGATGCTTTATAGCAATGCACCTTATAAAAAGCAAATACTTCAGAAGTGTTTGTTTATTTGGTTGTTCAAAAGTTGAGATACTTCTCTTTTTCCTCAGTCCCAGCATAAGCTTCCCGGAACCCATGACCCATGAAGTCTTGTCAACATGCACACCACCTAAGGGTAGCAGCAATGAAGTAGAAGAAGCAGGTGAGGTTTTCTGCCCACAGTCTAATATCTCAGTCTAATGACCGGCATCGGGCCAGTCATTTCTCATGTTCTGTGTTGCCACTTGAAGATAGAACATTTCCCATCCTTTGTCCAGCTTGGTTGGAATCTGGACTGAACACATTGGTTCTAGTTTGGCTCAGGTACTCTTAGTCAGAGCCTGGGGTGGCCAAGTGAACCCCCTTTCCCCTGAGGCAAACTCTGTTCAACACATTGGGTACAAACCATTTGCTATGGGATTTGGCGTCTAAGACTGCTGTAGGAAAGTCCTGTGTTTATGTCTCTGTCAGTGGTATTACTGCGAATGCTTTGTGATCTGACGTGTGGGGCAGTGTTTATCTCACAAAACCCAGAGGGATTCTGTGTCGTTCCATCTTCTGAAATAAAGTTAGGAAATAATTTCTCTTTTTCTAATGGTGAATTTGGCCTTATCTTCAAAGAAGGCCTTTGATGTTTGGGACAGGATTATTGGGCAGTAGGAGGAAATCAGAAGAAAGAGATCAGAGCCAATAATACACAGTCAACTTAACTTGGTTGCCAGAGAAAATGTTGAGGAAAGTCTCAACTAGTTCTCCTGGTTAGTAACAGGAAAGAACATAACATGGCCAGGGTAAGTAGGGTTGAATAAAAAAGAATGCAAAAGGAACTGAACAGCAGAAAGTATAGCTAAGGAATGTTTATTCTCCTCTACAGTGAGTTTAGATAGCATTGGACAAAATGAGGATGATGACATGTGTACATTGGAGCCTACATCCTTTCCACAAGCTTTTATTGAGTGCCTGTTGTGTGCCTGGGCTCAGTGCCATTCAGGGTTCTGCTACTGAATGAAAGGGAAATGCAGAGCAATGTGCCAAGTACACAGACTGGGTCACTCAGAAAAGGCTTCTTGAGGGAGGAGAGTCAGTATCTCAGGCTAAGCCTTACAGGCAAACATGGGACTGTCAGTCCTGCCCATATGTAGTGTTCATTATTTTTTCCCAAAAATTTACTTTTTCTCAGTAGATGATAGGCTGAAGTATTCTTGAGACAGGAGATTTTAAGTTCAGAACAGCTTTTTTCTTTTTTAATCTTAGGAAAGTTAAAAACTAGAATCTCTGCATTGAATACAGAATCTCAGATATGTGAGTCTTGAACAAGTTTCTAAAACCAGTTACTGAGTAGCTTTCAGGGCAAAAAGGAGAACTGTGTCATTTTTTTTTTTCTTTTTCATTTATGTCAGATTTTAGCTGAGACTTCTAGAAACACATGCCTGAATTCAATTCCATTTGCCCTTTGCTCTACTATTTGAATAGGTTTGCTTGGCTCTGAAATCATTCCCAGAGTAGCAAGTGGGAAATCGCTGGGCTCTCCAGTTACCCAGGAACCTCCTTAGCTGCTCAGGAACCTCCTTAGCTGCTGAGAGGTAACTGTCATGCAGGATGCAAGCTGCAGGTAAGATGAGGAGGCTATGTGGAACTGGCTGGCCTTGGAGGGCTTCCCAGGCTGGGCTGGGATTGGATTCTGGAGGCGAGCCCTCCCCCACATTCCCTGGCTCTGCCATTCTTCTCCCAGATTAGTCCCAGCTAAGTGCCTTTACTAGTCTGAACTTACCTAACATTACAATCCCAGGAGGTTTATTAGGTATGGGTCACAGTTAATTGGAGAGGAAAATTGGGAGGTTCTGGGTTTATTACTTTTCTGTGAAAGCAGAGGCTGCTTATAATTATTTCTCAAGTCATCTCCCCCACTTGACTCTCTTTCTGCTTTCTGTCTAATGATGACCATTCCACAGTGGTATTATGGTACCTCTTCCTTTTTACGTATTTGTGCTCTTGTGAAAGGGATTTCATAATGCAGTCAGTCAGCACAGTGCCTTCTTTTGCAAGTCAGACCACATAAAGTGATGGAAATTCATGGCTATTTACCTCTGTCATTATGAATGGATGTTTTGTAGTGAACGAGTTACAGGAAAATCTGCTGTGTTATACCCACATGTTAGATTCTAATGGCTCTTCCAATGTACAGGCCTTCAAAGCGGTCACGTGCAACCCTTCCTTGACAACGTTGGTGATCTGCCATCATGAAGGCCGTGTCGGCTCCAAGTGTAAGCCCCACAAGTCAGGTGCTTTTGGTTCTATGGCCTTCTGTTGCAGGGATGGAGGCTGGATAGTTAGGCCCAGCTTTCGCCTGTCTGGACTGTGGCAGCTTGCCAGCAAGTTTCACTGGGTGGTCTTTGACAATGGGAGAGAGGAGGGGTGGGGGCTTAGCTCTCCTGCCCAAAGGGAACAGCAAGGTTGGCAACCAATCCCTTGTCACTGAAACACCACAAAGGCCTTGAGTTTGGGTGAAAAGAATGGAACAGGTTGCTGAAGGCGGTATTGTGATGGAGTTAATTTTTGTTCCTCTGAATTTACAAATGAAGACTTGTGTTATTGTGGCATGCCTCTCTGCCAACAGGGTGAACACACTAGCAGCAGGTACCCTTCATCACGGAAGGAAAAATTATTGTGCTCACCCTGTCACTCAGGGAATCAGCCGTGGACCTGGCGGGCAGGCGGAGATCGGAGAATCAGTGCCAGAGAGGAAGCGCCATCTGCCTCTGCTGTCCCGGTGATGTGGAGAATGATAGCTGCCATTTAGTGAGCACCTGCTATGTGCCCAGCCCTGTGCTGAACACTATGAGCATTATTTCTGCAGTCCTATGAAGATGGGCAATATGATCCTCTTCTGCAGATAAGGGAGCCGAAGCTTAAACAATTGTAGTGATTTGTTCTGGTCACATAGCTGATAAATGGCAGAGTCAAGATTTCAGTGCCGGGCTGCTGACTCCAAAACTCAGACTTTGAAGGAAAAAAAATGTCCAATCTCTCCCCCAAAGCAGAGCCTCCTGGGGGACTGTTTCTTTTGCAGCTAACTGTAAACAGGTGAGGGTCTTTACGGGACATGCCTTAAAAGACAAGAACTGAAACCTGCCACCACAGCTGGGAGGTTTTGACTGGCTCAGCAGTATGAAGAAGCCGGGCTTTGTGGCACAGCTTGTGTCAGACTTTGCAAGCAGTGCTAACAGCCACCCCCATCGTGGGTCTCATCTCAGAACATGTCTCTTGACGTTTTTTTACCCTTGGGATATTATCTGACTTGGCTGTCTGAATCTCTGCTTCATTACAGACGCCAGCTGAATCCATTTGCTCCTCGGGTGTCTACAAGTCTGATCAAGCAGGTCCTCTGTGCCTTGGGTGGAGTGAGGAGGTGAAAGTATTTGGCCCAGCAGATACTTTTACTGGTCAGGAGAAGTGGCAGCTTATATAGAAAAATACCCCAAGGAAGGCAGTAGCAGCTTTGACAGACAGGTAACTGACAGGAGATGGCACCTCCCAGGCAAATACTCACATGGCAGCCAGCAGAAAGAATTCTACAGGCAGTTACCTGCAGAAGCGTGAAGCAGACCGACCTTTCCTGCCTGGCTGAGGAGAGTGGTGGAGATTTGGTCACAAAGGACATGTAGTTATCCCCAGTTTCCTGTTTTTTTTTTTAACAAACGTGGAACACCTGAAGCTAAAATATTCTGGGGTAAGGGTGGGGACACTGGGGTTTAAGATATAATTACATGACCAACTAGTTAGGTAACTGAGAGGAGGTCATGGAAATTACCTGTGCCTTTATTTCCCTGTCCTTGCACGCCATCTCCTCTGAGCACTGTTAGGAGGCACTGAGATGGCACAAGGGAACGCTTTCGATTCAAAACGTTACTGCTTGACACAAAAGCCCAAGGCCTCTGGCATCTGTGCCCACTCAAGATGAGTTAGGAGACAGGACATTCTAGGGAAGTGACCAGAGGTCAGAGTCCAGGCACACGGGCTGCAGCTGCTTCTGTGGTGCGTTACTCTTTCCTAAGGTCAAGAACCTGGACTGGAGGCGATTTGGTTCCATTACCAGAGACCCTTCCAGATCACTTAGATAACCTGCCTTTCCCTCTCTAGCAAAAAGGGGCAATCCAGGGTCTCAGGGTCCAGCAGGAGTGGGGAGAGGAAAGAATGTCATGGGAGGAGGATCCTGGTCAATGTTCTTCCTGAGAGAGGAAGGAACAGAGGACTCTGAGGAGTGTCAGGGGACCACCTGAGAGGACTGAAGTCTGGAATGAGTCTTATTAGAAAAAAGGGTCAAGTGCTGGAGAAAGATAGTTGTTCCAGAAGGGAGCAATATTTCTGGGGCCACTTCCAGGTTGGAAATGATGTGGCATCCTGGATAAGGGGTGGGGGTTGGAACCAAACAAGCCTGTGTTTGAACTCTGGCCTTGCCAATTGCTCAGTGTATGACCCTGGGTTAGTTATCTAAACTAAACTAAGACCCCAGTTTCTTAAGGTAGTTGCAAAGAGAAGGCAAGATATTGCGTATAAAGTACATGAAATGCGTTGTGAGCACTCAGTAGAAGGGGGCTGTTATGAGCAAAGAAGAGAAAGGGAAAGATTCAGGATGAAAAGGATTATTGATGGATTGAGCAGCTAGAGGGATGAACAGATGGAAAGCTGCACTGATGGAACCCCCATTGGCTTACGGTCTGCAAAAATAAAGGAATGAGAAGATGGGGAGAGAAAGGAGCCCACCGTGGGGCAAGGCCCAGCCCCAAATGCACCGTTAGGTAGCATTTTTCAAACCTGGCCACTGGGAAAGAATTTCCACCAAGACTTCTCCTCCGCTTCATCACCAATTCAGCTTCTTTCATTCTTCCAGTTAGGCCACAAACCTGCAAGTCATCTTCAGCTCTGTTCTTTCTCAGATTCCACTTTACATTTGCAAGTAATATTGGTTTTACATTCCAGATATATCCAGAATCCTGCAAATTCTCACCACCCCAGTCTGCCATCAACATTTCTTACCTGGACTTTTGTAGTCGCTTCTTAAATTTTCTCCCTGCTTCCATCTCCCCTGACCTCTCTGCCCCATGGTCTATTCTTCATAGAGAGGTCAGTGTCAACTTCCAAAAGAAAAGCCAGAACTCTCCATGGCACCCCCGTTTCATTCAGAGAAATCTCGTTGCAGCTTTAAGGCCCTGGGTCCCACACCTCGCCTCTCCTCTAGCTCCTTCCCTCACAGCCTCCCCCTCCCACAGCCACCTGGGCTTCCTCGCTGCTCCTCCGACTGGCTGAGCAACCTTCTTTCTCAGGCGCTTTGCTTTTGCTTTGCCCTCTGCCCAGAAGGCTCCTCCCCTGGATATCTGCACAGCCCCACCCTCACTTCATTCAGGTCCCTGCCTCATCACCCCCTTAATTTGACCACCCTTTATTAAATCACACTGCCATCATCATTCTCTCCCTTCAACCTACCTTATTTTTCTCAGTGTTATCCTCCCAAAGTGTAACTATTTGTTTATTTACTTATTGCCTGCTAACCCTCTAAAATGCAAGATCCATGAGATCAGGGACTTTGCTTTGTCCCTTGCTCTCTTCCCAGTGCCTAGAATAGAATCTGGTTTGTAATTGGTGCTCAATTATTTTTTTTTTTTTACTAGTCTGCGTGGCTCTCCTGAATCTCAAAAGGGGAGTAATATAAGTTTCAAAGAAAACAAAATAATTACCTATAAAATTATGTAAGAAAAAAATGCATTCTGGCTTTGTGCATGTGGGGGTGTGTGGAAGAGGTGCAGAGAATGCTTATACTGCTAGAGTGTCTGTTTTAGAAAAGCCGGGAAGCAGTGTGCTAGTTCACCGCAGACACAGGCCAGTTGCTCTCTCTTCCCTAAGGTAGCTGACTTCAGGCTTGCCTGGGGGTGTGCCATCTGTTGCATCTGTAAGGAGCATGTAACAGTGGATGCCTTTCTGGCCCTTCCGAATTAATTAAACATCTGCTTTATGCCTGGCACTGTGCTAGGCTTGGCTAGGAGATGCAGGGAAGCCCAGGGCATCTTCTCACTCCACCAAGACTATATAGTGTCAGTGTTCATCTGGTCTTTTCTAAGTGTGCCCAGGCCGTCCACTGTACTGTTCTCTTCCTGTTAGCACAGTCACTTCCGTTGGATTTGAGCTCTGTTGAATCTGGGTTGGAACCACAAGCCAGGGACAGGAGGAGCATGGGATGAATTCAAGAAAGGTTCAGTTCTCCACATTCACAAGGGCTTGGTGGGGTCAGGCCCCATGCTAGGTACACAGACGCGAGGCACACAGACCACAGAGGTGGTCTGTGTTGTTGGAGAGTTGACAAGCACGGAAGTACAAGGAAGAGCATGTTTGGATGTCTGCCCAGAGGCGATAGGTCTGACTTCGAATTACTTCTCTGTCATTTCTGACTTTGTTCTAGATTTAGAAGCTGTGGAAGAATAAAAATAGGAATAAAGATCCCAAGAGGTCTTGTGTTGACAACAAATGTGTCTGAGAAATTATACTACCAAGAGAAATTATAGAGAAATTATACTACCAGGAGCTGGAGAATGGCCCAAGCCTCCTCCTGCAGATTTTTTTTAACTTAAAAAAATTAATAGCCTCTTTTAGAAAAGCAATTTTAGATTTACCAAAAAAAAAAAAATCAAGTAAAAATTATAGAGAGTGTCACCTACCCCAATTTTCCCTATTACTAACATCTTCTGTTGGTGTAGTAAATTTGTTACAGCTGATGAGCCAATGTTGACACATTGTTAGTAACCAAAGCCCATAGTTTACATTAAGACTTACTTTTTGCATTATACATTCTATGGGTTTTGACAAGTGCATAATCTACCATTACGGCATCATAAAGAATAATAGTTTCAATGCTCTCTGCTCCACTTCTTCAGCTCTCCCTCTTTCCCTTGCCCAAATCCCTGGTAAACACTGCTCTTTTTACTGTCCTTATAGTTTTGTCTTTTTCAGAATGTCATATAGTTGGAATCACACAGTGTATAATAGTCTTTCCAGACTGGCTTCTTTCATTCAGCAGTTTCCTCTAGTTTTAAACATGGCTTTCTCCCCCACCCTCTCTCCCTACACACGGGCGCATGAGCGCGCGCATGCGCGCACACACACACACACACACACACACACACACACACACACACACACATCCATCCAGCTGGGGAGCAAGGGGCTGGCAAAGGAGAAGCCCTAGCCATGTGCTGAGACCCACTGACCAGAGAATGCAGGGCCCATCCTTTACCATCATCCACTGAACAGGCCAGGCCCTGGTGAACTGTCAGGAGCTGCCTGTGTTTTGGTTCCACATCTGGAAGTGTCAGCTGTGCAGACCTTCCTATCCATTCCCAAATAGAGAGACAGGAGAAGCACACCAACTGTTTGCCTTCCTCCTTGGTAGTTTGTTTTACTTGCTTTGGATCCGAGGACTAGCGTGGGGAAGCGAGCTCCCCTAGGCAGCAGCCCTCCTTCACACCACATCCGGTGCGGGCCGCAGGTCTCCCCGCCTCTGAAGTCACTGCTCTCAGCACAGCCCAGGTTCCAGCAGCATCTGTGCTGAGCCCTGAGAGTGACTGAACCTTGATCTAGTTTTGTGGTCATTGAGAGGAAGACCCATCAGATGCAAAGAGATTGAGAATATTTTCCCTGCCAAGAGGTGCTTCTTTATAGAGTCAGTCTCACAAACTGGGATTCCTTGGGAGTTCAGAGGCAGGAACCTCAGTGTTCAGTGCACTCAGCAGTCATTATAGACAGTAAGACCAGAGGCCTTCTGGGGATTGGTAATGCTGATGAATTTTATAACTGCAGCAGAAGGAGGGGCTCCTCCAGCCCCACTCCAATTCTAGACCCTGGGTAGGGAAAGGAAAGTGTGTGTGAATGAGGGGGTCGTGTAGGTCATCTGGTTGAACCAGGCTAAACAGTTCCAGGGGCTAGGGAAGGGGATGTTCTAGGTAGAGAGAGTTCCTACCCTGGGGAGCAGGGACTGAAGTTTGGACCCTGTTTCCATCGCTTCCTGTATGGAATAAACACAGAGCTGAGGCCAGCTGGTACCTTCTTACGCTGAAGGACACCAGCCAGGTGTGTCAGAGTTCAGCACAAAAGTGGAAGCTTTGAGGGGATTTTGTTCTAGTTATCCTATTTTAAAAAAATTTATTATTATCTATTTATTTAAAAACTCAACACATAGAGGCAGAAAGAAGAGTATCATGAACCCAATGTATCCATCACCCAGATTCAACAATTAACAGACAAACAAAAGATTTTTTAAAACATTCCTTTGTTTTCAATACTACGCTCTGTGCGCCAGATGGTACAAGGATGGGTGGCACCAGGTTACCCTTTCAGAAAGGAGTGTGATTTACTCTCCCCAGCCCCTCCTAACGATGCTGTGGAAAGGAAAGAACATTGGCCTAGGGCACTCAGGTTTGGTTTCTAGTTGTTCCACGGTATTCTGAGATGTTTCTGGATTACTCCCTACCAGATGTTGAGCTCTTAGAGAAAGCTTGAACTTTATTTTTGGATTCTCAGAGCATCATTTTGAATGGATACTCAATAAGTGTTTATTGACTTGCAAGACAAGTGACTCCACTAGTCAGGGTGGGTTCCATCTGGACAGGCGCAAGCAATGTGAGTGCTTAGTTCACCATTTGGGCAGAAAGCGGGGACAGATGGTGGGATTCAGAGTTGAGTAAGAGGCCATTATGTGAACCCTGGGGGATCTTGAGTGGGTGAAGTGTTAGGTGTGATTATTCCACAGCTCAAGGGCTCCAGGTTTTGCTGAGAACAAAGAAGTCAACAGCAGAGAGAACAGGAGAGAGCTGGATCAGAGCTGCTCTGTGCCTGGTCCCCACATTCAGGCATTTGCAGGCCCTGTGTGTGGTGGGACAGGGTTCTGACTATAGAGGCTCCAGCTCCAGACCCATTTTTCTTGGGTGGCCACAAGCAGCCTGCAAGCTGCCTGCCCCACTAGGGCCTGCATGTCATTCCAAGTACTGTTTTATTCATTTTGGAGTTGGCAAGGAACAGGCTCCTCCGAGAGTGGGGAATGGAGTCTGCTTCCGGCCTTTGGAGTGCTGGCAGCTCAGCTGCTCTGTGCCCCTCTGGGAAAGGGTGAGAGGTTAAAGGGTATGAAATGGGGTGTCCAAGGAACACAAGGGAAGATGCTGCCAGCACTTCCTCTCAGATCTGACCTTGCGTGTAGTAGCCAGCAGGGACCTCAGGCAGGGTTATCCAAGGCCCAGGACAGACCTCGGGGAAGTCTCCAGGCCCTGACTTTCATCAGCCACCTGCCCCTCCCACTCCTTGCCTGGTCTTTTTCAGTTGAAACGTCCAGCCTTGTCCTCCCCTCCCATACACGCATGATGTGTGTGTGAGTGTTTTAATTTTTATTCTTGGCAGAAGTTAAGACACAAAATGGATTTGGAAGGAGATGAAACCAGTCTGGGTATATGTTGGGCAGCAGCAGCTTCATTCCTGGAGTGGGAGGGCCGCAGAGGGGGGAGGGGCTGGGTAGGACCCAAGTCCCTAAGGTTGGGTTGGGGAGCTGTCTCCTTTCCAGTAGGGACCAGACTGAAAATTGATTCCTTTGGGAAGGCTGGAAGCTAGAAGCTGAGCTATTAACCCTTTGGGATGTCCAAAAGCCGGTTCTGGTGACAGCAGAGCCCTCTCATGCAATCTGGTGTTAAGTGGATGTGGGACCTCTGAATGGCCAACACCGGGTGATCTGTGAGTCCCTGGAGACTGTTCTGGCTTTGTTAAGGAAGTCACTGATGGCATTTCAGGTTTTGATGTACCAGGCTGAAAATGTGCAAATGCTTGGAAAACTTCTGGCCACCAACCTCCCGGAAATGTTGGTGGTCCCAAGTCCACAGGAGTGACTTTAGGTCCAGGGACCTGTTTGAGTGTCTCCCTTGCTGCTGTGGAATCTGTCTTGGCCTGCAAAGTGGGTGCTCTTTGCAGTGGTGGCCTCCTCTTGGGTTTTCATTTCTGTGTTAAGAGGAGAAAACTAGGAATCTAAAAAATCCAGAAAATATCTGGGGAAATCTGAAAGAAGTTTGAGAAAAGTTTTATTACTTAAAATAAATTGAGATATTAAATTTGTAAAATGAAAAAAGTCTTTTTAGCTTTAAAAATGACAAGAATTTCTTTAGAATAATATTGTAGGGAACATTTTTATGTAAAACCCTCAGCTCCAGCTATGGCATCCAATATAGTCAGGGCATTTCTGGCAGACGTTGCTAATCAAAATGACCCCCAGACCCAGGGCAGAGATACCCAGTGCTTCCCAACCCTGGCCGCCCTTTGCAGTTTCCAGGAAAGAGTTTTAAAAATACTTATGCCTGGGCTCCACCTCCAGAGGTTCTGACTTCATTCGTCTGAAGTGCTGCCCAGGCAGTGGTGTGTTTTAGTGTCCCCAGATGATTCCCCCAGGTAGCCAGAGTTGGGAACCCCTGATCTAATGCTTATGCAAGAACAGAAGGAAAAAGGAGGGAGGCCAGATTAAGAAATGGAAGAATTCTATTGACTCTCACTGTATGCCGGTGCATATAACTTGGGTCCAGACTCAAAGCGCTGCTGACAACTTTTGGATGGGATTTAGGCTCTCGGACCTCAGGCCTAACTCTGGGTGGAGTGGGGGACAAAACTTCTTTGGTAGTCAGACACAGAGTCCATTATGGGATTTTCCAACCCAGTCCAAAACATGGTAGCTAGTGTGTGACTCCAACTCAGACTCCCAAGTTCATTATGGGATTTGCCAACCCAGTCCAAAACATGGTAGCTAGTGTGTGACTCCAACTCAGACTCGCTTTGGTTTTTTCAGCTTTTCTAGGTTCCTGTTTTGAAAATAGTTCATTGTATATCTGCTTGAATCTACCAAGGACACCAAGACCAGCAGGCAGGGGAAACAGACAGCTCTGGCTTTGGATCTTTTACTTTAACAAGATGCTTAATTTCTCTAAGCCTCAATTTCTTCATCTGTGAAATGGGGATAACAATACTACCTACTTCATAGAGTTTTTTGGAGGTTTGACAAGATAATACATATATACATTGTCTCACAGAGTAACTCACAGATGGTCAGATACTTTCTTTGCTAAGATTATTTCTTCTAATTTTCAACATTTACCTTAATCTCATATTGTGACAAAACCTGATGTTACATTCAGTAAATCTCAATTACTTTTAATGACATTTACAAATCAGTTAAAATAGGAAATGAATAATTTAGCAGGATAAAAAGGCAGCCTTTATTTTTCATTTTTATTTTTTTCCCATTACAGTTGCCATTCAATATTATATTAGTTTCAGGTATACAGCATAGTGGTTAGACATTTATATAACTTATTAAGTGATCCCCCCAGTAAGTCTAGAACCTACCTGACACCATACACAGTTATTACAATATTACCGACTATGTTCTTTATGCTGTACTTTCCATCCCCAGGTCTATTTTCTAACTGCCAGTTTGTACTTCTTAATCCCTTCACAAAAAAAGGCACTCTTTAAATAGTTATATGCCCAGCACGATAATTTCAGCAAACTCAATACTTGATGGATATTTTATACAACTTCCTAAACAAAGTAATTTCAAATTTATAAAGATTGTTAACAGAATATTAAATGTGTTTATATTTTTTCCAAAACACTTGACCATATTATGTGGAAGCAAGAGAATCTTGGAATTAGGGGAATGGTTCTTTACTAGCTAAAAGAGTTGTATGTTAGAGATAGACATAGGAAACTGTTTAGATGTGATAATGAGGCAAAGAGCAACATTTTATGGCCCAGGGAATTCTTAGGAAAATAGGCCCCAATGCCTATGGGAAGATAAAATATCAGTGGGCGATGACATAATAATATTTGGGGGATAGCTCTTTCTAATTTGCCTTTTTAATTACAAAAGTGATAACAAGCCCACTTCGAATATTTCTAAAGTGTTTAATGTAAAAAGTGTAAATCCTCTAATCTTCAGAGATAACTGATGTAAACATTTAATTGTCTCTTGATCTCTTCCTAGGACAAGCCAAATAACTATATACCACATATTCATATGTAATTTTTTTATTTACAAAAATGGGATCATGCTGTTTTACAAATTGCTTTTGGGATATTCTCCAGAAACCTCTTAGGCCAACATTTCCCAAAGTATATTTGATGAAATTCCCCTCACTAATGGTACTCTGAGAAAAAAGAGTAATGTGGTCAAATAAGTCTAGGCCTGTGGTCAAGTAAGTCCAGGACTGTGGTTAAGTGAGTTTAGGCTTCAGTACATACTCTATCCCCTTCTCAGTGAGTCAGGATGCATAGTAGCATATTAAAGGCTCTGAAAAGGCCTGCAATAGAAAACCTAATTAGCTTTTCTTAACATAGCATTGCCCTAAACTATTTTTGTTGGCACATTTTACCTTCCAATCGCTTTTTAGAAACACTGTTTTAGGCATTCCTCACTAATCTCCCTTCCACCTATTTCTCCTCCTCTATCTGCAGCCTTGTGGGCAAGGCAGGAAGTAAAAAGTTCATCTATTCACTTAATCAACAAATAGTTACTGCACTCCTACTATGTGCCAAGCACTATGCAGTGATGGATGCTGGGGCTACAATTGTGAGTGAGATAGCAGGCTCTCTGCCTTCACAGACTTCTAGTTTCCCTCCAGCACAGTGCTGATGTTGGTCGTACCCCCTACCCTGGTTGGATTGCACCTTGGAGTGGCAGACCCTCGGGCTGGAATTACCCCTACCTCTTTGCTCCTACCCTTCCTCATGCCTTTCCAATTCCCCATACTTTGTTCCTGCTATAAATAGCGGTGCCTGACCCAGCTGGCAAGACTCCATGTGTTTGTTTTCATTGCGTGTGCCAGTCTCACACCAAGGCCACTGTGCTTCACAAGCTGGGGAGAGCTGATGGAGTTGGGGGTTCCCAGCAGCAGGCAAGGATTGACAGACGAACTGGAGCATGCTTCGAGTTTCCAAGTTGGTATTTATTTTAAGTTTTAGTTGGTTTAAAAGAGCTTTGTAATTGAGAAAGACTAGGGATGGGTGGGGGATGGAATGTGTATATTGGGGTCAGAGAGGTGGTGAAGAAAGTGTGTTTGTATGAGGTCAGATGGGAAAGAAAGTAAACTGTCATGATTCTAAAGCACACTTACCAGCTGGAGCTGGAGTTGGTTGCTGTGAGCACATGTACATGTGTGTGTGTGTGTGTGTGTGTGTGTGTGTGTGTGTGTGCGTGTGTGCATGTGTGCATGTGTGTCTGTCTGTCTTAGAGTAGTGAGTACACATGCCCAGAGCAGGATGCCCAGAAAGCCCAGCTTGGGATGTCTGGCCTCTGAGGTATCACCTATTCTCAAACCTCTTTTGTTGAAACACTAAGGATAAATCCGCAACAATGTTCAGATTAATGAAAATACAGTGTATTCCTAAAAGTGACCCTAACAGAGTTACTCTAATAAGTTGCTATCATTTATTAAACAGCCTACTTTGCATCAGTCATTCTTGATTTACTGGCATAATCCGTTTTTCCTTCAGCATCCCTGTATGAGATCGATTTTGTTGTTCTATGTCAAGTGGTTTCTCCGAAAGTTCAGGGTGAGGGTTTCTTGCTTGCAGGAAAATCTAGGAGAGACATTCCCCATGCCACAGTGCAGTCAGGTGTCAGCCAAGGAGTGGCAGCTTCTGATCTACCATCAGCAGTTCAGCCATTTTACCCCAAGGCTTAGCTTTTCATGTGAATGCTTCTGGTGTCCTGCCAGCATGCATGAGCCTGTTGTGGTGTGTGTTTGTGTGTGTGTTGGGGGTTGGTGTGGTTGTGTTGGTGTGTTTGGGTTGCTAGCAGTTTTGCCCAGCATTTGCTTGAATTAGCTTCAGAACCAGACAGGCCTAGAAGCAGTAGCCTGTTTTTCATTCATTCTAGGTCACAGAACCTGAGACCCATTTTGAGTTGTGAGGAGGGTGTGGATGTGGGCCTGATGTCATTGGTAGGTTAATTGTCATGAGGAAGGGGCATAGGACATGACTGCAGATGACACCTTAATTGGAACTGGTGTTAACTCTGTTACCTAGCAGAATAATTCAAAGTAAGTCTTTTAACCCCCAAAGTGTCCTAAATGCCCAGCTTATACTGAGAAAAAGCTTCCTCCTTGACAATATATGATTACATTTCTCCTGCCTCTTGTCCCTGACCTCTGACCTTTGTGTCTCAGGTCTTTATTGGTTGACTCAACAGGTATTTGCTGAATTGCCTCAACTGTGTTAGAGCTGAAGATGCCCTTGGGAATAAGAACATCATCATTCCTGATCCCAGACTATAAAAAGTTAGTGTGATGGTGCTTCCACAGGGAAGGGCAGAACTGTAGGAAGACAGGAGCTTGGCACCCAACCCACTGCCTGACATAGAGCAGGTGCTGGGATCTGCCTGTTAAACAGTTGGTGCCTGCTTCTCTTCACTTTCTCCTTCCCTACCTCCTCCTTGGCAAGCCCACCCCAACCCACCTCATGCGTGGATGCTATAGCAGGGAACACCTGTGTCCTGATTGCTTTCTCCCCTGAATAGGAACCACAGTAGACTCTCAAGCTAGATCCCAGAAGGAGATAGGAATAGAGATAGCAGACACTCACATATCACCTTCCCCTGCTCAAGCTCTGCTTTGCAGTTGGAGTACCCCTGGGGTTCATCAGATCCAAACTCTAAGGGCCAAGTAGAGTTAGGCTTAGAAAAGATTTTGGAGGCAGGTCTTTATAGCTTAGCAAACATTCGTTGAGTATCTACTATGTGTTTAGGAGAGAGACTTGTAAACAAATAAGTCTCTATATAATGAGAAGTGACAGTGGCCTCGCTGAAATTTAAGAGGTCCTCACAGGCTTTTATTAGCTCTAAGCCCTCTTCCTGCTTTAACTGATGTATTTTGACGAATCTTCCAGGACTTTGCTAGGAAAAGTCATGGATGATAGAAGGAGAAATATTTTTAGGACTTGTGAAAGGGGCCATGTTGGAGGACTGACCTGTGCTAAGCAGGGCCTGAGTGTGCACATGTGAGTGTGTGCGTGTGCTCAGATGTCATTCCTCTGGTGCCTTTGCTAGTAGTCTGGATTGTTGCCTGTACTTGGTAAAATCAACAGTTTATCTTTGATCTTTTCTTGAGGCCATGTTGCACTTTAATTTTGGTATAATAGATAGACATTGTCAAAGCTGAATGTTGACTAGGTTCTAATTTCTTTAAGGGTGGGAAACTGTGCTTAGCTTTTCTCTATGTCTCCTCCACCCTCTGTATGGCATGTGGCACCTATTGGGTGCTCAGTTTGGATTCACTGGTGTGACCTGAATTCTGCCTCAAGCCCACCCAGGGACTGGTACCTCTCGTCAGGAGTGACATTGGAGTTGCCAGCTATTCTGTCTGCTCTTCCAGCATGAACACTAAGCAGAATGCCCTTGTATAGCTTTACTTCGCTTCTGAGCCAAGTCCTGTTACCTTTCTGGATGCTTTGGGGAAAATGCCTTTTCTGTGGTTTTGTGTGCATTGCAGACTGAGCGTCCTTGCTCCTCAGGATAATATGTCTGATTCTTCTTATGGCTTCATTGCTTTCACTGGGCACTATTAGGTGGAGCCAGTGGCCCAGCTTTCTACTCCTGAGCCTGCTTATGTTAGTAAGGTTTGTGTTCGTACATGGATCACTTGTCAAATGGGATCGGTTTTCTCTTGACCTAAGAAATAGGACTTTAAGCTGTTGAGATCTGCCTTAAGTGCTGTTCAGATCCTGAGACTGGTTTCTATGCCTTATTTGCGCTGTCTACCCGGGCTCTTATTCATTCCCTTTACACTGGATCTTTGTCAACTGTGTGAGTGGCAGAAGGCATGAAAGTGGATGCTCCCAATACCTCTCTAGTCACTACGTTACCATGTGACTTCATTGTTTACTTGTGTGGATATAGGCTTGGCCAGGTAGGTGGAAAGGAGCAGGTGGTTTTGCTGGCTTTGTGCTTTCACTGATGAGGTTGGAGGTGAGCTCCTTCCTGGGGTTGAGAGTGGGAGTTAGAGAGGGTTGAGGGTAGGTTTTCTTTCTATAAACATTTGTCCATACATCTTGTCGCAAATGACCTGCTGTCTGACAGGGATCTTTCCACTTTTTCTCTGAACAAGCAGAAACACTACAGAAGAACTGATTATTACAGTTATCAAGAGTGTGGAGAGGACATAAACAGGGTGGTGGGAGGGGTGGCAGTGGCTGGGAGAGGTTATTAGCTTGAGTGATATAAACATTGATTATTGCCGGGTGGAGACTGAGAGGCCAAAAACTAAGTCTTGCCACAAACTAAACTTGAGAACATTGTATAGCATTCTCCATGGATCTCCTGTCCCCCAGAACTGTTGCGAGGTTCTGTCAAACGCTATATAAAAAAATGTAAGTGTTACTGCTTTTTTTCCAACTCATAATATCCCTTGAACTTCTGATGCATGTGTGTAGGGCAGCAAATCAGGCCATTGCTTGAGATGATACAGCTTTTAAGAAACAATGAGCAGAGAGATGATATCACATGTGCCTAAAGTTTTTTAAATGTAATATATTTTTAAGTCTTAATGGACATTAATTTAAAAACCCACCAGGTAGCAATGCCACTGTATGAATTAAACCTCAGGTGAATGGCTTTTAGTAGAAAAGTTCCATGACACTTGTCTCCCCAAATTATTGCATGATTGCTATGTGCCAGGCTGCTTTTACTCATAATCTCATGTCTTTTAAGCAGCTCTGCAAAACAGGTGTTATCATTCTCATCTTCACAGAGAGTAAACTGAGCCTCACAGATTAAGTAATTTACCCAAAGCTCATATCCAAACCCAAGGCTCTTAGTTTTTTAGTACCTAATCCTGTTGAGTCCAACATTGGCACTTAGCTACATCTATAATAAAAAATTCAAGAGGAACCCTAAAATCCTTATGTGAAAAGCATCGAAAAGGGTTTTGATAACCTTTTGCCCCATCTCTGAAGTGGAGACAATAATACTCTCTGGCTTATGAAGATGGAAAGTCCTAGTGGAATTGGAACCCCCAGCATTGGGCTTGGCACATAATGGGAGCTCTGCATATTTAGTTCCTTTCCCCGCATCTCTACACTCATCCCGCCTCCTCTCCCCGCTCTTTCTCTTCCAGCCTGAACTTTCTAACTCAACAACTTTCCTTATTTCTCCTTTTCCCTTGCCTCTCTGCCTGCCTCCTTCCACCCTCATCTCAAGCTCAGGTCCATGTTG
Organism: Macroglossus sobrinus; assembly: GCA_004027375.1. Classification (NCBI taxonomy): domain Eukaryota; kingdom Metazoa; phylum Chordata; class Mammalia; order Chiroptera; family Pteropodidae; genus Macroglossus; species Macroglossus sobrinus. The sequence continues at coordinate 709,453 of PVKZ01000357.1, read as the reverse complement.
ATGTTGAAAAGATAAAACTTAATTATGGTATAATCCTAGATTAGATTGCCTGCAGTCCAGTGGCTGCAGAAAGCCTGAAGTCTCAAGCTTAGTTGAGTGTTTGTTTTGGGAGAAGACATAAGAAAGTAAACAGAGGCCCTGAATGAAAGCCTAAGCCATCCTCAGGGACACTGACTTCTGTCAGGGAGCTTGGCCCTTCCCTTTAGGGCTGCCTATGCAGATCTAGGGGCCATTGGTTTTGAAAAATAAAGGCCATAGTTACAGTCGTTTCCCCTTAGAAGAACTCCTTGATTCCATCACCGATAACAGTATGTCTCCCTGTGTCCCTGTATTTCCACGGGTCAGATTAACATTCCTTCTCAAACCCAAATATCTAATCTTAACAAACTCTTCAATTCTGCAAACATTGACTGAATCCCTATGATGTGCCAAGGCTTTTCTAGGTGCTAGGGTTACCAAGATAAATTTGACACATCCTTGCCTTCAGGAAGTTTGTAGTTTGGGGCCAGGAGGAAGAGATAGATGCACACATTACAGACACATGATCGAATTCATAAATCACCGTGGGACTATTGTAATAGGTTTGCAATGTGCTGTAGAAACGGGGATGAGGGACAGTCACTGGGCATCAAAGTTCCTCTAATGGAATGAAGGGAAAAGGAGAAGATGCCTCTGGCAGGAGGAAGAAAGGGTATGAGAATGCAGCTTGCCCAGATTTTAGGGCTTGTGAGTGGAAGACATGGGAAAGTTTAACTACAACCCAGTTATAAAGAACCTGCAAGGTTATGCAAAGGAGTTTGATTTTATTTAATCATACTCCATTGAAGAGCTATCAAAAGTGGGTCTGTTAGTTTATTTGCTTATTAGTTTTTAAGTGACTTCAAAAGGTGGGAAAAACCAAAATTCCTTCACATTTTCAAATCGGCTGCTTTTATTTCTTTCATATTCCCTGCTAGGTCTCATTCAGCTGCTTACATGCTTTTTACAAAATGAGATCTGTTTTTTCCTTAACATCTTTTAAACATTTTTCATGTTGCTACTCGATCTTTATAATTATCATTGTAAATGGCTGCTTAATGGTTCAATTATTATGCCATAATCTACTTAAAGAAATGGAAGAGTGAAAAGAACCAAAGAGTTTAAAGTCAGATGGATCTGGGTTAAGTTGTGACTCTGTGATTTATCATCTGTGTGATCTTGGACAAAATATCTAATCATTCTGAGCTTTAATTTTCTCATTTATAAAATGGGTTGATCATGTGCCTACCTTACAGGGCCATTGTGAGAATTACATCAAATTAGATGAATTGTGCATTAGGGCCTGTGGGAGGTGCTTGCTCAATGAATGGTAGCTACCCATTTATCATCTTTACTCTTTGGTTGAGCTTGATATTCTAGAAGGAAGGTGGCTGGCAATGTGGGAACTGATTAGATGTGGAGAGGAGAGAGTCAGGGAGCTGGTTTGAGGACCCTAGACCTGCATTGTCCAGTACAGTAGTAGCCACTGGCACATGTGGCCATCGAGCACCTGAAGGGTGGCAAGCCTGAATTGGGAGGAAGTATAAACTACATACTAGATTTAGTAAACTTGGCATAAAACAAAATATAAAACACCTCATTAATAATTTTTGTATCGATGATACATTTAAGTGGTGATATTTTGGATATATTGTTTTAAAAGATATTAAAATTGTGTTCATTTATTTTTTTAAATGTGGTTACTAGAAAATGTTAAAAGGACATATGTGGCTTGCACTGTGTTTCTTTGCATTGTGTTTTTCTGGCTGCTGATGCCAAAGTTAGAGTCAGTACGACTTATCAGATCCTGGGTGGAGGACCTGTGAAAGCCAGGAGACAAAGCTGAGTCCAAGTCTGGACTGCTGGGTGGGTGGTGAATGTTAACATGAGTTTAGGGAAGAATAGAAGAGTTTGAGTATGTTTTTATAAGTAGGTCATTAGTGGGTGTTCTCTGAGCAGTGAAATGACAAGGAAGCATTTGGTCTAGATTAGAGTAGCCATCCCTGCTTTCTTTAAGAGTTGGCCATTCTGGCTCTCACCACATCACGCACATCAGTGGTAAGGTTACTGACCAAGAGCTCACTGCAGGGAAGGCCGGGAAAAACTTGGCTGCTCTGCTGAGCTCCCACAGTGCTCCAGGACTGGCTCGAAGTGGAGCTCCAGGTGTCCCTACTTGCTCCTTTGAGGTGCACTCCTCCGTAACACATGCAGTATGCCAGGGTCACAACAGCTAGGAATAGGACTACATAGCAAAGAAGTTGGAGGGGAGGCTTCTTCTGCAGGGAGGGTGAGTGCTCTCAGTCCTGTAAGACCCTGCTCAGTGTGTGTCTTTATCTACTCTGGTTTGGAGTCCTCGGGGAAGAGGCATTACTGTTTTTATGGGTCCCAAATGGATATAAATGGATACGGTGCTGAGGCTGTTTTCTGGGTGGCATTTCAGATAACCGAATGCTATTTAGGCTTTAGAAAGAGGAATTTCAATTGTACCTGGCTCTTGAAAATCCACTGTACCATCTCCTATAGGGTTGTTTGGATATGGGGCCTTAAAATCAAGATGGAAAATAGAAGCAAAGAAAAATTGTAAGAATTTTCATATACTTTCCTAAAGTTGGTTGCCCCTGGGCTGAGCTTAGGAAACCACAGATTTATAATGCATCTCTGTGGGGTAAAAGCAAGTAAAGTAGGATATATCAAGTTTGGCTTGATACATCCTGTCAAGGCAAAACACAAACCACAGCAAGCACCGGTACCTGCTTTGATTTGAGTTTTATCGACTTAGCCTGCCTGACTTTGTCATTAGACAGGTGAATAACAAAAGGCCTTGCAGTAATAGATACTGGCATCACTATGGCAGGGGCACCGAAGTACCTTTGCTAGGAGCATTTTGCTTCTGTGAAAGCCATTGCCACCCATTCGAACCCTGGTGGTAGTTGATAGGACTAAGTTAAGAGTTTCAAGTTCTTAGTCAGCAGTAATAAAACTACAGAAGCATATGTATGGTTTGTTCATTCAGAAACCCTTTGTAGAGTTTTTCCTATGTGCCAGACACCATGGGATTAAAGTTTCAACCGTAGAAGAATATATGAAAGTTTTTGTAGTCTTTTATTTTTTATCTTGCTTTTTAATTTGTGACGTTTATAGTCACAGAACAAATAGCTTTATGTTTCACAACTTGTGAAACTGATTCTTTGAGGTATTACATAGTATCTTGGGGAGGTAGGTGTCACTGGCTCTTATGACCTTACATTGACTGGGATTAGAGTGGTACTGGGATATTTAGGCATAGATGGCTAAAGATGGTTTTTGTGCTCCAGGACCCAATGGACCACACTCATCCTCCATGCTCTTAAACACATGCACAGACTCAAGCCTGTGCATACCCACACAGGTACGATACCACGTGCTCTGTACTCCAAACCCTGTGCCAACATGCACCCCTCTCCCCACTCTGCTCTCCTGGGAGCCCCCACTTCTCACCTCTCCCCACCAACCTCAACCGGCCACCTCAACACCACCACCATCTTCATTCTCACTCCTGACTCCAAAGTTCAGCTCTTCTCCCAGCCCAGGCCTCCCCAGATTACAGCTCCCTGGGGACCTGGTCCATCAGAAAGGAAGAAAGAAAGAAAAAGGGAGGAAAAACAGAAAGAAAGAGGGAAACAGAAGAATGAAACCCGACCCGAAGGGGCAGTGGTGCCTTGAGCTATCTCAGTGCATCACAATGAATATGGACTCTATTAAGCTCCGTTCTGCCTGTTAGTGTTTCCCGGGGCAACACAGCCCCCATATGGCAAGCATGCAGCAGATTAGGGTGGGCCCCTGGGCCTCATTGAAGGCCAGTGGCTTGACTGGCAGTTGAACCCCCTCCCCACCTCCCTCTACTCCTCACACTTGACACTGCCTGTGTTTATCTAAAGCAAGGAGGGGGTGCCATTTGGAAGGTTTTTGTCAGGCTCTGAGAGAAAGGGAGAGGAGGCTGGAGACAGGGTGAGGAGAGGGAGGCTGAGGGAGGAAGGCGGGTGAGGTGGAAAGGGGATAGGCGGGAGGGAAGGCCTCATAAATATTCAAGAAAAGCGGTGAATGGAGAGAAATAAAGCAGATGGAATTCGTGTTAAAGAAGGGCACAATCGCCCTGTTTTGACCCCTCCAAAAACAAAAAAAAAGAAAAGGGAATGGCCTTCTAGGAGTGTAGGAGCTGCGTTTATCCAATTAGCAGGGTTGTCAAATTGAATTTATATGGAATAGGGGTGGGGGAATTGAGAAGGGAGTGTAAAAGAAAGGAAGTGGTTTTCCTTTTCTCTTCTTTTTCCAGTTTAGCGATAAAGGTCCCTCCACTTTGTCTCTATGGGTAGATCTGATTTTTAAATCTCTTTAAAGAAATAAGGCCTTTTCAGGAAAGGGATATGAGTGACCAAAAAATGAGAGTTCCCTGTAACTTTTCCTCAAGTGGTGGAGGTGAGAGATTAGATTTGTCCAGTGGGCAAAATAAGAGGTCAGACCTGCCCTTTTCTCAGAGGCAGAGGTGGCTTCTCTCTGTGGGGAATTCTTCCCAGAGCTAAGATGCTGTGACCGGGTTTCTTTTTTCCCCTGGCTTGGACAGTGAGGGGTCCCGCCTATCTGAATGGGAATAAGCATGGTCCATGTTTGTTAGAGCTTATAAATTTTGGGTTCAGTGAGAATGAGAAGCCCGGATTTTGCTAATCTCCAAATGTCATTTTGATCCTATAGTCCCTTCTCAAAAACCATGAATAGCTCCCCCACCTTAATTTCAAACTCTTTCCTAGTGACCCAGCCTCGTTTCCTACCTTAACCTATTCTCATTCCTAGAACAGTCTCCAAAGTGGGATTTGAGTTTTTAAAGGGATATACAAGAAATTCCATTGGGACACTAAAAGAAAATATTGAAGATACTCTTAATGTTTATTTCTATGTAAAAAGGAATAGGAAAGAAATTAAGTTTTCCTAATATTTAATTTTGGGATTGACAGTGGTACCATTTAGTCTGTATGTCACAACAGATATGTCACAACAGTACCACGAGGTCTGTACTACATGAAGAGCTGGGCAGTAGGGACCTCGATTGCTTGTTCATTCAGTGCTGTTTTCCTGTTCTATGTTAAGTGGATTTACAGATTATATTATTTAGTTTTAACTAAATTAACTCTCACAAAAGAGCAAGAGGCTTAAAGAGATTGCTACAAAGAAACTGGGTTGAAGAGTGGGTTGATAATCCAAGCACATGCAAACAGAAAGAACCACAGAGCTGACCCTTTTCAAGCCACAGTAGGAAGTAAAAACAATAATGGAATTGCATCTGATGAAAAGTCAAAATAATTAACATTCAAGCAACTCTTTGGAAGAGATTACATCCATGTCATTAGTGATGAATCTAATTCTAAATAGATATTCTGTCTTAAAGTATTAGCTTAATGATATAAAACAACCATGATTAACAAGCCATTAAAATATGGTTTCACTTTTACCTATACCTTTTAAAGTTTTAGTTCACCAGTACATGTGTTTTATTTATAAATAAATATGCATGTATTAAGGATATTTTACTCATTAGGGAGCAAGAGCAAAAAAATTTGGAGCCTCCTGTTTAAGGTAAGCCTTCTGTGACAGCTGCACTGCTGGGTACACCACCCTCCAGACACCTGCTTTCCCACTAGGTCAATGTCACCTTCCTGGAGTGTCTTACATGTGCTTGTTCCAAAAGGCCCAGCTTCAAACCCAGTATATAGAAAACCTTTCCTGAAGACACGAAATTAAAAATGCTGTCCTCCCTCTGCTGTCATTTGCCAGTTCTTATTTGTGACTGAATTTGTGATCATTTAAAGCATTAGAGTAAAGATGTTACATGAGAATAATCCCAAAACTTCAGTGGTTCTGTGCAACAAAGGTTTATTTCTTCTCCTGGCATAGATTGCCCTGCCTTCTTCCATCTTGTAGCTATTCCTTCGGAAACATGTGACACATGGTCACCAGGACTGCAGAAGGGAGAAATGGAAGCAGCTCTCTAGTTCTCTGGCTCTTAACTGCCTTGTCCGGAAGTGACACATGACATGTTCACTCACACTTCATGGGCCAGCACTAATCACATGGGCCTAAGCTAACAGCAGAGGAGGCTGGGAAATGAGGAGCTTGTGGATATTTGCTGAGCGCTAGCTGCTTTATGTCCCAAGTTTTGCTTCAAGCTCCTCAGTACTGAATGCATGTTCTATTTCAGTTCCTTGTGTACTGTCTTATGTAGTAGATGTAATAATATTTTTTTCTTCTCAATAAGAAAATCAAAATACAGTTTTTAAATAGAAGACTCATACACAAAATTTGAATACAGGGTAAGCTAGACCTCTGTTTAGAGGCTGGTAAAACATGCTCATACTTAAGAATATCAAACCATTGTTGTTCTCACTTGTTTGACATCAGGGTAGTGTGGGTAGATGTTCAAGATATTAGCCTAGAACTGTGCTATCCACTGTGGTAACCATTAGCCCTATATGGCCATTTAAGTTAAAAATTCAGTTCCTCAGTCACAGTAGCCACATTTTAAGGATTTAGTAGCCACAAGTGGCAGCCTCGTGTTTGGGGCAGCACAGTTATAGAGCATGTATATCTGCAGAAAATTCTGTTGGAGTTTGTGAGAAGAACAGTAAGAGATTGTTCTTGATTAGAATCTAAATGGTAAAAGAATGACAAAGACCACACAGGAAGTTACTGTTACAGATAACGATCCAGGTAACATTTTTATGCACAATAAAGTAAATTCAAAAACATTGCAAATGTAGTTCTAAAGGCAGTTCTAAGCAGATGGTTAACGTGACCCAGAAAGAGTTTGCTGGGAGGTACTGTCAGGGAAGAGGAAACAGCACTGGACCAGGAGTCAGGCTTGACTTGGACCCCTAAAACTCCCTTTTTAATTAGCTGGGAGACCTTCTGCAGAGCACTTAGCCTCTCTTTCTTCATTTTTAACACTTTATACCCAGTAGGCATTCTTCTGAGCTTTATTTTATTTTCTCTGAGGGTCTCTCCTAATTTAAAACTTTTCTCTTTAATTGGATCTGTGGGTAAAAGTACAACTTTTAAAGTAAAAATGACCTTTCTTAATTTCTTCTCTTAAGTCTGTCTAAACTAGTATATTTAGCTCTCTGAGAATTAAATTCATTTGTTTTCCCAATATTTCTTCTGGTGCCACTCTACAGAAATACCACCCTCTTTCTTGAGGCCAGGGGCTGGCCCGCTCTCACTCCAGTCACTTGGCATTACCTCTAGGAACAAAACTTCTCTCTGGCTTCAAAGATAGTTGGGAAAGGTGAGACTTACCCTGCAGAATTGGGAACATGTGAGAAATGTAATTTGGGTTTAGAAATGTTTCTTTTTCTTCATGTAGATAGCCCCTCCCAACCAATGGAACAAAATTTTGTTATATCTCATTCTTGCCACTGAAGGAATGTATTTCAAAAAGTCTTCCTGTGTTATGTCCTAGATTGCACACTCTCCTATTCAGTTCCTCTTTGTTAATGGTCACAGGTCATCCACAGGGTGTTTTGTGTTTTAGATCGTGGAGGCCTCCCTTTCTGATAGCGCTGCAGTGATCAGAAAGGAGATGTGGCTTCCGTGCAGTTGTCTCACTCTTGCTCCAGCTAGTCAGCTGCTCTCTCTTGAGAGAAGGTGGAGCTGGCCATCTCCTGATGATCAACTCTTGCTTGTTTGTAATTTTCTCACAAAATAAATACTCTGAGGCTATAATTTCTCATGCTTGGTCTCAACCTCAGAAGTGTATTCTGTTTTTGTTGTTTTTGGAACGTTTCAAAAACGTCTGCTTGGAGATTTCAGAGGGAACATGTATGTCAGCAGTTAAACTTCTCAGATACATTTTATGTTTCGTGTCCAAATAATCCTTAAAAATAGCAAGTACCTAGGCCTCAATGAGGAATTTATGTCAAGAATTTATTTTCGCTCTCTCTGCTCTTTGATTGTTTTTTTCCTTGATCTCTTTTTCTGAGAAAATGCATAAAAATAACAAGGATCTAGACATACTTTGCATTGCAGAGAAAAATAACAGTCCTTACTGTTGCTTTCACCTGATCTTGAAATTGTACCTCATTCATTTCACAATGAGACAAGATTACGCTGCAATTAGGTCCTCAGATTTAGCTTTATACAACTTTTCTTTTTTAAGCATTAAAACAAAATGCTCAGAAGCCTATATTTTTGGAATTATCTTTGTAGACTAAACTCACTAGGTAACTTGGTCCAGGAAGTATCAGTTTCCCCAGTCCTTAAATAGGATGCGCATAGTGACAGTAAACCCCCTCCCCACAACACCATAGTCTTGTCACAGTTCTGCTTTTATGTGCAGGAGACCCCACCCACTGTGTCCTGCTTTGGTACCTGCTTTCAGGTCTGTTGTGGGGATTAATGAGTTAACTCCTTTCTTCCTCTTTGGGTACCTGTTTCCTCTCACTCTCTCTCCCTCCCAACTACATTCTTTCCCCCTTGTTGCTGTGGCTGGCAGCAGCAGTGGGTCTGTTTCCATTTTGAACCTTATAAATTACCAAGGGTGCAGAAGTAACAGGAATTGTTTGGCTGGTTCTTGTTAAGCAGGAGGGGGTCGGCCTGAATTTCCTCAGTAAAGCTTTTGTGGACTTTACAACACAAACACCTCTGCAGCCACCCTGTGTTCAGATAAGAAACAGCCCTCCTGTCCCTCTTTGTCTGCTTGCCTTCTCCCCCCCCCCCCGCTCCTTTATTGCTGTGTATTCGTTTTCTGTCCCCCTGCCTCCCTCCCTGTTTTCTTTCTTGCTTGCTTTTTCCCAGCAGGGAAGGAACAGGTGTCCTCAGTCTCCATAAGGAGATGGGGAAGCTGGGGCATGTCATGAACAAGCAAGTTCCCTAAATCCCTATGACCAACGATTCATGCAGTGTCCTGGAAAAAAAAGACATTATTTCATTTGATGAAAAGTAGAGAATTCAAGTATCTGGAAAATTGAGAAGACACCAAAAGCTTGCTTTTTGGTATTGGTTTGTAAACATATTAAGGAACTTTTCCTCCAGGAATTACTGTTAAAACTCCTCACCTACATTACCTTTATTCCAACTGTTTGTTAAGCACCCACTGGATGCAGAGTCCTGATAGAAAATGTGTGAAAAGGCTGCTATTGTGGTTAAAGTGCCAAGCTTTAGAGTGAGCCCAACCTGGGTTTCATTCCAGACCTACAATTATGTGACCTTGAGCAAGTTATTTAATCTCTGAAACTCAATTTCCTCATCTGTAAGATGGGGATAAAGGCACTCCCCTCCCCCACCTTGGGTATTTATGAAGATTGAAAGAATACCTCATGCAAAGAGCTCAGAAGGAACTTGTGGCATAGCAGGCCTACCTTCCCCTTGCCCCCCACTGGCTGTCCCAACCATCATGTCCTTTGCAGCTTTTCTTAATTCCACTGTGTTAATAACATAATTCCTTGATTTACTGGATTACCTGAAAAAGAGCAGAAGCTCTCTACACCAAGAGCAAAATATTTTAACTTGTCGAGAAAGAATCTTTGAAAAGCTTCTTTGAAATTTTTTTTTCAAATCTCTCTTAGGAAACGTCCCCGTATCCTTTCCTAGAGCAGTGGAGGAGTCTTTGAGGGCCCTGGTGTCAAGACATGAGGTTAAAGGAGGGACTAAAAATTTAAGGGGCAGGAACTGTCTCCTGGAAAATGACTGAACACCAGTGTGGGGGCTGGTCCTCGACCTGGTTTGGAGGAGTGCTTGGTGGGCAGAGCGAATGTGGCATTTCAGCATTCAGCTAGCTGTCAGGTGAAAAGCCAGAGGTCCAAAGGAGCTTGTAGAGGGGAAAGGTCTGGGCAAACCCTAAGCTCTTCCTAGCACAGGAAGCCTGGCCTTCATCCCCTGTCAGGAGCAATGGGGGCTGAAGGCCTGAGGACTGGCTCTTACAACAGACTGTGCAGGTAGCCAGGACTCCAGAGACCGGTGAGCATGATGCGTCACTCAGTTGGGTAGCTTAATTACTTCTGATGTTTAAGTGGTGACTATAAGTCTTTGCAAGAGTTGCTGTTTAAATAAACTGGTCCGGAAGAGTTAACATTTTGAATATATGTCACCCTCCTGGAAATTACTATTAATAATGCCACCTGTGCGTGATTCCAGATGATGCATCCACTGTCTGTATCGTCAGCACGTTGCTTTCAGTTATCCGAAGCTCATGTTGATGCCTCCTTGCCAAATAAGGATGTTGACACACCTTTCTTATTGGCCTAGTGTTCTCTAGTACAGCAGTGAAAAGCGAGTCTTGGTTTAGGCTGTGACAGAAGTTGTGTGTTAGAGGGTATACTTGCCTCTCTGAGATTTTGACGAATCTTAACTGTAGCTTAAGGGAGTTATAAGTAATATTGTGTGATGGAAGGAGTTAAAGCTCTAGTAAGAGGGTGGTGGCTGATCGCCGAGATGTGTCTCGGGGGCCTAGAGGTGCAGTGCAGTCTACAGCCCCAAAGGAATGTTATTCTCGGGTGGAGAAGGAATACCAACAATCGTCAATAGAACATATTTGGCAGGATGGAAAACACTAGAATTCCAGCACCCTGGGCAGAGAGCTGGTGAGGGGCTTACCTGGTGTGTGACTTTTGTCTGTGTTTGTGGGACTAGAGATTACAGACACGCTGAGGAGGGTAAATTAAGTCTAAAAATAAAAGGGAGTACACAGGGACATAGGCATAGGGTTGGGGAGAATTGAAACCTGAGGACTCATTAATTAGTAACTTCCCCTAACGAGGGCTTCAGCATGCATTGTAAGGATGGCAACACTGTCATGGCATTCCATATGCCTCCTGCAAACTAATGGTAATGATAACTTTATTCTTTCCAGCATCTGTGCTAGGTTTTTACTGCTCGAACCCTGGACGTGGCTGCAGGTCCCAGTCTCTCTGTATCCCAGGCTTCTCCATCCTTGCTGCTTGTTGGTGCACTGGGCACCAGCATTCTACTATCTGGCATTCTTTCCATTGTAAAATCACCTTCTAGCTCGGGGTGCGGGTGGGTAACTTAGAAGAAGCTTCTTTTAGATGAGAAATATCATGAGAGTTTTTGGTCTTTCAACAGCATGGCCAGGTCACTTTGTGTGTTGCCAGAATGTGTGATGGAAGCAGTGCGTGTTGGGACAAAGCCAGGCTCTGTGGCTACCACGGGGCATCCCAGGCCTTCTCACCACAGCTGCTCTCTCTCTTTCTCACAATAGAGTGTTGCAGAGGATTGCAGAATCTCTTTGGGTGACTCCAGTGGCATATGGGACGTTGGCTTCGGACGCTTGGTAACACACCTTGCTGCGAGGGATGATGACGACTCAGAGAAGAAAGAGGCCTGAGGTCACACTCACCTACCTCCTCTTAGCCACAGCAGGCTGCTTTGCTAACCTGAGTGAGTGCTGTCCTTCCCTTTTTCATCCTGCCCTTCTTGGAAGAACACTGCACCTTTAATGGGAGCATTGTACATCTGCAACAACCTTTCAAAAGCCCTTTCTCTTTCGGGATTTCAAAAAACACTTTATTCCCACTGACCTTTAGGGACACGCTCAATAATACAAGAGGAGAAATGATCTTGACAACATCGTATTGGTTTTATTTGGGTATTTTAATCATTTCCATTATATACCAGAGGAGGAGGAGAAGGAATACTAATAACTGCCTTTTACTGGTCACTTATGTGAGATTATGGCAGAAAGTTCACATTGTTTATAAGCTTCATATCAACTCTATGAGACAAGTATTATTAGCCCCATTTTACAGATAAGAAATTGAGACCCAAGAAGGCTAAAGTCACATGGCTCAGAAGCAGTGGCACTGGGATTCGGACCCAGGTGTATCCAGCTCCTAAGCCTAAGCTCTTGTCTTTATACCACACTGCCATTCCAGCGTACTCTCTGGGGACAAGGGCAGGTCGGGAAATGGACTTAAGGACAGAGTTCTTCAGGGAAAGATCACCTCTGGACTACTCAGCTCTGAAAGGCTGAGTGCTGTGCTTCTCAAAAAAGTCGTGTTAGTTTCTTGGGGGTGTCACTTCATTGCCGCATCCTTGTTCTTCCTCCAGATGAACTCCCTCAGGTCACTGTCCAGCCTTCTTCCACGGTCCAGAAGCTCGGAGGAACAGTGATCCTGGGCTGTGTGGTGGAGCCCCTGGGCATGAATACCACCTGGCGCCTGAATGGGAAGGAACTGAATGGTTCAGATGATGCTTTGGGTGTCCTCATCACCCATGGGACCCTCGTCATCACTGCCCTCAACAACCGCACTGTGGGACGGTACCAGTGTGTGGCCCGGATGCCTGCAGGGGCTGTGGCCAGCGTGCCAGCCACAGTGACACTAGCCAGTGAGTGCCGCTCTTTTGCCCCTCTGCCATGGTACAGTCTCTGTTCCAGTCTTTATTCTCCGCCACCCCCCCCCCCCACAACCATTCATACCCCTCTCATTAGTGTTACCATAAAAGAGGTTTTCACCATTGAAATTCTAAGTCAGAGTGTGGTAGCTGCCTGACAGTCCCTAGTGGCGGGGGACCATGTGCCCTCATGAAGCTACTCTCTGAGTAGGGGACATGGAGTGTCTGCGGTGAGAGAGAAAGAGGGGAACTCGCCATGGTTGGACTGTTTCTATGGGCCCCACAGCTGGGCCACGCCATGCCTTTCTATACGGTCACTCTATGGTTTTAGGTGTGGTCGTGCCAACGGCTCGGCGTCACCTCCGTCCTGCACTCCCCGTCCTCACCGTGGTTGCAGTCGGAGCATTTATGGGGCTATGCCTGCTCATCCCACACTGGGCCTCCTGCCTCCATGTGAGAGGCAAGCGTATTCCAAATGCCTGGGATATAAACAGTAGAACACAATGAAAAAGAAACTGTGACAAAGTGCTAAAGAGAGAAGAAAGAAGAAGAGATTAGTTGTCAGTCTGGCCCAACGAGGCTGCCAGGAGAAGACTCCATACTACTCGTGCACTTGCCACTTGGGTCTGCCATGGTGCTCAGGCACGGCACACATTATCTGATTTTATATTCATTCTACATATGAGAAATGAGACCTACCTGATTAAATAAACTTCTGAAGGCCAGAGAGCAACCCCAAGACCCATTCTTACAGGCTGAGTCTACAGCTGGGAAATATTAAAACTTTTCTCCCCTTTACTGGAGCCTGAAGTGTGGGGAGTAAGGAAGCTTGTTGAGACTTTACTAGTGTTGGATTTAAACTGTGAGGAGATCTCCAGAGCTTGTTCTCCCATGACTTAGCAGTACCCACTTCTTTCTGAGAGCCCTGCTTTGGGTTTCCATGTTAGCACCACCATCACTCTTTTAGGTGGTATGATTTCTAGGAGGTTGGCAGCCCTTAGGTTATGGGTCATGCCTACAGCAGCAAACTTCTGAAATGTTCCTCTTTCAGAGTCAGCTGGGGTCCCTGGCTGTGTAAGGCTTGAGTCCTGGGAGGAAAGTGGTGAAAGATGAGGAAGGAGAAAGGCAGGGGAGAAAAAAACCTTCTCTGCCCTCTGGTTCCTGGTTTCCCAAATGGACGTCACTCCGTGGGAGATTAAAGACTGGAATAGAGGCTGCTGACAATCTTCCTGTTTTTGTAGGAAACAGTAAAGCAGCCCTGCCCTTTTCATAGAAGGGGGGAAGTGGGATAGGTCCCCAGGTGTCTCCCTAGGGGGCCAGGCAGAGCTGGGATGCCTCTTAGAGCCCCACCCCTGCCTACAAGAGGCACTTTCCTTTGTGACTGAAGAAGTTCCCATTAAATCTGAGTGGTGGGCCTCTGGGGAACAGGCCCTGGGCCACCAGCTGGCCCTCCCTCCCAGCTGTGCTTGTGGGCTGGAGGAGGATGCTAGAGGACTTGAGTGAGGAGGGCTCGGCTCATTCTAAGGACTGAGGACAGAGCTATACTTACTACCATCATACTTCTTTTATATTTTTAAATTATAATTTAAATTACATTATAGAAAGTTTACAATATATAGAAAATAATGTCTCTCCTAAGCCTGCTAGCATCACACACCTGCTGTTATCATTTTGGAGTATACCATTCCAGGCTTTATCCATACCTGTTTTTCTACTGTTGTAATGATGCTACTGAATATACAGTTTCTACCCTCATTCTCTCCCCCTTGACATTGTACGATAAGCCATTTTCATCGGTCATATGACCATATTTACTTTTTTACTGAGTATAAACTGCAAACAGTAGAGCCCACAAAGTACGCTGTTAAGTGAACAACCTGCTGGTTTTTCATATGCGTACACAGTGTAACCTTCACATTGTAGGTTTCCTCCTGCCCCTTACTAGTAAATCTGCCCCCGGTCCTCACCAGAGCAGGCTCATCCTTGCTAAAGGCCCTAAAATATCCCTAAAATGTCCTCAAGTGTCTGTGCCATAACGTACTGAATCCTTTCCTGTTGCTGGATAATGAAGTTGTTTTCAGTTGTTGATTCTTACAAATAAGATGTGCTTTTTAGCAACATTTGTGCTGCTTATCTAGGAGGGAGAGTTCATCTGCAAATGGTCAGCACGTGTCTGTGAAAGCTCAAAAAGCTCCATAACCATTCATTTGGTCTAATTAGAAGCCAGGCCGAACCTTTTATTGTTTGGAGGAAGGGAGAGTTGGAGAGGAGAAGATTTATTTTGGATTCCACCTTCGACTTCAAGGTGTATCTGTGTGAGGAGAGACAATTTATAGCTTTATTTTTAAAAAATTCCTGGCCACTTCTTTCTCTGGTGCTTGAAGGGATCTGCAGTTGGCAGTGAGGACAAAGAGAAAGGTTTGGTTGCAAACCAAGAAGGCACCATGAGAGAAGAAGGGGCTTGTACAGGAGCCAACTGAGGCTTGTTTGAAAGCCAAGAACTATTGGCTTGTCATTTAGACATGAATCAGAAGTGAAATGTTTGGGCCTGACTAGGCCAGAGAAGTTCTGGAAATCGAGAGAGCAGGCTTGGAGGGGGTTGTGTCATGGGGACCGGGAAGTCTGTGGAGTGGAACTGCAGCCTCCCAAATTTGGAGGAGACAGAGGGAAGGCGGGAGAGACTGGAAAAAGGGGTGCTGTCTTTGGGTTAATGCCATGGGGGATTTGGCCCAGACTCAGCAGTTAGATTAAGTTTCCGAAAGCACATTCCTGAGCAGAATGGGGGCTGTGTTTTACTGGTTGGCTGGTGTACGAGGGAGGCCGAGTGGTAGAAGGCATTACTAAAGGCATGGTTTGCGTTTAGAGGCAAGGCTGGGCACAGCGTGCTGGTGTGCACGCACACACACCCACACTCAGCACTTGAGACTTCCTTTTCCTCTGGCCTCTTCTGCATGCGTTCAGACGTTCATTCTCAGACAAAGCAGTTGCTGTGTGGCCTACCTGGCAAGACTCTGCTTCCTGCATCTTAGTGAACTCGAGATTGCCGGGAGCTTTCGATGATGGGGGCTAGGACCTGGCTTGAGTATTTGGGGTGTGGAGGAGGCCTCTAGCAGAACTTTCCTGGTTCAGACCGCTTTTACTCTGATGCTAGAGGGTGGGGGTTGCACTCGGACTTCGCCCCTAGCTGGTGACATCAGCTTCTGATCTTTAGGTAAACTAGAATCACCTGAAGAGTCTCATCTGTACAGCCCTACCCACTACTCCAGGTTGTCCTGACCGTGTGGATTGCGGCTGTCATCATGCTCTGTGGAGGTGCCCATCCCATTCTCCCCTGTGGAGAATTTTTTCCTGTTGAGCCTAAACTTTATTTGTGGTCAATCTCTTGCTGCTGCCTCACTTCAGACCACATTGTCTAATTCTTGCTTTTTGAAATGCTTTTGACTTTAATCTCCTTTATTCTTCTTACCTTTCTTTTCACAAGCTTTAAACCAGGAGGCAACCACTTGACATTGCTCAAATGTTCCCACTTTGTGCACAGAACCAACAGCAGATCTTGCCAATGGATACCATATTCCTTCTTCTTAGACCCTGAGTCAGTCTTAGAATTGTTCTCACATGGCATAACAAGTAATCACAACCAGTTCACTAGAGCAGGTATACAATGTGAAAGCTGTTTTCCACCCCTTACCTCTAATAATCTACCATTCAAATAATTATTCCTACATAATTCTCATTAACTATTTTCTATTTTTTTATTCCTTAATTCTCCCAATTATCTTATCATCCCTAGGTCCCAGCCAAGATTGGAAATAAAATAGTTGGTAACTAGGTAATAATTCTATATCTGGGAATTTTAGCTGATGTGATGTTTTAAACTGATGTTGGTTTGAGAGCAGATCTTTAACCCTTCCGTAAGGCATTTAAGCACTAAGAGCAGACACATACTCCTAAATTATCCTCTCTGGCATTGGAGATCAGAAGGCAAGGCAGCTGACAGGACAGGAAGGAGTTTCGCGTTGGCAGCTACCTCCATGACTCTGACTTTGAAGAAAGGTCAGAAGGTGACAGGGGCCCTTCGTTACCCAAATTTAACCCATGAATTAAGTGAAGAGACAAGTTAGTATAATGGAAAAAAAGTGAAAAACTGGAACAAAGGCCCAAGTTTGTTTTAATTCTGCCACTTTAAGAGTTAACGTGAGTTTGGGCCAGTCACTTAATATCTCAGATTGCCACAACTGTGAAATGAGCACAGTAATAATTACATTATCAGTTTCATGGGCTTTTTGAGGATCAAATAAGAGAATATATGCTAGTAATATTTTGAAGCCAATTATCAATCCCAGGCTTTATTTATTCACCTATTTGGTCAATAAGCATTTATAGAACATTTTCTTGCAGGAGTCTCTGGGTCCTGTGTCCAGCCCAACTCCATTCTGGGAGCAGCCCCTAGGAAGGCAAAGCTTCCAATCATACCCAGAGCCAAGAGAGAAGACTGGCTGTTAGGAAGAGAGAACTAACCCATTTCCTGTGAATTTCTTAGCTCCTCTATACACCTATTTTCTAACTCAGAGTCTCCCAGCTGCCTTTCAGAGCAGCCCATAGCATCACTGCATTGTCATCACTGTAATGCACAGAGATATCCATTTCTGCATCTGTTGGTTCAATGCTGCCCATTCTTCCAGCCAGTCATTGGTTTGCGCTGGCAGGCCGGGATGACCCTGGTTCTTACCACAATGAATTCCACAAACAGAAGCCATGTTTCTTTTTGCTCAACTCCCCCCAACTCTGATTCCCATCAGACACTTCCTTAAGGTCTTCTAGGCTCTGACCCTGAACTGCAACAGGCCATTAAAGACCATTGTAGGCATCTCTTTTCTTAAAGTATTTCTAGCTTCCTCTATCCCTGTTTTAGTAAAGGCTTTCCAGAAAAGCAAAACAAACAAACAAACATACATACATACATACATACATACATACATACATACATACATACATAAAGAGAGAAAGAGAAAGAAAAAGAAAAAGGAAAAAAGATGAGGGGGGAGGGAGAGATAGAGGGAGAGATTGATTGACTTTAAAGAATTGGCTCCCATGATTGTGGAGGATGGTAAGTCCATAGTCCTTAGGAAAGCCAAGCAAGCCAGAGAGTCATACTTCCCACTTAGGAAACCATCCATTCTCTACTGAGTTCAATATTTGGATGTTTTAGAGATTGGTGTCCTGAGAATTGGGGAGCGTTTAGAATTCCCAGCAGCACAGAGAGACCTAGTCCCTGCCATTGATAGTCTCATAATCCAATGGGGAAGATGGACTAAAGTAACATGTTAGCCATGAAGCAAGCCAAGACCACGAGTTGCTTCACAGAGATGAAAACAGATTTTAGTGGGAGTTAAATCTAACAGTGAGTTCAGACGAACAGTGATTCAGTTTGGGGGACTGGGGAAGACTCAGAGTTGAGCCTTGGAGAATGTGTGGGGGACAGCCTTTATCTCTAATATTTTGAGTCCTCACATACCTTCCTCAGACCTTCAACAATTAAATTCAGCTCACAGCATTGTATACTATACCTAAGTGCAGTACAGTTTCTGGGAAGGTGCAGATACTACTATAGTGAGTTTAATTTTTAATGAGGTATTTTTTTGGTGAGTTCAATCAAATCCTTAATCTAGCCACCAGGTGATTATCTCTCTCTTGCTGCTCATCCTGTTTCTCACTTCCCCTGCCTTGTTCCTCACTGTTTTTCAGAGAATTATATTTTATGATTAAGAAAGGACACCTTAGAGTGTTTTTTCCAACATCAACACTCTCTCCCAGTCTAGTTCAGCCAGCCAATGACTCCTTGACAAAACAGGAGGGAACCATTTATTCTAAATTTGAAAAACATTTGTTGTCAGCTTGGATATCTCAGGGAATCCTCTGCAAGCCTTTTGCTTTGGGATGAAGGGGTGGCGATGGTGGGAAGAAGCGTTAGGGAAGGAAAGAAAACACAGGTGGCTTCCTGAGCTGCCCCAGAAGGGGAAGGGAGTCTGCAGCTGAAAGCTGGGCTGGAGATGCCAGGCCAAGTGGGAGTCTACTTTGCCAGGAGAGACAGACAGTTTCATATGAGGGTAGTTGGAAAAGAAAAACTAGCTTAAGCTTAAAATGTAGCTGCTTTGTACTATAAGTTTTGTGTGTTTTACTTTGCCAGTTGGACAAGAAAATTATTGAGAGCTCAGACCCAAAAGGTGCTAAACAACTTAAAATCTAAATAGGAAATGACCAAAGAATATCATAGTTTTAGGCCAAAGTCACATTAACCCTTTCTGTTTTCCACTGGATATAAGCAGAAATTAACACCTCACAAGAATTTCCCCCCATATTCTTGTGAAGTTTTCAGATGACACTGGCAATGTTAATCTCATCATACCTAGAGGGAGGCCCAGACAAATGCATGGTGTAAGCTCTGCTCAGGGTATCTGGGCAGCAGGTGTCTACCCTAAACAGCCAGGGTTCCAATTCTCTATTTAGTAATGGTCACTATTTACCAAAGGAAGTCCTTGGGTCCATGGTGCATCTTCTACCAAGTACACACTTAGAACTCTTAATGCACCCTACTCTTTTTTCACTTGAATATATTTCTTGTACACAGAACCATATGTTAAATAAAATTCTAGGTCCATTTTCTAAGGGAAAGGGAGGACCAGCTAGTATGTTAAACAGAATTACAGATTCAGTACACCAGAGCACTTCGAGAAACATTCTGCATAGGAAGATGAGAGAAGGATTATAGCAGTGCCCCCTTATCAGAGATTTTGCTTTCCATGGGTTTAGTTACCCACAGTCAATTGCAGTCCAAAAATATTAAACGGAAAAATTCTAGAAGTAAACAGTTTATGAGTTTTAAGTTGCATACTGTTCTGAGTAGTGTGATGAAATCTCATGCCATCCCACTCTGCCCCACCCTCAACATGAATCGTCACTTTGTCCAGCGTATCTACACTGTTAGCCACTTAGTAGCCATCTCAGTTATCAGATCAACGGTCACAGTCCCGTAGCACTTGTGCTCAAGAAATCCTTATTTTACCTAATAATGCCACATTCATATAACCTTCATTACAGCATATTGTTATAATCATTCTATTTTATTATTAGTTTTTACTGTTAATCTCTTATTGTGCCTCATGCATAAATTCACCTTTCATAAATATGTATGTTCAGGCGCGTGCCACTTAGCGACAGAGCTATGGTCTGAGAAATGTGTCATTAGGTGGTTTCATTGTTGTTCGAACATCAGAGTGCACTTATACAAATCTAAAAGATGTAGCCTAGTACCCACCTAGGCTATGTGGTGTAGCCTATTGCTCCTAGGCTACAAGCCTGTACAGCATGTTACTGTACAAAATGACATGAGATTAAGTCAGGCACAAGAGAAAATAATAGAATCAAGAGACGTATGAAGTTGTTTCTGGCGTAATACAGCATACTGTTTATAGGAAACTTTTTAATTAATGGAAAAGAGCATACTCTAAAATAACAATAAAAAGTATAGTAAATACGTAAACCAGTAACAGTCATGTTATCATTATCAAGTATTATGTACTGTACATAATTATATGTGCTATATGTCTATATACCTGACAGCACAGGTTTGTTTGCACCAGCATCAACACAAATACATATTGTGTTGTGCTATGACATGACAGCTACAATGTCACTAGGAGACAGGAATTTTTCAGCTCCATTATAATCTTATGGGACCTCATCACATATGCAATCTATTGTTGACTGAAATATCATTACACAACACATGACTGTATAGAAAAAAAAGTTGTATAGATACAATTTGGTACTATATGCCATTTCACGCATCCACTGGGGGCTAGGTTATTGGAACGTGTCCCCCATGGATAGAGGGGGACTACCATAATTAGTTTGCTTGAAATCACTGGAATCCTTTAAAGAATATGATGCAAGATGATTCCTTTAAAATGAACAAAGAAGAGAGTAAAAGAGTCTCTTAAACCTCCCCCATCCCCACTTTTTCTCTGTGTGGAAAAGTTTAGAGATTTCTACTTCAACTTTGTTTTTAGACTTTCAACCATTTTTTAAATCTGGTAATAACCCCAAAAACTATAAAACAGTGACTTCTGTTCAGATGTTCACATCTGAGATAAAAGACTGTTTCTTAATAGTGAGAAAAAAATGTAAGCAAAAGAAAAAAACTTGCAGAGGAAAAAAAAGCATTTTTTTCCTATTGGAAAAATAGTGTTTAATTTTGAATGACTATGTTTCTCTCCTACTTAAAAATATTTGAAGATTCCAGGAATCACAAAATAAGACTCAAGTCATAAGATGATAAACTTAAGCCCATCTCTGAGCCCTACCTCCCACTCTAGACCCAGCAAACTTTGTTGTTTTCTCAGCTCATTGAGCACTCTCCCCTTGTTTTTGAAATGCTCCTTCATCTGCTTGTAGCATCTTTTTATTACCTTCCCCAGAAAATTCCCAACTCCCTTAGGTTAATGACTTTCTTCTCAGTTTTCAAGACTCAGGTATCTTCTCCTCTAGAAATCTTTTCTTGACCCCCTCAACTTCCTAAGTGTCTGGAGTAGGGTCTGGTCTTCAGCTTCCATACCATCCTGGGTTTGTTACGATAACCCTCAATAGCCCACTCCTGCGTGGTTTCATTGCCTAGAGAGCAAGAATGTTGCCATTCTTCGCTGTGACTACACTGCTCTATGCAGGAACGGGCACACAATGGGCCTTCAGTGAATGTCTAGAAAGAGGAAGACTCCAGATAAAATGTGTTTGAAGCCTGAAAGATCAAAAAGGGCATGCAGAAGGTGAACAAAGGTTTGTTCACCAAGCCTGATACTTTAAAAGTTTTAAGAAAGTAAATAAGAAAGGATGAAGCAAGAACTCAGGATGTAAACAGGTTAAAGGTACAAATAGATTCAGGAAGGGTTTAGAAAAACTGATGGATATGAGAAGCACAAAAGGCTCCTTAAAAGAAACTGAGATGTTCAGAGAAAGATTTGGAAGCTTTGGAAGCTTTGGAAGGAGATGCCAGTAAATGTGGCTCCATGTCCTCACAGACAGCTCAGAGACGGTGGGTGTATGGCATTGGTAGCCACCACTACTTTAAGAATACATAGTTCCCACTTGTGTGGGCAGAAAAGTGGGAACCCCTGTGGGCCTACTGGCCTTGGCATGGTGCCCTGCCTCTCCTAATTCTGTTTTTAAGGGTATGCTGAAGTACTCATCTCCATTCTTCCTCTGAACGCCTTGGCCTCCCTTTTCTCTCCTCTCTCTCTTCCTGTATAAGCTGCCTGGCTGCCAAAGACTGTGCCAGGATTCAGCTCTGGCTCTGATGAGTCCAGACCACCAGGATTCACATTAATTTTCCCATTGCTAAAGTTTATAGTTTATATTGGGTTGATCAGAGAAATATGTGTGATGTGGGTTGCTGGCAAGTAAATCTTTTTTTTTCCTTCTTTCTTTCTTCAGTGTATTTTTTCAAACCATTTCATTCCTTCATCTGGTCCAAAAGCAACTCCTCAGTTCTGCCCTACCTCATAGCAGTACTGAAGTCAGATAAACGAGATGGTCTGCAGACATCTTCTCTGTTCATCTGGCTGCCAGACTCAGTGGAGACATGGCTCCCATTCTCGATTGGTCTTCAAGGATTAATCATATTTCTCATTTTCTTCTTATGTCTTTTTTTTTAATAATTGTTTCAAGCCAAGGAATTCCTGAAGCACGAGGCCACTTTATAGCAATTTACTGACACTGCAAACCAGGTTATTTTTATTTTTCCTCCTCTTTCCTCTTATACTCCTTTCTTCATGCCCTCTCTCCTCTCCTGCCCACCTCTTGTCATGACTTTGATCTTTTGCCCTCATCCCCTTGGCTATTTAATCTCTTCTCATCCTCAGCTTTCTACCACTTCTCAAATCTTGGTGCAAATCCTACCTCAACTCAAAGGAAAAGAAAGAAACACAAGATTTAACAAGTAATGTGTTTGGCATCAGCAAAAGTTTTTTCCCCATGGAAACTTTTTTATTATTATTATTGAAATAAAAGAGAGTGTGCCTTGTTTTCATCAGAAAGTATGTTTGACAAATTTTATGTCATGTTTCCATGGCTGTCAGGGGAGAGTTTTGGAGCCAAAATTACTTGTGCAATTGAACAGGCAGAAAAAAAATCCCAAAGAGAGCAAACACATTTACCTACTCTCCCTGCCGGTGAAGGAAGAAGCAGTACTCACTTTGCCAACTCCCTTTCTACATTTCTCTGGAGATCGAAGTAACCTGACCTAGGATGGAATGCTGGTAGAGACTAAGCTTGAGGACTCTTGTGAATTGTTATGTGCTGTTTTTATCTATCTTGTCTATTAGTTTAAAGCTCCTAGTGATTAGGATCAATGTCTTCTTGGTATCTTCTGCGATGCCTGTCATAATAAAATATTCTTCAGCTACTAGCTGGCTGAATGAATGAATCAGTGATACCTGGAAGAATGGTATAGTGCTGAACACTCACTACAGAATATCTTGATTTTGCCAAGTTTTGTGGGCTACAGTTGGGTTTGGTTTCAGTGATCTGTGTGCCAGGGCTACAGACTGGCAAAAGACTTACTCACTACCCAGACTGAGCGGTTTCTGAGATGCTTGCACATCCCACAGCAAACCCCATCCTCTCACCAGGCGCCAGGGGTTCTGACCTAATGAAAGCACCATAAAGTTCCAGCCTTCACTCTGCTTCTGTAATTGATTCACTTGCAGAGCACTTTATTTCAGAGGACTAATCTCGAGGTCATGCCAAGCCATGGTTCCTCAGGTGATTTTGTGGTGGAGAGCAGTGTGGTGATTCTCTGCCCATTGGTGAAGCAGTCTAAGGCAAAGGAGAACCTCTGCACTGCAAGAAACCACATACGTCAGCCGTGCCAAGGACCCTTCACCTTCTCTGGCTCCACCTCCAAGTCCATCTGTAGTGAGCCACAGGCTCTGCCAGAAAAGGTTCCTAGGAACTTTGTACCTTTGCCATCTTTCAAAAAGGAACTAAGATGCAGGGAAGGGCCACGAGGTCAACATGCCACTAAGGAGTGCTCCATTAGAGCAAAGTCTTTCTGTCATTTGTAACATTAGCCATAGACGCAGCAAGCCACCAGAAGGACAAGTTGAGACTTGGATGCCATGAGAGGTAGTGAGTAGAATTATCAGTCAGCCCAGAAACTTGCTGATGGCAGTGAGGCTACTGAGACATCCCAGCAGCATTGCCAAGGGAGCCCACTACTATGTCCCCACAATCTGGTGGATCTCATCCAAACCTCAGCAGATGAGTGCAGACTTGTCTTGTGATTCCTGAGAACAGACAGGAGGGGAGGACAGGACTGTCTATATGTGAGAAATGCCTGGATGGGTAGAAAGCCAAGGTTTTTTTAAGCATTCAGCTGAGCTCATGGACATGGGAATGTGGTAACTCCATGCAGCCTCCAGCCAAACGTGCTGTCTTACTTAAACACAATTAAACTTTGATTTACAGCCTTAGTGAGGACTCAGGAGAAGAGGTTGGAATGAGAAGACTCCATGAATATGATTAAATTTATGGACTATACTGGGGATATTCTGCTAAGGCACAATGTACTCTATAACTGGATATGTAAATTCTATGAAAATTGGGGGAATGGGCATATAATTAAGATTTCACAATCTTACATTAAGAGAATGCATAAACATACACCAAAATTTTTAATTTAGTTCATAGCTCTACTGAGCCTTTTATTAAATAAAGAAAGGTTTGAAGCTAGAAGTTAGTAAGAAATTCAAAAGGAGCTCAAGATAAAACTTGTCAATTTGTAGTTTTGCATGTGATCTTGGTAATTGCAGCAACACTCACATGCTTCTAAATGTCTTTTACTTGCCTTTTCCCCACCTGGCCAAGAAGGTAAGTGCCTGATGGATCTTATAAATGTGACGAGGAAACATAGAACACATCACATGATTTGCATCTGAACAAATCCTTGTATGCTATGTATCCAAGGTCCTATGGAAATGATATATCAAAAGATATGTGTTCCCTTAAGAAACTGAGCCGGGTTCTCTTTTCAGCCTGAACTATTAGGGGCTTTCTTAGGAAGCAAAAAGTACTTTGAGAAGGAACGTCAGTAAACTCCAAGATGGCGCCAGTGAGCAGGGCTTTTGACCTGCCAACAGCTGAGAATCAAGAGCGGGCCTATTGGGATTTGATTAGTAGGGACAAGTTAATAAAATAACTCGAAGAATACACAAAGAGGGTGTAAGAGGGGTCTGAGAAAAGGTAAGAGGATTAAAGCTGCAAAAACATTCTGCTAATGGATTTCTCAAACACACCAGCCAACAGGCCAGGGCAGGTGTCCTGTCAAACCATTTCCCCATGAAACCTGATCCATCATTCTACATCGAGGCCTGCTAACCCCATTTGTAACTGAAGGGCCCGCCCCTGATTCCCATTGAGGCTCCCTGAGCAGCTCAGGAACTGGCCAGGAAACCGCCTTTGCAGACAAAGAGGCCTGGGAACAGGCTGGTTTCCTTCACATGCAGCCAACTGAATCTCTCTTCATTTGCCTCTCCTGATGGCTGATGAGGCTGTTATTGATCATGAAGTCTCCACCCCTTCCCTGGCCTCCTTCCTGCCTAAAAACTGTAGAAAAGGGGATACTCTGATTTTCAAATCACTTCATTACTCAGCCTTTGATCCCTTAGTGAAATTCAACTTTTGCTCTAGCAGCCAAATTGAGAGTGTTTGTCTAGTGAAGCAAAAGCTAAGGCTTAAGCTTAGGCGACACGAGGTGGGGACAGGGCCAATGACCAAACTTCTGATTATTTGTTTTGAAGACAGGAAGGCTCGCCTGCCAGTCAGCCCTTTTGAGGAGCTGGGTGCCCAGCTGGGGTGTCCTTGGTTCTGCCTGCATGGGCTGTTGTGTACATGTTGGCATCACAACCGAGGAGAGGGGCTGTCTTGCCACATGGCTGACCGGTGCCCAGCTTTGTGCCTCCTCTACTGCACAGCCTTCTGCGTCCAGCCCAGCAGTTGTCAGTGCAGAAGGAGCCATGAAGAGCTTATAGGGGCACGGTGTTTCTAGTATTGGGTGGGTAAGGTGGGTGCCTGGAGGAGTGCATGCTTCCTGCCTAGATAAGCTCTCAGTTATTACAGGGCAGAAGTCTGGGGCCTTTAAGATAGAGATGGCATTCTGATGCCAAAGTCCTTCTAGTTGCTTATATCTCTCTTGCAAAATGTTCTGTTAGATTTAAATGTATTCTTGCTCGAGGCCAATTTCCTTGGAATGAGGTAAAGAAAAGGGGGAGGATGGAAAAATAACTCATGGTAGAGTACTTTTAGATTCATTGGACCATTGAAGAGAGTGCTTGTCAGTGATGGAGGAATTTTCCAGATGCCCTTGAGCTTTGCACACAGCTTCCTGACTTGGCAGGTACAGTGTGCACTGTGCTGAGGGCATTAAAGCCTTCATGCTGTTTAAGTGAATTGTTTTTGAAAGCAGTTAGCAATATTTAGCTACATGTTGAGCACAGTCAATCCACCCTTTCCCACAGTCCATATCTTCCTCCTTCCTGAGAGAAAATGCATGTCATGATTTGGCTGAGAGGCTCCACCAATTTGTGTAATTTGTGGAGCCCAGTGCAAAATGAAAATGCAGGGTTCACACGTTAAGAATTTCAAGATGGAGACAACAAAGCATGAAACCAAGCAAT
This sequence comes from Macroglossus sobrinus, assembly GCA_004027375.1. Classification (NCBI taxonomy): domain Eukaryota; kingdom Metazoa; phylum Chordata; class Mammalia; order Chiroptera; family Pteropodidae; genus Macroglossus; species Macroglossus sobrinus. The sequence goes on along the minus strand of PVKZ01000357.1, from coordinate 683,333 downwards.
GGCCCCTTCCAAGCAAGGGGCCCTGTGTACCTGCACAGGTTGCACACGCATGAAGCTGGCCTTGGCCTCAGCGTTCCCAACTATTTATTCAACAGGATTTAGAGAGCATTTGCTATATCCTGAGTACTGGGCAGAAGGGCTTGGATTGGGGGTATGGAGTGCAAAATTAATAGGCTGCCTATTAGAAATTTATAATTTAGTTAGGGTCAGATACTACACACACAAAATTAATGACAAAATAATTCTTTAAAAGCCCATTAGGCCCTAAGGCCACCCAAAGGAATCCATGAGAGATCTCACATTGACCCAAAGGCACCACTCGGTCAGCCTGGAAAGTGAAATGGGGCAATAAAAATGAATTGGGCAATCAATCCGTCATTTTTGCCACACCACTCCATGAACAGCATGTATTTCTTACTCCACATTTATTAAACCTATTTTACCTTTTTCCTATGACCCTGAAAGTAACATTCTCGAAACATCCTATTTTCAAAATAGCCACACTTAGATAAAAGGTTTGAAGAAAATTTATTGTGCTAGGCCCTTACCCTTGAGGTCATGATGTAGACCAAACTCAACTAGGAAATTTGAGTTAGCAGGCAACATAACTGGGCATCTTGTACCTGATTGAGGGGCCCAGTTCCAAGACATTCATTCAGTCATTCAACATTTACTGAGCCTTTACTTGGGCCAGGCCCTGGGTAAGATTTAAAAAACATATATATGAAGGAGGTTTGGTCCCTTGCCCTAAAGAGTTCACAGTCTGATATTGTAATCAAAAGGACAATGATCCTTTCATAGAAACAAAAGGGCTCTTCTGCTTGGCTGGACTGAGAGCTTCTGGAAAGTCCATTAAGTGAGAACCTCATGACCTCACTGAGTGCCTCCTTCACCAGGTTCTCCTTTGGTGACAGTAGTTTGTTTTCGGTAATTATCTCTTCTGTGAGAAACCTGACCCCTCCCCCCGGGTCTTGTTGCCTTCTCTGGGTCTCCAGTGGAAATAACACAGGCAGGTGGGATCTTGCAGTGGAATCACAAGCTCTGATGGTATCAGTTCTCAGTTGCTGAGCAAAATTTGGTGCAGTCAGCATTCAGTGAGATTGCCTCTAGGGTATTTTCTAAGTACTTTTATGAAGAGAGTGGGTAAATATTTTCATCTCCCTTATCTTACTTTCCATTAGTTTTATTTCCTCTCGAGTTAAATTCAGCTGTAATTCTCGAACCAAATTTAGAATATCGTTTTGTTACACAAATGGTCCATTTTGTTCAGTAACATCAGTGGTTTGGCTTCTACAAAGAGAGTTTTGTTGTTTGGACTGTTGGATTGTTTGTGAAACATCCTGCTTTCATTCCAGATGGATCTCCATCCTCTCCCAGTTTAGATCCCAGTCTTCCTGACATCATGCCAAACCTGGAAAGATGGCCACCGTGCTTCCAGAGACCCTCAGCTCTCCTATTGTCCACTGCCATTAAGCCACACCAGGGAGATGCCTCTTTGCCTTAGAAAACCCTTACGGCATCCACAGATCCCCACTCCAGTCCTGAGAAAAGATTATCCATGACGTGGAGTATAGGTCCTGGGTAGCAGGAATCAGCCTTCTGGTTATAACCATGGCTGGCAATTGCGTAGAATCTCGGGTCTCTCACTTTTCACTGTGGATGTCTAAAAAGAACCAAGGGAGGCTGTTTTTGACTGAACTAGAGAAAAGACATCAGCATTCTCTTTCATTGTTCTCTTCAGTTTCCATTAGTTGATCTGTGCCAGGAAATTTATACCTTGGCCATGACCTGTTTTCAATCAGGTTCGGAAGGGCCAATGGGCCTAGCCAACTAACCCCCATGTCTCAGTGTGATAGAAGAGGCTGGTCTGTATCACAGGCACCTCCTGATGGAATTCTCTGCATCAGGAGTCCCCAATCCCCAGACCACAGACCTGGTCCATGGCCTGTAAGGTACCAGACCACACAGCAGATGATGAGTGGTAGGTGAGCGAACAAAGCTTCATCTGTATTTGCAGCCATTTCCCCGCGCTAGTATCACCACCTCAGCTCTACCTCAGATCATCGGGTATTAGATTCTCATAGGAGCACTGGTCCCTGGTACCAAAAAGGTTGGGGACTGCTGCTCTACATCCACCCCCTACCACTGCAGCTTACATATACCAAGTTGAACTCCCATGCAGTGATGAAGGCCACACATTCCATTTTATACACTCTCATAGATGACAAAGGCTAGAAGAAGGACTCAGAGCACTCCCACAAAGCCCCAGTATGTAAGGTTCTACAGCTGTTTATTATGACTAAAGGCACCCAAGACAAGCCACCCAGAAACACTGCATGTCTCCCCCATTGAGGCCCAACCAGCACCTTCCCTTCTCTCTACAGATCTCCAAGACTTCAAGCTAGATGCGCAGCATGTGATTGAAGTAGATGAGGGGAACACAGCAGTCATTGCCTGCCACCTTCCTGAGAGTCACCCAAAAGCCCAGGTCCGATACAGTGTCAAACAAGAATGGCTGGAGGCATCCAGAGGTGAGTGAGCAAGCAGGAGCCCACAGGCCAAGGCCAGGAGGGAAACCGCACTGCTTCCCAACCCATCAACATCTGACAGCTCCCTCTTCATGATGATTAGCCATCTTTGACCTTGGTATTTAGCCCATAGGATTCTAAAGGGATTATTATGGAGGCCTTCTGTCATGAGGAATTTCTTCATCTTTTGAGGCCCTGGAAGATGTCGCTGAGCTGCCTCCATTTGATCAGGCCTCTCCGCACAGGGTTCCAGATCCTCTCCGCTTGTGAGCTCCTGGCCCTGAGGCACACTCAGGACAGCTGTCTGACAAACCCAGCCATTCCTGCAGCTGTGGGGTTCCCTGTTGGGAGGTGGAGCTCATTCCCACACAGCAGAGCATCCTTTTTAATAGAAGTTGAGTTTTTCCCTCTCTCCATTTTCCTGGTAATGCAGCTATCTTAGCTATCACAGCTTCTTGCTCAGGCCACAGTGGACATGACAGCTGGCCCAGGAGAGGACAAGCTTTGGCCCACAAAGTTCCAGCAGAAAGAGGGGATGTCTCTTGAGACAAAGTCAGCTTAATCCACAACTGACCCTGCACTCAAGCCTATGCAGACCCTACCTGACTGGATTTCACAGCTCAAAATGTTACCTTTTACAAAATCCTATAGATTTTAAAATATTTTTATTTGCTTTTTCTGGTTATGAAAGAAATATGTGTTCATATAGAAAAATACAGAAAAGTATTTTTTGAAAGAGTAAAAACCCTAATCCCACCCCTCAGAAATAAGTGGAAACAGAAAGAAGAACATTGATCCCTACTGTCCCCAGTAGAAGCCTGGCAGTATCTCCTAGAGGAGACTTGCCCATCCCACAAGGGTCAAGGGTTTTTCCCATTCCATCTGACATTTACCTAAGCAGCTCAAACCTAGGGCAGCCCAATGGCAAGCAGGCACCAGGCTCAGTGAGCCCAGAGTACAGGGGAACACCACAACTCTCAAGGCAGGCTACCAGGAAGTTCAGTTACTGGGGTGTCCAGCACCTGTGAATCTGTCTCCTTTTGAAAGAAGTTGAACATAGCCCTGGGGCACCACCCTCCTGGCACCCCTGATCCAGGAGCAGATACAGTCTAGCAGGCCAGTGATGAAGAGGGATTCAGTGGCATCCATGCAGAGGGCAGTGATTGGGGGTTAGAATATTCCTCACTGGTTGCAGAAATTCAGTAGGGAGGTGGCTCAAAGCTGTGCCCATGACAGAGACTGATGGGAAGTTCTAAAGTCATATTCCCTCTCTCCTGGTGGCTTGTGTGAATGATTATCTCATCTCCCATGTATGTAGCAGGGCCCTCAATCCTTACAGTGGCTCAGAGGCAGCACAGGTTAGAGGAAACAAGTTCTGCAAAGTTAATAACCTTGTCCAAGATCACACTGTTAGTACAGGGCAGATCCATAGCTTGAGTCCACATCTGATTGATCTCAAATCCTGCTGTCTTTCCACCCTACCCAGCTCCCTCAAAAGTATAAAATGCTCTTCCATAGACCTATGTACTAACAAGATGGGGTTAGTCAGCCAGCTGGTTTGTTAGCTGGTCCATTAGTTTCATTCCTTGGTACTTCTGTCCCTCTGAGGAGAACAGTATTTTTGGTTTGGGCTTATTGGAACTCAGGGGAGCTGCCCCTGGCTCCTGCCCTGCCTACCCCCACTACCTTTGCGGGAGCTGTCAGATACAGTACTCCAGGTCCAAACTCATCCCATATTCCCCACCTGTCCCTTTCTTCAGATAACTACCTGATCATGCCATCAGGAAACCTCCAGATTGTGAATGCCAGCCAGGAGGACGAGGGGATGTACAAGTGCGCTGCCTACAACCCAGTGACGCAGGAAGTGAAAACCTCGGGCTCCAGTGATCGGCTGCGCGTGCGCCGTAAGGAGCACAGGCTCCCTGATGAAGGGGCGGGGCCTGAGGGGTGCCACATCCCACAGTTTTTCTCCAAGGTTGGGGTGAGGATCTCTGGGCTCAGGCCAATAGGACATTGAGGACTCAAGATTCATAAGTGGCTGGTTCTTCTCCAGCCAGCCCAAGTGCCAGTCCCTCACACCCCTCCAGCCTGACTCAAGGAGGTGGCTGTGCTTACTAGTCACATCAGAGCACTGTAGGGGACATCCCCTTCCTCTTGCCTGTTGAGAGCTTTCTTTCACTATGTTACTTTCAGAGTCAGGGATCAGTTGGAATACGTGGCACTAAGCCCCTGACTGCATTGCACAGAAAAAAATGATGGTGCATTAGTGTCTAGATGAGGCCACCAGGCCTGCCTTTCATGATGCCAGGCTGTGTCCACACTGTCTGCACTGCTGAAGGGTGCCCAACACCTCCCTCTGATGAAAATCCATGGAGGCCCATAGACTCCCCTGTTTACATGAAAACAGCAGCTACCTTTGCTGAGCACCTCCCATGTGCCAGACAGTTTTCTGGGCTCCCTGAATGTCCAGTGAAATGACATCTTACCTGGAGTTAGGTTTTAGAGTTGACACCAGAGGTGTATTTACCATAAAGTTAATGAAGCAAAACTCACTTGCCTAATTTTGTATCTGTAATTTTGGGGGTATTTTTTTCTTAAAGAAGACCTCCCAAGTTATATGACTTTCCAGTTCTTATGAAACCTTATCTTTCCCTGGTTGGCACATGAAGCAAAATCACACATAGTCAATAGGTTTTTTGAAGGTCCCTGAGGAAAGGGGCACATGGAGAGCAGCATACCATTCAATAAATGCTATGTGGTCTCTCCACCAGCATTGAAAAAAGATGGCTGTTTCCTCAGCAGAGCACCCAGTGAGGTAGTTTACTTGCTTTGGAGGACCTCACAGTTTGAGAAATGCACATCTTTAAACCATAGGTCCTGCTCAGCTCAGCAAGAAAACTTTCTGTGAGATACTTATGCAGTGGGAGACACCTGGGTACTGGAACCCATGGGTGGGGTTTGGGGTTGCTATGGATCCTTGTATCCCATCTCATCCTTGGTCTTAGACTTCATTTACTCAATTCAAGTGAGGACAATCACCTCCACCACGTAAATTGTTTCTCTGTCCACCCCCTCAACTTTCTCTCTTGGCCAGCATATATCGTTAACCCATACATATGCTGTGTCCAGGATGCTATTCCACTGCTATCTCATTTCTTCACATAATAGCTTCCTGCAGGAGATCCTTGTCTGCCATAAGGAAACCAAGGCCCAGGGGAGTTAAGTAACTTACCCCACTTATCATAGGCCATAAGCTCCTGAAGGCTGTTTCATTCCAAATCCATGCCTTCTGGGCCTGCCTCCTGAGGCCAGGCCACCTGAGGTGGGACGGAGGAGAACCTCTGCACCAAGTCCTTGTCTCATGTGTTGTCCTTCCCCTCCTTACCCGCTCAGGCTCCACCGCCGAGGCTGCCCGCATCATCTACCCTCCAGAGGCTCAGACCATCATTGTTACCAAAGGCCAGAGTCTCATTTTGGAGTGTGTGGCCAGTGGGATCCCACCCCCACGGGTTACCTGGGCCAAGGATGGATCCAGTGTCGCCGGCTACAAGACACGTTTCCTGCTGAGCAACCTCCTCATTGACACCACCAGTGAGGAGGACTCAGGGACATACCGCTGCATGGCTGACAACGGGGTAGGAGAGCCTGGGGCAGCAGTCATCCTCTACAACGTCCAGGTGTTCGGTGAGTGTCTTCTGCAGACCTTCTCCTTTGCCTTCTCTTTGGCCTGCAGAACCTTTCTAGAATTTGAAAACCACAGACCCATAAAGGGTCACAAGCCTTGTGAGTGGTCACATGCCAAGTGAGTGATGGAAGAATACTGAGAGAGGCAGAGACCCACAGATCCCAGGGACTAGGGAGTAAGGGCCTGGCAGCTCTCTTTATGGCCTTTCCTGGCATGACTGATGGAAGAGACTTGGGACCTTTCCTGACTGGAGCCCCCTCCCCAACCTGTCTGGCTTTGGATAGGAAGATTTAGCTTCTCTAATCCCTGCTCTGGTTTCTCGGCAGAACCCCCTGAAGTCACTGTGGAGCTGTCCCAGCTGGTCATCCCGTGGGGCCAGAGTGCCAAGCTCACCTGTGAGGTGCGCGGGAACCCCCCACCCTCCGTGCTGTGGCTGAGGAATGCTGTGCCCCTCACCTCCAGCCAGCGCCTCCGACTGTCCCGTAGGGCCCTGAGGGTGGTCAGTGTGGGGCCTGAAGATGAAGGCGTCTACCAGTGTATGGCCGAGAATGAAGTTGGGAGCGCCCATGCAGTTGTCCGGCTGAGGACCGCCAGGCCAGGCAAGTGCAGCCCAAGGGCTGAGACTCCAGCTGTGTATTCTCAAATGAAATCCAAAATAGAACCCCAATATAGAAAATAGATAAAAGTGGCTTTTAGTTGTATGTTTAAATTTACATGAACTAACTACAAAGTTGGAAGTGCAGATTTTCACTGGTGAAAATGAACCATTTAACTTTATTTTAAAAACTCATTTCAATTATTTTGCAAAATCTGGGTTCACAGGGTTCCATGGAACCCAGTCTGACAGCCACTGTGCTAGAGAAAAGAAAAGCAAGTGTGTCCTCCTCATCTTGCTTCATTTTCATTGACACTCATACTGATTTAGCAGTTACTGTGTGCTCGGCACTGGGCTAGGTAACACAGGAGATGCCGAGGAACGTAAGAGACCCTGCCCTCAAGAATTTTCTCATGGAGGAGATAAAATTTTTCAAGGAAATAAACAGAAAAATACGATGACAAATAATAAAATGCTGAATCAACGTTATCAGATGCCAACCTCCTGGGTGCAGGAGGTCAGGTTTAGGAAAAATTAGTGATGGTTGACAGAGTCCATGGAGATTTTCTGGAGGAAGCGCCACCTCTCCTGTCCTTTTAGGTTCTGAGGGCATTTACAGTTGGCTTCACAGCTCGCATTTCTCAGTCATTGCAGTGGAGCAGGAAAAGGCCCATGTCGTGCCATAGTGTTAAGATCCCACAGTGAAGGGACATGCCCCCATCCCTAGCATTAGACATGAAAAAGAGGGCACAGGGTTCCTGCACCTTAGGAGATAGTTCACTTAAGACGAGGCTAGAGTAGGCTCAGGAAAACAAGTAGGTTGCAGAGATGCTTGCCTGCCACACGTGTGCCATGGTGAGAAGCCTGGGAATGGGCTTTCCCTCCTGAAGGGCAGGAGCGTGACCCTCTCTCTTCCCACAGAGCCTGGCTGTGTGTTGAGTGGACAGATGGTCATGTCAGATCCTGAGCTGGGGGCTCTTCCTACCCCAGCGGTCTTCTCTTTTTTTCTCCCGGGGAAGGGTAGGCAACAGCTCAGTAGGTGACCAGGGGATGCTGACACCCTCTTTCTTCCCTTGTATTTATCTTCTTCTTGGTCTTCCAGGCACAACCCCGAAGCCATGGCAGGATGCTAAACTAGACACTGCTACACCTCCCATGCCACCCTCTAGGCCCAGAAGCCCTGACCAGATGCTAAGGGGGCACTCAGGTCTCCCAAGGCCTCTGACATCAGTGCAGCCAGCTTCCCTACAGTGCCTTGGAGAGAAGGGGCAGGTGGCTCCTGCCGAGGCACCCATCATCCTCAGCTCACCCCGGACCTCCAAGAGTGACTCGTACGAGCTCGTGTGGCGGCCTCGGCATGAGGGTGGCAGCCGGGCACCCATCCTGTACTATGTGGTGAAACACCGCAAGGTATGCTGCCTGGCATGATACCCACCTTCTCTCACGCTGGGCAGGGGGTCTCTCCCTGCTGGCCATCTCCCACTGAGGCCTGTACCAGCAATCCCCAGTGCCGAGAACAACCTTCTTTCTCCTCCCAGAAATCTGGTTGTGTTGGCATTTGGGGCCCTAAGCAGCCCGGAAAAAAGGCCGTGTGTTTGCCTTCAGGTCTGAGTTCCATGCACTGGTTTCCCAGAAGCCAACGCCACCAGCTTCTAGTCTCAGAGGAGAATTAATAGTCTCCCTGTTAACCATCACCCGTCTTTCCCTCTGTCATTTGTTGATGTTGTTTTGTTTTGTTTTTTAAGCAAAGTAAGCTCTGCTGGGTACATACCTGCAGGAACTCCGGCATGGCAAGCTAGCTCTACAGCCAGGAAAACAAATATTTGTGAACAAGAAGTTTCTCCGAGGGCTGTAAAATACCCGCTCAGTTCTTAGGATTCATCATGGATCAGATTTGACAAGCAGGCATTTGAGTTGAAAACACATCACAATAGTTAAGGTTGTTCAGACCTTAACTATTTCTCTTTGACAGAGGGAGTCTGTCCAGGTGAATGTTTTGGGAGCTGTCAGGGAAGAACTCTCTGGCTCTCACAGGATATGGGACAGAGCTGAACCAGCCTTTCCTCTTGGACAGGACAAGGCTCCCAGGCTGCCACCCATTTTCAAGGCTTTGCTCGGATTTGCTGTTACCCTTTAGGGAAGAAGGATATGAAGTCCCCTTTAGAAAAATGCCCTTGAAAAACATTTCTGTTCATCTCAGGTGCATGTTGTTTTCTTTCTAAGGCCACTAGACAGTAGTTCTTAAGTAAATTTTTAAAAATCTCATTTGATAAGTAATAATAAGTTATAAATGCTAGATTTTATTTTGTATTCATAATATTTTGCTTATAAAAGTACTGTGTGCACTTAGAAGGAAATTTGGAAAATATATGAATGTGGAACAAAAAGCATTTATCAGCTCCAGAAAACAGACAACAAAACTAGCCCTGCACTGCAGAAAATGCTGGCCGTGCAGAAGCCATTTCTCCTGCTCTGGACCCTAGCAGCCCCTCTCATTCTGTTCTTCTCCTTTCTTGTTCTCTGAGGAGACTTTGGGTCAGGACAAGTCCACAGAGACATTTGGTTTGTCAGTAAGACACCTAGGGCAATGCTGCCTCCTAGGTGTGGGCCAGGGTGGGGCAGTTTTCTTTAACCCTTGGCTTTCTGGCATCTTCACACCAGCCAGCAAAGGAGGTGAATAATGTTTTAACAAAAAGCAGCATTGTTTAGCCCAGGTTACGGGGCAGGGCTGGTCTCAATCTTTATTTCCTTGTGTAACTGGACACCTCCATCTCAGAGTAGTAGACAAAGATCAGGGCAAGCCAAATGCTCATGGTCCCCAGGAGACAAGAACCAGCATGAGAGCAAGAATAATATTTTTCAGGCCAATAGGTGGTCATGAAACTGCCTCAGCAATAGGCAGGCTGGCAAAGGCCATGCGTGGTGATCCGGAAATGCCAGGCTGAGACTGCATCTACTGTCTCAGTGTGTGTGACAGTGACTAATTACCGTTCCATTTCTTATTTTCATTTCTGAGCCCAGTGGAAGTGTGAGGCCAGCACTGGGAGAACTGAGGGAGAAGGGGCAGAAGGGAAGTAAGAGGACAGTACCCCCCACTGGGCTAACTTTTTATTAGGACCTGGACTGTGGGGGCACTTGGAGCTATTTGGTGGACATTGCCAAGGCAGAAATTATGTCTTAAAAGCAGTTTCCCTTCTTGAGGAACTAACGTGTCTTAAAGATCATCACATAAGAAAGGATGTGGAAATCAAAACAGCATATGGGTTGTTTTTTCAGGCCCCTTCTCTTGCTGGAGACTAGGAATCATTTAGCTCATTTTCACTTTTTCACACAGTGAAGCAAGTTTCATTTCCTGGTACATCTGCAGAGCTTGGGCTACTGTGTTTGGGTTTCCAGCACCACTGGGGATTCTCAGTTTGTAAAAACTTCTCCCCTTGGAACAAATCCTGGAAGCCTGACATTAATGAGCCCAGACTGTCCAGTTCCTTGAAAAGCAGGTTTTGTTCTACTTGGGAATATCTGCTTGGGGTTAAGAGCTTTCCTACCAGCTGTTTAGTTCCTTCAGCAAACCATAGCTTCAGGTTCCATCAGGCTCTCTGAGATGTGCACAGTTGGCAGTTAAGCCTTTTGTCCTGAAAAGTAGGGTGGGTGAGAGGAAGTAGCCTGCCTCAGCATTGCCTGTTGGGAAGCCTGGAGCTCCTTTATTGTTTTTAAAGAGTTGGGGATCTGAAACCATTAATATTAATCCATAATCATTACAATTCATCCACAGTTTTTAAGTTCTAAGCAAGGATAGAGGGCAGGAGCAGAAAAACTAGGGTTGAAATGGCAGAGACCTCACGGAGTGAAGGAAGTCAGGAGAGGGGCTGGGCATTTATTGGGAACCTGCTGTGAGCCAAGTTCAAAGCTCAACACTACATAAATAACCTAATCAGAATAATCTGAGAGATTTTATTTGCCTTATTTTACAAAGGAAAAGCTTGGGGATCAGAGGGATTAGGGAAGTTGCTTTGGGTTACGCAGCTGGTAAGAAACAGAATAAGGATTTGAACCCAGGATTTTCTGGCTCCCAGATTCTTTTTCTTTCTGGGATATGTTACAATTATGAGTATGCTCTCATGGTTTCTGAGCTCACTAGTGATGTGATATTAGGCAGATTACTCATCTAAGTCTTAATGTCCTCATTTGTAAAGTGAGAATATTAACACCAATCTCTTGGGCTGTTGTCATGAAAGCACTTTGTAGCGCATATTAAGTGCTTAATGCCTAGCACATAGTAAACACTTGGCAAGAGTGGCCATTTCTACTGGTGCTGCTATTTTTATTGCCATTCTCATCTCATTAGAATATAAACTGCAGGAACTATGTTTGGTTCCTTCTAGGAGAGCAAGGAGAAAGAAAGTAAATATGGAGCTTTTCAGGAAGACAGAAGTCTTTGGAGAAATTCTCAGCAATATCAGTCAGCCTTTTGACCTTCCTCTCTAGGTTTTCTTTGATGGGGCCATTAGCTGAGAGATCAGGAAGCCTGAGTTCACTGTCCCAGAGAGGATGGATGTCCAGGAGCCAGCAGGACCAGTCTGCGCTCTACAGCATCACCCCTCCCTAGTCTGGCCTATTCACCTTTCCCTCCTTCTGCCCTCCTGGGCTCAGTTCCACTTTCCTTGTAACCCACAGTCCACCTGTAGTTCCAGGCTGAGGTGCAGGTCCTGACACCAGCCACCTTCTCCAGCAGGTCACAAATTCATCCGATGATTGGATTATCTCTGGCATTCCGGCCAGCCAGCACCGCCTGACCCTCACAAGACTTGACCCTGGGAGCCTGTATGAAGTGGAGATGGCAGCTTACAACTGTGCAGGCGAAGGCCAGACAGCCATGGTCACCTTCAGAACTGGTAATAGTCAGTCATTTCTCCCAGTGTGGGGTTTCCATGGGCCTGAGCAAACCCTACCAGGCTCAGGTGGGAAGCCTTGCTCACCTTGTCCCAGCCATTTATCTTAAAAGTAATCTCTCTTCCAGTTACTGTCTCCCTGTGGTTTGTGTGTCCAGGCTGAAGTCCCACTGCTCAGCAGGAGAGCCACCAGCCGGCCTCTCTGGCATCCCCTACCCTGCCCCCTCAAACAATTGATTCCATGGCAGTCAGACCAAGCTGGGGATCAGACCACACTTCCAATGTCCTGTGTCTTTTGTATCACCTTATCAGACCTCAGGCAGAAAGGACTCTGTGGAAAACAGAGACCTAACACACGCTCCCCACCTTGCTGATCTCAACCCACTTCTACCCAGGGCGGCGGCCCAAACCTGAAATCCTGGCCAGCAAGGAGCAGCAGATCCAGAGAGATGACCCTGGAGCCAGCATCCAGAGCAGCAGCCAGCCAGACCATGGCCGCCTCTCCCGTAAGGCCCCAGCAACCCCAGGGGCAGGGGTGATAAGCAGTCAAAATGGGAACCAGGTCTGCCGCTGCAAGGCTCACCTCTACAGGTTGAATGAGATTTTGGTTCTGTGAATCCAGAAGTCCTTGTGACATTTTCCTGGCATCTCCACAGTTAACCACAATGAGGAACTATAGATTGGAGTTTTCCAAATAAAAACACTGGAGGCTGACACAGGTTGCTGACCCTGTGGGTCCAGAGAGGATGGAGGGGAGAGCAGCTGGCCCATGGTCCTTCATACTCTCACATTACAAAAGTATAGCTTTTAGAGGTCTTAGCTTGAGTACTCCTCCTGGGAAAGGGGAACCCTGGTAGCCCTAGGGAGATCTGATGTGGCCGACAGGGAATGGAGGGCTGTGGGGAGGAGCAGGCCCTTACATTACCTTCACTGATGCAGTCAATGAGACCACCATCAAGTCCAGTTGCAACATGACTGTGTTCTAATCACGCCTCTGCCTCCTGCTTTCTTCTGCCTTCATATATGGATTCCCTCAGCCCCAGAAGCTCCAGACAGGCCCACTATCTCCATGGCCTCTGAGACATCCGTGTACGTGACCTGGATTCCCCGTGGGAATGGTGGCTTCCCGATCCAGTCCTTCCGTGTGGAGTACAAGAAGCTAAAGAAAGTGGGGGACTGGATTCTGGCCACCAGCGCCATCCCTCCCTCCCTACTCTCAGTGGAGATCACAGGCTTAGAGAAAGGTAGGTGCCTGACCACTCACTGTCCTACCTGGTCCCCCAGCTGCCTCCAGCCACTGGGAGGAGAATGGGGGCTTTGGAGGTTCTTATCACTCGTCCTCCACCTTCTGCTAGACTCCCACAGATGCTCTTGGTAGAGTTACCTCAGCCCCACAAGCCCTCCCCCGCTTCCTGTCTCCCTAAGAGTCAAGAGCCATCTCCTGTGTGGCTCCTTTCTGATGAGGGTGGGAGTTCTTGTGAGTCTCTGGGGCCTGCTTTTGGGGAAGGGTTGCCAAGAAGATTCTCTCCAGATCTGGGCTGATGGGCTGTGGGGGAGTTGGAAGGTGTTTTGCAGCTCTTGGGTTCAGTGAGTGTCTTTCACCAGGTACTTCCTACAAGTTCCGGGTCCGGGCCCTGAACATGCTGGGGGAGAGTGAGCCCAGTGCCCCCTCCCGGCCGTACGTGGTGTCCGGCTACAGTGGCCGCATATATGAGAGGCCTGTGGCAGGCCCTTACATCACCTTCACTGATGCAATAAATGAGACCACCATCATGCTCAAGTGGATGGTAAGTGGCCGTGCACAGACTGCAACGGGAAGACGGGCCGTGCTTCCACTGGGCAGAGGCAGGCACGCACTACTTTTCTGCATCCCCTTAAGTGTTCCTCTGTCTGGGTACCTGGGAATTGAGGACTCACCGTCAGGTACCCAGGCAGGTTCAGAGGGGACTTAAAGGCTTTGGGGAAATGGCAGTTTGTTTCTTGTCTCCAAGCTAAATAAAGTAATAAGTGATCTCTACGGCATTCTCCAGAGAGTATTGGGGATATCACTGGACATCATGTCATGGCTTCCAGGGTCCCCCAGTGAATTTTAAACACTAGGCTGGGATAAAATTTCCATCCCCCAGTGGTTCTGCTCACCTGATGATTTCTCTGCTCCATTGTCAACATGTTTCTTCTCTATTCCCTATAGTATATTCCAGCAAGTAACAACAACACTCCAATCCATGGCTTTTATATCTATTATCGACCCACAGACAGTGACAATGATAGTGACTACAAGAAGGATATGGTGGAAGGTGAGAAACACTTTTATGTGATTTACTTTCTTCTGTTGGCAAGGGGTCTCATCTCAGCATTGGTGAAAGTATAAAATCTGGGCTGGTATGACACAAAGCATCTGAGTCCCATATCATTAACTCCTTCGTGACACACTTGGGGTCATCAAGTTCATAAATCCACATACTTCCTTCCCATGGTGATGGGACAGCAGTACCTTGAGTGGGAACCTAGAACATTTCCTTGAATGTTCCTCCACCACATGACCCCTGTGCCAGTCAGTGGCACCAGTCCAGACACATAGCCCCTTCTGAGGCTGCCTGCCCCTGGAGACCAAGCAAACCAGATACACATCCCCCCATGTGACTCTTGATCTCTTTCCCAGGGGATAGATACTGGCATTCCATCAGCCACCTGCAGCCAGAGACCTCCTACGACATTAAGATGCAGTGTTTTAATGAAGGAGGGGAGAGCGAGTTCAGCAACGTGATGATCTGTGAAACCAAAGGTGATTCTCCTGGGGTTTTCTGCTCTCCTCTCATCATTTTCAGCAGACAAAGTCGCCGTTGTGTGTGCCTTGCTGGGTATCCCTTCCCCAGGAAGACTCATTTTTTTCCCAAGTACCCCTCAATTTTGTCATTTTTAACCCTTTTATTCATTTGCCTGTGCCTCGTATTAAGTCTGAATGGGTTTGCCATCATGATGGCTACAAGGAACTTGGGAACTAACTCACACATGAACTCATGGTATAGAACCCATTTTTCAGGTTGGGAACTTTCTATTAACACTTTGTTCCTATGCTAAATCCGATGTTTACATTGGTTGGTTTACTTAATTAAACACAATCCTTTGAGATAGGGAAGAAGCTGAGCATCAGGAGAAGATAGACTTTGACCAAGGTCATGCAGCCAATTCAGGTGGAGCAGGCTCTGGGCCAAGTTCAGCTAACTACAAGTCCATACCATACTCTTTCTCTGCACTAAACCATGTTAAACATATTCACTTAATAATGTGTTAATGGTTTCACATTGATCAAGTGGATAGATATCATTATTTCATTTTGCAAATACTGAAAGTATATATAGCAGGTGTATTGCAAAGAAAATTAGGAGACAATAACGAAGGAATAAGAAGAGACAAGGAAACAACCCATTTTTCCCATCATGGCCACATTCTCTCCCCAGTTTGCATTCCTTTCCATCACGTATTCAACAAATACCGAGCCACTCGTGCACATCTTGCTCTCTTCTATCATGTACAGTGGTGCAAGGAGGAAGATACTTACACAGCTACAAATCAAGTGACACACACAGTGTCCAGGGCAAAGAACAGAGACTTCACCAAGGTTTCATAGTGGTCTTCTGGAAGGATTGACTCTTAAGGCTGGACTGAGGAGAGAGTGGCCTAAGGGACCAGATCAGTCTGCTAGTAACTCCAGATGGTTGGAATGTATGGCACCTGGCAGGAGGACAAGAGAGGGGATGCTCAGGGAAGAGGCCAGGGACAATGGTGGGCACTGAGTCATCGAGGACCCTCCTGGCTGTGAGGTGGAGGAAGGTCACTGTTGGATATGTGTGTGGAAAAGAGTCACTGATGACTATGCAAGAATGGCTGAGGGAAAAGAACAGGGGCTGTGAAGTAACTGTAAAGAGAAGGGATGGATTTGGGTCTCTTTTCTGAGGACGTGTGTGTAGGACCAGGGACTGACAGCATGTAGGGGCTGGGAGAGAGGGAAAGGAGTTCAAGGAGACCTTGAGGTTTTTAGCTTGCAGTCCCACACAGGAGATGTTGCCACTTGTTGATGTGGTGGAGGCCAGGAGAGAACCAGATCCTATGAGAAAAGAATATAGTGAAAGAGACTTACTAGGAGTCTGATTCTTTGGAGACATTGACATGCAAATGTCCCAAGAGAGCAGGTCTCCTGTCTGGTGAGGATCCTGGGCCAAGGGCATTTGGCAGTCATCAGGATGTAGGCTATGTCATATCATGGGAAGAGATGAGAGTACACAGAGAGAGTACAGACCTAATATCTGAGGAGAAGACAGAAAAGAATGGGAAAAGAGAAATGGAAGCAGCAGCAGTTAAAGTTAGTGGGGAAATCAGAAGCCTGTAGTATCAGAAAGTCAAGGAGAAGACGCTATAAGAGTTAACAATGTCAGACACACCCTAATGATAGCAAAACCCAGATGAGAAGTTCACCATCTTGTCGCCTCTGAATTGGCATTTCACAATTACTCTCTGTCCTAGGGAATCCCGACACACTCATCTCCCTTCTCTGTGACCCCAGCTCCTACCAAGTACTTCACATCTCTGAATCTGCCCAGGAAGAGCAAATTCATGAGTAAACTCTTCCATTCCCAGCTCTTTTGTTGGTTTCGTGCATTTTTTATAGTTTCTTCTAAAAGTTCACGGGCTCTTCTTTCAGTAAACCCCACACCACTTATGCCCAGAAGACCCAGTCTGACTCTAGTGTGTGACTCACAGATATCTCAGGTTATATTTTGAAATATAAAGTTCAGTTCTCTTCACCACCACCAAATTTCACATCGAGTGCTGATTTCGTGCTGAGCTTGGATACCACACTCATCTAATAAAGGCCCTGTCTTGTGAGTTTGACCCTCTTTCAGACATCCGTGGATTCAGAATATTTTTTCTTTTTATTTCTTGGGAAAGAAATGTCAAAAAAGAAAAATAGATGCTGATGTGAGTTTTGTTCACCATTACAGCTCGAAAGTCTTCTGGTCAGCCTGGCCGACCCCCACCCCCAACTCTCGCTCCACCTCAGCTGCCACCCCCTGAAACCATTGAGCGGCCAGTGGGCACAGGGGCCATGGTGGCACGCTCCAGTGACCTGCCCTACCTGATTGTCGGGGTCGTGCTGGGCTCTGTCGTCCTCATCATTGTCGCCTTCATCCCCTTCTGCTTGTGGAGGGCCTGGTCTAAGCAGAGTGAGTGACCCTCCTCAGCCCCATTGGGAAGGAGCCCAGAGAGGCGGGGAGGGCCCCCAGTCCCCAAAAAGCCTCTGTCCAGGGAAGGATCAGAGACACCCTGCGTCTCATTCACTGGAGTTCAAGCTCCAGGGTCCCCCAGAGGGCGTAGGGAGAGTTAGAATACTCCAAGACTGGGCCCTTTCTTCCCAAATCAGGGACCTTGGCAGATGGAGGAGAGTATGAAGTGGGAGTTTGTCTTCTCTGCATCTCGAGAGCTCAGTACTTATCTGCTTTCAACTACATTCAATATCTGAAGCTGCTGCTCTGACCACATATTCCTACTTACCTGCCTCTTCCCTCCATACATTTCGTGCCTCTGGGGCCAGGGCTGCCTTGAGCTTTCCCCCTTGTCTTAGGTTAATCTGACTGTTATCCACTAATTTCTGCTTCAAATGGCAACACACTTGCTCAACTTGCCTCACCTAAATATTGCTCCTTCTGTTTGTTCACTACCTCCTCCTACTAAACCCACCCTTGCTTCTCTCTTTTCTCATCCATCTCCCCACTGCAGAAAAAGTCTAGATGTTAGAAAGAAATTGGTGACAGGAAGAGTATTCTGAGAAAGAATATTCTTATTCGTGGGGTAGCATCAACTCCCTGCCTACCTCATTTGGCCTGATGATTGGGCAAGAGTTTTCTGAGATTTATGTGCAACTTTTTCAAGATGCCCTAGGCCTCCTTGGTCTAAGCAAATCTTTCTGTTCTTCCAGAACATACAACAGACCTGGGTTTTCCTCGAAGTGCCCTTTTGTCCTCCTCCTGCCAATACACAATGGTACCATTGGGAGGACTCCCAGGCCACCGAGCTAATGGGCAGCCCTACCTTAGTGGCACCAATGGACAGACCTGTGCCAATGGGGTCCATGTGAACAGGGGCTGCCCTGCAACTGCCTTTGGCTATGCAGGCATGAAACCTCAGCAGCACTGCCCAGGGGAGCTTCAGCAGGTAACGTAGTCCTGGGTATATGGGCAAGTAAAGGCAGGCCTCTTTGGAGGGAGTGGTTGGGCTGCCTTCTGGGGCTTTCTCCCTTTCAGCCTCTAATACTAGGCTGCTAGCCAGGCTTTCTTCAATCAGGAACAGTTCATCCTATTGAAGAATGAACAGCAAAGTTTCCTGGACTCTCAGCCATGGCCTTTGTGTTACTCTTTCTTTTGAGCAGCAGGATGACACCAACAGCCTGCTGAGGCAGACCATTCTTGGCAACGGATGTGGCGTCCACAGTCACCAGATTCCTAGGTAACCAGGCCCCTCCCCATCCCTGCCTTCCACTCCCGAGCCCTAGAGCTTACTTATTTAGGTCCTCAGATCTAGCATCTGTCACTGAAAGGCGAGTACCAGTGCTTTGCGCGGGGATCCCCACATCTGACAACCTGCTCCACTGGATTCTTACCCTAGGGGTAGTTGTTGTGTTTGTAGCTATGATGCCCTTTCTTGCTGTGGAGCATGGGTTGGCCTCTTGGAATCCTCCCCTCACTTGTAGGCCAGAGTAGCCACATACTGCTGGCTTTGCCCAGAGGTCCTTGGACACCTGATTCTACATTCTTTCATACACTTGGGACTTGCATAAAATGAAATGCAGATAGGCTAGAATTACCCCCATGTAAATGATGATGTGGCATCTCTTGATGTTCAAAGGGGAGCTGTCCCTGCCCATCTGAGCTCCGACCCGCTGTGGTGCCCTTGGACAGGGAAGCAGCTGGCCAGTGGGGATACAGGCCCACTCTGCCTATACCTCACCTCCCAATCTGGTCTCATACATGCAGGGGAACCAAGGCTGACCCAGATGAGGGCTCTTTCTTATATACACTGCCCGATGACTCAACTCACCAGCTGCTCCAGACCCACCAGGACTGCCACCGCCAGGAGCAGCCCGCTGCTGCCAGCCAGTCAGGAATGAGGAGTGTACCTCAGAATCCTGGGCCTGAAGTGACATGGGACCCTTTTTTTCACCCAGGTCAGTGGCAGGGGCAGGGCAGGAAATTGAACAGTCTGGGGATTACATGAGGTAGGCATCCAGGACCCAGGGGTGGCTTGGAAGAGGGGAAGATAACAGTCATCAATGGTGATGCTTGGTAAGGAGCCATCCACAGTTTTTACATAGGAGAGACAGAGGAAGGGAAGGTGGCTGGCCACCCTTCTTCCTCAAGGCCCAGCAAAGCTGCAAGGGTATGCCAGCTGGGTCCTTCTTTGGTGTGGCGAGCTGTGTCCTCAAAGGCTAAAGAAAAGGATGCTTTGCAATTTCAGAAAAAGAAGTCCTCTGAGCTCTGCATTTCAAGGCCATTCACAAATTCCTACCACCTCTCATCGTACTAAGAGGTGTTCTCTAATCACTCCGAAATACCTTGCTTTGTTCAGTCTTGTCTCTTAATTAAGAACTAAGGATACATCAGTCATTAAGGAGCCAACTTCTTCCAAACATCATCATCATAACTCTGTGTTTCCACAGAACTTTTTCTGCAAGGGACTCAATGCATGCCAGCCCCGTCAGTGCAGGGCATCCCACTGTTGTCTCCCTTGTGCCAGTCTCTTGGAGATCAGTCGATACTTGTTTGGGTGCAGGCTGGTTCAGAGGCTTGGCTTATTTAGTTTCTTAGCATCCATGGCATAGATGTAGGTCCATGACCCTGTCTCTGGGAGCTGAAATTCTAAATGGCACCTCCTAGAGCCAGACTGAGCATCATTAAAACTGGACTGACTCATTTAGGGGAATGAACTGTGAGTGGAGTGATCATGATCAGACACCATACCAGAAGTGTGGACCAGTGTAACCAGCTGCCATCACAGAGAGACTGACCCATATCACTGAGCATTGGTTCTTGGTCAGTCTGGATTTTAATGTGTCCTAATTTTCTTGCCCCTCAGGACCCCCATGCTGCTTGGGCCTTGTACCGGTTGAAGAAGTGGACGGTCTTGAGTCCTGCCAAGTGGGTGGAGGAGAGTGGTGTCCCCAGCACCCCACAGGGGCCTACACAGGACAGGAGCTTGGGCTTCGGCTCTCCCCCAGCCCACCAGTGCATGTGTCTTTCGAAACACCACCTCCCACAATTTAGACAGAAGCCAGTATTCCAGAAAGATTCTATATTATCATTTTTAAAAAGGGACAGAGAAAATTCGTATTTATTTTTCTATAATAGCCATATTTATATATTTATGCAGTTGTAAATAAATGTATATGTGTTTTTATAATGCCAGAGAGACATAGAGACATAGGGAATATTACCCAGGGGGGGTATGAGAGGGAAAACAAAGGAGCTACAATATAGCAGGAGTCAACCAGGAACACAGACTAGCCAGAACAGACCGAGGAGGCCCGCAGAGCAGCTGCTGAAGGCAAGAATCCTAGGCACACAGTTCTTGATGACCATGAGGGAAAAGCAAGGGCCACAGTACCACAGGCTGGAGACACCTGTGAAGATAGTTGGACTGGTGCTACAGAAAACGTTTTCAGATGCCCATGAGAATAGACTCAGATGTGTACAGTATGTAAGCATTAAAAACCTTCCAGATCAATAATCTGTGGCAACATATCTTTAAAAACAAACACTGTAACTTCTAAATAAATGTTTAGTCTTTCCTGTAACCTTCGGCTTAGTCATATATGAGTCAGCATCTCCTCAGGACTGAGTCTTTGAGTATCTGAAGAAAATATCCACTTGTGACATTTTTTGGATCCATCAAGAGATGAGATCTGGAAAAGGTGGCAGAAGTTTCTAATTTTTTGCCTTGTAAATATTGAATGTCAGTTTTTATTAATGCATAATGCATTAATAAGTGTTTAGACCATGAGGGAGACAGTGTTTAGTAGGCGGGGAGAAGTGGGTTCACAGTTCTCTTACCTAAGACTGAACTTGAGGTAAAACTTTGGTTGTATCAGTAACGCTGTCTATATAGGGGTGTGTGTTGAAGCCCAGGTGTATTCTCCCTTTAGTTAAGTGTTATACTACACGTGAACATGTGGTACCTGATAAAATTCCTTCTTCTTTCCAAAGATACACCAACATGGCCAGAGGAATTGACTCACTAGTTGTTTAAAATCAACATTCACTTACTGCTTGCTGTCCAACCACAAGATCAGCCTTTACATGTGGAACTGGAACTAGATGGAGGCAGACTTGCAGCTTATCGTCTAGATTTCAGTAAAGCTGAATTATGGATGAAATGCCATTTGATCCCCTTAAGAGTGGTCACGCAGACCCTGGCTTCTCTCCTCATGAATGTATAAACAAGATTATAGGAAAGCCCAGGAGTGACTCTAATAGTCTAGGGCAAGTGCACCCTCTGCTGGCCAGAAGAAACAATGCCAACTTTTAGATGTTAAATCTTTCTATCCAACAGGTAACTTGGAAAAATTGTCATTGAGACACAACATATTTTCAGAAAAGCGGTATTTTAAAAATATTTAAAATAAAATTAAGGACTATACATAACACGGAAATGCTATGAAAGGAGAGGTAGAGCAGGTAAGAGAAAAAAGATGGTGTGACTTCAGACCACTTGACCAAAAGCCTAAAGGTCACTTCCAGCAGTGGGACAGGCAGGGCTAATGTTCTCAGTCTTCACTTAGCTAATCCAGGGGGAATCTCAAATCTGGGCTAATGCTCTCAATGATAGTTTTTCTTGCCAATGGCTAAAAATCCAGATAACCAAAACTCAAATTTCCTAAAGTGGGATGTATCAAAGATGCTTCCTTGCAGTTTGAGATACAGCCTTCTAAGACTTCATACTCAATCTAGTTGGTTCCAAGCAGATCTAAAATGATTCCATTCTATAATAAATAGATGTTGGGCACTGCAGTCCTAAGATAACGAAAAATTATTAAAACTACATCACTAGAAGTGGTTTTAGACTTTTAGATCAGTTCACTTTAAAATAACAGGATTGTTGCAGGAAACAAGGAAACTGAACTTCTGGTGAATTTTATGTCAGAAATCTTGGATGAATTTGAGGAAAAAAAGCAAACTTAAAAGGCCCAGCCAGGGGTTTCATCTGTTCTCCTGTGAAGTCTGAAGAGGTGGGAGGATAAGGCCACCTTTCTTACGCAAAAGAGCGATCTCTTCCTTTAAGGCCAAAATCTTTTCTTCCTGGAAGTGGATCAACTGAGTGACCTTCTCTCTCGCTATAGTATCTGCTTTCCGAGGGCCCTGGAAGGCATTGCCCTGTTGAGAGAAAACACCTCTCTATTGTAAGAATCATTTGAGATTTGAAAACTTCCCTGTCCTTGTGCCTTCCAGTCAGTTTAAACAGCCATTGCTCCTTTAAGGAGGCCCACAGACCCTGAAATACCACCATTAGACATGTGTCCCTTAGGGCTATTGAACAACTCAAAATGCAAGTCCCCTGTAGATGAGTAACTCATTAAGCTATCAGTCATTCATACTCTGAAGGGCTCATAACTGGAATCAAAAAGGCAAGGTCCCTCTGTTTTCTATACAGCCCATAGTCATAATTTTTTTTCCCAAACAGGATATCTTTATTTCCTTATCTGATTTCTTCCCTGTCCAGCCCACCCCTGCTCATGCTTCAGATATCACTTTTAGAGAGGCCTTTGCCCTGTGGACTAGTCTAGGATTTCCTGTTCTATGAAAACAGCCACGATATATCATTGTAAGTAGGTTGAACCATTTGAAATTTGTTACTTGGCCACTTTTAAAACTAAAAAAGTGGCAATCTGTTATGGTTCTACCTGAATGTTTCTTTGATCACTGTCTGTGTTAAGAGATCCTGTGCCTCTTAGATATAGGGTGCAGTGTGTCTAGATCTCGTCACTACCCAGTGTTCACCTTGGTGCTTGTTACATAAATAGATGCTCAATAAAATTTGAATGCATGTTAAAAGAAGGGACATGCCATGTACTTAGTATCTACTCTCTGCCAGTTATTTTACATATGCTGTCTCATTTAATCCTCACAACGCTGTGAACTAGATGGCGTTATTCCACTTTTACAGAAATGGAGACCGAGACTAAGAAATTCATGAATTTCTTAATATAGGCCCAAGTCCCTATATTATTGGGGCTAGAAGCAGGTAACCTGAAGCCAAAAAGCCCATGACTCTCACTATGGCAGACCTTCGAAGTAAGTAGAGGCTACTATTACCCATAGCTTCTGCTTCTCCTCCTTTGCCTAACTTCACTTTAGAAGCCATGAAAGCTATATACTAACTTTACCCAGCTTCTCTTCCAGCTAAGGGTGGCTAAGTAGATATAAACAAAATTTTTGCTTTCTAAATGAAAAAGAAGAGGCTGGCCTGTGGATGTGAAACTGAGCTGATGCAATCTTGTGACTCTGAAGGAAACCTAAAAGAATCAGAATCACAGAGTGACTGGCCCCGAAATCACAGGCCCACTAAACCAAAACCCCTTAGTCATTGCCTCCAGACTTCTTGTTAAGTGAGGAAAATGACCCCTATTTTTTTAAGCTACTTTCAACAGAGTTTTTTGAAACTTGCAGCTAAAATGCATGTGCTACCTCATGCCCTGTCACACTAGTTGGTCATTTTAAAGTCACTTTAACTTTTCCCTCATTCTCACTATATCCAAACAAATTTTAGTTATTCTTTTTGGCATGTTTTTTGACACTATCTTCTTGCCATCTCCATTCACACTAGATTTTTGTAAGAATAGTAGCAATGGAGTCAGCTTTGGAGGTAGACAGACCTCAGTTTTAAAACTTACTTCTCCATGCACTATCTCTGAGAGCTATCTTTTCAGAGCTTCCCCAGTTCTATCAAAGAGTATGAAGAAAAGGAGCATACCTGCTGGTTCTGTAGTGTATTCAATCGAGAATCAAGTTTCTTCTTTTCAATACACAAATCATTCATCTGGTGGAGCTTTTTGGTATGTTCTTTTGTCTTCATCATCAGTTCCCATCGCACTTGAGCAATCTTTTCCTACCAGAGCAGGAAGGTGCAAAATTAATTAAATGAATGAAAGAAAATATAGAAAAATGAATGTCCAGATTTAATTAAAACTATTGGGCCAATGGAGTGATGTGCACGTAGGAAAATATAATCAGAAGCCAGTATGAAAATTCAACCAGAAGCAACTGCGTTTGGTCTGGTTTGACTAGAGAAAAGATAAAAGTAGGTAAAAAGGCAGACATTTATGGCACTCCATTCTTGAGGAAAGAAATCAGTGTGCATACTGAGTGTTGGTATTCATTAATTAAAAGAGAGAATGATAATTTAAGTGGGAAACTTTCACATATTGCTTTTTCCCCAGTTTTGGCCCAGGATCCCCAAAATACTTGAATGGCCATACATCTGCTAGTGGCTTTCCTTTGTTCTCTTATTGCTTCAACAAATTACTTTAGATTTCACATATTCTTTCCAGCATTCCCCTGATCAGGACCAGTCCTGTTGACATAAACACTTAAGTAATTTGCTTCTTCACAGCACAATGCCAAATATTGGATAAGAAAAGATGAGATGAGAAAGCACTAGGAACCTCTTCTTTTTTCCTATCTACTGATGAGATAAGACAGTAAACTGGAGAAGTCATAGTGATTTGTGGGTTTATAAAATCTTTGTAAAATCTCCTGCCTTTGAATCAGGCTGTAACTGGGGCACTGCCTCATCTCAATGGCTCTGGGAACAGTGCATACATTAATATCTTCAAGACCCTATCAGCAAAACAGTCCATACCTTGTTATAAAATTTATTACTTAAGAGATGTTTTATAATTTCCAGATTGTGACAGCATGCAAAAGCTATATAGAAACATACAATTAGGATCCTCAGAGTATAGCAGTTTCATTTCAAAAACTATTAGAGCATTTGTACACTAATGTAGACCTCAAAATGAAATCTCTCTGTAATCTCTCATGCCATTTTGCCAGTATATTTACATTCACCCAAGATGCCAAACCCCAGTGTTGGTGTTTTCACTCTAAGACAGACAAGTCCCTCTAACTAAGTGAATGGTGAAGAAGCCAAGACAGGCTTAAGATCACAAGATAATGGGGGCAGGTGGGGAGGGGCAAGTGGGGCTCAGAGACCCACCTCCAGTTGTACAGATGCTTCGCAGGAGCCACTTGTACTCACCAGGATTTCTTGCCTCCACCCAAACTGAACCAAAGTAGATCACGTGCCCTCTCATCCTTACCTCCCACATCTTTATTTCCTTTGCATTCAAAAGCTCCTTTCGAAGTTTTCTGATCTTCAATTCTTCAAGAGTTGTATTCACAGAAAGTGTCTGAAGAGCTTCTAGGTCTATCACACGGCCAAACTTGCTGATCATTAGCTGACGGACTGTTTCTTCCATTTCTAAAAGAAGACAGTGACCATCAGGTTGTTCAGTGGCCTCCATTGTTATTAAATGAACAATACCAATACCAATAACATTCTAAGAACAGCTTTTGTAAGATGGTAAAGGATTTCATGTTACCAGCTGATTTTTCCTCTGTGACTTTTTACTTGCTACTTTCCTTATTTCACATGCCCATTCCTCCATTGTCATTTCATCTACTTCAAAATCCTGTATAAAACAGACTCATTTTTCCCAACTGGCTAACACACCCTGATCTGCCCCTCCTCGAACTGCTAGTGGAGTTAAATTAGATTATGAACTCAGTTTCTCATTTTTTATTATTGATCTCTATAGCATCTAGTGTTTGTTAAGAATAGAGCAGGCACTTAACAGAAGTTTTCATCTCACTCCAAGTAAAAATTTAAATCCTTGTGTTGTTTCATAAGGCCCTACATAATCGACCCTGCCCTGTCCTTCTTATCCCTCCTACTATGTCCTTTCCCACATCTGTCTCTTCATTTATACCAGACATGCTGGCCTCCTTTTTGCATCTCAAGATATTTCAAGCTCACTCCCATCTCAGTTCCCACTGTCTGGAATGCTATTCCCCAAATAGCCACGGGATCACTCTGCCCACCCCATTTTCTGAAAGCAATATGTAAAACCCAAGAAGACTCATTTTCAATACACTCAATTCTGAAGGTGTAACTAAGAGCAGTCCTTGTCCTCTAAACAGAGAAAGCCACATTTTATCAGCTATGTCACCTTTCCAGAGAGCTTCCTGTCCTCTTAGGGACCTCAACACTCTCTTTCCTAGTCCTCCTAGGGGCCTCAACACTCTCTTTCCTAGTCCTTTTAATACTTCTTTTTGACAACTATCTCCAGGTAACATGCAATATATTTTACTTTGTTTATTATCTTTCCCCAGTGTGAGAACACTGGAATACATAAGGAAAATTCCATTTGTGGGGTCTGAGCTCCCTAAGAAAGTAATCTTGTAACAAGACTTTTTCAAGTACCAGACTGTCCCAAAGTGAAATCTGAAGGCCCTGAGGTACAACAAAATAATACAATTCTGCTCTAGTGCAGAAATTTGGTTTCAGGTATCATTGCTAAAGTTTAATTGTAGTAGTATAACTGGTATGGCTGCCATTTTGCACAATCCAGGGAGAAGCTGTTTATTTCTCTTTTTTTGTAAGTCTCCCCATGGACTTATGTAATGTGATAGCCATGATAATCAGTGATGCACATGAAATGGTTAGATTATTTGCACTCATGTGGCTAGCCTGTGGCTGCTGCTTGGCCTCTCTCAGTAAGAACCTTGACTCCCTCACCCCAGGCTAGCCCCATATAAGTCATACCCTCCCCCATGGCAGCCTCATGTACCAGGATATGTACTCCAGTCCTTATCATTCCCCCTGTGGAGTCACCTTAATGCCTGTCTCTTATTAGTCCAGCTAATGTTCACTGGGAAATATGAAAGCTTCTGAAACACTCGCTATCCACCTTCCCTGTGGCTGTGAGCTATGTCCTCCTTGGAATGCAGTGAGCTTATACCATCCTAATACAAGTTCCATACTCTCCTTTTCTTCCTCACTGGGTCTAGGGATGCCAGAAGGGAAACACAAGCTGACAGTGGTGTTTCTCATCACTGTTAAGCCTTCTTTTCTCTGGGTTACAGAAAAGGAACCCATTCTTAGTTTCATATTCAGAATTAGGAAATCAGTCTTTGACCAGATTCACAATTTGCTTTCAGAAAATGGGCTGGGGATAAGAGAACTGAAAGTCACTGAATAAAACTCCCACCACATGGAACTATTTCTTTTTATTTCAACTAAATGAATATTTCATTTTTCTTCACACATTTTCCCAAACTGACTTTACCCAAGTTGAAACAAACTTTCTCATTTTCATACTACTTTATTCCCTGATTTGATGACTAGTACTTTCCAATATAAACAACATTCACATTTAGTCTACAGAAGCCAAAGGAATGTGAAGTAAGTGAGAAACATTAAAACCTCAAGCCTTACACCTGAGGAAATTTTGTGTCTCAAATAAGTGTTATTCAAACATGGAGTACTAGCATGTATTATTTTATTTTATAATCCAGCCACCCATAAGGGCAGAACCATCAGCACTCATTGGAAACTGGCCTCTACATATCCAGGCAGAACCATCAGCACTCATTGGAAACTGGCCTCTACATATCCAGGCAACTTGGATTGGTGGACCACTATATCATTCCCATTTCCTTTTCCTTTTTCATATTTTCTTCTAAAAATCATTATTTGTAAATACACGTAACATAAAATGTACTATTTTAATCATTTTTAAGTCTACAGTTCTGTGGCATTAAGGTAGATGCTATGGTATTGGTAATATTATCTTTATCAAAGTTAAAATACTTCAGCACTTATACATATGTTCCATATATCAAATATTATAAAAAGCATTTTAAAAGATAATTGCACTGCATTTTATACTATCTACCGCAATTCCAGGTAGATTAAAAAAACAAATGTAAAAAACACTACTAAAAGAGGGAACTATATAAAAATATCTTTATGATCTCAAAATAGGGAAAGATTTCTTAAACAAGACACATACACAATGTACAAACCATAAATAGATTAACAAAGTTAACTACGTTAAGATTTAAAATGTCTATATCCCCCAAAATACACTAAAAAACTAAAAAAGCAAGCCACAAACTAGAAGGGATTTGAAGTGCATTCGATGGACAAAGAAAGAATATAGAAAGAACTCCCTAAAATCACTAAGAAAACAAAAAATAGGAGTAAAACATGGGTAAAAAATACAACTGGCAAGTTAGAGAAAAGGAAACACAAATAGATGTATGTGAAGCTGTTTGACCTCACCAGAATCAAGGAAATGTAAATAAAAACAACAGTGAAATATAACTTAACATCTACTGGGTTGACAAACATACTAAAGTCTGATAGCATCAAGCAATGATGACAATATGAAGCCTGGGCAATTCTCACACATGTAGGGGGCGGAGAGCTGAAATGGAACAACCATTTTGGAGGGTGACATGGAAATATCCAGGAGCACTGAAAATGTACACATTCCCCTGTTACCTAGAGCCCCCAATCCTGGGATTTATCTTCTCACACACATGCACAGGGAGACATGTACAAGAAGGTTTTCTGTAACATTGTCTGTAATCATGAAAAATATCCTAAATATCAACAGAAGACTGAAGAAATTACCTTCTTTATAGTCCTACAATGGAATATTATAATAGCAGTTATGGTAAATAATTATTATAGCAATATGAATAACTCTAAAAACTGGTTTAATAAAGTGAACTATAAAATTATATAACATAGTATTTCAGTTAAAAACATTCTAAGTCGTTTCACATATTGTGTGTCAATACATGTATAAACATACATGTGTTCTCACCTGGTGCTGGATCCTGGGGAAGGAGATAGCAGAATATTAAAAAGAGATTGTAACTTCAGTGTTTTATTTTTTAAACTTGGTAGTTATACATGGGTTATTACTATATTACTATATTATTCTATATTTCATTAATATAAAACCTTTTGTAATCCAGAGAAACCATTTCTATGATAAAAGATTTATCTCTTTAAAATAGGAGAGTGATCTTCAATGGTATCAGGAGAAATAGTAAGAAGGAAGATAAGGTGTTGTTTCCTCTTGATTCTTTGATTACTTACTATTTTCAAAGATGGAGACATTTGATAGTTTTCTCTTATCAACAAATATTACTTATGAGGAAATATCAATAAATATTACCAGATAATCCATGGGCTTAGTTACTCACTGTGTATGGTTTTTGCCATCTCTCTCTTTTCTCGAATAAGCTGTTTACGCCTCTCTCGAAATTCTTTGTTAATTTTTTGTTGCTTAGAATTCTCCTCATGGAGCTGTACAATTCGATCTTGAAGCTGTCCCAAGGAGCGATTAGAAAAGACCAAAGTTCCAGAAAGATCACTAGGTATTTCTCCAAATACCACATATTCGATCTAACAAAAACAAAACAAAACCAAAATCAAAACAAAGATCAAATTAAATGTAAAGTCATAGAAAGCATGAGAGGAGCACTTCCTTCTGTTCCTTGTTTAGGTTACTGTCTTTCACCATTAAGTAAGGTGGAAAGCAGGAGGCTGCCTTCAGATAGTATACCACGTTAGACCCCTTTGGGGACAGCAAATCTTCCCACACAGATAATGGCTAATATCTACTTCACAATGACGGAACACACATTTCATGGTTGGTATATTAGGCAAATTGCTACATACAGCTAACCCAGTTTTGTTTAGGTTACACAAAGTAAATCGAATCCAAAACATCGCTGGAGGCAAAAATGACAAAACTGAAAGTGTCCTACTTCCGGCACATCAGAAGAAGGCGGTGTTCTTTGGAAAAGACAATAATGCTGGGAAAACAGAAAGCAGCAGGAAAAAAGGAAGACCAAATATGAGATGGATTGACTTCCTAAAAGAAGACGTGAGTCCACAGGAGCTAAACAGGTTTGTTGCGGACAGAACATTGTGGATGTCACTCATTCATAGGGTTGCCAGGAGGCAGAGCCAATTCCACAGCACCTAACACTGACAAACAACATGTGTAAGGCTAATCTTAGGTTTCTCTTCTAAAACACAGCCTTCTCTCTTTACCTGACAAGACAGTATTTTTCTCTTTTCTCTCTCAGCCTTTTTCTCTCACTGATATGTATCTCTGCATTTACAATTCAAGTGGAGTGTGGAAATAAACAAAAAATATATATATTTTTTCTTTTGTCTTTTCTCATTAATAAGTAAAGATTCAAATAATTATTACATCATTAGGTTATGTCTATTTAAAGATGGTGTAAAAGTAATATTTGTGTAAGATCCAAGATTTCAAACTCTAAACCATTCCATTCTTAAGTCATAGGCTTCTCATTCTCCAGACCTAAAATGATTCAACTTTTAAAGTTGAATAACAGGTCATAGGGAAATACATGTTTTGATGTTATTCTTTTATAACAACCTGAGAATGGATAAGAAATTCTACTTGTTCTACAAGTAGAATTCTCAGCAAAGGATCACTCTTGGCCCCACTAGTGAGCCATAAATTTTATTGTGGAAAAGGCTGGGTGTGGTGGTTCTTTTACTCGGGTGGGACAACCTCTAGACCCATCACCTGGTGGAGCTTGAGTGGAATCACAACCAGCAGTTCATTCAGCCGCTGCTGCTTCTCTCGTTGATAAGCCTCCAGGTCCTCCTCAGCTGCATTCAGATTAGTAGCTACAATTTTGACCTGTGGGAAGCCCCATGAGTGAAATGTTGACAAGATTCAGAGAACACAAACTCAAAGAGGTAAATGAGGGTGTCTTGAGAGGAAGTAAAACATGAGCGGGATTTGCTATTTCGGGGCTGTGGTTAAATGGAGAATCCTGGTCTGCAGCCCAGGAATGTATATTATTTCCTTCCTGCCAAGTCATTGTCCACACTACTTTTTCTATCATTCCCATGTCTTCAGAGTTGTAAAGGTTTTATAAATGTGAACTCAGAAAACATGTCCTCATCTCTCTTTTACTTTTGTATGAAAAATATCTCTCAGCATGGAATGTCTTTGGATGGTTCAAATCTTGTTTGGTCAAAATAAACTCAATAAATTAAAGGGAAAAGGCTCTAAAGTGACAAAACCACTAACTACAGGATTTCTATAGCACATTCTTCATCTCTTAAAAAACTTGAAAAAATTTTAAATCATCTTCTATTGGCAAGAAGAGAAGCAATCTATCAAAAATATTTCTGAATATGAACCAAGTGATGTTGCTCTAGGAAAGAGTGTCTAGGAAGAAAAATGAGCAGAATAGGCAGAAATTAATCAATATGATCATACCAAAAGTTTAGCTCCACCATGGGATACACCCACCCCAAAGTGTCAACGAAGTGACCTACTGGGTGCAGAAAAATATATGAGTTTCTATTTCTAAGTATTTTTTTTTAATTTCTGTTTTTTTGAATGTTTCATCATATACAAAATACAGTTGACCATCAAACAACATGGAGGTTAGGGGCACTGATCTTCAGGACAGTCGGAAATCCACATATAACTTAAGTTGGTCCTCTGCATCTGTGGATTTCCAACTGGGAATCAAAAATACTGTTTCTCACCTGCAGCTGGTTGAATCCACAGATGTGAAACCTAGGGATATAGAGGGCTAACTGTATATATACTGAAAAAATTCTGCATTATAAGTAGACCTATGCAATTCAAACCTGTGTAGTTCAAGGGTCAACTGTATATTAGTTCAATTGTTTATAAATATAATGTAAATAAATATACATTTATTTTATGAATAGGTGCTCCACAACTTTTTTATGTATAGAAATATGTAATCAAAGTTTGGGGACCAATTATTTAGATAAAGGAAGTCCAATGGCTTCCATCATGATGGTGCTCGAAGAAAAAAAAACTGGATATAACATCTGAAATATTTCTTCTCTTGGGAGAAATCCTAAATTATGTCATTGCTATGAAATGTCAATATTATAGCTGGGAGACTGTGTAGCATGTTGGGAGAGGATAAATAGACCTAGAAAAGGCAAACCACCATACTTTTTTGGACAACGTATCATATTCTTTTTTGAGGTTGTCGATGATTTTTTTTTCTTCAACTAAGGCCTCCTCAATGTCCAACCTTTTTTCTCGAAGTTGAAGTGCCAGTTCAAAAAGACCCACATCACAATCTGAAAAGACAGTCAAAATAAAAAAGCAGCCCTATTTGTTATGGAATGAAGTAATACTGTAAGTACGGACTTGGGAGTTTCACAATTATTAATGTCCATTTGTGGATCTACTCTAGTAACTTTTCACTATACTTATAGCTCCACTATGCCGGGTAGAAATTATTAATAATGATAGTAATTATGATACTACTATAGATATTCAGAGCAGTACTCTGAGCCAGGCTTTGTTCTAAGCCCTTTATGTGCATTATCTGGACTCAAGGTTCATAGGTCCTACAAGATAGAAACTAATTGTCTTAATTTAATAGGTGAGGACCCTAAGTCTCAGAAAAGTCATATAGCTGGTATGTGACAGAATAGGATTCAAGTACAGCATCTCTATATTAATTTCCAATAAGCCCCATTTATCCATCAAGCATAGAAAAAGAATATGAAAATATAATATATTACTACAATGGAATTCGGGAACCTTATTTCTAGCCAAGTTCTTTCACTGAACTAGCTGTGAGACTCCTTTCAAGCCATATAAAACTGCTATAAAATAACAAGTTGCATTACGAAAAGTTTTAGCTCTCTTCTGCTTTTAAATATTATGATAAGAAGATTCTTGTTTTCAAAATCAAAATAATATTTAAACTTTATTTGAAATTAAACTTTAAAATTCAATTTAAAATTTGTATGAAATATCTAGAAAAACAAAGTGAAATTTTAAATCAAAAAGAAATTTTTCCTACTAAATCATATGTCTATGGAGACTGTAAGAATATTGGTCTGGATGTTTTACAGTGAAAACTGTGAACATACATTGCCAAGCATTTCTAGAAAATTGCTCTTACAAAACAGGTTTGAAATATGAAAATTTGATTAGACTGTTGTCTATCACCACACACTAAAATTAACTCAAAATGGATTAAGGACCTGAATATAAGACCTGAAACAATAAAATGCATATAAGAAAACATAGGAATGAAACTCAAGGACCTTGGACTTAAAGAGCATTTTATGAATTTGACCTCAAAGGCAAGGGAAGTAAAAGTAAAGATAAGTGAATAGGACTACATTAAACTAAAAAGGTTCTGCTCAGCAAAAGAAATTGTTATCAAAGTAAAGAGACAACCATCTCTATGGGAAAATACATTTGCAAGTAACGCCTTCGATAAGGGCCTAATATCCAAAATATACAAAGAACTCATATGACTCAATAACAATAAAAAAACAAATGATCCAATCAAAAAATGGGCAGAGGACCTGAACAGACACTTCTCCCTAGAGGACATACAAATGGCCTACAAATATGAAAAGATGTTCAACATCGCTAGCTATTAGGGAAATGTAAATCAAAACCACAATGTGATAGCATATCACACCTGTTAGAATAGCAATAAACAACAAGACAAGTAATAACAAATGTTGGAGAGGATGTGGAGAAAAAGGAACCCTCATACACTACTGGTGGGACTGCAAATTGGTACAGCCATTATGGAAATTCCTCAAAAAACTAAGAATTGATCTACCATATGATCCAGCAATCCCTCTAATACTGGGTATTTACCCCCAAAGACTTGAAAACCCATATCCAAAAAGATATTTGTACCCCAATGCTCATAGTAGCATTATTCATGGTGTCCAGGACATGAAAGCAACCAAAGTGTCCTAAAATAGATGATTGGCTAAGGAAGCTGTGGCACATATATACAATGGAATATTATTCAGCCATAAGAAGAGCTGAAATATTGCCATTTGCAACAACATGGATGGACCTTGAGATAATCATAAGCAAAATAAGCCAGACTGAAAAGTAGAAAATCACATGATATCACTTACACGTGGAATATAAACCTAAAAGCAACAAATGAACAGGACAAACAGAGACTCATGGACATGAACAATGGACTAGTGGTTTACCAGAGGGTAGGAGGTAGGGGAGGAGGGGAGAGGTAGATGGGGTAAAGGGGGTCAAATATAGGCGGATAGGGGAGGGTAAAGTGGGTAAAGGGGATCAAATATATAGCTAAGGAAATTGAACTTTGGGTGGTAATCACACAATATCTATATAGATGTCAAATTATAATATACACTGGTAAATTATATAATTGTATTAACCAATGTTACCCCAATAAACTTAATAAAAAATAAAAATAACTGAAATATGAAAATTTGAATGGGTTTGTCAAAAAGAGAGAGTTTTGTACAAAGGGGGGGAATATATACAATTTTTGTTTCTCTATAAAATGAAACTTGCTGCATAAATAATGACTGAATCAACTAAAGATTATCTGCAGATTATTTGTCATCATAAATGGCTGCCTAAAAGTACTGAAAATAAACCATCCAGAGAGCCCTCCGAAGTATTTGTTACACTATACTTTATACATCTTAAAACATCATTTCCTTAAATTTTGTTATAAGACAATTGAGAAACCAAAAAAAAGGATCTTCCTGGTATGGTTAATCCATATTCATACTTCATAGAAAACATGAGGTTATATCCAACTTACTTGTAGGACAGATAGAATCATCGAAAACCTCAGCTTCAGATCCAGACTCATCCTCATCACTCTCCAAGCTGGATTCTTCTTCACTTGATTCATCACTATCCTCATCCTCATCTAAGAAGAGAGGAAAACACTGTTAATAAGCAGAGAAGTTCCTGTGTTAAGCTGAATCCCATATTTTCAAAATATTTTCAATGAGTTAGTCACTAGGAAAATAACAGAGATAAAGAAGAAATTACTCAATACTTATAGAAGAGGCTAAAGACATAGAGACCATATGCCTGCAGGTTGTACAATTAATTTCAATGCATCAGGTCAGAGAGGGTTGAGACCAAACTGCCAAACTGTTTATGCTATGACCCACCTAACACAAACTTGGTTATATAGGTCCACAATTCCTAAATCACAGTGTTCTGAAAGTAAAGAAGATTTTCACAATTTATATGAAGAAATGCTATTTATAATCTTTATTTAATCTACTTAGCATTAATAATAATAATGTATGTCTTGCTACAGAAGAACTGAGCTGTTTGATTTATAGATCCTGCACCAAATCCTGCTGGGAGTGTTAGTGACGAAGATTCTCTCTGACCAAACTTGATCCAGGCTCCTCTGAGTCCTCTTTCTGGCTAGTCTTTGACCTTGACCTCTGTGCTTGGCCCATTTAGACTAGTTTTAGCAAGAATCCTGCTAAGTCAGTTTAGTAAAAATTGCCCACCACTGATATCTGATCAAGTTCCTTATTCTCTGCCCTCTATATCTGACCACTCTGGCCTTCAGCCAAAATTCTATGAAGTCAGTTTAGCAAAGAATTACCTCTTAATAATTTTCCATCCACTGACCTCCACTCTGCTCCATGGCTACAAATCTCTACTTGTCTTTGTTATATTCAGAGTCAAGCTAATTTCTCTCCCTTCCTGCAAAATCCCATTGTAGTTGTCCCCCGTAAATAAAGTCTGCTTTATTATTCTTTAACAAGTATTATAAATAATTTCTTTAACAATGTTATATATGATATCTTTTATAAAATATAAAAAATTTTAAATAGTAAAACACATCTGCCCCCAAGAGTTTTGGATAAGGAACTGTAGAAAGCCCCCACCCAATTCTGCCCTAGTTAAAAAAAAAAAAAAAAAAAAAAAAAAAAAAAAAAAAAAAAAAAAAAAAAAAAAAAAAAAAAAAAAAAAAAAACCTTGAGGACTTCTGTGAACCATAGATCATCAATTAGCAATTTCTATTTTATAGAAATCAAGTTGGAGGTAAGAGGCACACCTCATACTCTCTAGATTTCTTAAATTTAAGTTCTCTCATAAAATTACTTTAAGTGATCTGTGCCACCTTATGAAATGAGCCATCAAACTTTAAAATTATACCTTAAAATTCTTACATAGACTTCTGCTTTCAGGAAGATGAGGTAGGCCTACTTTTCCTGATTCCTTCCACTAAATACAGCTAAAGACTCTGGATATTATAAGTAAAAAAACCTTAAGGCTCTGAAAAAAACATAAGAAGGCAGATAAACTATGCACCTCAGAACCTGAGTAACAACACTGTGGTGAGTTCTCAGTGTCTTCTTTTTTGCCTCATATACTTCAGACTTGGAGATGAATAAATTGGTGACTGGAAACACCAACAAGCACAGATATAAAAAGATTTTATAAGAGCCTATTCTCTCTAGCCAAATGACCAGTAAAGAGGTAGCCTAACAAGACAGAAAACTTTTAGACAATACTCCCATCAAACATCACATAAAAAACAACAACAACAAAAAAAAAACTGTGGTCCCACTCCCACTCATAGCAAAGCCAAGTAGGGAGCCTAGACATCTACCCTTGCAAAGTTTTAATGAGGCACACCAACATTCCCACCAGGATGGTGTTAGAGAAGTCCAAATAGGGAACAGAAATTTTCATTACTTCTGGCTGATAATTAGCCTACTCCTGCACCATTAAGATATCTGTAGAGACCCAATACGTAACCTGGACTTTTATTCTCACCTGACAGTAAAAATGTTCCCTTCTCCCTCTCCATAGAGGCAGTGTCTGAAGAGCCCTAGTGAAGAGTCAGAATTTTCAGCTCTTCCCAGAGCTATCTCCAGCCCATTATTAGTAAAGACTATGTGATGGAGCTGAAACTCTATCTGCATATGGCAGTAACGAGGAGATCCCCTTTCTGCTGGTTGACTATAAGAGCTGAGTACCTCCACCTGGCAGTAAGAAGCAGGCACCCACCCTTTCTCTGGCAAAGCAGTGTTAGAGAAAGCCAAGTAAAACAGAATATTTTAATGAGATACAGAATTTCATAACATAATATGAAAGTTTCTAGGTTTCAATAGAAAGTCACTCATCATCCCAAGTACCAGGAAGATCTCCAACTGAATATAAAAAAAAAAAGAAACCATAAATGCCAACCCTAAGATGACAGAAGTGTTAGAATTATTTGACAAAGTATTTAAAACAGCCATAAAAAAGGCTTCAATGAGCAAATATAAATACACTTGAAGCAAAAATGAAAAAAGAAAACTGCAAAGCTTCACCAAAGAAATACAGTCTCAGGAAAAAAAAAAGAAAAAAGAAAAGCTATAAAGAGAAAGTAAATAGAAAATTTATTTTAAATTATAATTACTAGAATAAAAACTCAATGAATAAGATCAACATCAGAATGGGGAAAACAGGAAAAGAATCAGTGAACTTGAAAATAGAATAATAGACATTCATCAACCTGAACAACTGAAAGAAAATAGACTGCAAAATGAACAAACCAAATTCAAACCCCAGGGTCTCAGGGACCTATGAGACTATAATGAAAGATTTAATATTCATGCCATCAGAGTCCCAGAAGGAATGAAGAAAGAGAGAGTCTTTAAAAGTACTTGAAGAAATAATGGTTGAAAACTTCTCAAATTTGGCAAAAGACATAAATCTGCATATTAAAGAAGCTGACTAAATCCAAATGAGGAAAAGCTCAGAGGAGTCTACACCAAAACAGATAACAGTCAAATTCTGAAAACTAAAGACAAAAAGCAAATCTTGAAGGCAGTAAGAAAAAAGTGATACCTTACTTGTAGAGGATAAACAATTTGAATATCAGAGTGATTCTCATCAAGAAAAAAGAATTTAAAAAAATGAGGGTAGTTTAAGGGTCCTCTGGGACAACTGTACCAACATGCACATCACAGGAGTATCAGAAGGAGAAAAAAGAGAGCAAGGAATTAAAAAACTATTTGAAGAAATAATGATGAAAAATATCTCTGACCTGGTGAAGGAAATAGACAAACAAGGCGAGGAAGAACAAAGAGTTTAAAACAAGATGAACCTGAAGAGGCCCACACCAAGACACATCATAATGAAAATGCCAAAGATTAAAAGCAAAGAAAAAATCTTAAAAAGCAACAAGAAAAAAGCAATTAGTTATCTACAAAGGAGTTCCCAAAAAACTGTCAGCTGATTTCTCAACAGAAACTTTGCAGACCAGAAGGGACTGGCACAAAATATTCAAAGTGATAAAAGAAAAGGAGCTATAACCAAGGCTACTCTACCCATCAAAGCTATCATTTAGAATAGCTTTTCTGCATAGAGTAGTTCTGGTTTTAGAACTTCCCAGACAAGAAAAAGCTAAAGGAGTTCATCATGACCAAACCAGCATTACAAGAAATGTTAAAGAGACAAGAAGATGGAGATAGAAGGAGGAGGAAGTAGAGGAGGAGAAGAAGGAAAAGTAGGGGAAAAAAGAAAAAAAATATGAATAATAAAATGGCAATAACTACATATCTATCAACAATTACTTTAAATGTAAATAGATTTAATGCTCCAATCAAAAGACATAGGGAGGCGAATGGATAAGAAAATAAGGCCCTTATATATACTGCCTACAAGAGATTCACTTCAGATTGAAAGACACACACACACTAAAGGTAGAGAGGGAGAATATATTTCATGAAAATGGAAACAAAAAACAAAAAACTGGGGTAGCAATATTTATATAAGACAAAATAGACTTTTTTTTGACATTATGTATTTTCTACTTTTTTTTTTTCAAAATAGACTTTCAAATAAAGGTTATAATGAGAGACAAAGAAGGTCCCAGTAATCCCACTTCTGGGCATTTATCTGAAGAAATACAAAACACTAATTTGAAAAGACATGCATCCACATGTTCATTGCAGCATTATTTACAACAGCCAAGATATATGAAATATATATACGGATATATGAAGTGAATTTCTGGTAGACAGCATATGGTTAGATAATATTTTTCATCTACCCTGGAAGTAATCTGTGTCTGTCGATAGACAAATGGATAAAAAAAAAGTTGTATATATAAACAATGGAATATTACTTAGCCATAAAAAAGAATGAAATCTTGTCATCTGCAATAACATGGATGGACCTAGAGGGTATTATGCTAAATAAGTCAGAGAGAGAAAGACAAAAACATATGATTTCATTTACACATGAAATCTAAAAAACAAAATAAACAGATAAAACAGAAATAATCTCATAGATACAGAGAATATTTTGAAGGTTGCCAGATGGGAGGAACTTGGGGAGATGGGTGAAAGGGGGAAGTAATTAAGAAGTACAAATTAGTAGTTACAAAAGTCATGAAGATGTAAAGTGTAGCATAAGGAATATAGTCAAAAATATTGTAATACCTAAGTATGGTGTCAGATGTAATATCTACATATGGGTACTAGATTTATTGGGGTGATCACTTTGTAAGTTATATAAATGTCTAATTACTATATTGTACACCTGAAAATAATATTTTATGTCAATAGTAATTGAAAAAATAAAAATATTATTATAAAGAAATAAAAGGAATCTTTGAACATCAAGAAAAAAGGAAGAACATAGTAAGCAAAAATATGGCTAAATACAATAGGCTTTCTTCCTCTCTTTCGGTGTTCAAATTATGTTTGATGATTGAAGCCAAAATTATAACATTGTCTGATATGGTTATAGATATACCTAGAGGAAATACTCAATATAATAATAATATAATATAATAATAATATAATATGGTGAATAAAAAGGGATATAAAGATAGGTAAGAATTCTTAAACTAGTAAAATGATGACATTGGTGGACTCGAATAAATTATGTATATAACAATATATAGAGTAATCACTTAAAACTTTATACAAATAAATACACTCAAAGACACAAGACGAAATTAAAATGGAATTCTAAAAGATGTTCAAGTAACCCACAGGAGGATAGGAAAAAGAGAAAAAAGACATAAACAGAAAATAAGAACAAATTAAAAATGACAGATTTAAATCCAAATATATCAAATATAAATGATTTAAATACACCAATTAAAAGTCAGAGTAGATGAAAAATATTATCTAACCATATGCTGTCTACCAGAAATTCACTTCATATATCTGTATATATATTTCATTCCAAATATGTATACATACATATATTTATATTCGAGTTGAAAATAAAAAGAGGGAAAAGATATATCATGAAAATATTAATTAAAGCAAAGCAGGAGAGGCTAAATTAATATCAGATAAAATAGACTTCAGAGCATAGAAAATCACTAGAGACAAAGTAAAACTTTGTATAATGATAAGTGTCAAGATGCCATGACAATCCTATATGTGTATACATAAAACAACAGCTGCAAAATATGTAAAGCAAAAACTAGTAGAAATAAAAAGAAAAATAGACAAATCTATAACTATATCTGGAGACGTCAACCTCCCATCTCTCAACATCTGATAGAACAACTATACAGAAAATCAGTGAGGATATAGAAGAACCAAACAGTACCATCAAACAAAAGGACTAATTGATAATAACAGAACACTTCACCCAACATAGCAGAATACACATACTTTGCAAGTACCCACAGAACATATACCAAGACAGACCATTCAACCACATGTAGACCATGAAAAAATCTCAACAACTACAAAAGAATTGAAATTGTACAGAATATGTTCTCTTGCCACAATAGAATCAAACAAGAAATTAATAACAGAAAGATAACAGAAAAATCTCAAAACACTCAGACCTAAACAACATACTTCTATATAATCCATGGAGCCCAGAAGACACCTCAGTGTAAATTTTAAGTCTATATTGACCTGAATTAAAATGAAAATTCAACTTATTATAATTTGTGGAATATAGTTAAAACAATGTCGAGAAAAAAATTATAGTGCCATATTAGAAAAGAGGACAAGACTTGAACTAAAAATTTAAGCTCCCACCTGAAAATCTCAAAACAGAAGTGCAAAGTAAATCTAAAGCAAGCAGTAGGAGGGTAACAATGAAGATATAGTAGAAATCAAAGTTGAAAGCAGAAAAACAATAGAGAAAATCACTTATATCAAGAGCCCATTTATTCTCAAGAAGATCAATTGAACTGACAAACCTCCAGCCATCGTTAAAAAAAAGTGAACAAACAAGTTACCAGTATAAAGAATGCAAGAGATGATATTACTACAGACCCACCCTGCATGTATTGAAATATAACAAGGAGATATAATGAACATCTTTATGCATATAAATTAGGCAACTTAGATGAAATAGACCAATTCCCCAAAGATACTATCATGATTCACCCAATATGAAATAGATAATAACTATTAAGAATATTGAATTTGTGATTTTAAAACTCCTCTGAAGAAATCTACTGGTCTAATTAGTTTCACTAGAGAACTCTGCAAAACACTTAAGGAAGAATTAACACTCTACACAATACCTTCCAGAAAATCAAAGAGGAGAGAAAACTTCCAAATTCTCATTCTGGAACTAGTATCATCCTGATACTAAAACCAGACAAAGATGGTACAAAAAAATAAAATAAAATAAAACTACAGATCAATGATCCTCATGAACATAGACACAAAATTTTTTAATAAAATTGCTTAATAATATTACCAAATAGAATTATGCAATATATAAAAAGAATCATATGCTATACCATGGGGATTTTATCTTAAGGGTGCAAATCTGAATCAATAATCAGTGAATGTAACCCATCATATTAAAAAATAATATAATAACATAATCATCAATGCAGAAAAAGCATCTGACAAAATTCAATACCCACTCGTGATTAAAAAAAAATCATGAAAAATAGGAACGGAATGGAACTTCCTTTATAAAATACCTACCAAGTAGCATATTTAATGGTGAAAGATTGAATGCTTTTCTCTGCTAATACTGGGAATAAGGAAAAGATGTCAGCTCTCAGCACTCTATTTCACTATAGTACTGGGTGTTCTAAACAGCACAATAAGGCAAGAAAAGGAAATTGGCACACAGATGAGAAATTAATAAATTTCATCTATTTGCAGATGAAATATATTGTCCTAGAAATGCCTAAGAAATATATCAAAAGCTTCTAAATTAATAAATGAGGTCATGAGATATGAAATAAAAATCTAAAAAGCAATTGTCTTTTTATATACAGATGGTCCTTGATTTACAGTGGGATACATAAACTCATCATAAGTTGAAAATATTTTAAATTAAAAATGCATTTAACACTACACTGTAGGGTATCAATTATCTACCTTCATGATCATGTGGCTGACGGGAAAATGTGGCTCACTGCCACCACTGAGCATCATGATAGGCTATTGTACTGCATATTGCTAGCCTGGGAAAATATCAAAATCCAAAATTTGAAATACAGTTTCTACTGCATGTATATTGCTTTTGCACCATGGTAAAGTAAAAAAATTGTAAGTTAATCGGGGACCGTCTATGGTAGTGTGAGCATGTGGGCACCGAGATTAAAAAATAAAATAGCATTTTAAATCACTCAAAAAATGAAAATACTTAGGTATAAATCTAACAAAACATTAACATGAATTGTATGTTGAAACCTACACAATGCTGACAGAGAAATAAATGCTGTGTTCACACATTAGAACACTCAACATAATCAAGATGCCAATTCTCCCCAAATTGACATAAAGGTTTAACACTATTGCTATCAAAATTCCAACAAGATTTTTTTGTAAATATAAAAATTATTCTAAAATATGGAAAGAAAAAGAAACAAGAATAGCTAAAACAATGTTGAAAAAGAATAACAGGGGAGGAACTAGTATACCTGATTTCAAGACTCAAAAGCTACTGTAATCAAGACTGTAGTATTGGTGGAGAGATAGACATACAGATCAATAGAACAATAGATAATCCAGAAATCAATCCACAGAAATAGGCCCAAATGATTTTTGACAAAGATAAAAAGCAATTCAATGGAAGAGCAATAGTTTTTTCAACAGAGCTAGAAAAGTTAGACAGTCATAGGAGGGGGAGGGGGGAACCCCTTGACCTAAGTCTTAAAACCTCACAAAGAAATTAAAACCAAATGGATCATGGACTTAAATGTAAATGTAAAATTATAAAACTATTTAAAAACACAGGAGAAAATCTTTGGGACCTACAGTGAGACAAAATTCTTAGACCTAATACCAAAACAAGATCCATAAAAGGAAAAATTGACAAATTGGATATCAACAAAGTTAAAAACTGTTGCCCCACAAAAGATCCTGTTAAGGGAATGAAAAGACGAGCTACATATTGGGAGAAAATATTTGCAAACCATATATCTGACACAGAACTAGTATGTAGAGTATATAAAGAACTCTCAAAATTCAACAGAACAAAAGCAAACAATCCTGTTCAAACATAGACAAAAGCCATGGAGACATTTTACCAAAGATATACAGTTGACAAATAAACATTTGAAAAGATGTGTTTGTTAAATAAAACTACTCTATGCTATTCCATACCAGGTACACACACACATACACACACACACACACACACACTCACACACACACACTCACACACACACACACACACACACACCTAAAAGGTTTATGTTAGATGGTTAGAGACCTAAAAGGTTTATATCTTCTCCTTTTTAACCTCCACAATTACACTAAATTGCCTATTTTGTGATTTTAAAAAGTGTCTAATACATCTCTCTTAGTTATTTCTCTATTTCATGCTAATGAGAAAAATAGTATCATATGTAAAAGATAAATACAAACCAGCATCTCCTTCAACCTCCTTTTTCTTCACTCGCTTAATCCTCTTCTTTAGAACTTTCATGAGGAAGTTGGCAAATTTATTGTTTTCTCCAACGGCTGTTTGGAAACCAGCATAAAGTGCCTTTTCTTGTTCCTGGAGCCTATTGATTTCATTCTTTTTATCTTCCATTTCTTTAAGAGTTTCATTTATTTTCCACTAAATGAACAACAACCACAAATGATAAAATAGTTCTGATAAACTTGGTTTATAGTTCTACACACACTTAAAAAAATTTCTTCATAGAAGTTTATATTTCTGATATTTTGCAGAGCTATCATATATTTGTTAAATTTTACAGTTATTTTGTAAAAAAAAAAAAAAAAAGAAAAAAAAAAGAAATCCAAACAGATAAGTTCAGAATCAAATAAGATCAGTTTTGAAATGTTTAGATTCCTCAAAAAATCTAAATTAACTAAATTGAAATTTTTATTGATATATAAATGTCAACTAATATTTCTGTGTGTGTGGTCTGAAAAATAAAAGTTCTTTTCATAACTATATATGATAACTAAAACAAAAAGCTACATTGTATCTTAGGAAAGCTGATATATCTAAAAATGGATATCTCTATTCAGTATGTAATATCTATTTAGAATCTTTCTTCCTTTAAGACAAAAATGATATAATTTACCTATTTAAATTTAATATACATATATAAGAAATAAACTTAATTTTCTATAATATTTCATTATATATTACTCTGAAAAGAGCTATCATATTTAAGAAACTCGCCAAATTCTTTTTCCAGTTATATTAATAAGGATGGCATATAATCAAAACTCAACTGTATATGGTAGCTAGTGACAACAAAAATATAAACTTTTGAAGTCCACAGATAAACTATAAGGCTCACTTTTGAAGAAAATTTTATTCTACCTTACAGAATACACTAAATTCACTAAAAAAAAAAAATCTGACTTATTTTTCTCTCACCGAGGATACCAAAAACAGAGAGCAAGCAGGAATAATGAGAAAAGAAGGGAGAGAAAACAAGAAAAGGATGAAGATGAGAACAAGAGGGGAAATTAAGTTGAGGGAAAAAAAGAACCAAGTTCCCTCCACAACTAAGGGCACAGCCAGCTAGCATTCTCCTGCCTGTTCATACTTGCATATCCTGTTCTTCTTTGTCTAATGAATTAACACGCTCTTGAAGTATGTTCTCCTGTTTTTCAAAATTCTTGAGGAGAAGAATTTCTTGAAATAATGTGACATGGTGCAGGTCAGATAATTTCATCTGGGTATCTAGTTTCAGTTTCTGATGTCTCAGGAGATGAAGTTCTGCATCAAAAGTGATAGTCAGTTCTTTGATCTGAAGTGAAAAAAAGATTTGAGGATATATTAGAAGAACAGGTAAATATATTCTCTAAACTATCTATTACTACTAATTGGTTTGGGTAAAAGTATTTTCTCATTAAGCCCTTATTATGGGTGAATTAC
Organism: Macroglossus sobrinus; assembly: GCA_004027375.1. NCBI lineage: Eukaryota > Metazoa > Chordata > Mammalia > Chiroptera > Pteropodidae > Macroglossus > Macroglossus sobrinus. The sequence continues at coordinate 638,383 of PVKZ01000357.1, read as the reverse complement.
ATAGGTGTGGGTCATTGTATCTAGTCATATAAATCAATTCATCAATAGTCTTAAATTTACATAAATTAATTTACTTGTTAAGTGGTAGGAATTCTGTAACTACAGTCCTTCCAGCTATTCTTCACCACTGATAAAGCCATTAATCAAGAATTCCCTTCTTGTCAATAAGGTAAAGAGACAACCATCTGAATGAAAAAATATATTTGCAATGCCTCTGATAAGGGCCTAACATCCAAAATATAAAAAGAACTCACACGACTCAATAACAACAACAATAACAAAAAACCGATCCAATTAAAAAATGGGCAGAGGACCTAAACAGACACTTCTCCCTCAAGAAGACATACAAATGACCAAAAAACATATGAAAAGATGCTCAGCATCGCTAGATATTAGAGAAATGCAAATCAAAACCACAATGAGATAGCATCTCACACCTGTTAGAATAGCAATAATCAACAGGACAGGTAATAACAAATGCTAGAGAAGATGTGGAGAAAAAGAAACCCTCATACACTGATGGTGGGACTGCAAATTGGTACAGCCACTATGGAAAATAGTATGGACGTTCCTCAAAAAACTAAGAATCTACCATGTGATCCAGCAATCCTTCTACTGGGTATTTACCCCAAAGGCTTGAAAACTCATATCCAAAAAGATATTTGCATACTGACATTCATAGCAGCATTATTCATGGTAGCCAGGACATGGAAGCAACCAAAGTGTCCAAAAATAGATGATTGGATAAAGAAGCTGTGGTACAATGGAATATTATTCAGCCATAAGAAGAGATGAAATATTGCCATTTGTGACAATATGGATGGACCTTGAGATAATCCCGCTAAGTGAAATAAGCCAGACAGAAAAGGTTGAAAATCACATGATATCACTTATATATGAAATACAAAGCTAAAAGCAACAAACAGGACAAACAGAGACTCATGGACATGGATAATAGACTAGTGGTTACCAGAGTGGAGGGGAGAGAGAGGAAGGTAGATGGGATAAAAGGGGTCAAATATGTAATGACAGAAAGAAATCTAACTATGGGAGGTGAATACACAATGCAATACATATATGTCTTACTATTAAATTTTACACCTTAAACTTACTGGATTTTGTTAAGTAATGTCAGAAAGAAAGAAAGAAAAGAAAGAAAGAAAGAAAGAAAGAAAGAAAGAAAGAAAGAAAGAAAGAAAGAAAGAAAGAAAGAAAGAAAGAAAGAAAGAAAGAAAGAAAGAAAGAGAAGAAAGAATGCCTTTCTTGCTGTACTGAATGGTATAAGTCAGTCTGTGAGCTCTTTGATCATAGTATTTATATCTATCTCCATTATGTCTCTACAGTATCTCTACATTGCTTTTCATACAATAAACACCAAAAAATTATTTTCCTCAACTTATTTTGAAAATTTTCAAATCTACAGAACAGTATTTTTAAATAGATAAATATAATCATAAACCCACAGAAATCTGTTTAATCTTATTTTACAAATGAAGAAATTAAGACTATAGGTGATTTTCCTGAAATCAAAGCTAATTCGTCACAGAGCTAAGAACCAAAGTATCCCAAGGCCTGGTCTAGTCCTTATTCCACTGCCATCCTAACAATTTTAAACCCTTGGTTTTGCTCTGATTTTGGCATAGCTTCTCCCCTACCCCATCCCAAAGGAGGTGAAGAAATCAAGAGAAAGCCCCAAGGACTAGTTCTCTTGAGGAAACTAATACAACAGGAAGCAACAAAACATTTCATGTCTTTAATTAGGCTGTACATGATGAAGAGCCCCAACTGTCAAAAGCTTATGAGTGAGGGCCCAGACTGAGGCTGAAGAAGAGGAAGAGGTCTTTGGGTTTGGAGCAGTGAAACTTCCAAAGAATTTCAGATAGCTTTAAAAATAAATAAAGGAAAAGAAAAAATTAAACTGTATATAGAGCTATAGACTAAATGGGCTCCCCTTTAATGCTTGTTCAACAAAGTTGAATTATTTTTAAATTTCTGTGGAGTCAGGACTATATATTTTAGGGCAATATCATCCTGAGACCATCCTACACAGGTGTCAAAGTTCGTAAGGGTTATGCTTGTTTCATTCTCTCTTACCTCAGACAGCCTGTAAGTTGTATGAGAATAGATAACATGTCCAGTTTGAGTACTTTACACTCCTACTAGCTAGCTAGCACTTTCTCTGCTCATAGAATGGTCAATAAATATTTTTTAATTAATAAAATAAATTAGTCATTAAATCAAAACTTTTTACTAAATATTTACTATATGTGTGGCATTGTCCTAGACATTGAGGGAGAGGGGGAGAATCAGAAGAAGTCTATATGGCCCTTCCCTCAAGAACTATATAACCTAATTTGCAAGACAAAACTAATACACAAGTGCAAACCATGATAGGCTGATTGTACGTACAAATGGAGTTTAGAAAAAGGAGACTATGTAATGTAGACAGAAGATTCTGGAGAGAGTTTGAAACTGGGCTAAGTTTTGAATGATGACAATTTTGGAGGGAAGTCATTGCAGGTAGAAGGAAATAGCAAAGGAAAAAGCAGAGCTATGAAATTCATAATTGAGGGGGCAGAAGGGAGAAGCAGAAGAGAAGATAGGCCTAAATGAAGTAGAGATAATGGGTAAAGAATATGGTTGGGAGCTATAGGGGATGCTTCATAGCTGAAAAGGACAGAAGAAAAGGATTCTACAATTGGCGGAGAGGAGCTATTTATCCAGGGAGTCCTTTTCCTTCCATATTTAGAGCACCTCCTGCACAACTGGCCCCAGGCTCTTTCTGATTTTCTTAGATGTAAAAATAATAGTTGCCTTTCTAGCTCCAAACAATTATGACGCCATCATCACAATGAACATCCCTCTAATGGAGTAAATCACATTTTAAAAGCAGAGGGTGGTATACTTTATCTGGAAGGTTTATAATTGTTCCATCTATCATCTGAAAACTGCTCATCACTTTCCTCTTACCATAATTTTAGGTAGATGCCAGTTAAAATGGGTTTGCCCATAATGCTTAGTCAGCTTTCCAAAAAGAAAAATATTGAAAAAATGCCAAAGTCCTGGGCAGAGCACAACGATTTTCAGAAGACCACTGATAGAGAGGAAGCTAAGCCATTAGTGAGTTGTGGGTGGTCAGGGTTTGGGGAAGGTTAGTGTAGAGAAATTTAAAACAAATTAAAAGAAATTAGAGCTATTTCTTCCCTGCTCCACTCTCATTCAGCTTTAAATAGGCACAGTCTCACCCCTTACCCTGTTGGTCAAATACTGTTGCATGTATATGTTTTTAATTTCATCCCTCCTCATAATCTCCAACTCCACATCACTTGGATCTGCTTTTTCAAATTCCATTAACTTTGTATTATCTAGACTGTATGATGATGCTTTTGACGATCTAGACACTGAATCTCGTGTAGTCAAATCCCCATCCTTTCCAGAAGAAAGTCTGAGAAATCCTCCGCTTTGGCCTATAGACCCTGCCTGTTCCATCTGAGGGGTCCTTTCACTCTTTCTTTCCATGTTCTGTTGCTTAAAAACTAGGAGAGTTTGTTCATCATAGTGAAATCTCTTTTCAGGAACTTCTTCCGGGTGTATCTGAGGAATTTGAGGAATGGGGATGTGCTTGGATATATGAAGAGTTGACTGAATGTTCTTCAGCTCTTGTACCAGACACTGTATTTCCTCAATGACAGCCACTTTAAGGTCTCTAAGAGAGACGATGCACTTGTTCATATTCATTTTCTTTGTATGGGTCTGATAAAAAAGAACAGAAAAGAAGCAAAATGACAATCACCTCATAATTATGATTTGCTTCTGTCCTGTGACTGATATGCCTAACAAAAATTCAAGATAAAAATTTATTTGATCATTCTTGTTCACTACTGAATTACTCTTCTCTATAGCTTTTAGGATTTTCCCCATTTATCCTCTCCAAAACAAGGAAACAGCCTTGATGTGGTTTCTCATATCTCTCTGCTGGCTTGTAGGGATGAGTTCCCCTGTCCTCCCCTCCCAAAACTCAGTGGAAGTCCTTCCTGAAGGCTTGTATTCAACCAAGTCCCAGGAAGAGGAAGTGACCTTCTTTGGTCAGGAACAGACAAGTAACTGCCCTTTCCTGATGGAAACTCAAATCTCATTGGCTTAGACTCACTTAGGCCAAAACTCAACTAGGGCCAAATTATAATTTAGCCTTTTTCATTCTGTATTTTGGCCACATTATTGCTGTTACTCCTTGTGCAGGCAAGGTTATGATCCTGAATTTCAGTATTATGTCACACCAAGAGATTCTAGGACTCTTCCTTGTTTTTTTCTCCATTTATCTAAGCTCCATGCTCTGTGTCCCTTGTCTCCAGCCACAGGTGCCATACAGGCCCATGTCTCACTTACTACCACCCTTCTTCCTTGTCTTTGTTTCCTAAATGCCCTTACCAGAGCCTATGGATCCATGCAACCCTACTCCTGTGTGCCATTAGGCAATTAGATGCATCAAGAACTATTGAGTTACTTTGCATAAATATACTAATTAAAATAATAAAATATCAAAAGGCACTTTTCCAAGCAGTCTTAATAAAATTTAAACCTGAATATTTACTATCTATGAAGAAAAAATACTGTAATAAAATAGAGGTAATGCTTTATGTAGTCAAGAACAAACCTTCAAAACATTAAGGTTTAAACACAAAATCCAGCAACTGGGTAAATGGGGGACCAATTCTGAAGCAACCAGAGGATTGAGAATCTAGCTTAAAAGAACAAGCCCAAACCAGTCTAATGGCTATAAGGCCTACCACTGGAGCCCTCTTTACACACCAACCCTTTCTATTTTTCCAAATACTGCACATACCTAAACACTGGCCATGGGGAGAAGTAATGTATAATACACTATTTTTAAAATCCTTGATACTTTTCAATGATTTCTAATTTAACTACAACAAGAATGAACACTTATAGACTTTGACCATTGCATTACTCCTATGAGGTACTAATACCCTTTTTCCAAACAATATAACTGAGGCTTAGAGAGATTCACACCAAATCTACAGTTATACATGGATCAACTCCCTTTGAAAACTAGTTGAACAGCTCCTTCTCATCACAGGCTAAAAGGTCCACATAAAGATGAGGCCTAGATAAACATGAGGAACTTTTCCAATTCTATTTCTATGACTAGATATCCTAATGCAGAGGTCCACAACCCCCAGACCATGGACTGGTACCAGTTTGTGGCCTGTTAGGAACCAGGCTGCACAGCAGGAATTGAGTGGCAGCCAAGCAAGCAAAGCTTCATCTGTATTTGCAGCCATTCCCCTGCACTAGCATCATTGCCTCAGTTCCACTTCATATTATCAGGCATTAGATTCTCATAAGAGCATCCGGCCCCTGGTGCAAAAAAGGTTAGGGACTGCTGTTCTACTGGAACAGATAGCAAAATGGGTGGTTCTAGCAGAATTCAATTAAAAACTGAGGTGCCTCTCTTTGTCTTACAAGCTGTGAGTAAGTACCATAGAGTCTAGGTGTCCCAGTTCCTCTTCCTTCTTGGCAGCATTTATTCTCATATGCTCAGGTATCTTATAGTCAGGGGCTGTCTTCAGGTTGAAGTCTCCCATATACACCTGAGCCTCTTTGATGGCTTGAACATCTTTGGGATCTTCATAGTCATCAGCAGGTTTACTCTTGTACCTATGAGAAAAATAGATAACTCAGCCCAAATATAACAATAAACTCTAATTTGTCTACTTTCCTATAGATATGTAATCAAATGTAATTATGAAAAACAAAGTGTAATTCTTAGTCTGTGATGTTACTTTTGTCTAGGTCCAAACATTTTTTAAAGTTGACTATTTTTAAAGAATACTAAGCAAAATAATAAGTAAATAAATAAATCCATTCACCAGACAGTATTGAAATAATCTGAATCATTTCTTGGCTTTGGCTCATTTAAAAGAAACTTACATTAACATTGTTATTTATTCCAACAATAGAAATTAATCTTTGGAGATGGGGCGAGGTTTTTTATTCACTAGAAAGTTAATTGCATTATTTACAACACAAGTGTTTGTCACAAAATTTGTCATAACATTTCCTAAAATATTATCTAGTTAAAATGATTGCATGAACATATGTGTTTGCCTTTCCCTTTCTCCCCAAATTCCAGGGAAATGATAGTATAGAGGTACTGAAGGGAATAAGTCATTAGAAAAGCTGAGAATAAAATAGAAAGCCATGAGTAAATCAGTGATAGTGATACATTTCTAGAAAATAGAAGATGAAATTATATTAATGGATAAACCAAACCAGAGGAAACTGCAGCCCAGAATACTCCCAGGAGAAGTCTATAAAAAGATAAAGGTGGTCTTTTTGGTAGAGTTCCTTGAAGGCTCCAAGCAAAGAGGGGGCAAGTATGGAGAGGGAATGGAATGCTAGACATTACTTGGCAAAATAAATTAAAAGGTTTAAAAGGAATGCCTGAACCAGTTGGGCTCTTCCAACTTTCCCATCTCCATACATAGAAAGTAGTAGCAAACTTTACACCTAGACTAAAACTGAAAAACTAATCTCTACAGAACTATCTTTACAGATACTGACCTATCAGCTTGGAAAGCATTAAGGCATCTCGGGTGTAGTCTGGCACCCCATTGTAGGGATCTTCACTGGGAGATCCAACTCCACCTATCTAATTCTTTAAAGTGAACCCTGTCAATCAGCATGAACATGTATACACATCTTGCAGTCAGCCCTTTAAGAAAACAAACATGTACAATAGCAGAGGAAATGCATGGTATCTAATGTATTAATTGACAACACTAAATTTGTAAAATACTACTAAAAGGAAGGATTAATATTTTTAAAAGAAAAGAAAGAGAAAGAGAGAGAGCAAGAGTATAGACTTCTGGCCATGTTAGAGAAAGAAGGCCCATAATCATCCTCATGCTAGAAGTAACTAAGAAACAACAAAAATATATGAAACAACTATGTTAAAATATTGATAGGAAGCATTCCAAGATCAGGAACAAGACAAGGATACTGAATCTCCCCACTTCTATTCAACACACTGGAAGTCCTAGCCAGAGCAGTTAGGCAAGAAAACGAAATAAAAGGCATCCATATTGGAAACAAAGAAGTAAAACTGTCATTATTTGCAGATGACATATTATATATAGAAAATCTTAAAGACTAATATACTGTTAGAATTAATAAACAAACTCAGTAAAGTTGGATACAAAATCTATATACAAAAATCAGTTGTGTTCTTATAATTAATAACAAGCTATCGGAAAGAGAAATTAAGAAAAATAATCCCATTTATAAATAAATCAAAAAGAATAAAATACCTAGGAATAAATTTAACTTAAGAAAGTAAAAACCTCATATACTAAAAACTTTTAAGACAATGAAATTGAAGACAAGAAAATTAAAGAAGATATAAATAAATGGAAAGATAGTCTGTGCTCAGGGACTGGAAGAATTAACAATGCTAAAATGTCCATACTACCCAAAGCCATTTACAGATGGAATGCAATCCCTCTCAAAATTCCCACGACATTTACCACAGAAATAGAAAAATAGAAAAATTGTGTGGAGCCAAAAAAGACCCTATATAGCCAAAGCAATCTTGATAAAGAAGAACAAAGCTAAAGGCATCATACTATTTGATTTAAAATTAAGTACAAAGCTATAGTAATCAAAGCAGTATGGTATTGGCATAAGAACAAACACATAGATCAGTGGAGCAGTCCAGAAATAAACCTACACATATATGGACAATTAATTTATGTAAATCTAAAGATGTTATGAATATAAAATGGGAAAAGGACAGTCTCTTCAATAAAAGGTGCACAAAAATCAAGTCTAAATGAATTAAAGACTTGAATGTAAAACCTGAAACCATAAAACTACTATAGAAAACACCCATGGTAAGCTTCTTGACATTGGTCTTGGTGAAGATTTTTTTGATTTGACACCAAAAGCATAAGCAATATAGGCAAAAATAAACAAGTGGGACTACATCAAACTAAAAAGCTTTCGCATAGAAAAAAAATGAGCAAAATGAAAAAGTAACCTGCTGACAGAAAATATTTAAAAATCATATATCTAATAAGGGGTTAATATCCAAAAGATATGAAAGTCATATAACTTAATAGCAAAAGAAAAAAAAAAAGAAAATCTGGGTAAAAAAAAATGGACAGAGGAGGATCTTAATAGACATTTTTCCAATGAAGACATACAGATGGCCAACAGGTGCTCACAATCACTAATCATCTGAAAAATGAAAATTAAAACCACAATAAAATTTCACCTCACAGCTGTTAGAATGGCTATTACTAAAAAGACAAGAGATAAATGTCAGCAGGGATGTGGGGGAAAGGGAACTCTTGTGCATTCTTGATGAAAATGTAAATTGGTGCAGCCACTATGGAAAACAGTATGGCAGTTCTCCAAAAGTTAAAAATAGAACTATCATATGGTCTAGCCACCTACTCCTGGGTATTTATCGCAAAAAAGTAAAAACACTAACTCAAAAAGATATATGCATCCCCATGTCCACTGTAGCATTATTTACAATACATAATGGACCTTGAGCACATTATACTAAGTGAAACAAGTCAGAGAGAGAAAGAAAAATTCCATATTTGCATTTACATGTGGATTATTAAGAAAAAAACTCATAGATACAGAGAACAGATTGTTGGTTGCCATGGGTAGGGTGGGTGAAATAGATAAAGGGAGTCAAAAGGTACAAACCACTAATGTAAAAAATAAGTCATGGTGCTGTAATGCATAGCATGATGACTGTAATAATGTTGTATTGCATATTTGTAAATTGCTAGTTGAATTCATCTGAAAAGTTCTCAACACAAGAAAAAAATCTTATAACTATGGTGATGGGCATTAACTAGACTTACCTTGGTTATCATTTACAATATATAAAATTTCAAATCATTAGATTGTACATCTTAAACTAATATAATATTGTATGTCAATTATACCTCATATAGTTTTTTTAAAAATAGGGAAAAAATCAATGAAACTAAGAGCTGGTTTTTTTTTTTTAAAGATAACCAAAATTGACAAAGCTTTAGCTAGACTCACCAAGAAAGAGAACTCAAATAAAATCAGAAATCCAAAAGGGACATTATAACTGACCACAGAAATATAAAAAATATGAGACCACTATAAACAATTATACACCAACAAATTGGACAACCTAGTAGAAATGTATAAGTTCTTAGAAACACACAATTTACCAAGACTAAAACATGAAAAAATAGAAAATCTGAACAAACCAATTAAATTAGTAATCACAAGCCTTCCAATAAGCAAAAGTCCAGGACCAGATGGCTTCACTCATGAATTATACTAAATATTTAAAATATTAATAACATTTCCCTCTCTTCCAAAAAAAACGAAACATTTCCAAATTCATTTTATGAAACCAGTATTACCCGAATACCAAAAACAAACAAGAGCTCTACAAGAAAATTCTAGCAATATTTTTTAAAGTATAATAAGCAATGATCAAAAGTGAAGATTATCCTAGCAATGATGACTTAACATTTGAAATCAATCACTGTGATCCGCAATACTAAAGAATAAAAATTTTAAATGATCACTTTAATATACATATAGAAACCATTTGATAAAATTCAGCACACCACCTTGATAAAAAATATATTTAAAAATCTTTCAATAAATTAAGAATAAAAGAGAATTTCATCAACCTGATAAACTGCTTCTAAAGTATGGTATCACATTTGATAATAAAAGACTGAATGCCTTCTCTTTACTTGGGAATAAAACAATGATATTCACTCTGACCATTTTTATTTGACATTATAGTGCATATTTGAGACAGTACAATAAATCAAGAAAAAGAAAAGACAAAGAGATTGGAAAGGAAGAACCTGTCTTTACTCACATACAACATGATCATATTCAGTAAACACTATAAAGAATCTGAAAAAAAAACTACTAGACTTAATAAGTAAGCTTAACAAAATCAAATTTAAAAATCAATTGAGAGAACTTCCACTTCCAAGAAGATGGAAGTTCCAAAAATTTTCCTATTTTTCCTGGTAAGTACAAATACAAACCCTAGACATTATATCTAAAACAATCATAAGATTCTGAAATGTGGAAAAGAGGAGGAAAAGCACAGAGAACCTGGGGACCCAAAGAAGGATGTGATGGTAAGCTCTCTGGGTTTTCTTTTAGCCTCATATATCCAGACTTGAAGCTAAAGAAAAGAACAACTAAAGAAGGGGTTATGGGAGGGGATAGGCAAGAAAAAAAGAAGTGAAGGGAATTAAGAGGTACAAATTTCCAGTTATAAAATAAATAAGTCACAGAGATGTAATGTACATCATTGAGAATATAGTCAATAATACTATAATAACTGTACAAAGATGGATGGTTGCTAAGTTTGTCATGGTAATCACTTCGTCAAGTATACAGATGTTGAATCACTATGTTGTACACCTAAGACTAATATAATATTGTATCTCAACTACAATTAAAGAAGAAAACAGCAACTCAGAAACACTAATAGGTTTAGATAACAAAAGCCCAACAAAATCCTGGGTTGGGCAAAAGGGCATAAAAGCAGGTAAATTTTCTACATGTTATTTAAGCTGATAAAATATTAACACCAGTATACTGCGATAAGTTGTATATACATAATGTAACATCTAGAGCAAACACTAAAAAGCTATACAAAGTGATACATTCAAAAACACTATAGATTATATGGGAATTTTAAAATATGCAAGCAAACCATAGGCAGCAGGAAAAAAAAACAGAGAAAATAAAATATAAACTAGCAGATATAAGTCTTAAATAGCAATAATTATATTAAGTGTAAATGGCCTAAATATATCAATTGAAGAACCATGATTGACAGAGTGGATTAAAAAACAACACAACTACATGCTGTCAATAAGACAATGACTTCAAATATAGCAATATAAGTAGGTTGAAGTAAATGGATGAAAAGCTATACTCTTCAAATACTGAGTGCTTTCCTCCTAAGATCAGGAACAAGGTGTGGATGCCAGCTCTCTTTACTCTATTTCAACATAGCACTGGAAGTCTTAGCCAACACAATAGGAAAAGAAAAGGAAATAACAGGCAAACAGATTGAAAAAGTATAATACCAATTACAATGGACAAAAAAAAGTGAAATATTTATGTGTAAATTTAACAAAATATGTATAGTACTTATATTCTGAAAACAACAAAACATGAAATAAACAAAGATCTAAGTAAATGAAGTAATTCATGCCCATGGATAAGAAGACTCAATATAATAAATATGTCAGTTCTCCTCAAACTGATAAACTGGTTTAACACAATTCTTATAATTGGTTCAGCAAATTTTTTTGGAAATATAAACAAAATTATTCTAAAATTATATGGAAAAACAAAGTAGCTGGAGTAGCTAAAACAATTTTGAAAAAGAATAAAATGAGAGAAATAAGTCTACCCAATTTCAAGACCTACTAAATAGCTAAAGTAATCCAGACAGTATGTAATGACGAAGGCACAGACACATAAACCATTGGTTCAGAAAGTGAAACTGGAAATACCATACAAATATAGCCAGATCATTATTGATAAAAGTACAAAAGCAATTCAATGCAGGAAATAGAGACTTTTCAACAAATGGTGATTAGAGCAATTGGACATCTACAAGCAAAATAATAAACATAAACATAAACACAAATCTCACACCTTATTGTAAAATGATCATCAAAGAATTTCAGATTTAAATGTAAAGTGTAAAACTATAAGACTTTAGGAAAAAATAGAAGAAAATGTTTGAGACCTAGGGCTAGGCATAGATCTTAGACTTGACACCAAAACTCAGATTTATATAAGGACAAATTGATTAATTGACTTCAACAAAATTAAAAACTTTTGCTCTGCAAAGGATCTTGTTAAGGGAATAAAAAGAGAAGCTACAGACTGGGAGAAAATATTTTAAAACAATATTTCTGATATGTAGCTGGTATGTAGAATATATTTAAAAACTCCTCCCTCAAAACTCTCAAAACTCAATAGCAATCTTATTTGAACATAGGCAAAAGACATGAAGAGACATTTCACCAAAGATATATACGTGGAAAAGAGAGAGAGAGAGAGAGAGAGAGAGAGAGAGAGAGAGAGAGAGAGAGAGAGAGAGATGTGTTTGTTAAATAAAAATAATACTTCATATTAGGTTTTTTTAAGTCAACTTCTGATGGTTAGAGACCTACAGGTAAAAGCTCAAACTATAAGATGTTAGAAGAACATACAGGAGAATATCTTCTTGATGTTGGGATAAAAAAATTGTCTTAATCCTCAAAAATCACTCTGAGTATATAATAAATTGGAATTCCTGGACCTGAAAATCTGAGGATTATAGAAGTTACACCAAGGTATCATCACTCTGAAAGATCCAGGTGATCAGACTTCAATATTTCCATCTCTGTTTCTATTTCTTTCGCTTCTTTATTTAAATTAAAATTTTATATTTAACATTGTTAGAGATATTTTGAGATTCATATTAAAATGAAAGACTTTAAGTAAAAAAAACTTACAGTTCCTCCCATTCTTTTTTTCGCTGCTGAATCTTAAATTGGGCCCTTTCAGCTTTTAATATGAGTTTCCTCGTTTTCTCAATTTGATTTTCCACCATAATTTGACTTAGGGTTTTAGGCCGAAATTCCTTCCCTTTTTCTATAATTTCTGCTGGCATATTAATACTCCCACCTGTACAGAGAGTCAACATTTTTTTTCAATCTTTTTTAAACATCAAAATGAAATTCTCAAATAATGTTTTTAACCTTTCAAATTTTTAATTTTTTACTTTTTAAATTACAGTTGACATTCAATATTAGTTTACATTAATTTCAGGTGTACAGTAATGGTTAGACGTTTATATAATTACAAAGTGATTCCCCTGATTAACCTAGTAACTACCTGGCACTATACATAGTTATTACAATGTTATTGACTGCTTTCCCTATGCTATACTTTGCATACCTGTGACTGTTTTGTAACTACCAATTTGTACTTCTTAATCCTTTCATCTTTTTCACCCAGCCCCCAGCCCTTCTCCCATCTGCAATCATCATTTTATTCTCTATATCTATGAGTCTGCTTCTGTTATTTTGCTTGTTTATTTTGTTCTTTAGATTCCACTATAAGAGACATATATGGTATTTGTCTGACTTATTTTACTTAGCATAATACCCTCTAGGTCCATCCATATTGTTGCAAATGCTAAGATTTCATTTTTTATGGCTGAGTAATATTCCATTTTATATATATATATATATATATATATATATATATATATATATATATATATATATATACCACTTCTTTATCCAAAATTATTTATTGATGGGCACTTAGGTTGCTTCCATATCTTGGCTATAGTAAATAACACTGCAGTGAACAGAGGGGTGTATATATCTTTCTGAATTAGTGTTTTGAATTTCTTTGGATAAGTACCCAGAGATGGAATTGCTGGGTCATAAGGTAGTTCTAGTTTCAATTTTTTGAGGAAATTCCATACTGTTTTCCATAGTGGCTGCACCAATTTGCAATCTCACCATCAGTGCATGAGAGTTTCCTTTTCTCCACAGGATCAACACTTCTGTTTGTTGATTTATTGATGATAGCCATTCTGACAGGTGTGCGGTGATATCTCATTGTGGTTTTAATTTGTGTTTCTCTGATGATTAGTGAAAACATCTTTTTATATGTCTACTGGCCATCTGTATGCTTTCTTTGGAGAAAAGTCTATTCAGGTCCACTGCCCATTTAATTAGATTGTTTGTTTTTTGGTCTTGAGTTGTATGAGTTCTTCATAAATTTTGGATATTAATCCCTTATTGGATGTATCATTGGCAAATATCTTCTCCTATTTTGTCTTTTTGTTTGTTGGTTTCCTTTGCTGTGCAAAAATTTTTTTGGTTTGATGTAGTCCCATTAGTTTATTTTTTTATTTCATTTCCCTTGTCCAAAGAGATATAACAGAAAAAAATATATTACTAAGAGCAAGGCCAGAGTTTACTGCTTATGTTTTGTTCTATGAGTTTTATGGGTTTGAGTGTTTAAGTCTTTCATTCATTCATTTTGTAGTTATTCTTATACATGGTGTAAGAAGGTGGTCTAGTTTCTTTTTTCTGCATGTATCTGTCCAGTTTTTTCAACACCATTTTTTGAAGAGACTGTCATTGCTCCATTGTATGTTCTTGCCTCCTTTGTCCTAGATTAATTGACCAAATAGATGTGGGTTTATTTCTGGGCTCTGTGTTCTATTCTGTTGATCTATGTGTTTATTTTTATGCCAGTACCATGATGTTTTGATTATTAAAGACTTGTAGTATAGTTTGATATCAGGTACTGTGATAACTCCAACTTTGTTCCTTTTTCTCATGAATAATATGGCTATTTGAAATTTTTTGTGGTTTTATATATTTTTTTGGAATTATTTATTCTAGTTCTTTAAAAATACCATTGGTATTTTGATAGGGATTACATTGATTTTATAGATTGTTTTGTGTAATATGAACATTTTAACTATATTAATTCTTCTTATCCATGAGCACATATGCTTCCCTTTATTTGTATCTTTTTCAATTATCCATGAGCACATATGCTTCCCTTTATTTGTATCTTTTTCAATTTCTTCATTCAGTATCATAATTTGCCAAGTACAAGTCTTTTAACTCCTTGGTTAATATTATTGCTAAGTATTTTATTTTTTTAATGCAATTGTATATGGGATTGTTTTCTTAATTTCTCTTTCTGATAGTTCATTATTAGTATATAAAAATGCAAATAATTTCTGAATATTAATTTTGTATCCTACTATTTTATTGAATTCATTTATCAGTTCTAATAGTTTTTTGGTAGAATCTTTAGGGTTCTCTATACATAGTATCATGTCATCTGCAAATGACAGTTTCACTTCTTCCTTTCCAATTTAAATGACTTTTATTTCTCCTTATTTTCTGATTGATGTGGGTAAGATTTCCAAAACTATGTTGAATAAAAGTAGTAAAAGTGGACATCTTTGTCTTGTTCTTGATCTTAAGAAAAACATTTTTAGCTTTCCCTCATTGAATATGGTGTCAGTTGTGGCTTTTACTATGTTGAGGTATGTTCCCTCTATTCCCATATAGGAAAGTATATGAGTGTTTTTATTATAAACAAATACTGGACTTTGTCAAATGTTTTTCTGCATCTATTGATATGATCACATGATTTTTACCTTTCATTTTGTTTATGTGGTATATTACACTGATTTGCAGATATTGAGCCAACATTGCATCCTGGACTAAACCTCTCTTGATCAAATGAATGATCTTTTAATGTATTGTTAAATTCAATTGGTTAATGTTTGTTGAGGCTTTTTGCATCTATGTTCATCAGAAATACTGGCCTATAATTTTCTGTTTTTGGAATATTTTTGCCTGATTTTGAAATCAGGGTAATGATGACCTTGTAAAATCAGGGATGACCTTGTAAAATGAGCTTGAGAGCCTTCCCTCCTCTTGAAAATTTTTTTAAAAGTTTGAGAAGAATAGGTGTTGATTCTTCTTTGAATGTTTGGTAAAAATCACCCATGAAGTCCTCCAGTATAGGGTTTTCATTTGTGGGAAATTTTTTGATTATTGATTTGATTTCACTAGTAGTAACTGGTCTGTTCAGATTTACTGTTTCTTCTTGATTTAGTCTTGGCAATTTGTGTGGTTCTAGAAATTTATACATTTCTTCCAGATTGTTCAATTCATTTGCATGTAATTATTCATAGTATTTACTTATAATCCTTTGTGTTTCTGTGGTGTCAGTTAACACTTCTTCATTTCGAATTTATTTGGGTCCTCTCTTTTGTTCTTGAGGAGTATGGTTAAAGGTTTATCAACTTTCTCTTTTCAAAGAACCACTGATCTCTTTTAGTACTTTTTTGTTTGTTCGTTTTGTTTTTTTAGACTCTACTTCTGCTGTTATCTTTATTATTTCCTTCCTTCTACTCACTCTGGGCTTTCTTTTTCTTTTTCTAGTTTCTTTAGATGTAAGGTTAGATTGTTTGAGATATTTCTTGTTTCTTGAGGCAGGCTTGTATTGCTGTAAATGTCCCTTTTACACCTGCTTTGGCTGTGTCTCATAGATTTTGGAGGTTCTTATGTTTATATTTTCATTTGCCTCAAGGTATCTTTTGATTTTTTTTCCTTGACCTCATTGTTAACCCATTTATTGCTTAGTAGCATGTTATTTAGTCTCCATTTGTTTGTGTTTTTGTTTTTTCCTATAAATGATTTCTAGTTTCATACCACTGTGGTTATAGAGGTTGCTTCATATGATTTAAATCTTCTTAAATTTATTGAGTCTTGTTTTGAGGCCTAATATGTGGTCTACCTTGAAAGGTGTTCTATATGCACTTGAAAACAATGTATACTCTGCTGCTTTGGGCTGAAATGCTCTAAAACTATCAATTAAAACCATTTTGTCTAATAGGTCATTTAAGGCTGTTTCCTTATTGATGTTTTCTGAAAGATCTATTCATTGATGTCAATGGGGTGTTGAAGTCCCCTTCTGTGACTATATTACTTTTGTTCTCTCCCTTTATGTTTGTCAGTATTTGTGTTGTATATTTTGGTGCTTCTATGTTGGGTGCCTAAATGTTTACTAGGATTATAGCCTCTTATTGGCTTGCTCCCTTTATTGTTATAAAATATCCTTGTCTATTTTGTCTGATATAAGTATTGCTACCCCAGCTTCTTTAAATTTCCATTTGTATGAAATATCTTTTTTGGTCCCTTTACTTTCAATCTATGTGTGTCTTTCAATCAGAAGTGGGTCCCTTGCAGACTGCATATGTATGGGTCTTATATATGTATGTATGTATAAGTATGTACTCATACATTTGCATTTAAAGTGGTTACTGATAGGTTACATAGTTATTGCCATTTTATTATTCATATTTATGGCTTTCCCTCCTTCTTTCTCTTAAAGAAGTCCCTTTAACATATCTTGTGATACTGGTTTGTTGGTGATAAATTCCTTTATTTTTTGTTTTGTTTTGTTTTCTTGAAGGCTCTTTATCTCTCCTTCAATTTTAAATGATACCTTTGCTGGGCAGAGTAATCTTGGTTGTAGGTCCTTGCTTTTTATCACTCTAAACATTTCATGCCAATCCTTTCTGGCCTGCAAAGTTTCTGTTTTGAAATTAGCTGATAGTCTTATAGTAATTCTTTTGTAAGTAACTAATTGTCTTTCTCTTGAGGCTTTTAATAATGTCTTTAATCTTTGTCATTTTAATTAGGACATCTTGTAGTGGGCCTCTTTGGGTTTATCCCCTTTGGGACTTTTTGTGCTTCTTGAATTTGTATGTTTATTTTCTTTGCTAGTTTAGGAAAGTTTTCAGTCATTATTTCTTCAAATAGGTTCTCAGTCCCTTGCTCTTTCTCTTCTCCTTCTGGTACCCCATGTTGATATGCTTGATGTTGTCCTAGACGTCTCTTACCCAGAGATCCCCAACCTTTTTAGGCACCAGGGACAGGTGTTCCTATAAGAATCTAATGCCTGATGATCTGAGGTGGAGCTGAGGTGGTGATGCTAGCGCTAGGGAGCAACTGCGAATACAGCCCGCCACTCACCTTTTGCTGTGCGGCCCAGTTTCTAACAGGTCACAGATTGGTACCAGTTTGCAGCCCAGGGGTTAGGGACCTCTGCCTTTATTTATTCTCTTTTTTTTCTGATTGGTTGTTTTCTGCTACCTTGTCTTCTAAATCACTTATTTGATCCTCTACTACATCTAATATGCTGTTGATTCCTCCTAGTGTATTCTTCATTTTAGTTATTATAGTCTTCACTTCTGACTGGTTCTTTTTTATTATTTATGTGTTTGTGTGCCTGCTATCTCTTTGTTGACGTTCACACTAAGTTTCTTGAACATCCTTAAAACCAATGTTTTAGACTCTGTATCTGGTAGGACTTTGCTTGCCTTCATTTCATTTAGTTCTTTTTCTGGAGTTTTCTCTCATCCTTTCATTTGGGACATGCTTCTTCATCTCCTCATTCTGGCTGCCTCTCTTAGTTTGTTTCTATATATTAGGTAGATCTGCTACATCTCCCAGTCTTAGCAGGGTGGCCTTATGAAGTAGGTGCCCTATGGGAGTCAGTAGCACAGTCTGCATTCTCTCTGATCTCCGGAACTGGTTGCTCTAGGAGTGTCCCTTATGTGAGTTGTGTGTGCCTTTCTGTTGTAGCTGAGCATTGATTGGTGTTGGCATGTCAGTGGGTGGGATGGACCCCAGGCTAATTGGCTGTGAGGATTGGCAATGACCACAGTATACAAGATGCTGCTTGGGGACTGACCCACAGAACTAGATTTGTCCCAGCAGGCTCTGGTACCTGCCAAGACCACCCTTTGGGTATACTACTTATGGGGCTAATCAGGTGGTATTCTGTTGTGATCTGAAGCTGGCCACTGGGTGTGTAGGTTCTGGGGCCTCTTGGGAAGGATTCTAGTGCAGGCCAAGGTCAGCTGCTGCCTGTGACTGGCCCAAGGCTACCTGATAGGAGCTAAAAAGTGATCCACAGTTGGTAGCTGCCTGTGCTGGACATTGAGGCATGTGGGAGAAGCCACACTGTGAACCGATGCTGGCTCCCACTAGTATCATGCCTGGAGCAGCTGAGTAAAAGGGTTAGGGTAACTTGAGATCACCACCTGCCAGGGCTACCACCTGCCAGCTACCTATAAGGCTCAGCCACTAAAAGAGACTCAGGCAGTATGTGAGTTGCACGAGGCAGAGTCTCTGGGAGTCACCAGGATGGGGCAAGTTGTGCCTACCAGGTTAATGCAGATTCAGATTTGGTGCCAGGGCTGAAGCTGGGGCCACTCATCAAAAGGCACAGAGCACATACAGGCTAGCTGCTGCCTTCCTGGGGCCCTCGTTCCCCCAAGAGCTGACCACAAAAGACTGCAGCACAGCCCAAGGCTGGCTGCCTGCCACCGAAAGAGCCTCTGGCAGTGCACAAGATTGGTGGGGCAGGGTCCTGGGAATCAGCAGGGTAGAAAGAGTGATATTCATCAGGCCAATGCAGACTTAGTGATGTGAGGGAAGAGCTCAACATAGGAAAGAAGGCACCCACCCACATGGAGGTAGGGCTTAACACAGAAAAAATGGTCTGTCCCTCAAGCTCTCTCCTTGAAGCCACAAAACTTAGTCTCTCTGTATGTTTCTGGCATCCCCCAATCTCTTATCTCTCTGCAGAATAATGAGTGCCTGCAAAGGAATATGTCTGTGTGCTGTCCCTTTAAGAGGCTGCTTGCATTTTCAGCAGCCTTCCATCTTATCTGGAGGATGGAGGGAATGTCCTCTGATTTTCACAGCCAGATGTTGTTGGGGCTCCTTTTCCTAGCACCAGTGCTCTGAGTTGGGGAGTCAGTTACTCTTATCCTCTCAGTCAAATGACCAAGGTGGGTCATTTTTAGCAGCCTGCATCAAATAGGAAAGGTGCTTTAGAGCATTTGCTGGAGAAACTCGGCCTCTCATTCTCAGCCATACCAGACATTACTATCTCTCTTGATTATTTATTCCAAAGAAATGAAGGATAGGAGGCAAGAGACTGAACTTAAGCCACCAAAAAGGGTTCAAATATTCTACCAAAAAAAAAGAGACAATTCAGCTTTAAAATCTTAATAAACGAGGATATAAAAGACTTCTTGTCATTTAGGTTACCTTTATCTTTCTGGCTCTCCTGTTTTCCTGCTCCCTCTTTATCAAACCTCTCCATTTTGCTTGCTCTTCTGTCTGACTGACTTGCCTGTTTGGCTCTGAAGTACTTAGAGGGCTTCATAAGCCTGTAGGAGGCGATCTTGTGATCACTTTGTATGGCATGAACCACAATAGCATCACTTTGCAATGAATCCCGAAATCTGGAAAAAAAAGAGCAAATATTTGAAATAGTCACCATTTTAATCATTTAATTACACCATTTTAATCATTCCACATGATTATTAAGTAATAAATAAGATCATAATATACTATGCTTATAAATAATATCATTATGTCATACTGGATTCAAAATTTAACCATACATATACCAACAAGAATGTGATGGAAGTGGATAGGGTTTGGTTAAAGAGTAAATAAAATTTTCTTTCTAATAAAAATACTAAACAACTCATTATTAATTAGCATAATACCACTGCTTTGCTAACATGTAGAAAAATGAAAATATTTTAGGCATACTGCAGTTTAATAGTAAATGATTCATATCGAACTCCCAGAAAATGTAATCTACCTCTCTATCTATTATCTCATATATTATACATACATATCTCATATTACATATATGTTATATAGATAATAGGGAGTTGGATATCTATTACATATCTCATATATCTCCGATATTTCATATTACCCTTTTTGCCTCTATAAAAAACAATAAGCTCAGGAATTCATGCTATGCTCTAGTTTACCTTGCTCATATAGCCCACAGAGATTTATCTTTTAGAAGTCTTTCACCAATTAAATTGTTGCTATTTTTGACAGTGGTTCATAATTATTCAGTTTTTAATTTTAGAATGTAAGTTATGTATAAACATAGCAATTCCTAGCTTGTTTGCCTTTCTTTCTATTTATCTAACTCAAGCCCTTTAACATTCTCCCTTTAAAATGGCTTACTATTTATTTTTAAATTTCCCTTTTCTCTCATAGCATAGCAACTTTCTCATCTCTATAAGACTTATTCCCTTTATCTTTTTGTTCATGGAAGTTTTTTTAACTCTTTAAATTTATGCCTTTCCATGAGATCCAGATAACACGAGGGAAAATTTGGATGGTTTTGATTGCATCAAAATGTAAAACTTCTGCATAGTTAGAAAAATATTAACAAAGTTTAAGGCAAATGGCAGAGTAGGAGAAAGCATTTACTGTATTTAACAAAAGGCAAATATTTATAGAAATAGAGACTACAACTAAAAATAAGGGGGAAAATAAACAAGACTCAAAGAAAAATGAACAGAATCTAAACAGGTAATTCTAAGAATAAAGAATAATGAACTATAAACATATGAAAAGAAATGCTGAACCTCACCAATAATCAAAAGAATGCAAATTATTCAACCAAGATTTATCATATCTGGCCTGTTAGACTGATGAAAATTAAAACACTGGTAATATCCAGTGTTATTCAGGTGTGCTTTATCCTCTCCCCCATTCCAGTCAGATAGCTAGGTACTTATTATTTCCTTTCTTATGTTTACTGAAGACATGAAGCTACAGAGCGAGCAGGGGCCTGGACTAATGTGGGGAAGCAGAGAGTTAAGAAAATAAGTATTTGAGGGCAAGGAGAGTGGAAAGGAAGAAATTCTACCTAAAGAAGAGAATGATTGGCAAATTGGATCCTACAGCTTGGGCACTTGTTCCCTGCTCTAGCATGTGGAGAGACACAAGGTGATGGTTGCAAGTATCTTGGATCCTGATAACTGGGGCTTTTAGCCTCACAAAAGACTGCTGGTTCCAGCAGAGCACCAAAACCACAGAATAAAGCTGAAAGAAGCAGACAGGCTGCAACAAAGAGCCTCAGTGGAACTAAGACTGACTTTCCTGTCTCTCTACTAGAATAGAAGATCAGAGTCAAATTTAATTAATTTAAATAAAATAATAGCCATATAGCTCATATACCTGCATTTATGAGTTAAGATTTATACTTGCCAAATATACATTTACAAGTATTTTATAAATATTTATTAAAGCCAAACATAGGGATACTATGTTGAGGGTTCCTCCCAAGAGAATCTTCTTACCCACTTTCATTTCTTGGTGGATAGCAATCTAGATATAATTTGGGATTTAAATGTTCAAATATTATCCAAGAATTCAAATATTCAGGGATTTAATGCCAGGTAAAGGGTACCATAATTCACAAGGCAAGAGAACCAAAGTGGAGACTGGTGCACATAGAGAGAGCTCTGGAAAGCTGAAGAGAGCTTCTTTCTAGCCTTCAGGTGAATCCTGATTAGCACATACATATGAGGAATCTATCTGAGGCTAACATCAGAAGGAGGCAAGTAGAATCATCCCTATACCTGTCCCCCATATACACGTTGGAATTGCTTGTATTCCCACAAGACTCATAAGATATGAGACATAGGGTAGAGTACATAAAAGAATTTTATCTTAGTAGTGGGAAGAAATTAGCTCTAAACTAATGGCTGCCTCATTCCAAAGCAAGCCTCAAAAAATCAAACTATCTTCAAGTAACTTAACTAAATCCCAGAATAAAGTTGAAGAATTTTTTTTTGCATTTTTTAAAATAAATTTTTTTATTTAAATTAGTTTCAAGTATTCAGTATATTAGTTAGACATCTATAAAGTTCATAAAATGATCCCCCCAATTGCTCCCTCTCTTTCATGACCCTCCACTTAGCCATCATATTAATGCTAACTACATTCCCTATTCCATGCTCCCCGTGCCCAACTACCAACTACTAATTTGTACTTCTTTAACCCTTCACCCCATTCTCCCAGCCTCCCAACCTCCCTCCCCTCTGTCCATCACCAAATTGTCCACTATATTTGTGAGTATGTTTTTGATTAGTTTGAAGATAAAGAATATTTTAAAGTATGTTTAAAAAAAAACACCCAGCACCCACAATGTAAAATTCACAATGTCTGGCATCCAATCAAAATTTTTCACAGTCAAAATAGCAGAAAAATATGACCTCAAGAGAAAAATATCAATAGAAATGAACCCAGAAATGATACAAATCATTTAAATAGCAGAGAAGAACATTACAGCAGTTATTATGATATATTTTATATTTTCAAAAAGGTAGAGAAAAGCATGAGCATATTAAGGTAAGTAAAATCTATACTTATCATATTAGGAAGTTAATAAATAATGATTAATAATAAATTCTTAGAGATATGTTCTTTAGATGTATGGTCATAACCACTAGAAGAAATATTAAAGCTAATTCTTTTCAAGATATATCATGTTTATGGATTGAAAATCTCAATATTTTTTAAATGCCTGTTATGTCTAAGTTGATCTATACATTCAACGTAATTCCAATCAAAATCTTAGCATTTTTTGTCAAAATTGACAAGTTTATTCTATGCAAAGGATGTAAACAATATTGAAAATGAAAAATAGAGCCAGAGGATTTATAATATCAGATGCCAAGATAATTAAGATAATGTGATACTAGCACAAAGGCCAATTGACTAGCATGAAGATTTCAGAAACAGACCACATGTATATAGTTACCTGATTTATGACAAAAACATCACTATAATCTAGTGAGGAAAGCTTAGTCTTTTCAGCAAATGATACTATGTCAATTGGATATCCAAATAAGAGCAAATGACACTTGACCTGTATCTTATATGACACACAAAAATTATTTGAGATAGGTAACAACAGAGCTTCTAGAAAAAAAACAGAACTATTTCATGAATTGGAAATAGACAAAGATTCTTAAATACAACATAAAAGCACTAACTATAAAAGTTAGTGAAAATACAGATACATTGAAAAAATTGATAAATTTAATTTCATTGAAAGACAGAGTCAGAAAAAATCAACATAGCCAACAGTTTAATTTTGAACTTGCAGACCTGTCTGAGGTACTTTGTTATGGAAGCCCTAGGAAATTAATTTAATGGGGATCAATTCAATTTCTCATGTAGTGATTGTCAGAGTATAAATTGGTTGAACCATTTTGGAAAGCTGTTTGTTACTTATGACCCAGAAGTTCTACTCCTGGTTACACAGCAAACAAAAATAACTGCTTATGTCCCCCCAAAAAAAAATGCACAAGAATGTTCAAAGCCCCATTATTCATAGCAGCCAAAAGAATATAAGAAACAACTATTTATCAACAGTTAAATGATTAAATTGTAGTATAACCATTTAATAGAATATTATAAGTCAATGAAAAAGAATGAACTACTTATACCTACAACAACACAGATAACCTTAGGCATGATACTAAGGAGTCAGATACCAAAGAGTTCATATTGCAACATTTAATTTATATGAAGTTCACAGACAAATCTAATCTATGGAGAGTAAATTTTTACTGGGAGGGATCATGATGGAACTTTTGGAGTACTATAAATGTTCTTAATTTGAGTAGCAGATATATGTGTTTATTCATCTGTAAAAATTTAGCAAGATGTTCAATTAAGATTTATGCATTTTATTGTGTGTAAATTACATCTCAAAAAAGCAAAGAAAGAAATTTCCCCTGAGAAGTCAGATTAGTACGTGAGAGAGATCACACAGCTGACAGTTGTCTTTTATTATAAGTCCTTTGGTATCATTTTATTTTTGATTTTTTTAAATATGGGCATGTTATAGAATTAATTAGTTAACAACAATTTGTCAAAAATGAAAAGTAAATATGTATCACATAATTTAATTTGTAGAGAATCTGTTAAACAAATTTCTCAGATTTAAACTAGGAAGGAGTGAGTAGAAAGCTCAGAAAAATATGAATACAAGTGTCAAGAGGATTTCTTGAGATTTCAGGTGTTAGTGCATATTTCAAGAAACCTATAATTTTGACTACTTTGATCAAGCCACTATAAACTACTTTATTCAAATATATGCTCTCAAATATCTTAACTTGCAAGAAATATGGATCTTACCTATTCTGTAGCTTCATTAGGCCAAGTTGATGTTTCTCTTTTTCCCAAGCTAATTCTTTTTCCACTTGTTGAATTTTATGAACTGTTTTTCTGTTAATCTCAGCACGAATTTTGGAATCTAGATCAAAATCCTGCAGATAAGTAGATTTGTTTATCAGAATGGGTACTTTTATCAATGTAATTCATCAATCTTATTTTACATATACATTCTTAAGTTCTATACTCAATTTTATGCAGCGTAACTCCCAAATATTATTCTAGAAAGAAATAACATAATTTTGATCTTCCACAAAATATGAAAAAATGTTCTCAGAAATGAACAGTGCAAATAAAGTTAATATTAAAAGATTTTTTTTCACAGTAAAAATAATGAATGCTAGAATCTTTAAAGAACGTACCAAGTTAAAAAAAAATACTTCCCTTACAAAGTTTAAAATATATATACCCTTTACTCCAAAGCAACTAACTACTACAAAACCACCTGGGCACAGGACAGTTGATCATTAGCTGAACATCTCCCATTTGACTCTACTCAGGAAAGATAGCAAAGTCTTTGTCATCTTCTTAACATCATCAAGTTCCATTCAATATCCTTCACCAAAGGGGCTTATTACCCATAAGGATACTTAGCGACCTCATGTTTCTTGCCTTCACTCTTGTAAAAATGCCAGGGTATTCCTTCACACTAAATTGGAAGTAGTAATTATTCTTTCCAAGGGTGCTTATGTTTTAAGTAATGATGTGAATAAAGTGCTTAGCCACAGAACTTGCCTCAGCTATTCTTTATTTTTAAATATGTCACCAAATTCTGCAAATGTCAACTTTTTTCTTGGTAAAATAGCATACACGTCTTTTAACCAATATGAGTTAACCATTATGGTTTCACCAAAGCATTTTTATTAGAAATTGGTTAAGTGCTCCTAGAATTATAGGACTGGACAAACCACAGATTTAGTAAGGCAACTAAATCCAGAAATAAAGAGGTTTATCTGTATCCCAACCAAGTTGTATGACAACTTCTACAGTAGTTTAGTTGCTGCCAACATATTGACTGGCCAGATTAAGGGAAGCTTAAAGATGATTTTAAGTATTCATACCTATTGGCCAAATAGTACTTAGTTTTGAACTAGAAATAACATATCTTAAAATTAAAATCAAATTTATTTTAGACTTACTGTTCGTTTAAACTGCATATGCTTGGGTAATTCTTCATTCATTTGTAGTAGTTTCTGAAACTCATTCCTCAAAGCTCTGAGCTGTTCTCTCTTCCCCGCCTTTATTTCTTCCACCTCTTTCATTAATTTGTCATGTTCTCTTTTCTTTCTGGCATCCTCAATACTGAAAACAGAAATTTAAAAGGGTAACAGGTTAAAATACAGAAATAGCAAAGAGAAAATTAGTATTCAAATATCTGAAAATTCATTTTGCTTGGTCAGTTTCCATAAAATGTTGGTTTATATTGAAAATTTATTGAAAATGTATTGAAAATTTCCATACCTGTAGGCTTTGGGATCTTCAATATCTTGTGGAATTGGCTCTGTTTCAATTCCAAACTGTAAAAAAGGAATGAAAAATTAGTCCTTTAAAATTAATATTTCCTTTAAAATATCTAATTAAAAGTAAATTGAGGGGTTTTTTTCCCTGCCAATTTTTAACAATTACATACTTGAAAAGTATTTTCACAAAAAATAAACTAGGGACAATATTGCAGTTAACTAAACTCATTTGTTTCTGCTTCATTCAAAGGGGTAGAGAAAGTCTTGAAACTTAATTATATGTATGTAAAATGTTAATATCCCCATATTGCCCTTCAAAATGCAAATTATTAATATTCATGTGTTATTATCAAAGAATACACACAAAAAATTTTCTGGACCTCTTATTTTAAAATACTGGATATTTTTTTTAGCATATCCTTTTTATATATGCATAATTCCCCAAAGCTACTCCATGTGTGTACTAGGAAGGTTTTTAAAGATATATATTCTTAAATTTTTTAGTAAGCATTTCACTTGACGTTAACAAATGAAGACATACAGTGGGAAATGCGCAGAATAAGATAATCCCCCTTTTTAAGAAAGATGAAATCAGAAATATAAATCTCCCCTTAAAAATCAGTTTAAATTAAAGGGTACTATGAA
This sequence comes from Macroglossus sobrinus, assembly GCA_004027375.1. Classification (NCBI taxonomy): domain Eukaryota; kingdom Metazoa; phylum Chordata; class Mammalia; order Chiroptera; family Pteropodidae; genus Macroglossus; species Macroglossus sobrinus. The sequence continues at coordinate 611,580 of PVKZ01000357.1, read as the reverse complement.
GAAATTACTTCAAAGAACTTCATTTATTCAGGTGCCATGCTGTAAAATATCTTAGGTTATCAAGGAAGAAGACTTATAACCTGGTGAACTGAACAAAGATTAGTTTGCTAGCTATAAGTTCTTCAGTAAAATTCAACTTGTTTATTCTCTATTCTCTTTTATAACAGATAGGTCACTTTTGATGACATTCATTGAAACAAAGACTCTCTTTTAATGAAGTTGTTTTATTACAGTACTAATCTTTATAAATATGAAGTGTAACTACATATTTTTCTATGACAGGTTTATGATGACTTTAGTAAAAAGAAGTCATAAATCATGACAAATGTAAGAGATACTGATGGTTAATACATTGTAGTTACTGGTAATCACTTAGGACATAATTTGAATTGTACTTATTTTTTTCTTTTATTGCTCAGAGCTAAGTCGCTTAGCAATCCAAATCAGTACGACTTTCAGGATCTCCTGGCTTCCACTGTTTATAGTAAATTTGAGTTAAACAAAGGTATTTTCAACAATTCTGAAATACATGCAAATTGTTCTCAATCCTGGCTGCACATTAGAATTACAGGAGTGTGTTTTATAAAATACTGATGCCTGGGTCTTACCTTCAGAGATCCTGGTTTTATTGCTCTTGTATAGGGCTTAGTACCTTTAGTAACTCCCTAGCTGATTCTAAAGTACAGTAAGGTAGAAACCTCGGACCAAATCAGGGCTTTAAAAATAGAAAATTCAGGTCCTGAGAAAAGCTTTTTGTTTATTCAATTCTTTCTGATTTTTCCCTCTTAAAAGCAGAATCTGCTTCAGTGACTTAAGAAATGTTGATTGCAGTCATAAATAAAAGCACACTGTTATAGAAATACAGAATGGGTTTCCAATATAAGTTTCCATAGCGAGAGATGGCATTAGGTTTTTTTCTTGTTCATAAACTTTTTATTCCATAATTCCTCTTCCTGAGCTGGACTTCTTCAGACAGCAGTCCATTCTCCAATTTTTACTATTAATAGAAATGAAAATGTACCCGTTCAACTCTTTTCTACATTTTCTGTTCTTTTGAAGTTGGTTACCTGTTAAGTGAGAAGCCAATTTGTTCATAGGAATTTTAATTATGGTCTTTCTAATTCCTTATTCCTTAGGAGCAATTCCAACAATATAATAATTTTATATAAGGGAATCGCTTTAATAATATAAAATTCAGGTCCTGTGATAAGGCAAAAGGATATAACTTGGGGATCTGAACCCTCAATCTTCATTACAAAGCCAGCAATGTATTCTACCTAAGAACAAAATAATTTAACTGAATCTTTAATCATGATCCACATTGTCATATCCTAATACTACTAACAACAGTATTTTTACAACCTCTTTCAAAGGCACAAAATATGGTGTATACCTTACAAATGCTCCTTCAATAAATGAATAAATAAATAAAAAGCAAAATATATATCTGAAAAAAATGTGCATTTTGAAAACACACTTTGATCAATAAAAGTGATTAATAGAGAAAAACTGACACAGTCTTTTTAATTTGGGAGATTCTGCACCTTTAGTAATAAGTGGACTTCAATGCCTTTAATATGTGAAAAAGAGGCACCAGAAAGTGAAAATTATAATACTGGTAGAAAGATTAGATTACAAGGTAAATGTACCTAAATAGTTTTCAATTTTTAAAGAATACGAGTAATTTTAACATCATTATTTTTAAGTAAAGAGTTTTTGTTGTTATTGTTATGAGTTAGTTACATACCCTGGCAGATGGCACTTTGGCTTTGATGCCTTTCCTTAACTCATATTCAGGAAAAATGCTGAAAACAAAAATATTACTATCTTCTCCAGCAGTCACCAAAAAACGGTCATCAAAGCTAGTAGAAATGCCTTTAATACATCCATAAGTACTGTCATGTATATTAAAATGCCAATAGTTCTCCATATTTTTCAATGAAAGATCATTCTGACTTAGGATGTAGACTCGAATTGCTCCATCTTGCATTCCACAAAACATCATATCTTGGTTAATACTATAAAACAAAAAGACAGTGAATTGTTTTTATATTAATCTAAATATAATGTTTAATTTTAACTTATTTTAAAAATAATTAAATTTTTAATAACAAATGTGTTATGGATTAAATTTTGTCCCCCTCAAAATTTACATGGTAAAGCCCTAACAAACTATGGAAGCCCTAGAAAACTAATACAAAAGGGTAGAGGGGATTGAAATAATTTTAGGATTAGCTTTGATACTGTTTATTCCTTTGATTTATTTTACATGGTTTGAGTAAACCTATATTTGGACAGATCTTTAAAAATCGACAATGTTCATAATGGACTAAAATATAGACACTAATGGGTTATAGTTCTTTAAAGCTTTCTGAAATTCTGTTCACCTGAAAGTGATAGTATGAATGGGATTATCCTCTGTATCCTCAAGAAAACGAAAATCAAAAGGTTCATCTTTCTTTTCTGTGATATCACTGTTTTCATCATATGTGGGGAACTCACAGTGATAAAGAAAACCAGCATCATAGCCATCCTGGAAAAGAGATAAACAACATTTACTGAGATAGAGTAGGTTTGCATGAGACAAGTATGGTTTAAAAGTTATATTTTGGATATTTAATTTTGAGGTGCCAAGTTGGATAGATATACTAGTCTGAATATTAGAGAAGTAAAAAATAGAGAAAAATTTGAGATTCACTGGCACATAACTGATATTTAAAGCCATGGGACTAGATGAAGTCACCTAGTAAGAAAGAAGGGGCCCAAGACCACATACTAGAGTACTTCAAATCTCAACCTTGTTCAGCAAATGAGAAGCCAGCAAAAGAGGCTAAAAAAAAGTGACCAGTACACTGTTGTGTCTCAGAAGCCAGGGAAAGTGTTTCAGAAGGATGGAGGGTCAGCTCTATCAAATATTTCTGAAGGGTCAAATGAACAGAGAAGTGACCATTGAGTTTGGCGATATGGAAATCTTTGATGAAGTGAAGTGGTGGAGTTAAAAGCCCAACTAGAATGCATTAAAGACCAAACAGAAGGTAAAAGGTGAAGTTGATGACTATAAAAACTATTGAAAGTTTTCATACGAAGGAGCAGTAGGGTGTGGGAAGTGGGGAAAGGAAAGAAGTTAAGGGAAAAAATTTAAGTACTAGAGCATGTGTATGTGCTGATGATAAGAATTGAGTAAACAGAGAGAAGTTGATGATTATATAAGACCAGGTGGCTTATTTCAGGAGCAAAATCTTTGAGAAACTGAGAGGGGATAAGATCAAAAGGCCATCTGAAACAGTGTGAACTTGGAAAGTTGCAGGGGACCATTAACAATTTGTAGCAATAGGCAAAGCAGATAAAACTTGTATGGATTCCTCTAGAGCATTAGATCTGTTTGCTTCTATTTTATTTTATTTTTTTCAGTAAAATGTGAAATGAGGTTGTCAATAGAAAGTGAGAGAAGGTGCAAAATGCTTGAGGAGAAGAAAGGAGTAAAGCAATAATTTGTAAAGTGGGAAAGTGAACATGGCTGGGCACTAGAACCAGCCTGCAGTGTGAGTACTAAGTTGAGATCTATGGTCATGATTTCAATATAAGATTGGTGTTCTACAGCATCTGCTTATGTGTAGGCACAGAGTTGGCAAGTAGTTGGATCAAGCAGGGTTAGAGTCACCGCCTCTATAACTTAACCTTATGGGCAGGTGTAGTTTAATAGTTAAGAGCATGGACTCTAGACCCAGACTGCCTGAGTCAAGATTCTCTCATATGTGACTTGGATATGTTATTTAACCTCTTCATGCCTTGGTTTCTTCTCATGTAAAATGCAAATAAAATCAATTATTTTATAGGGTGGTTGGGTAGATGACTTAGAATGGTAGAATGAGTAGGTTTCCATATTTAGCAAATAAAAATACAGAGTGTATATTAACTAAACTTATTGTGATCATCATTTCACCACATATGTAAGTCAAATCATTACGCTGTATACCTTCAACTTACACAATGCTGTATGTCAATTATATGTCAGTAAAACTGGGGGAAAAATTTTAAATACAGGATGCTCAATTAAATTTGAATTTCAGATGAACAACAAATATAGTTTTAGTGTAAGTATGTCCCATGTAATACTTATTTTGCAACTCTTAGAGTAAGCATTAAATATGTTAAAGCATAATTTTTACAAATATGTTTTAAGGAGATTAGAACTCTATTACATTATATTACAGTTGTTTTGGTACCTCTCCCACATGATTATGAGGACACTTCCTGAGGACAGGAACCATGTCTTATTTATCCCTTTACCCCTTGAACCCGCCACGAGAGTAGCCATTAATAATTGTGTCACAAAACAGAGAAGACAAACGGTAAAGGCATTAATAAAATGAAGTTCTAAGTTACCTCCATCACTACTTTCTATTCTTCTTGTCCCCTTAGACATTGCTATCAAAGATATATTAGGAAAAGTTGAAGAGGGAAAAGATTAACTCTCATCACTCCTTATAGCAATTGTCCTTAGCTAGCCAGTATCCTGGCCTGGCCAGAGACCTGGACCAGTTATGATTTAGTAATAATCTTTCACACATACTTTTATGTCAATTATTACTTTTTTTGGTGAATGGAATTGAGATTTGTGACAAATTTATAATGAAGGAAATCTTGCTTTGCAGGAGATCAATAAAATGTTTTATAAGACTAGAATATATAATAAGAGGATGTAATTGTCACATCATTGTGACAGTCCCTGGTACTTGTCTCCCCAATATCTATTTTTCTATTCTTCCTTAGTAGCCAAGTCCCAATTTTGTTCAGGGTGCCAACGTGGTCATCTAAAAACAGTCATCTTCCTAGACTTCCATATGGCCAAACAGCATAATTGTAGATAAAATGTAAGCAAAAGTCTGCTGGATAGAACTGCCATTATTTTCAAAATGCTAAAATTTCTTTTCAACATTTAAAAGAAACAGACTCAGCTGGAAAACCCCCTTAGCCCTTTGCCCTTCTACCTTCAATTCTTTTCCCCTTTGACCTCCTGGAACATAAATGGTTGTCATAGATGATAACAGATATAACAAGTAGACATATAAGAGAGATATTAAGATTACTTAAAAATAATGTAATTCACATTCATCAAAATTCACACCTGTAACAGTAGTTAATAAGTGAAGTCTTACCATAAGAGAAAATTAAGAATGAACAAGTTTGGCATGAGTGGCAAGGCCCCAACAGCAGCCGTCCCCGTGGCAGAGGCCCGGACAGCAACGGTGGTCCTCCCACCGCACCCATTGCTGCCCCCGCCACCACCACCATCGCTGCCGCCAGGGAGGAGATCTCCACGCCCTGCTTGCCAAGCCCACCCAGGGGGCCAGCTCTGCTGCCACCAAGCCCTAGAAGTCCCTCCAAAGCCAGCACAGGACAAGAAAAGGGATTAACCATTCCTGGTCTCCTTGTCCAATCCTGCCCTTGGTGACAAGCATCGCCCCGCTACAAGTCCCTCGCTTCTCCTCCTTGTCGCCCTTTCCCTGAACAGATCGGGCCGGGGTGGCTAGGGGCCCCCTTAGACCAGGGCCCAGTGTGTGGTGTAGGGGCTAGGTCAGGCCAGAGCACATGGTTTGTCTGTCTGTCTGTCTGTCTGTTCCTGTGTTTCTGGACATCACACCCCCCAAGCCCAGCACCATTGGGAATCATGGTGACGTGGAGGCAGCACTGCTGATGGGGTAAGCCAGGTGCAGGAGAGGCCAGGGCCCCTTTGGGATACCCACAGTCATCCGTCATCTTGTCCCTGGTCCCCCGACTGACCCCCTCCTCAGGCCGCCATCCTTTAATACAGTCTGGATTTAATAAATTCATGTGGGAGTTTAACTTAAATAATAACAAATAATAGTAATAATAATAATGATGATGATGATGATGACTATTCACAATGTTGAATTAGGGCTGAGATAAAAAATATTTATTATTACTCACCAAAGAAACCCAGAACTTCCCTGGTCCAGAGTAAAATCCACAGAGGATGTGACAGGGAGCGGATGGAATAAAGATTTCAGGTAATGGCTCTTCCTCTTCCTCCTCCTCCTCCTCTTCCCCATGGAATTCCTTTTCTCCATCTTCTCCCATAGTTGCTGCTACCTGCTTCATCCTTTCTTCCTTTTCCTTCTCTTTCATCTCTTTTTGTTTCTTTCTCTTTTCAATTTCTATTAATCTCTTTTGCAAAAGAAACATTAAGATGTCAAACTACTGCAATTCAATTATTCATTTACACTATTGGGGATGACAAAGAAAGTGGAAGGAAGATAGGGTCCTAGTAAAATTCATAGTTCTGACGTAACAAGTAATGTCAGTTAAAACAATTATTAATTTGGGAATACATTTTTATCATTAAAAATTTTAAATCATTAGAATAACTTTACTTCTATATTATCCCAATTGATCCTGGTTTTACAGAAATTATTGTGTCATTTTTTTCTTACTAAAGAAGCTAAATACAATTTCCCTCAGAGTCTGTCACTGTCGGCCCATGTATTTATGAGGACTGAAATAGTTCATGGGGAAAGTTGTTTCTGTTTCTAGTAATACTGTGATTTAGGCCCTCGGCAGCTATCAACTGGCTATTGCAAAAGGTCACTAAGACTGGCTTCCCTACCTCCCATCTTTTACTTCTTTCTGTTTACCCCTCAAAACCATCTTTCTAATTTATATGATCTTGTAATATCACTCCCTTCCTCAAACACTCAATGGATCCCAGTGGTTTAAGAAATAAACTGAAACACCTTGACTGGTATTTAAGAAATCCCATGTGTTGGTCACAGACTCTTGCCACACCCCTGCACAAACTGCATCCCTGTTTCATCAGTCCATTTTTCATTTCCCCAAAACACCAAAAATAAGTCTCATTTCCTCAGGACATTTTCCCAGCTTTTATTGCCTTCCTCCTCATGTTCATCCTTTCAAAATTCTTCCCAATCTTTACGTACTAAATGTTACCTCTGTGCAGTCATTTTTGTCCTCCCATTCCTCCATCAGAACTATATATTCTTTATTCTGCATGCCTTAAAATTATTTTCTTTGCAGTGTGATTTAAATATCTATTTACCACTGCCTTTAAATATAGGGTCTATGTCTTATTCTTCTTTGTATCTTCTTAGCACTTAACACAGGATATTTTTATATTCTAAGAAAGAAAAAAATGTTAGAAGATAATGCTTCAAGGATATCTCATACCAGAATCTTAGATTTAACACTTGAGAAATGGAAACATTTTATGTGCATGTCTTTGATTTCATAGGAAACTACATTATGATCCCCCTCCTCTTCCTCCTTCATGGTTGGAAATGGAGCTTCGAGAATATAGCCATTATTGCAGATAATCAGTAAAGTACTTTCAAGCTAAAAAACAAAGATTAAACATATCATTTACACTTAGGAAATTTTTAGTTCAAAAGGATTACAAACCAGGGGAAACATAATTGCTACATATACTAACTATTTTTGAAAGATACTGAATTCCTAACTGCAGTTATTGTGGGTAGTAAGTCAATCTTATTAATTACTATACACAATTGATACCAAATATTATAACATTAATTAAAAAGTTAAGTGTTAAAATTAGATTTATATGTGTTTTCCTTATAGATGTCATACATATTTCCTGAGACAAAAACGTAGTTGTGAAACATGTTAGCCCAAATAGCAGAATATTAAAATTAGGACTGCCAAGGAAAGTCTGCAGTATGTGGATAGCATATACAGTCTCAGCTTCTTGTGATGGATTATTCTCTATCTTTTTGAGTTCATTAAATGTGGATATTTCCAAAACTTTTGTCCTCTTTCCTTTTCTTCCTTCTCTCCCTCCACAAATGTTCCCTGGACAATTTTATAGCCAACTCAAGGTTTCATTACCACTCACATGCAATTCCAAATTAACCTCTCTAGGCCAGACCTCTCTCTGAGCTCCAGAATCATGTATTAAATCATGACTGGGAAATCCCCATCTTGATACTCCATACATACCTTATTCAAAATGTTTATTCATTTAGTTATTTTATAATACAGTTATTTATTATATACTTACTATGTACTCAGCATTTGGTGGTAGAGGTAAAATTATAATAAAAGAGGTACTGTCTCTGCCATTATAGAGCTTACCTCCAATTGGAGAGCCCATTAAGAAATCATATAAATAAATGTAAAATGTAACTGCAACAAGCATTGCAGAGGTACTATGAGAGCAAGGAGGTTGTGCAAATCTTCCTGAGAAGATGACACCTATGTTTTAGGTGAAGGATAAGTAGAAGATAATTAGATAATGAGTTAAGGGAGGGTTTGAGGAAGCATGTATGTAAAGGAAATACCATGTGCAAACATCCTGAGGCACATTGAGCTTATAAAGAAGTTGTGGACTTGGATAGTATCACCTATGTCACAAGAACAGAGAAGAGAGATTGGAACAGAGCCTTAAGGAAACAACACTCAATGGCTGGGTGAAGGAAACTGGGAAGGAATAATTACAAGATGTAGGGGAGGGAACCAGAAGAGCATAATGTCATAAAAGTTAAAGAGAAATGGTATTTCAAAGAGAAAATAAGGGTCAACAGGATCAAATGATGCTAAGAGGTCCTGAAAGATAAAAAATAAAAATGTTAAGTGAATATCATTGGTGTCTTTAGGAGAGCTGATTTGGTGGAATAATGAGACTAAAAACTAATCAAAAAGTGCAAAGGAGATAGTAGGATGTAAGAAAATAAAGTCTGTGGGAATAGTCAATCCCCTTGAGAAAACCAAGAAGAGAAAGATGGAGCAGTACTTGATCAAATAATTTATATTTTGTAAGTGGGAGAGTCTTGAACATATTTAAATGCTGATGAAAATGATCCAGTAAACATATTAAGTCAAATTTCTATAAAAGAAAAAATAGTGTGAAATCTTGAAAAAAAGGAGAGAGTAGAATCCAAAGGTCAATAGGCAGAAATAGCCTCAAGCACGAAGGAAGACAGCATCTCTAATTGTAAAAGAAGAAAAGAGGTAACAGGATTTAATGTTTGGTAGTGGGAAGATGAAGGAGTTCTACCTGAGGGCTCCTAGTTTTTCTATGAAATGGTTGATGCCGAGAATGAGAGCGCTAGTTAGAAGCTTGAAGCTTTGAGTAGTAGAGAAGTTTGTAAATGATCATTATGGGTGAAAGATGGAGTTGATAAGAACAATGTTATTGGATTGCCGAGTCATCCCATGGATTGTGTTAAAGCCATTTGAATCACTAAATTCTGAAGGACCTAATCTTCCCTGATATATGAGCATCTCCAGATGCCTTTGGCTGATCACCATAGGCAAATATAAATCATTTGAGGTCGTTGAGGGATAGGTTTTTGTCAGGTGGAGATGAAGAAAAAACAGAGGGACAAGGGAGATCAAGGCAATAAAATAGCGTTATTGAGCCTTATTGAAATAAATAATTATGAAATTCAAGCTGGATATGGAAATAAAGACAGGACTAATGGGTTAGAGAAAACAAATGGTGAGTGAACAAGAGGTCCCTGCCATCAGAGAACAAATAGAGCAGGAGTAGACAAATGAAAAGGGTGGAAGAGAACAGAATTGAAGTCAGAATATGAGATATTTGAATACTTGACATTTAAGGTTGAGTTCTTACAAATTGTTGTGGTCTGAATTGTGTCCGCCCCCACAAAATTCATAAATAGAAGTCCTAAATACAGAATGTGACTGTGTTTGAAGATAAGGCCTTTAAGCAAGTAATTATGTTAAATTAAGGTCATTGGGGTGGACTCTAATCCAGTATGACTGGTTTCCTTGTAAAAAGAGATCATTAGGACACAGAGGAATATCAATGTGAGGACACAGTAATAAGGTGGTGGTCTGCAAACCAAGGAGAGAGGCCTCAGAAGAATCCAAATCCACCAGCCCTTGATCTTGCCTAAAGAACTGTGAGAAAATAAATTTGTTGTCTAAGCCACCCAGACTGTTGTATTTTATAATGCAAGCCCTCACAAACTAATAAACTAGTAGTAACTGTGCTCAGTGAATGGCTGTGAAAGTGTATGAATGAGTAGGTAAAGAAGCTCAAGGCCTGGTGCTGTTCAATCAATTGTGCACATGGTGTTACTATTTTTTGAAGAGAAAAATAACCATATTCTCAAGGTTTTAATAAAGTTTCAGAATTATCCAGGTGATCAAAAGGTAACAGCAATATAAAGAAAGAGAAGGTGATATAGCTGAATTAAAAGAGCATCAAAGAAGCAATGTTTTTATCTTAATTTTATGAGTTTCAAGTCAAAAAAGTAACAGATAAATATTGCCACAAATAAAATCATACTATAAGATGACATAAGCAGCATGGCAGTGTGAGAGGACCTCTAGGTCTCTCCTCTTGAAGTTACAACAAGTTGGATGGCTATAATTCAACAAAGGATTCATTATTCAACATTCAAACATATTCATTACTCAACATTCAAACAGGATCCATTACTCAACATTCATTACTCAACATTCAAACATTCTGAGATATAAGAGTATTGAAATATCTGAATATTGGGAACATTGGAACAAAAAGGGGAGACGGAACAGGGGGGAAGACAGAGATGGGAGCCACAGATGCAATCCGGCACTTGTCACAGCCCCATCAGATGCAATATCAGTGAAGGGTCAGGGTGCAGCCCCCATTGGGGAAACCAGAGGGGCAGAGACAGAAATCAGGCTTAGGCATCCAGCACACACTGAGTCTGAGCCCAGTGTAATTGGCAGAGAAGCAGTGCAAAAGGTGGCAGCATTCCTCAAACTGCCACCACCAGACAAATCTGCAGATGCAGGAACCTGCCCAGTCCCCAACCTCCTATAGCCCACCAAGAAGTAAAACACTCACTCAGCAGATTGAGAAAAAGCAGAAAATCTTTCCAGCCTAAGTGGTCTGTATTTACTGCATCTAAGCCTACTAGAAAGAACAAAGTTTCAGATGTGCAAACCTGCTCCCCTCCATCTACCCCACAGCAGAGCCTAGTAGAAGCAGTTGGGTAAACTCAGACAGAGCAGCTCTGCCTGTGGCTTCTGGCCACAGAAACGTGGCACTGGGAACACACAAGCCAAGAGACCCATTGCCCACTGCTTCTCACTATGGGGTAGTTCCCCAAGACCAAAGTGACCAAGTCATAAAGGGGAAGCCCACTTCCTCAAGGAATATGGGGCATTCTTTACAGCTGAGGTGACACTGCCCCTCACAGATCCAGAAAACCCTATAGAGCAGGTAAGAGAAAATAAAATCTTGTGCTTTAGTACCACCTTTTAGAAAACAAAAGAAAAACCTCTACTTATCAACCTGCTAAACCATGAAGAGTCAAATACTAGGAGGAAGAAAGAAGAGGGAGGAGGGAGAACACCAAATTAAAATAACAGACAGAAACACAAGGACAAAGAAACAATGGAGACACCGAGCTACCAAAAAAAAAAATGAAATGGCTATACTAAAACCTAATATTTCAATAATCACCCTAAATGTAAATGGACTGAACTCACAGTTATAAGGCACAGAGTAACAGATTAGATCGAAAAACAAAACCCAACTACTTGCTGCCTTCCGGACACACATTTCAGCCACAGGAAAAAAAAGCTCAAAGTGAAGGGGTGGAAAATGATACTACAAGCAAATGACATCCAGAGAAAAGTAGGTGTAGCATACGTATATAAGATGAAATAGATTTCAAAATGAAACAAGCTGCATTTTATAATGATAAAGGAGACAATACATTAAGAAGACATAATACTTAATATAAATATGCCCAACCTGAGATTGCTAAAATATATAAAGCAACTACTAACAGAACTAAAGGGAGAAACTGACAAAAAATAAAGTTATAGTAGGAGACCTACTACTACTTTAAAAAATGTAAGGAAACATCAGCCTTAAATGACACAATAGACCAAATGGACATAATCAATATTTATAGAGCTTTCATCCCAGAACATCAGAATATACATTCTTCTCTAGTGCATATGGAATATTTTTAAGGATAAAGCCTATACTGAGGCACAAAACCAGCCTCAACAAATTTTAAAAGATTGAAATCATACCAAGCATATTCTCCAACCACAATCCTTTCAAATTGCAAATCAATGGCAAAAAGAAAGCTGGAAAAAACACAAGTATGTGGATATTAAACAACATACTACTAAGCAACAACTGGGTCAAAGAAGAAATAAGAGACGATACATAGAGACAAATAAGAATGACAATATGACATATAATTTGGGGGATGCAGCAAAAGCAGTAATAAAGGAAGTTTATAGCATTACAGACCTATCTCAAGAAACAAATAATCTCAGATAAACAACTAAATATTTCACCTTAAGGAATTTAAAAAGGAAGAACAAATTAAGCCCAAAGTCAATGAAAGAATAATAAAAATTAGAGAAGAATTAAACAAAAATGAGAACAAAAATATAATTGGAAAATATCAATGCAACAAAGAGATGATTCTTTAAAAAGATTAATAAACTTGACAAACCTCTGGCTAGACTCACTAAAGAAAAAAGAGAAAAGATTCAAACAAAATAAAAAAGATGTTACAAGAGACACCACAGAAACAGAAAGAACTATACAAGATTACTATGAAAAGCTATACACCACCAAATTTGATAACCTAGAAAAAATAGACAAGTTCTTAGAAATATATAACATCCCTAGACTGAATCATGAAGAATTATAAAATCTAAATAGACTAAACAGTAAAGAAATTGAAATAATCATCAAAAACCTCCCTGAAAGTAAAAGTCCAGGATCAGATGGCTTCACCAGTGAATTCTACCAAACATTCAAAGATTCATTACCTGCCCTTCTGAAATTCTTTCAAAAAATTCAATCAGAGGCAATACTTCCTTATTCATTTTATGAGGCCAACATTACCCCATTACTAAAACTTGGCTAAGGACAACACACAAAAAAAGAAAATATAGAACAATACCTCTAATGCATCCAGAAGCAAAAATCCTAAACAAAATACTAGCAAATTGAATACAATAATATTAAAAAGATAATTTATCATGATAGGGTGGGGTTCATTCCAGGGGCACAAAGATAGTTTAACATATGCAGATCAATCAATGTGATATACCACATTAACAAAAGATAAAAATCATATGATTATGTCAGTAGATGCAGAAAAAGCATCTGACAAGATACAATATCCATTTATAATTAAAACAATAAAATAGGTATAGAGGAAAAGTACCTAAACATAATAAAGGCCACACATTACAAACCCTCAGCTAATATATTCAATGGCAAAAAAAAAATGAAAACTTTTCCTCTAAGATAAGGAACAAAGACAATGATATCCACTCTCATCACTGTTATTTATTCAACATAGTACCAGAACTCCTAACCAGAGCAATCAAGCAAGAGAAAAAATAAAAGGCATCCAAATTGGGAATGAAGAAGTCAAATTGTCACTTTTTGCAAATGACATGATTCAATGTATAGAAAATCCTAAAGACTCCACCAAAAAACTATTAGAAACAATAAACAAATACAGTAAAGTTGCAGAATATAAAAATCAATATACAAAGATCCATTGTATTCCTATATACTAACAATGAAATATAAAAAAGAAAGGAAGAAGACAATTCCATTTGCAATTGCAACGAAATGACTAGAATACCTAGGAATAAACTTAACAAAGGATGTGAAGGACCTATACACTGAAAACTTTAAGATGTTGTTGAAAGAAATTGAAGACACAAAGAAACGGAAAGATACTCTGGATTTATGGATTGGAAGAATTGACATAGTTAAAATGGTCATATTACCTAAAGCAATATACAGATTTGATGCAATCCTCATCAAAATCTCAATGGCATTTTTTTAAAGAAATAGAAAAAAAAATCCTCAAATTTGTATGGAACTGCAAAATACCCCAAACAGCCAAAGCAATCTTGAGAAAAAAAAAAAAAAAGAACAAACCTGGAAGTACCAAACTCTCTGACTTAAAATTATTCTGCAAAGCTATGACAATCAAAACAGTATGGTATAGGCAGAAAAACAGACACACAGGCCACCAATAGAACAGAATTGAAAGCCCAGAAATAAACCCACATGCATATGAGCAAGTAATTTTCTACAAAGGAGCCAAAAACATACAATGGAGGAAAGAAAGCTTCTTCACTAACTGGTGCCAGGAAAATAGGAAAGCCACAAGCAAAAGAATGAAACTAGACTGCTATCTGTCACCATACACAAAAATTAACTCAAAATGAATCAAGACTTAAATATAAAACCTGAAACAATAAAATACATAGAAGAAAACATAGGTACTAAGCTTATGAACCTTGGTCTTAGAGAGGTTTTATGAACTTCACACCAAAGGTAAAGGAAGTAAAAGAAAAAATACACAATTGGGACTACATCAAACTAAAAAGCTTCTGCACAGCTAAAGGATTGATCAACAAAACAAAAAGGCAACCAATGGAATGAGAGAAGATATTTGCAAACAATACTCCCAATAAGGAGGCTGAAATCCAAAACATATAAAAAACTCGTATAACTCAGCAACAACAAAAAGACAATTCTATTTAAAAAAGGGCAGAAGACCTGAACAGTCACATTCCCCAAGAAGATATACAAATGGACAACAGATCCATAAAAAGAGACTCAACTTCACTGTTATAAGGGAAACACAAATCAAAACCATCCTGAGATACTTCCTCTGCATACATGTTGAAAGGGCTATCATCAACAAGACAAGAAATAACAAGTGTTGGAGCCCATGTAGAGAGAAAAAAACCCTCATACACTGCTAGTGGGAATGTAAATCAGTACAGCCACTATGGAAAACAGAATTGAGGTTCTTCAAAATTTAATAGAGCTACCTAATCCCTTTTTTGCATATTTACCTGAAAATTTTGAAAACATTTATTCGTAAAGGTATATGTACCTCTGTGGTCATTGTATCATTATACACAGTGGCCAAGACATGGAAATACCTAAATGTCCTTCAGTGGATGACTGGATAAAGAAGATTTGGTATATATTTACAGTGGAATACCACTCAGTCATAAAAAAGGATGATATACTGCCATTTACAACAACACGGATGAATCTTGAGAGTATCAGGCTAAGTAAAATAAGTCAAACAGAAAAAGACAAAAACCATATGACCTCATTCATGTGTGGAACATGAAACAGAAAGCAACAAATAAGCAAACAAATAAACTCACAGACTCAGACAACAGAAGGGTGGTTACCAGCCAGGGAGAGGATAAGAGAGGATGAAAGGTTAGGGGGTCAAATATATGGTGATGGAGGAAGACTAACTTTGGGTGGTGAGCACACAATGCAATAAACAGATAATGTATCATAGATTTGTACACTCAAAATTTACATAATGTTTTTAATCAATGTCCTTCTAATAAACTTTCTTAACCCATTTCCCATTTGCCCCAAGAATACTTGCCAGCGGCACTTGTGGCTGCAGTGTTTACCCCAAGATACCTCATGGATTGCAGTCCTAACCTTACCCCCAATGTTTGCCATAAAATATCTCACTTTTATTATTTCACATCGCTCTAGTATATCAATAGTCTTAGGAAACAAATTACATCATTCTATTTATAGCCTTCTATTTTTAGTAGTGGTATTTCCATTGACAAAATACAGTAATTTTCGATCACTAAAAATGTCAAATCCAAGAAAATGTAGCATTTCTATGCATGATGTTAACATCATTCTCAAACAGTTGTTAGCTGAAGATTAATTTGATGGATGCAATTTTTGTATACATTTCTGTTATATTAGAATTAGAGACGAGTTCTGTTTAGAAATAACTCCAAGAACATTTTTTATATTTTATGTTCACATTGAAAACCAGTCAGATTTGCTTCAGCCTCAAAGAGTGTGTTTATGTAAAATTAAATTAATGCTGGCACTGAGCTGCATTTTTTTTCTAAACAGGAAAAGGGTTAAAAATCATACTATATATACAAGGATGTATAAAAGCAAAGCTAACTATTATATTTCTCTCTCCAACCCCAAACAGATGCAACAAATGCTAAGAGGTTGATATGCATCCTTCTAAATCTTTCTCCTCAGAATAGAATTTTTTTCAAGAGGGTAAAAGGGTAAGAAAGTTAGAGAATAGGACTGAAAAATTCTAATACCTACTTGATCAGGGTATGAAAGAAAGTGTGGGAGAATAAAAGAAACATTAAGAAAATTGGCTAAATTTTTTCCATACTTAATAGGAGTTACAAATCAATGTATTCAAGCACCTAGATACATCAGAATAAGACTAAATGACAAAAACAGAAAAAAATCCTTAACAGTCAGAAAAGACAAATTACCTTCAAAGAGTAATCACACAAACAGGTGGCCAAAACAATAGATGTTAGGAGGCACTAGAATGACATATTTAATGAGCTGAAAGAAAATTACTGCTATCTAGAATTCTATGTATGCCAACAAAAAATATCCCTCAATAATAAGAAAAAATTTCCAGGAAAAAAAAAACTGATAATTTACCAATAGCAAACCTGCAGTAGGAGAAGTTCTGAAAAATGTATTTTATAGAGAAGAAAATATTCCCAGATGCAAGAAGAAATAAAGAGCAAGGAAGTGTTCAACATGTGGATAGTTCTTAAGAAACACTAACTGAATACATCTTGTGAGATTTTAGCATATTTATATTTTTAAATTACACAAGATACTGTTATTTGTAAAATATACAACAATAGAATATGACTCCAGAAGAAAGGTGGTGAGAAGATCCTGAAGTGGTTGTATTGTCTGGGAAGAGAGTAAAGAATTAACATTAAACTTTCATGAGTTAAGGATATGTTAAAATGTAAAGTAACCATTGAAAGAATGGAAATAGATGTTTAACTTCCAAACTAGTAGAAGGGAAAGCAGAATGATTTTTTAAAAAATCAGTTCAAAAGAAGGTAAATAGGCCAAAAAATAAAAAAAAGGGGTCAAAAAGAAAGTATAAGATTAATTCAAATCACAACAGTAATTACATTACTTACAAATGAACTAAATGCTTTGGCTAAAAGACAAAGCTATCAATTTGGATATTTTTTTAAATCCAAATGTTTACAAATGACACACCTAAAACATAATCACTAGAGATGAAAAGGTCACTTCATACTCACTAATAAAGGTCACTAATAAAGGTTTAATTCACCAGAAAATTGACTATTTAAATTTCTATGTACCTAATAGCATGGCTTCAAAATATAGAAAGCAAAATGTAATCAAACAACAAGGAAAAAAATACGCATTGAAACAAAAGATTTTTAAAAACATCTCTAACAAGCAAATAGTCAATCAATAGACAACTTAACTCTACAAATAAAAACTTAAGATAATAGACATGCACTACTAGAAACTGCACAGACTTTTAAGAATATATATTCTTTTCAAGCACATGAAGAATATTTCTAAAATATGCCTTTATTATTTTCAAAGGATTAATATTATATAGTTTATTCTCTAACTAAAATAAAATTAAGCTAGACATCAGTAATAAAAAGCTAACTAGAAATTCATGTGTTTGAAATTGTAAGAGAATACTTCTAAATAGCCCATAGGTCAAAGGGGAAAAAAATGAAACTGAGGAAATATTTTTAACTGAGTGATAATGAAAATACTACATAACAGGATGCAACTAGCCTACAACTCTGTAAGGTGCACAAAAGATGTATATAAAGAAGATTAATAATTAATGTAAGTATAGGTTTCATGAAATTAGAAAAAATAACAAAATAAGCCTTAAAAAAGTAGATGCAGGAACATACTAAAAGAACATAAATTAAAAAAAACATAAAACAGAATAAAATAAAAAGTTCCTTGAAAATATTAATAAAATTGACAAACTTCTAGCAAGATTAAGCAAGCAAGGAGGAGGAAAAAAAGGGAAAGAGAGCAAAAACAATTAACAAATATAAAAATGAAAAGAAAACCACTAAAGATCCTATGACATTAGGATATTATGAATTTACGACAATACATTTGAAAATTCAAAGGAAATTAACAAGTTGATATATAGAAAGATGCTCAACATAATTAATCATCAGAGACATGCAAATTAAAACCACAATGAGAGATCACCTCACACCTGTAAGAATGGCTATTATCAAGACAAAAAAATGCTGGCTAGGATGTGGAGAAAATGGAACATGTGTGCTTTTGTTGTAAAAATAAATTGGTGCCCAGTATGTAAAATGGTATGGAAGTTCCTCAAAGTAAAAATAAAGCTACCTTATGATCCAGTAATCTACTTCTGGGTATTTATCCAAAGAAAAGAAAAACACTAATTTGAAACATTATGTAAAATAGCCAAGAAATAAAAACAACATAAATGTTCATCTCTGGATGAATGGAAAAAGAAAATATGATATACATATAGTAATATTATTCAGCCATGAAGAAAAAAATCTTGCCATTTGAAACAACATGGATGAAACTTGAGGGCATTATGCTAACTGAAATAAGTTGGACATAGAAAGACAAGTATACTTTCACTAATATGTGAAATCTTAAAACAAAACAAAACCAAGCTCTTACAGACAACAGATTGGTAGTTATCAGAGGTGGGGGGTGAACAAAATGGGTGAAGGGTGTCAAAAGGTACAAACTTCCAGTTATAAAATACATAAATCATGGGTATGTGACATACAGCATGGTGACTATAGTTATTAATACCATATGGCATATTTGAAAGTTACTAAAAGAATAGATCTTAAAAATGCTCATCACAAGAAATAAAATTTTATAACTATATGGTGGCAGTAGTTAACTAGACTATTTTGGTGAAATTGAACATCTTTTTATGGATCTGTTGTCCATTTGTATATAATTTCACAAAATATACAAATAATGAATCATTAGTTGTACATCTGAAACTAATGATGTTATATGTCAATTACATTTATATGTCAATAAAAAAAAACTAGATCTGAAATATCACTATAATCATTGAGACATTGAATCAATTCTTTAAAATCACCTAAAAAACTACCCCATGCTCAGACGGCTCCACTACTAAGTCTTCCAAACATTCATAGTTCTAAAATAACACAAACTCTTGAGGAGGATAGAAAGAGGAATATTTTCTAACTCATTATAAGAGAGAATAACCTTAATAACAAACCTGATGATGAACTATGAGGACAGAAAACAGCCCAATCTCATTTATGAACACAGATGAAAAATCTTAATAAAATGTTAGCAATGTGAATTCAACGATATATGAAAAGTTTGCTGAAACAGCGAGTTCAAGACATCAGAGAGAAACCAGTACAGCCACAACTCTAAAGGGCACGATTACAGTGAGAAGGAAGCTAAGTGAGGGAAGCCAGCCATTCTCTGCAACTTTCCTACCGATATCTACCAACTTACTGCATGGGACCTAGAAGCCAAACAGAACGCAGTATCCTAGACTGTTGGCATTCTTTCAGAGTTGAAGAGACAAAAGTTGAAGTTCAAAGAACAAGAAAGTTAAGACTTGAGGGGAGATAATCCCTGAGAAAAGAGAAATGTAGAAAAGTGAGCCTGACATTCTGTTGGACCTTCACATTTAAAGCATTTACATAAACTTAAACTGCATCGGAACAGAATTTGTTCACATCATGCAAGTAGTCACATTTGTTTTAGATTTAACTTTCAGTTTTGAAAGATACTCCCATTGTGTATAAAATTGGGAGCTGGTAGTTACCTTCTTTTAATACTTTACATTTCTAGATATATTGAAATTCTACTCATTATTTAAAATCCTCCTACAAAAAAATAACTCACGTCCGAATAATAAGAATAATGCCTTTAAAGAAAAAAGTGAAACCAGGAAACCCTTGTTTCCAAAACTGGCAGGAGCATTACAAAAGAGGAAAATCATCACTGTTATAAACTTGGATGCAAAAATCCTTAATAAAATATTAGCAAAAGATGTGTGTGTGTGTGTGTGTGTGTGTGTGTGTGTGTTAAAATACAGTGTCAAGATAGTGAGAGAGGTCATTTTAGACAAAGATCAAGTTCAAATCATAATGTATGAAACAATGAGAAACAAAGAAGATAAAGAGGAGACAGGCTTAAGAGATGTTTAAGATACATAATCAGTATGGCTTTGTGAATTGCTGAGGGGCAGGAAGATTAGAGGTAGGGAAGAGACTTTCAAGATTTTCTGGTTTGGGTAACAGGGAGAACAGTAGTCTCAGACTAGAGTAGGACAAAAAACATCTTAGAGAAACTAATGGGTTACATATAGACATCTCGAAATATCTTCAGATATTCAAAAGGTTGCTAAATTCTGTCAATTCTAAATTCTGTGAATTCTACCTTCTACATATCTCTTGCCCAGTCTTTCATACCTGGTCACATCTTATCTGTAAAACAACTGCTTAAGAGATTTGCCCCCCTCTCCTCTGTAACTTCATTCTGCTCCCAAAGTGATCACAGTAGTGACTATGGTTATGTGTGTGCTGGTGATGCGCACTTATGGGAAACACCAAAAATAATGAGCAGAAGCTTAATGTATTCAGGCAGACAGGAGGCCTGACCTCTGAGCTGGTGGGGGTTAACAGCTATTGCTATTTAGACAGTTGAAGTGGGCAGCATATCAGTTATGTATGGTAATTTACCTTTTTCCCCAGTTTTATTAAGATAATTTATATAATTTATGTAAGTTTAAGGTATGCAGTGTGATGATTTAATACATGTATATATTGAGAAATTAGAGTAATCTACTTTGACATTAGTAATTAGTAATACTAGAAATACAAGGGCTAACTGCCAGCACTGCCTAGAATAACTTTTGAATTATGTTGAAGGTTTTTGGTCTCTTATGCCTACTTTTTATTTTCTTAACCTATTTTGAAACAGTATTCACAAGAAATTGCAAAAATAGTACTGACAGGTATCATATACCCTTTACTGAGTTTCTCCCATTGGTTACCTTTTATGCAACAGTATCAAAACCAGGAAATTGACATTAATATAGAATATGTATATAGTTCTGTGTTAGTTTATCACATATGTGTAGATTTGTATAACCATCCACAGCAATCAAGATGCAAAACTATTCTACCACTGCAAAGATTTCCCTTGAGCTGCCCCTTTATAGTTGCACCCACCTTCTTCCCACCCACCATTCCTAACCCCTGGCAAATGTCTGTTCTTTTTTTAACTTTATATCTAGGGAAGTGATTGAAAGTTGAACATAATTTTCTATGCTATGATATAAATGCTCACACTTTAACACAGAGCTTCCTTTGCTGCTCTCATTCCTTTCCTCTAAACCTCTGTATCTGCCTCCTCTCCACCTACCCATACCCTACCAACTCCTAAAGATTAAAGAATGATAATACACAATAATTACTTATGTTTACTTCTCCCTTTCTTGATATTTCCCTGCTTTATATTCTCACCACATATTGTCCAGACCACTAATATTTGTCACCAATTCCTTTGTGGAATCTTGTATTTTTCTGTAATAAAATTGCTAATTTTTAAATATGTGTATTCTTTTCTCCTTCAGAAGAGACTGTTTTGTACTGCATATGACTCCATCGCCAGTGCCTAGCAAAGATGAAAGCAATGATTAATTTTAAAAATACTTTTTCTGGGGAAAGGAAAAAATGGCACAGATTATAATAGAGGCTCTGTTCATCCCTTTGGCAACCACATCAAAGTTATGATGGAAACAAAGAGCAAGCAGCAAGGAAAAATTGCCTGGTATATAGATGAACAAGCCATACAACTAGGGAGAAATCGAAGAAAGCACCCTGCAACAGCAGAAGGTAGGACAGGACAAGGACGCAAGGCTGCCCATTCCTGAGCGGCTGACTGAGACAGAAGCTAAGGCAGTGGCAGCAGCAGAAGCCTCTTAAAGGGGCCATGTCCGCAAGCAGAATTTTGTGGTGACAGACATGCTTGCTCAGAGTACCAGTGCTAATTTGGCTGTGCACAGGGGGCACCAGGAACTTACAGGGAGACATTGTCAGAATGAGGGCCAAAGCAAGACTCGCTCTGTACAGAAGTGTCGGTGATATTCATTGTTTCCTATTGAGCCCTCTCCACTCCCAGGGCACGGACACAGCATCACCATATCCCTGATGTCATCAAACTGGATAACAGAGGTCACTCCACCCAGAGGACTCCCTGAAACCCAATTCCTCCAACTCAGCACCCCCACCCAAGCCACATCCAGGTGTACCTTCAGTGAGTCAGGTGCTCCTTGATGAGCAGCGCCTAGACTCACAGTGGAGGCAGCTGACCTCGGTTTCTGGTGTGGCCTTTTGAGACAAATATAAGCACAGCATTATGGATTACTTGCTGAATCTTAACAGGTGGCCCCAGAGGAGCAGAGGCTTGGGCTAAATTTGGCCTGCAGCTAAACCTCTCTCAGGACCGTGCCACTGGAAACCTATTTCACAAATCCATACTAATAAGACCAGGGGAATTAGTAGCTTTGCTTAGTACATAGAAACAGACATGGAAAGGCAGCCAAAATGGGAAAAGAAAGAAACAGAAACCATAGGAGAGAACAGAGCAGAGATCCAGATACAATGGAATTAAGTAATCTAACAGTCTGCAGAGTTCAAAACACTGGTTATAAAGTTGCTCAATGAACTCAATGAGAAGTGTAGATAAATTCAGTGAGAACTTTAACAAAGAGATAAAAAACATAAAAATGGAAATGGAAATTATAAAACACATTATCTGAGATGAGAAGTATATTAAATGGAATAACCAAAATGCATAAAAAAAGGATCAAATGCCCTATCTAGAGGATGGGAAAGCCAAGGACATTCAATCAGAATGGAAAGAGATAAGATGTCAAGACTATAAAAATAATTTAAGGAACATATGGGACACTATTAAGGGTCCAAATATCCATCTGATTGGCATAACTGAAGAAAATCAAGATATTGAACAGCTGTTTAAAGAAATAATGATGGAAAATATCCCTAACCTGGTGAAGGAAATGGACATAAAACCCCAGGAAGCTCAGAGAATCCCCAAAATCAGGGATCCAAAGAGGCCCGCACCAAGACACATCATAATTAAAATGCCAAAGGTTAAATACAAAGAGAGAATATTAAAAGCAGCAAGAAAAAAAAAACAGATAGTTTCCTCTAAGAGAACACCCATAGGCTGGCAGTTGATTTCTCAAAAGAAACTATGTACGACAGAAGGGCTTAGCAAAAAATATTCGACATGATGAAGACCTACATCCAGGATCTACAACCAAGAATACTTTATCCAGCAAAGCTATCATTTAGAGTTGAAGGACAGATAAAGAGCTTCCCAGACAAAATAAGCTAAAGGAATTTATCAACACCAAGCCAGTATTACAGGAAATGTTGGAGGGACTTCTTTAAGAAGAAAAAACATGTACCAAAAACAGGAATAAAGAATGGTAACAACTACATTCCTATCAATAAGTATCTTAAATGGAAAAGAATTAAGTGTTCCAACCAAAAGATAGAGTGGTTGAAAATATAAAAAACAAAACAAAACAAAACAAAAAAACCACCACTACATATAAGGGATTGGAAAAAGATATTGCTTTGATAGACCTAGAAGAAATTTAAGTCAGACAGAGAAAGATAAATACTATTTGATTTCACTTATATGTGAAATCTAAAGAATAAAAAGAACAACAAATCAAAAACAGACTCACAAATATAGTGGACAATTTGGTGATAGACAAAGGGGAAAGGGCTTTTGGGGGCTGGGAGAATGGGATGAAGGCTTAAAGAAGTACAAATTAGTAGCTGATGGATGGTCACAAGGATGGGGAGCATGGCATAGGGAATGCAGTTAATATGTTGGCTAGGTGGAGGGTCAGGGGAGGAAAGGAGTAAGTGGGGATCATTTTACGAACTATATAGATGTCTAACCAATGTACTGCATACTTAAAACTAATTAAAATAAATTTTTAAAAAATTGAAAAAATACTTTTTCTAGATACTACTGTATTTTATAGCCTTTTTCTTTAGAAGAGCTCAAAATAGATTAAAGAGGTTACCCTAATATTCCTGGCAGCACTTCTATGCAGTTCATCAGTATCATTATTATCATCCTGGAATCTAATATAGCACTAGTTTAGATATTCAATCACTATTCACATGACTAAATTATCCTATTATCAAACTTAGGGAAATTAGAGGGTTTAAATAAGATTAGTAACAATACTGAATCGCCAGTTGTGATTAAGAAAGAGGTAATAGAAGAAGAGAAAATGGAGATGTAATGGGGACAGAAGAGAAGTAAAGAGATACGGATGAGGACAAATATACTCAAAACTTAGAACTGAACTTCAGAATGCCAGAAGAACTAACAAACCCAAGTCAACACATTCTGACATGTGTATCTGGCTAGAGACACCATTGTTAAAACAAGCCTCATATAACCCAGTGTTTTGAGAGGGAACTGTGGCCAACTAATTAGAATATGGGAGATAGAAGGTAGAGAGGAGGATAAGGAATTCCTGAGGAATTCCTGAGCAGCATCCTGGTCCCTCAATGCAGGATGTGGGAGTGGGACTAATAATTCCACTTGCTGCTCTTTCTCTTACAGATTATTTCATTATGTATTTGAGACTTAAGCATGAAGACAAATAATAATTACTTACATGAGAGACTGTAGACCATACTAACTGACAAACAGGTCCAGGAGTAGTAATAAAACCAATTGGCTTATAATCCTTTTCCACTTCAAAGAAGAAGACAGTTTTATCTTTACTCTAAGAAAATGAGAAATGCCCATCAAATATATATTATGAAATCTATTCCATAGAGTAAAGAAACATTTATTAGCTACAGTTTATCCACCATACACTTATACCTATAAGGGTCACATATCCCAGGTTATTGTGGGAAAGTTCTTATTTCAAATATTTACTTCATTCTCCCCCTGAGAACACTTGACAAAGCATGTATTCCAGTATGTGGTTCTAAAAAAATGATCATCATATCTGTACATAAGATTATTTCAGAAAAAATGCATATGTTCACCTATTAATACATTGAGAATTTATCTGGTTATTCGCTTCATTTATTGTAGTGCTATATAAGTATATACTTACACTATAAAAGATCGATTATACATAAAACATCTTGCATGATTCCCAGCTGAAATTTTCTATTCATTTAAAATAAGTGTTAGAACTCAATTTGTAAGAATATTTTAAATATCATGCACATACTACACTAAAAGAATATGACTACAAAGAAAGCAAAATATGGATATGTTCTCAGATAGGAGTATTGACAAATAAGGCATCATTAAATAGGAAGCCTTATAATAAGAGGCTAGGTTAACAATGAAAGTTCAATAGGAAACAAAAAGAAATCTACTACTCACCCCTGTGGCTAGAATTTCTCCATCACGTTCATAAGCTAAAGCAGTGATATGAGCAGTATGGGGTTTGAAAACATATTTCAAACGAAGATCTGCATCCAAAAATTTCTTCCGTCCTGCAAAAATTGTGAGCCCTTTTGGATCATAAAGTTCAAGAATTCGAACAACCCCATCTTCGAATCCAACAATAATTTGTGCTCCAGTGTAGCTTACCTTGAACAAAAATTAAATACAAGGGATCTGAAATTAGTTAAGAAAGTTTTACTACATAACAGATATCTCTATATTTTATTTAGACTTAATTTAACATAGAATACCCATTGGTAGTTCCCTGTACTACTTTCTGGTAACCTCCATCTATTCTAAGATAGATCCTATCACTACTGAATACGAGACAGGTACACTATGACAATTCAAACACTTGATGAGCAAATGTGGGTGGAGTGTTTGTCTATCATGTAATAGGCATCTATCACCAGCAACCCAAGTGTGAGAATAGTTTCAACTTGTTTTCACAAAATTAATAGTCTAATGGGGAGGACAGACATTAATCAATCACACAAAGAAGTGTGGAATTATGAACTGAAATAAGTAGCAAAAGAAACATATTCTGAGAGCAAATAACAAAGAAAGGTGATCTAGCTGACCCTCCTTAAGGAAGAGATGGTGGAGCTGAGATCAGAGGATGCCCAGGAAGTAACAAAGAACAGGAAGGTGTGGGAAGCACTCCTCAGAGAGGATATAGCTTGTGCAAAGGTCATGTTGCAGAAAAGAAAGCAACTCATGAAAAAGTTATAGTTTGACTAGAGCAAATTGAGTGAGAGAGCAGTGCTTCCACAAGGAGCTGGAAAGGGAGATAAGCAGGCACCAGGTCACAAAGTGGCTTACATGTCACATTAGGAATAGTCATTCTGAGAGCAGGAAGTCATCAAAATATTTTTATTTGGGGGTTGGAGGTAGGAAGGTCACATGATCAGATGTGCTATTTCAGAAAAGTAATTCTTGCTACCATGTAGAAAGTAGGTCTGAAATAGTCTAATAGGATGCAAGGAAAGCTTTTGGGAAGCCTTTGAAGAAATGGCTGCTGTACTCTGGGAAAGTGATTGTAGTCACTTGGTCTGAGGTGATGTAGTGGAGATGACAGATAAAGACATATTTTAGTAAGAAGTATAATGGCCCTATTTGGTAATAGATGGGCATGAAGGATGAGGCAGAGGGAGGTGTCAAGAATGACTAAAACATTTACTGAGACAGGAAACCCTGGAAGGAAGTCAGGTATACATGTGGTTTGTTGTTGCTATTGTTTTAAACTGAGGGGTGGCTGGGGGTGAGCAGAAAATTATGAATTTAGTCTTGGACATGTTGAGTTTGAGGTGCCCTAGAGATCTCAAAATAGAGATGATGCATAGCCTGCAGCTTAGAGAAGAAATCTGGGCAGAGATATAAACTTAGCAATGTCTGAATGTACTAAATTTTGTACTGAATGAACTAAAATGCATTCAGGAGAAGAACAAAATCCCTATTATTCTTTAGAGCAGAATGATCATCTCTGAGGTCAGGAAATTATGAAAATCTTGGGAATAAGAAAACTATACTACATTCAATTCCACTTGAATGTTGTTAATTCAACAAACTTTACTAAGTGTCTAATATACCTGTAACTGTAGAGGCACTGGAGGTACAAAGAATAGTTATGGTTGTCACATGAAGAGCAGTCAGGTGAAAAGATAGACAAAAAAGCAAATAATCTTAGTATGTTGTGATAAGTGCTATAAGAGAGATTAATGCAAAGTCTTTAAAAAAAAAAAAGGAATAGCAGAGGAAGAAGTACTTAGCTCTATTTGAAGGTGGGGTCACAGAGGGCTATGCAGAAGAAATGATGTTTGACCTGAGCTGAGTTGCAAAGAATGATGCGGAATTTTCCAGAAGGCAAGAGAGCGTGGAAAAGGAGCATTTCAAGTCTAGTATAATATCCATATGATCATTAATTTTATATAAGGCTAAAAAAAGGAAATTCTATAGACATCACACAACCATCTGAATAAATGATTCAATTACTTAGGCTGTATTTTAAAGACTTCAGGTAAGAGTGTAATTAAATTAGAATAAAGAGTGAACCAGGTTTGGTAGTCTGCTTTGAGCTTTCTATTTGTTCTAGCCATATCATTGTTCTATTCTCTGGCCTGAGTTCCCCTTCTGGTCTTATTCCCATTATGAAATTCCCCTCCATTCCAGCCATTTCCGTATCGTTTTTGAGCCTGAAACATTTTCTCTTTGATTTCAACCCAAAACGGTAAGGATAAAACATTCCCAAAATACTCCCAAGACATTTTAAAAACATAACTACAAATTCTTTGACATGCATCCCATGGAGAGATGGTGTTCAAGTGCCTCCCACTTTGAATCTGCTTCACCCAATGGATGGTAGAAGTGACGTTATGTGATTTCTACCCCTGGGAAGGCCAGCAGCTTCTGCCTTGTTTGTGAGAACACTAGGTCTTAGAGCCCTGAGCTGCTGTGTAAGAAGTGTGTGACTGCCCTGAGGCCAGAATACTGTGATGAAGCCCAAGCCACACAAGGCACTATTAGGTAAAGACTCCTGCTGACATCCCAGTTTAGCCCAGCCTTCAACACAAGTACCAGACTTGTAATACAAAAGCCTTTAGATGATTCCAGGCCCCCACTATTCAAGTGTTCCCAGTTGAGACCCCAGATGTTATGAAGCAGAGATAACTCATCCCTGCTGCCACCTGTCTTGATTCTCAATCCATAAAATATATGAGCAAAACAAATTAATTGCTGATTTATGTCACTACATTTTGAGGTAGTTTATTACAGAGCGATAGATAATTAAAACAACTCCATCTCTGCCTAATTTTTTCCCACAGCTCTGCCTTCTGTCTCCCACTAGAGTGTAAGATGCATGAGGGCAAGTATTTTTGTCTTTTTGCTCATTGCTATGTTCCCAGAATCAGAAACAAGGCCCAGCATCTCATAGTTATGCTGGAAATAGAAATACAATGAATGAAATCAGAGTCAAAAGAATAGAGGAAAGATTCACAAAGTTCTGTCGGTTGATTACTGTGCAACATGAAACTACTACTAATCTGCAGGTGGATGAAAAATAGATTTTTATTAAGACAGGACCAAAACCATAATAATAGCAAGATCGTGATGATTTCTACTACATTCTAAATGAATAAACTGACTTAAAATTTTTATTCTTCTCTAAAATCCAGAGTCAGAAAATGTCTAGATTTCCAAGAAACAGCACTAACATATTGTACCTACTAACAGGATCAAGGAGAAGTTCATTATAATAAACTTACCAGTCGGGGTACCCAAGACAGAGCAGTTCCTCCTTGTTTGAATTTCACATGAGACAAAGGAGTTTTGCTAGCAAAATCATAGATTCGAACAGAACCTATAGAAAGACGGTTTTAAAAGAAACAAATGTATATATAATCCCTTTTTAAATAACTTGGGCTCACTTTACATTTTGAGAATTAATAATAAGAGATTTCTTAAATAACTAAATCAACTGATAATCCGATAGCCCTTATTTAGTCAAAAATTTCTATGGATACCTTGAATCATTGATAAACATGAATAAAATATGAAAAATAAACATAAAAAATCATTGGTAATTGATAAACATGAATAAAAAAGACAACAGATGATTGCCTGGTAGATCAATTTTACCTGGCATGATCCCCATAGATTCGCCATAAGAAAGGACATGGAAATAAAAAGAAAAGCACAAATGTGAATAATTTTCATGAATGACTTACTGTGTCCTTATTTTAATCTCACAATAACCACAGCTGGTACATTTTATGCCCTCCCCCTTCCACGAATACTCACCTTCACTTGCACTAAGAGGCTTCCCTTTTGGAAAAATTTTCAAATGTTTTTAATTAAATACATAAAAAATGTGTTGAAAACGAAACAAAAGGCCATACAGATTGACATTAAGAGTTCTTACTTACAGTCCAAGCTAGTAGTGGCCATGAGGTAAGTGAGAGGCGAGACGACCAAGGCTTCAATGGCTCCAGAATGGAAGGAAAAGAGGCATTCTGGATCTTGGGTCTGATAATAAAAAGACAGAAATTCTAATAGATGTCAAAGACAAGTTAACATAAAATTAAAGTTTAAAGAAATGCAAATAAAACTTCATAACATATGTATGATTTTTATCTGATTAGAAATTTTAAAAAGCATAATAGGTTAGAAATAATGTTAAACTTTGGAATTAGGAGAAGTAGAGCACTGGCTTTGCAGTTGATGACTGTGTGATTTTGCACAAGCCACTTAGACTGCCAGTATTCGTTTCTTCATCAGTAAAATGAGATGACAGCAACTGCCTGTCTATTAAACACGGTAGTGACGAGATTATAAATGCAAATGGCTTATGTTTATGAAAACTGTAAAGCACTACATAATTTTAGCCACTGTTATTGCCACTTTTCTGGTAATTTTTGCTATGAAATAGGCCTTTAATGTAAAAAAAATCATAACAGAGAAAACATGAATTCTCATGAATCGGATATGTTGAGCAAGTTTTTGATGAGAGTAATGATCATATGTGGAGATATATAAAATATCTTTTAAGTAAGAATAACAAAGATTTTTATTATGAAAATTAAAAAAAAATAAGAAAAATAGGCAACTTACAATATTTGAAAAACTAAGGTCAAGCTTCCATATGGCTCCATTGGCATCCTGAAAAATTAAATGCCCAATAATAGTTTGTTTTATAATTTTGAATTTATATCAAATTAAAATAATTTTCTTCCTATGATTTAAAGTCAGGGCAAACAATAATACCAAAAGCTTACTTGTATTTTAAAGTGCAATTGTCAAAAGGAACTTCTGTATATCTTAGAACACAACCATAAAGAAAATGAAGCAATCTTGTTATACTTATAGTTAAAAATAATAAAAATGTTCCTAATAGATTTTTTGTGTATAAAATATAGGTTAATTAAAAATTTAGGACGTCTTCATTCTAGTATCAGTAGTAGTCTTAATAATAAAATGGACTTACAGTAATGATAACTTATTATTTTAGTGCCCTCCCCCATCTATAAAATGATATTATATTATTTTAGTTTTGTGTCCAGGTAACTTTAAAAGAGCAAAAAAAAAAAGAATGCAACTCACTTGAGCCAACCAAAAGTTATGTCCAGTTTCATTCATTTTTATCATAGAGAAGAGTTTGACATTTTTGTCTACTTGAAGTTCATTAATGGGCTCTATCTCTTGCAATCCAGACTCATCTATAGCATCAGCAGTGTCTATGGTCTCAAAATCCCAAATCTTATAAAATTAATAAGAAAATACTTTAATCATACAGCAGTTTCTGAATTTATATTTTCTAAGCTGGAAAATAAATACAAAGCAATTTTTTTATATTTGCAGAGATTTGTGACTAAATACAGCTATGAATAAGAATTCTAATTTGCCCAAAGTAATCTGTATTTCAAGGTCTTTCTGCACATAGAGTAAATGGCCATAGGAGTAAATCGTTTGCTTGTTCAACAAGACATCATAATAAGCCTTGTTTTATATATACTACTAAGCCCCTGGAAGGGGGAAATAGACCTTCTTGCTTAGCAATTTAAGCACTATCTTAATTATAAGCAGAGAAAGTACAGATGATGTCTTCATTAGAAAATATTTCTCTTCCTTATCAATTTAAACTGTACTATTCAGATAAGAATTGTTGTTCTTGAGATAGTAGACCTGAATGCTACAGGAAGGATGAGGGAACACATTTCCACCTCACATGACAGAGAGACCCAGATAGACCTTCCTCTGTGATGTGCCAAAGCCTACTTTAGATGGTTCTC
This sequence comes from Macroglossus sobrinus, assembly GCA_004027375.1. Classification (NCBI taxonomy): domain Eukaryota; kingdom Metazoa; phylum Chordata; class Mammalia; order Chiroptera; family Pteropodidae; genus Macroglossus; species Macroglossus sobrinus. Next base: position 580,389 of record PVKZ01000357.1, on the reverse strand, counting down.
TTGACACATCCTGCCATGTTGTCCTAGACTCAATAACTTGGACTCTGGGAAAGTAACTTCAGGGAAGATTGGTGTTGTCCGATAGATTAGCCTTGTGGACAAGAGGCCCAGGTCCCAGGGCTTGACTAACACCTTGTAGTTGGGATAAGTTTTGCCTAAAGGGTGAGAGGTAGAGATTTACAATGTAAAAGACTGTAGAGATGAGAGTGGACTGTGAAAAGGAAAGTAAGCTTAGGAATTAACAGTGTCCCTGAAGGGTTCCTCTGTGAAATATTTAACTTCTCTTGAGGATTTCTTCCACTGCTATTTTGACATTTTGGGGTAACATATCTTGAAATGATCATGAATATATTATATGATATAATAAAGGACACAAAAGATTCTCAGAGTAATGAGTAAACTCTAACAAGATTAAATTTAATTTGGCAATTGTAAAAATAATTATACTTAGGTTCAAAAAGCCAATAGTAAGAGGGCAGACTGTGGGAGAGATATGGCTTAAACAATGTATTAGACATATTAAGCTCAATTAGAGTTGGCTTAATGGGCTCATTAAGAATGACCAGGATATTAAAAAAAAAGTCTTTTTTCTGATATTACTTCTTAAAGAATAGTCAGAGAACACTACCACTTACAAAAAGCCCCAGAAGAAATACATCCAAGGGGACCACATGACAAATCAGGAGGCTCCAGATCTGCTAGCAATAGTAGGGTACACATGCAGAGGTGTGGCCATAACAAAGGAGACTTAGATACTGAAGCAACATTCCAGCTTAGCTAACGCTATGGGCAGAAGAGTGTCCACAGGTGAGGACAAGTGAGTTTACTTGTGTAAAGTGCAACAAAGGAGGACTGTCCACAGGCAAAACCTCTCAGCTTGCCTATGAGTATATCTCTGATCAGTAGCCCCAGTAAAAAGTAACTAACAAATGTTTAACATTTTTGTTCCTCGAAAAACTACCTATTCATATAAGGCATTTTGGAAGGACATCTGTGATCACTGTTTATATTGTGCTAACATGGGCTTTCTTTTGAAACTACTATTTCAACAGCAGAATTTAAAAAACAAATGCTCCCCTCAGAAAATTTTGATGCTGAGATACTATAAATTAATTTGGACTAGAATTAAAATATTTACAAGAGAAGCATTATTTAAAATGAGTCAGCCCTAGGACTAAATGACCACTGATCTCCTTCATAAAATAAACTTTGTGAGAAATAAAAATCTGATAGAACCAACTAGATGATTCTGCAAGGCTTAGATATGTGTGCTACTAAATGTCAAGAAAACTTACCCTAATGCACCCATCTGACCCGACAGTGATAACTTCACCCTCATCCAGCATTATCTGGTTGATGGGACCCTGATGACAACTTATATTTCCAGCTCGACAGAGCTCGACTTTGATGAGGCCAGCTTCCCAAACCAGCATGTTGCCCCATTCTGACCCTGAGAGAACCTGGCAGGTATGCAGAAAGGAAGGAATGTGCATTACAACAAATACGTATATTTATGCCTCAAATAACAGGAGAGAATTATTTTTAAAGATTATTTTCTTGTATATGAAAGTAAAACATGTTAAATACAGAGAAATAAAATATAGAAATAAAAACTCACTACCATAGAAAAAACTACTAATCACATTTTTGATGTATTTTCTCCTAATGTTATGCACTCTTGCCATTATTGTAAATAGGTTGTATGCCACTAATAATTTTTCAAACATATTCATTATATATTTCTGTGTACATCTCGTAAGGGCATAGTCCAAGAATGGAATCACTGGGTCAAAGTTAGAGGTATGTTTAAAATTCTTGATAAATGAGATCCTACTTTTTAAGTGTGATAATATCAACTGTTATGTTTGATAAATTGTGAGACCATTAGTAAACTCAGAGATTATAGCTTAACAGTATCCAATTTCGAACAAGAATACTCATCTAGAACCACCTTCTGAATTAATCCATTTAATCCAGCACTTCCCAAAGGACATAGCACCAAACACCAGTTCTTAGGCTTAATAACAGGTGTTACCTACTAATGGGGTACTGACTCTGTGCCAAGCACTTTGCATGCATTAAGTTATTTAATTCTAAAAACCATATAAACTTGGTACTTTTACTGGGGATACCGTGTACGGTTGTATAGGTTGGGCACTTTATTTTCCCAGAAGAGAGTTTTTCTCTTCTCACAAAGGAACCACATGGGCCAGTGGAAGCCCCTACTGTTTTCATGCCCATTTTACAAAGGAAAAAAATGAAGCACAGAACAGTTACTATCTTGCCCAAAATTACCCCGAGGAGTCAGGATTCTAAATATTTGTATGCTGGCCTTTACTTACGCTTGAGATGATCACAAATAATATTACATAACTCATCCCCATAGGAAACCAAATACAATATTAATAGAGAACTGATTCTATAGTCAATATGTCTATAAATTTTGTAAGAGGAAGAGAGGGAGTAAACTAACAATATTAAAGAATAAACCAACAGATTAAAGTTATAGATTTGAGGTGTTATTGTAAAGTGGCTCAATCTTGCTGAATAATAATCTGACAATAAAAACAAAATCCACAAGACAGAATATAACCTTGAGCCTCGTAAGTCTTCTTGAAGCATCACAGCACAGAAAATAGGGGGGAAAGATAAACATTATAAACATTGTACTCCATGACATAATTTAAAATGTCAAGTATATCACTATGTTAATATAAGAAAATACTTGTATACTTTATATGTGTGGATAATATTTAGTAAAAATAACACAAAATGATATGTACATATGGGTTATAACAATTTCTTAGAAATACATTAATTCAAATTGATTATTTGAAAAAGGCAAAATTAAATGTTCATTATAGTCACCGTTATAGTATTTCTTATTGCTAAAATTGACAGTGCTTTTTAGAATGTAAAATGTGCTTTCATATGTGTATGTCACTTGAAAACAATTTTATTATTGTAGAATAGTGGCTGTATTCACCTTCCCATCTGGGAGCTCCATATAACCTTCTACATCAGTAGTGGCTGTTTTGCCAAATCGACCTAGTGAACCCTGAAGCTTGAGACCAGTGAATGTTAAAGCCATTTCCCAGAATCTGCAAAACACAAGAGTAAATGTACCTCAATGACTTTTTCAATTTTAATATGACTCGAGCATTTACATATTTCATAGTCACATATATTTCATTTATTCATCTATCTGATTTATATGTATAAAGTATCTACACCCTTTCAGGCAAAGTTCTAGGTAATATGAATTCAGCATTGAGCAGAATGTATCTTAGAGCTGTGCTGTCGTAAGCAGGAGCCATTAGCCAAGTTGGGCTATTTTAATTTAAATTAATTAACTAAAATTTAAAAACCAGTGTTTCAATGAAGCCAGTCAGTCTGAGGTGCTCAATAGCCACAGGTAGATTGGACTGCACAGAACATTTCCACTCTGGCAGAAAGTTCTATTGCATAATAATGTTAAAAGGATGTAAAAGTTTTCCCAAAAATTTACTTGTTGTATAACTTTAAGTAATTTTCTTGATCACACTGTGCCTTCATTTTCTCATATATAAAATGGGAACACTAGTAGCAGTCATCTCATAAAATTGTTGAAAAACTCTACCTCACATAGAAAAGTAATCAAATGATGTTAGCTATTACTAACACTTTCTTATTAATAGCCTAAACAAATGTACAGTCAGAATGATGAAAACCATGTAGAAAAAGAATCTGGCCTGAATATAGATAATAAAAGGTATTGACAAGACAATAATCTGAAGTCAAAAGCCTAAATGACCAACATCCTTCTCTGAGACTACAGTAGTCCCCTGATCATGTGTTTCCATATACTCTGTATTTCTTTTACAGCTCTTCACACATGAAATTGTTCAATGTTTATCTTTCCCTAAAGATATAGAGCAAATATACACTTTACTAAATGATGGAGAAATGTAAGAAAATGGAAATTTTTAGCCTATAGCTAGCAGAGAGTTACTTGAGCATTCCTCCAACATGTTTAAAAACCTGTTCAATTATTCTATATTTCTAATGAATAAATAAGATGAGGTTTCATTGAAATAAGAGAAATTTTTGATAGATACAATCATCTTTCATAAAGAGACACTGAAATCAAGTTATGGGCATCTTGAGGATGGTGGTAGAAGCTTGTTAATAAATGTATGAGACAGGATGGAACAAAAATAAGGACAAAATCATTCCATCCTGGACATTGACCAGGGTATGATATAGTGAAAAAGATGTGAAATTTAGAGCCAAAGCCCTGATATCAAGAGTCATTTCTGCTACCATTCAGAATTAAAAGATCTGTGTCAGGAACGATTCTGTGGTAATTGTTTTAAAAAGAGTTCACAGATGTCAAAATGCCTTATCCATCATTCAATATTGCTATGCATAACAAATTTAATAGTGAATTTGAAAGCTCAATATGAATGTGGAAACACCATGCCAATGTTAAAAAGACATCATACAAACTCTTTTAGGAGGTGAAGCCTCCAGAAGGCAACAGGCTAAATTTAAAAGTCCTTCTATCTGTGCAGTCTGCAGTAATAAATCCCCATATCAAATTAGAAGGGCTACGCTATCAGTTAACTTTAAAAATAATAATTTAAAACTATCCTACTGTTAACATCAGCAAAAATGGCTCCAGCTGGTCCATCCTCTTAGACAACACCCTTAGGATAACCTACTAGAACCTGTATCAAACAACCTACTTGATGTGGCCTGATCCCGACGTAGTAAGCTGCTCATCATTGTCAGGATTGAAAGTAACCTTAAAAACCTCCTGGGAAAAAGCTTTGGTCCTCAGTATAGGCTGTTCTTCTTTCCAATTCCAGATAGTCAGTGTGTGATCAGGGTTGCCACCAATAGAGGCCAGCAATGTCCCATCATAGTTGAAGTCCACATAAGCATAAGCCAGGTCAGTCCCATCTGAAAGGGTGAATGTGACACTAATGAACAGGGGCAACATTAATTTCTATTTCAAAAGTGTTTTTAAAGAAAAGAAAACAGGAGTAAGAGAGAATGTGCTCCCTTGATGTTGTGAATTGATGGAAGACTTCCAGGAATCTTCTAAAGAAATAATTCTAAAATCATTCATCACCCTTGGCTTTAGAAAGCATCACATGATATAAAGTAGGAGAGTAAATGAATCTTAATCATATTTTGCATGAGAAAAACACATTGAAAACATATTCCATTTTACACAGTGGGGGAGGGGGCATAAAAGAATTTAGCAAAAAGAAATCTATCTAAATTTAAAATTTGCCACTGTAAAAAAAATTGCAAAATAAAAATTGATGACTTCAGGTTTCTGGTTACACATGTAAGGAGCTCGTCCTAACAACGTGACCCTGTCCTAACACCAAGTTGAAAGTTGAACAGACTGAAAAATTACCTCTTCTTGAATACATAAGAGAGGAAAGGACACAGGGCAAATGGCTACACCCAAAACTGGAGAGACCTACTGGCAAATACAGGGATACGCAACTTACAGGAGCAGAGACTCAAGGACAGGAACAGTTGAAACAGCGGAGAGAGCCAGTGTTGGGAGTAGTAAAACTTGAACTGTAACTGATGAATTGCTGAAGGGTCAGTGTGAATAAGTCTGAGAGTTAAAACCTCCAGGGGGACCCCATCATAAGGTGACCCCAATAATATTGTGAGATTTACCTCCAAGAGCTTGACCAGGTTCCTATAGCAAGTATCTAGAAAAATCTGCTTGGACTTCCATCAGGGGGAGGGGAAAAGGAGCAGTTCGTAATTTTGCAGAACACCCTGTTCTTCTTCATAAGCCCTTCCCTTCAGGAAAACTGATTAACCAGAGCCTAAACTGTAAGGTATTATGGAAATGTAACTGACCTGGGGAAGGAAATACATGGTATATTTGTTTCATTGAGCTTTGCTTAATGCACTTCACAGATGTTGAGTTTTGTACAAATTGAAAACAAGCCCTTCGCTAACAAAAAGATTATAACTTGCTTTATTGCAATACTTGCTTTATTGCAGTGGTATGCAACCAAACCCACAAAATCTCCAGGGTATGCCTGTACCCAACTCCAGCCCACTCAAACCATCCTGTCCCACCCAAAGAAAGAGAAAAATATGAAAAACATTTATGAAGTTCACAGTCCAGAAGCATAGGCTCAATAAAAAGTTGAGACCTAATCACAATACTATAAAACACTTCCCTTCTTCCCACTCCTTCCCTCCACATTACTAAAATCCTCTACAGTTCCTTTTACCCAGTACATCACTTCTGGCTATCAAGAAAAAAATTAAATAGCATACCAAAAGGCAATAAACACATTTTGAAGAAACAGGGAAGCATCAGATCCAGACATACCAGAGATATTAGAATTATCAGATCGAGAATTTTAAACAACTATGATTAATATGCTATGGGCATATTAATAGAGAAAATAGGGAGCATGCAAGAATTAATGGGTATTGTAGGCAGAGAAATAGAAATCCTAAAATAGGACCAAAAAAATAGATGCTAGAGATAAAAAACAAACAAACAAAAAACCACACACACACTAACAGAAATGAAGAATGCCTTTGATGGGCTTATTAGTAGACTGGACACAGCTGAGGAAAGAATCTCTGAACCAGAGGGTATCTTCACAGAAACCTCTAAAACTGAAAAGCAAAGAGAACAAAGTATGATAAAAACAGAGCAGAATATCCAAGGACTATGGAATAACCACAAAAGGTATAAAAAATGTGTAATGGGGATACCAGAAGGAGAGGAAAGAAAGGAACAGAGACATATCTGAAATAATAACAACTAAGAATTTCATCCAAATTAACATCTGACACCAAACCACAGATTCAGGAAGCTCAGAGAACAGTAATCAGAATAAATGCCCCCAAAACTACAGAAAATGAAAGATTAAAAATAATCTTGAAAGAAGCCAGAGGGAGAAAAAACACTTTACCTACAGAACAAAGATAAGAATTAATCCAACTTCTCCTCAGAAAACTTGCGAGCAAGTAGAGTGAAGGGATTAAGGTGTACAAATTGCCAGTTATAAAAAAAAGTAATGGGGATGTAAAGTACAGTGTAGGGAATACAGTCAATAACATTGTAATATTATGTATGGTATCAGATGGGTACTAGACTTTGTAAGGTATTTAAATGTCTAATCACTATGTCGTAGACCTGAAACTAATACAATATGGTATGTTGGGCTTCTAGTCAAGATGGTGGAGTAAGCAAATGCTGTGTTTGCCTCCTCTCACAACCACATCAAAATTACAACTAAACTACAGAATAGCCATCATTAGGAGTCACCTAAAGTCTAGCTGAAAAGAAGTCCTGCAACTGGGGACACACAGAAGAGCCACCTCAAGATTAGTAGGAGGGGCAGAGATACGAAACAGGCTAGTCTCACACCCATATGTGGCAGTTGAGAATCGGGAGAAATATCTCAGCTGCAGAGGTCCCCACTGGAAGAGCGAGGGATCTCGGCCCCACAGCAGACTCCCCAACACAGAGCTCCAGTGCTAGGAAGAGAAGTCCCCACAACTTCTGGTTGTGAAAACCAGTGGAGATTGTGGCTGAGTGAGATGAAGGGCTGTGGGACTCACAGATTTCCCTCTCAAAGGGCCCACTTGCAAACTCAATCATTCTGAGCTCCAGCTCTAGGGCAGCAGCTGAAAAAGCACCAGGGACATACTGGGAGGAACTGAGTTGTATGGATTCAAGGCAAGGGCTAGAGGAGTGGCTTTCTCCCAGACAGAAGTGCTGGCAAAGAGCATTGTTTCTTTGTTGAGCACCCCCAGCCCAGCTTGCAGACCCAGGCAGCCACCATATCTGAGTCTCCATCAATGTAGACTGGCCGCCCCACACTGATTCCCTGAGACCCCACTCCACCCAACATGCAGGCCCACCCAAGCGAATTCTAGTTGATATTCTGTATAAATAGCCTGTCTTGGCTCATGCTGCACACTTTCCCAAAATTTCTCAAAGCTTCACAAAACCAAAACAGCATAAACTGGCCTTAGTGTGCTCCGTACCTCTTAGTGAGCAGCCCCAAGCCAAGCACCAGTGGTATCCAGCTTTGGTTTGTGGCTTGGCCTCTCAAGGCACTTCAAAGCCCAGTGTAGGGGGCAACTGCAGATTTCTTGGTGGCTCATGCCAGGTGGTCCCCAGGCAGGGAGTGAGTGAGATAGTTGAAGGGAAGAGGGAATTAAGAGGTACAAATTAGTAGTTACAAAGTAGGCATGGGGATGTAGAGTACAGAATGGGGAATATAGTCAGTAGTATTGTAATAATTATGTATAGTGTCAGATGGGTACTGGATTTATCAGGTGATCACTTCATAAGTTATATAATCACTATGTTGTACACCTGAAACTAATATAATAGTGTATGTCAACTATAATTGAAAGAGAAAATATCAAATTTTAAAAATAAGTTGAAAATATATCAATGTCAACTGTAATCAAACAATTAAAATTTTTTCTTTTTTTTTAAAAAAAGAGACTGGAGTGAAATATTTAAACCATTGAAACAAGAAAAATGCCAACCTAGAATTCTGTACCCAGTGAAATTATCCTTCAAAAGTGACAAATAAAAACTTAGATGAACATAGAGGAAATTTGTTTCCAGTAGACATGCCTTGCAAGAAATGTTTTAAAAAAGTTCTTTGGAGAGAAAAAATAATAATTTAGGACAGAAACTCAGATCTATGCAAAGAGAGAAAGAGCATCAAAGAAACAATAAGTGAAAGTAAAATGAAAACTTTTATTTTTTAATTTTAATATAACAGATAAGTTTGTTCAAAATAATAGCAACAACGTATTTGCTTATGTATATATGTATGCTTATATATAAGTGAAATGAATGTAAGATTGTATATAAGTAAAATAAATGACAGCAATGACACAAGAGACTGAAGAGAGGGATTATAATTATTTTGTTATTATAAGGTATTCACACTAACTGCAGTGGTATACAGTTATTTGAAAGTGGACCTGGATTGGTTATATATTACAATCTCTAGGGCAGCCATGAAAGAAAGGTAAAGAAGTACAGCATATGTTAAGAAAGAAGAGAAACTGAATCACATAAAATGCTCACAAAAGACAGAAAAAGAGTGGAAGACAAAAATAGGAACAAGAACAAAGACAACAAATTTAAAATAGTAACAGTATGATAAATATTAATCCACTATATCAATAATCACTTTGAATGTCAGTGGTCTAAATGGACCAATTAAAAGACAGGGTTTTAGCAGATCAAACCACAAGAGCACACTATACGTTAAATATAAAGACTGTGTAGGTTAAAAGTGAATAAAGGGAGAAAAATGTACCACACTAACACCAATCAAAAGAAAGTAGGAGTAGCTATATTAATTTCAGACAGATCAGACTTCAAAGGAGAAAAAATTTTCAGGGATATGATGAGCACTACATAATGAGAAAGAGGTCAGTTCTCCAAAAAGACATAATAATTCTTAATATGTATGCCCCTAACATCAGAGCACCAAACTACTTGAGGCAAAAAAAGATAGACGAAAACTGGAAGAAAAAATCAATGCATCTACTATTTGGAAACTTCAACACCACTCTCTCAGAAATAGGCAGATCTAACAGGCCTGCCCTTCAACCTTCAGATCTGTCAGCGTCAACAACTGCATAAGCCAATTCCTTTAAATAAATCTCTGTTCTATCTACTATCAGTTCTGATTCTCTGGAGGACCCTGATTGATGCAATAAGGCTACATGTTTCCCAGAATGTTATTAACCTTGCACATGGGTACTTTAAAGATTCTACTGGACTCACCTCGAAGGATTCTATAGGGCTTCAGAGAAGGATATTCATAGATGATAATCTTTGGGGAAACTCCTTTTTCAGCTACTGTGAAGTAAGTTTTATTGGGGTGAACCTATAAAAAATAAAATCTCACTAAAATAATGAAACAAAAATTTTCATACAGTCCTATTAATACAGTATTTAACAACTGTTATTTTATAATTATTTTATTAGGACCCAGTCTAATAGAAAACTCAAAATGGTCACCTTAGAAATATTTGATGATGATTTAAACTGAAAACTAAAATAACACTCATTTTATGTTTTACTCTCATTAATAGTCATATCTAACTCAAAAAAAATTTTAATTGCCATCAGAAGAGCTAGAATAGTGATTCTCAATCTTTAGCATGCACCAGAATCACAGATTGCAAACCCTACCACCAGGGTTTCTGATTCAGTATATCAGGGCTGAGGACTAAGAATTTGCATTTACATTTCTGACAAGTTCCCAGGGGATGTTGAGGCTGCAATCTGGAAACTGCCCTCTGAGAACCATGAATTTAGATTAATTGTTTACCCTGTATATAAATCAATCTAAATTTTTTATAGGAAAATTTATGTTTCCAGAGTAGTTTTACATTCCAATTTTTAAAATTTTGCCTCGAATGAACTTACCATAAATGAATGTAAACTTATTAGAAATGAGAAAGATACAATATCTCCAAGCCAGACACAGAGGAAAATATAGTAAATATGCCTTGGGTAAATTAGTCATGTCAGCATTTCAAATGACAGCCATAAAAATTGGATAGAATTGTATGTTTATTTCTGTTATTTTTGTTCACTGGTAAGCCAATGTGCAGGAAGGGTAGCCAAATGGGTAGCCAAAAAATGAAAATAAAAATAGGCTGTTATAAGAATAAGCTACTTAAAACACACGCTGTACTTATAAAATTCTATTTTCAGTTACTGTTTTGGATCTCCTGATTACATACCTAAGGACAAGCTCGGTTCTGACAAAGATTGCACAGGAAGTCCTAACACTCAAGATAATGTAGTTCTTTTTTCTTCCCTCCATACATGGCGCAATAAGACCTATGATAGGCTGTCTTTCTACAGGAAATTGTCTCTTATTCTTCCACTCAAGTAAAAACCTATCACTTCAGCTTGAAACAAGGCTTGGCTTTATAGGACGTATACTGAATAAGATAATGATAACACTTAAAATAGGTAACACTTATTGAATGCTTCCTATGAGCCAGACACTGACCTAAATTTTATATGAATTAATTCTCTTAAATTTCATATCAACTTTATAAGCTTATATACCATTATCATGTATAATGGTATATTAGCTTACCATTATCATTCCCATCTTATTGATGAAGAAACTGAGGCACAGTGTTAGGGCCAAGAAGCAAATGGAACTAACATACAGTAGATATCAAGGACTTAGGGGGAAATGAGTTAAGACAATATCTTTCTAGATCTCCATTTACAAAGGAATATTGTGTAGGATATGCAGTCACAGAAATGTGAATGGGGATTCAGGCAAATCTTTTACGCTTCTAGGTTTTATCTATAGTAAGTGAAAAAGTTTCTACCCTCTCAGATAAGAAGCTGCTGTGAGGTTGTGTTTTGGTGTTTTGTTTTATTTTCAGTGGAGATCTGGAACTTGTAAGTCATTTACTCTATCTTCAGTATATAGATTCACCCTATCTTTTTTGGAAAATAGTTTATATGCCCCCAAAACACCTTTCTCACAGGTTTTTCATAACCATGCAAAAGTCTTTCTTATTCACAAATGGGTAACTGTTTCAGAAAAAAATGAAGTGACATGGGCAATGGAGGAAAGGCCCCTGTCACTATCTAGGCACTGAAAAGGTTCAGTGCACAAGGAGAAAAGCCTTGGGGACATATAACTGCTTAGAGTCCAGGTGGATGAGGATGAAAACTAGCACTCTCAACCACACTATTCTTCTAACTGCTGACCTCAGACCAAATTCTTGTATAACTAAACAGAAAAATAGAAATTTTGAAACTATTATTGGCCATGAAGTGATAGAAAAATAAGCAACAGCTAGATGTGCTCAATTCTCTAAAGATGGTGTGGACCTCAGGGCTCATGACACCTTGAGATGGCCCCTGACTGACTTCCCTCCACAGAGCACAAGACCATCACACTGGGGCTGTGAATATTTGCACAAAGCTAGTACCATGGTATTATATATTTGTATACAACTAGTTTTTGTTTTTTTCTTTTTAATGTTGTTTTTATCTCTTTAGAAGGATTTTAAACTCTTTGATTCATAGAGGTCATGAACCCTTTTTCATTTAAATCCCTACATGTTCTGAGTAGTGTTAGACACTGAGTTTTATATAATAAATTCTTGCTGAATTCATTAAGTGGTCTTATAACAAACTCTCTGAGGAGAGAAACTTATCTTGTACACATGCTATATATGCTATATATAGACTGATAATCAAGTAAGGAACAAACATGAAAATATCTTTTACTCTTCCTGTTTCCATAACCAATAAGATCTATTGGTGAGCTTCAGGTTTTCCTCGCCTTCATTCCCATTGCCCTGTTCTTGCTTCACTCCTCAGATCAAGAATCCTCAAAACCTCCTCATTCATTTTCACTTTTAATCTAAGTGTCCTATCAGGTTCCAGGTAATCTAATCAAAAGTATGTCTTACTACTCCCTGATAACTTAGTCCAGTTTCTCTGCTGGAGCCACATAAGCCTTACTGCTGGGAGCACTCTGCCTCAGCAGGGTGTTATGAAGTGGGCCCTGTACCTTCTAATTTTGTCTGGTCTGCTCACCCTTGGCAGATCGTGTCTCTTCTAAAAACCCTTTTTGCATCTTATATAGAACTGCTGCTTGTGTGAGCCCCAAATCCAGTATGTTTTTTCTCCTTCCCCATGTCACCCCACAAATCATAATCTGAACACATGCCCCTCTCAAGACACCACAGACACCTAGAAGTACCCCCTTAGGCTGTTTGTTACTGGTGACAGTAGATCTAGGGGACACCTACTTTTAAAGAGCACAGAGTGGAAAAACAGCCAAAGGAAAAAGCTCAATCACAGGCCAACTGCTATGGAGAAGTCAGGTAAAATATAGTTAGAAAGGTATTCTTCAGATCTGGCCACCAGACCTTTTGGTCACCTCAGTAAAGGCAATTTTAGTGAAGTAATGGAAACAAGACAGCAGAAGCTTGGCTTTGAAGAAAAGATCAAAATTCAGTGGATAAAGAATACATGGTAAGAGAGGGGGCTTTTAACATAAGAACAAATTGATTTACAATGCTTTTATGCTGAGGATGGAAAGCCTAAGGAAGTAGAAGCTGAAGATACAAGAAAGAGGATGACTGATGGAGACAGACAGCTGAGCAGGAAGAAGAGACAGGCTCCAAATTACACACAGCCCTTTTGTCATATGTTTGAAACTATTGAATGAACATCTATACTTCATCTCCAAATGTTCAACTATATATTTACATTTTATTTGGCATTTATCTCTAATTATTACTTGAATTACCATTTGTGTTATTCATATCACTATTTTTGCAAAATAGCAAACATAGCATTCAATGTGAAAAACTTGCATGTCTATGTAGAAGTCACTTAACTTCTATAAATCCTAGTTTATTTATCTGCAAAATGGGATGATAATATTACTAATATAATATTGTAATATTGCACAGAGATAATGTCAATGAATATTGTGTTTGTAACCACTGAACTGAGAGTGCCTTAGAATAAAGACTGCCATGCATCTCATGTGATCCCACAATACTGTGTATGGGATTGATACCTACCTGGCTGGTCCACAGAACAAACCATCAAAAATAGATTTTATTCTAAGTTACTAAGGACATACCCCAATAACACCAATTCCTCTACCGCTGCTACTTCGCAGGTAGAACTGTTCTTTAGTTTTCAAATTCAGAAGGATCAGCTGGTTCCCAGCTATGTACATCACTCTATTGCTGTCCAGAAGTTGTAGGTTGGCCCGCCTTCTACAGTCATAACCAAAAGAATGCCTGCGAAAAAACTGCTAAGGAAACAAAGTGGAACAACATAACCATCCTAGAGACAGGAAAAGTAACATGAAATAAACATATTTCTAATATCTATACTTGGGTAAAGATTCAAGGTTGAAGTAATTAAACTTTACTCTGAAACTCCAAATTTTTTATGTATTAGTAGTGAAATTTTGTTCTTAAATTAGGTGGAAAACCCTCATACTATGATTTAGTTACCATTTTAAATTTCTTAAGAAAAAAATCACATGGGGAAGCTTTGTCAAAGTACATAAGCCCAAGCTCCTCTGCACATGAAAACAGTTCCATCAAGGTATCAGGGTATGCGTATTTCAGGAAAAGTTTCTGGTAACTCTGACACACCACTCCATTTGAAAAAAAATAGACTAAAAGAAGGTAAAAGCATAACTTTTGTCAATAACTTGTTCAAAGGCAAAAAAAAAAAAAAAAACACCCAAGAAAGAGAGCTCCAAATCACAAGAATCAAGGTGAATTGGTTTTAGTTACACTGGGGATTGAAACAGAGTTGGAAGCTAAAACAACATGTTCTATTTCTATCTGAAAAAGCAAAATTGAGTCAGGAAGTACACCATCCTACCTCTGTAAGCGCATCTTTCATAAGAGGCCAGTCAGCGGTGAGGGCTAGGCAATATGGTCGTAACTACTGCCCATCTGAAATCAGGCATAATGAAAACTGTCTCCTAACTATCCATGCCTTATAAACCTAACACTATAAAGCAATGGTGAACACTAAACCCCCTTGTCAATTATCCCAACCCTTACATTTCTTCACAGACTCTTATGCTCCAGATCAGTTATAGCCTGTTTTCGTGCCCCACTTCCTCTGGGATGTCTTCCTGAATAACTCTTCCGATAAATAATGTGAATGTACTAATGCCTGAAAATGGCCACATAGTGTTTCAAGAAGGGAAATTAATGATTGTAACTTGAGAGGCATGAAAAAATGGATGCCAGGCTGGCAGAGGAAGTAAATGGGGGATAAAACATCATTTCTCCTTATGGTTACTTGATATCGAACAAAAGCTTAGTTTAAATTAAGATCATAGATTTCTATCTCACCTTCTCTAAGGGCCAAGTTTCTTAGTATTACCTCCTAAGACAGGGTTTGGCAAACCTTTTCTACAAGGGGCCAGATAGTAAATACTGTAGGTTTTGTGGGCCAGATGAGCTCTATTTTAACTAATTCTGCCCTTGTTTTGTGATTGCAGCCATGTAAATAAATAAACATGGCTGTGTTCCAATAAAACTTTACTTAGGAAAACAGGCAAGAGGACAGATTCAGTCCACAGACTATAGTTTGCCAACCCCTGACCTAAGAAGCTGTGATCCCAAAATTATACATCTGTAACTGGAGTGGATACACCAGTGTGAGAAAATCCAGCGGGATGTTCGAATCCGGAGTCACAAAGGGCATCGAAACCAGCTCATTATACTCGTAGAAGAAGCTCTCTGATATTTTCTTCTTAACTTCCTTTTCTGCCTCTTCTTCAGCTGAATGAGGGGTTTCCATATACTGAGATTCTAAAAAGTTAAAATATTTTAACCAAGAAGAGTGTCTAGTGAATCCTAAAATTCTATTTCACAAAGACAGAAGGCATGTAGCCAGCCCAGAATACCCTAGCAGCATGTACCACTACTGGCCCTGAACATAGACTGCCACCCACCAGTAAGCATGGGAGGAAGAGCCAACTGTGTTCATCGGCGTGAATGCTGAGCTTGGGTCATGGTTTCAACAGTCTCAAAGGGCAACTTCTACTCAGTTCCAAAGGAGAGTTATTTTCACTAATCTGAGGCAGAGCACTCCTGAGACCCTTCCACTCTCCAGAAAACAGAACATAAGAGTTCTGTTTGTGAGCCTCAGAAATGCAGAATACAACTACAGAGCTCCTAAACTGCTGTACAGAATATATTCTATGCTTTCCCTTTTACCACCTTCGCACATTCTGCAGATTTGTCTTTCTATGGAACAACTGTTCAATTTGGGCAATTTATTTTTAAAACAGTGACAATTACTAGTAGAAAAATAGTAATACTTACTTCCAGTGCTTCCCACATAATCATCTTGAATTGAACTTGAACTTCCTTCCAAATGTTCCACATATGAGTCATCCTCCTCTATAGATGATTCTTCTTCTTCGGTAAATGTTTCATTTGTGGTATCTTCTAAGATTTTGTCATCTTCTTGTATAGAGGCTATTAAAATAATTTGTTTTAATAATTTCTAAATTTTGAATTAAGCATTTTCTTATTTCCAAAGTAGCTACTTGTGCTCTAAATTAAATTTCAATACTCAAAGTGTCCTAAAAAAATCATTTTATTTGATCACTCATAACTTTACAGAAAAAAAGTTTTCCCCACGTGGTTAATCTCCATTTTCACTTTATTTCCACTCTATTTCTTATCACTGTATACTTTAAAGATAAAGAAAAAAGAATTGATTAGTATGCTGCTATCATTTCTTCCATTCAATTTTACCAACATTTATTAATATATATAGTTGCTTCAGGGATTATAATATATATCCTTAACTTGTCACAATTTACTTAGTTAACATTATAATAATACACGTCTTTTATCACTCAATAGAACAATTAGTCAATAACTCAGTAAAGACATAGATGTTCTAAACAACACTATAAAACATGAGAATCTGATATTTATAAAACACTACACCTACCAATATAAGGTACACATTCACGTACACATGAGCCATTCACCAAGGTAGATCACTTGCTGGAACATATGATAAGTTTCAATAAATTGAAAAGGATTGAAATAACACAGAATATGTGTATTCTTTGATCACAACAGAAGTATATTAAAAATAAATTAAAATAAAATATCTAGAAAACCTACAAATATTCAGAAATTAAAAGACACATTTAAAATAATATATGGGTCAAAAAAAATCAACCAAGAAATTAGAAAATACTTCAAAATACATAATAATTAAAATAAAACATATCAAAATGTGTCGGATACAGCTAAGGCAAAGCTTAGAGAGAAATTTGTAGCTTTTACTACAAATAAAAGAAAAGAAGAAAAGTCCAAAATTAATGACTTAAAGTTCTACCTTAAGAAACTAGAAAAAGAAAAGCAAAATAATAATAGATATAATTTTTAAAAGAGGGCATAAATCAGTGAAATAAAAAGCCAACAAACAATAGAGAAAATTATCTAAGCCAAAATCTTATTCTATGAAAAGAACAACAAGATGGATGAACTCCTAGCTAGACAAATCAAGAAATAAAAGAGGGACAATACAAATCTTCAATATCAGGAATAAAAATAAATCCTACAAAGTACCAACAAATTTTTAGGATAATGGACAAATTCTATAAGAGACAAACTTACCAAACTTACCAAAAAAGAAATAGACAACCCTCTATTTATTAAAAAAATTGAATTCTGTTAAATTTTTTTCAATAAGAAAATAATAGGCCCAGATATTTCACTTGTGAATCCCATCAAATATTTAAGAAAGAAATAATACCAATTCTACACAAAAACTTTCTGAAATAGAAGAAACCAAATAATTCCCAATTAATGATATGAGGTCAGCAATAATTTAGTCTTTTGATAAGAATTAGCAATTGATGTCTTAGTAACTAACAGTCCTTCACCCTTGTGAGAAATGCTGGATAATTTAGCTAGTATATTTGTCCAGAATTTCTTAATAGGATTCAGTTATAACAGAAATTCTTTGTTGAGTAAGACAAGAGTCCACTTTAATCTCGCAGCTTAGGTGGAAAACCAGGAGGTAGATTCACTATCCATGAATCCTAAAGGCTAAGAAGAAGTTGCTCAGATATTTTACCAAAACTGAGAACAAGGCAAGGTATCCAGAAGAAGAGAAAAAAAAAAAGCAGCTACCAAGTATGTGGCTGAACGAGGACAGAGACCTCTTTTCACAGGACCAAAGTAGAGGATTTCAGAGTACCAGCAAATTACTTCACATTTTTCATTTGTAATCCTAAAACTCATGATGTGTGAACTAATATATGAGCTAAGCACAGGGCTAGGCTGCACTTGATAAGGCCTGCCCCCAAGAGAGCTGACACAAGAAAGATGTTGAGGCAATGCTATCATTCAACCCATCCATCCAGAAAAATGCTACAAAGGTCCTGAAACCAAAAAGTAGATAATTTGATGTAAAAGGTGGAGAAAAATGGAAATGGAAAAACAAAAGAGAAGCACTCTAAAGTTTTTGAGGAGAATGATATAATCATATATTTTGAAAATATAACTCTAGGAGCATGGAGGGAGACTTGATCGGGAAGGCCTGAGTGGAAATCCTTGTTGTAAGAGTCCAAGCAAGAGGAGATAAACATCTCAAATAAAACTTGGTATGGAATAATCATGAATTTATGAGACATGTCTTAGATTAAAAGAATTTAATGTAAATTTTGTGAATGAATTGATTTACCCAGGATCTTATCTCCTCTAGATGAACAGTCAGACTTAAATTTCTGAACTATATTCAGGATTAGAACTAAAAAAAGTCAAGATTTGGGTGGCTCCATAGTGTAGTGGTTAGCACATCTGCTTTACATGCAGAAGGTCCTGGGTTCGCACCCCAGGTGGAGCCACAGACCATACCCCTGGTGCACCAGCTCCATCCCAAGTGTACTGGGGATGCCAGGCCCTGGGAGTGCCAGGCTCCAGGAACACACCTTGAGCACATGGGAGGAGACACAGAGATCCAGTTCTTAAGGGGAGACAGCAACATCCATAGGTCAGGGGTATAAGTGGGGGGAAAGGAAATTAAAAAGGGAGGGAAAATGTCAAGATTCTACTAAGATACCTAACACCATGTTTCCCAATCGGTGAGAGTAAGCCACCTTTTTAAAATCCTGGAACAAAATTCTTCTCTTTCCCTTCTATTTGCAGTCTATATTATTCTTCCACCTGTTATCCAATTTAATCCTCAAAAAGCTCACAATTAATATTTTAATGAGTGAGAAAATGGAGCCTCTATAATCTATCCAAGATCAAGCATCTCTAAGTGGTAGACCCAGGACTCAAAACCAAAGTCCAGCTCTCTTCCCACTATACTGTATAAGAAAAGTCCATTAAAGACTTTGTAGACCTCACAAAAGGAATAAGACCAGATATGCAGAGAGATGATTATCATCACAGAATTGTCGGTGTGCCAGAGGTTGGAAATAAAATGATTAAAGCACAGATTCTGTTCTTCAAAACCTTAAAGTTGTGTAACAGAGTTACACAAGTAAACCACTTCTGCCATATAAACTTAGATATGTGCTCTTTAAAACTTATTTTACCTAAATTTAATAATAAAAACTTAAGCACACAGTATAATCTTTACTTACTTCTTGGTGCAGACTGCGAGGACTTCAGAGACTGCCTTCTACTACTCCTTGATCTGTCTGATTCCCTCCTATCAGTATCCTGATCATCTGGTTCCTTCATTTTGTCTCAGAGCAAAATCGACAGAGAAAGGAATAAAGCTGTAAAACAGAAATCACTAACACATTTTTATCCTCTAACAGAGTCCACAAGCACCAAACACCACGTGTGTGAGTAATCATATGTTTGCACCAGCAGGAGGGTACGTCCACCATCAGAGACCTCTGCTGAACAGCAAAATATAGTCAGATACTCTCTTTCTCCAGGCAAACTTGTTGTTGTAGTGCCCTCTGGTTTTTCAAAGGTCTGCAGTGAAATACCACCCAAGTCATCTTTTCCCTAAATGCTCCACCATTAAAATACACCCCACCACCACCATCCTTCCTTTGGTTCATCTTCTCCTCTTCCTCTTCTCATCATCAAATTACCCCAGTGTTATTAACCAATTTCAATTTAAAAATACTTATTGAGGGCACCTACCATGATTCAAGTCCTACATTAGGCACTGAATTACAGTATTGAAATAGAGAGCTGTGACCCCTAATTTTGTGGAGCTTGTTGTTTAGAAAGATGGATATTAAATAAGCAATTAAATATAATGAGTGCTACAAAAAGGAAAGAAAAGGGTGGTGTGGGCCTGTACATTAAGAAGATTAAACCATGTCTGGGGGTCAAGGAAGAGGTGTTTGAGACACAGGTGATGAGCAGAAGTTGGCAGGGCATAGAATGGGAGGAGTATGTTAGTCAAAGGGAACTTCAGAAAGAAGGTTTTGTCTATGAAAGCAGTCTATTGACTAGAGTGGAAGAATGAAAAGAACTTTGAAGAAGAGGCAGGTAGCAGATCATAAAATTGTCTCTCTTCGCTAAGGAATTTAGAACTTATTTCTATGGTAATTGAAAGCCATTGGAGGGTTTTAAGGAGTGGAGTGACACCACAGGTTTCCTCCATCCTCTCTATTGCAGCTGTTCCTGGATTTAAAAACACCTATTCAAAAAACTAAGAATTGATCTACCATATGATCCAGCAATCCATCTACTGGGTACTTACCCCAAAGACTTGAAAATCACAATTATTTACTAATGGAATATGTATACCTATTGGGCATTGTACAGTTTTTTAAAGCTTGGAATCATATTGGACACCATCACTCTTATATACTATTCCACAATAATTTTTATGCAATATTGCTTTTTGGCATAGCAACTACCAAAAACTCAGCTTTGTGAAGATATGACGTTGTCAAAAGGAATGTATCTCAATCTAATGTTGAATCTGTGAACTGCCTCAAGCTAGTAGTTCACAGGTGCCTGACAGATGTTAAGCATCAGTGTTTCCCTCAAAACTTTAAAATGTCCTGTGGTTACTGGGTATTTACCCTCAAAGACTTGAAAACTCATATCTGAAAAGATATTTGCACACTGATGTTCATAGCAACGTTATTCATGGTGGCCAGGACACAGAAGCAGCCTAAGTGTCCTATGATAGATGATTGGCTAAAGAAGCTGTGGTACATATATACAAAGGAATATTACTCAGTCATAAGAAGAGATGAAATACTGCCATTTTTGACAACATGGATGGACCTCGAGATAATCATGCTATGCGAAATAAGCCAGACAGAACAAGTTGAAATCACATGATATCACCTATATATGAGATATAAACCTAAAAGCAACAAATGAACCAGACCAACAGAGACTCATGGACGTGGACTACAGACTACTAGTGGTTACCAGAGGGTAGGTGGTGGGGGGCCGGGGCAGTAGAGAGGGTAAAGGGGGTTAAATATGAAAGAAATCTAACTGTGGTTGGTGAATGCACAGTGTAAATACACATATGCCTTACTGTTAAACTGTACAGCTGAAACTTATTGGATTTTGTTTACTAATGTCATCATAAAAATATTAATTAATTAATTAATTAAAAGAAAACATCTACTGTATCTTCCTTCTAAGTCTTTCATTTTTCTACATTAAACAGCCCATGTTTTCTCAACATGCTTCTATGACATGGCTGGATAGAACAGTTCAACTTGGATCATATTTGTAGTTAGATTCAGGTGTGAATCCCAGTTTTGCCACGTAAGTAACTAATTAAGCTTTACATCAATTCCTCACCTGTAAAATGGAAATAAAGAGAAAACTACTTATAGGGCTGTTGTAAGAATTAATTGAACTAGTGCATTATTAGTTTTCTGAAGAAAGACTAGTATGCCAAAAGCAGATATGATGTGATCAGTGGAGAGTGACGTGTGACTGCTACCTCCCTTCATAGGGACACTAGCGTTCTCCCAGCTGTTCTTTTATAGCAGCATCATAATTATGCCCTCTCTTGACTTAGGAAACAACAGTACATTGTCCAAATGTTCTTCCTGTAAGCTATTATGAAGAAAACTATGTCCTAAAATAATCTGATGTTATTAAGTTTTGTGTTTAGTACTTCGGAGCTATTTTTTCTGGATTACCAAGATGACAGTTTACCTTTTAAAAAGTGTGTATGCCTGTGTGTGTGAGAGTGGTGTTTTTTTCTTTTTTTTGTAGTTGTTCTCTCCTTCCTTTCTTCTTTCCTTCTTTCCTTCCTTCTTTCCTTCCTTTCTCTCACCCAATGCCTGCTGGGATTGGGGGAAGTAGCAAGACCTTTTAAAATCTAATTTCTATCACCTAGTACATTTCCTATGTCTTCCAGTTTGGATACACAGGCTAACTTTCTATGTTTATACAAGTTGCTGATTTAAAAAACAATTAAATAATTAATTATAATAATTTTTTTAAATAATGCGCATTTCAAGGCAATGTCAGTTATTGCAGCTTGGTTGTAGATCATCATGTACTGTGGGTAAACTTGTTCACATAGCTACAAACATACTAAGTGCCATTTTCTTCCTTGCTTTCAAGGTTTTTCATAATTTAAATCAGTTTAGTTTTCGAAACTTTGAGCGCATTTATCTACAGATGGTATCATGCTAGGCACTGAGAGGATACAAAAATGAGCAATACAGTGCCCCTGACTTAAAAAGTTTACAATCTAAGAAGAAATGGACAGTTATCTATTAATATAGTCTCAGAATAAACTTCTCTTCTCAATCACTGATTCAAATCCACCTGCGGTTAAATAGAATTAGGATGGTCTGATAGTCTGATGAAAATCAACATTTATTGGCAGGAAACTAAACTACTCTCTAAGTTGTTACGATGCAGGCCCCAAATAAGTGGAAGCAAGGCAGTTACTCAGATTCATCAACCAAACTGGACTAATATTGTGGAGAATTAAATGAAAACTTTTTGTCTTCAAGTTTCAATAACACTTAAGTCTATAAACAGGCATCATTTTAGTTTTCCATTACTGTCACACAAATTTAGCACCTTAAAATAACACCCATTTATTATTTCACAGTTTTGTAGATCAGAAGTCCAAGCACAGTTGTGTCTCAGCTGTTTCTCTGCTTACAGCCTCACAAGATTAAAATCAAAGTGTTGGCAGAGCTACCTTCATTTCTGAAGACTTTGGGAAGACTCTATGTCTAGGCTCATTAGGTTGCTGGCAGAATTCAGTTCCATGTGGTTGTAGGACTGAAGACCCTGGTTTTTTTCTGGCTGTAGGCCAGGAGTTGCTCTAAAGCTTCCAAAGGTCTCCTGTGTTCCCTGGTTTTGGCCCCTCAAAGCCAGCAATTATAGGTCTAGCATATCTCACTGATTTAAATCTCCTTTTCTTTCCTGCTTCTTACCAATAAAAGCTTCATGAGATAACTTTTTGCCTTTTAGTCTTCTCTTTTCTAAATATATTTATTTTTAATATACTATAACTGAATAACTGGAGATATAGTCTAATAAAAAGCCTGTAAGACCTAATAAATTTACTCATAAGTTGATCATAAGGTGTGTAAGAAACAATTATAGTAACTGAATCACTCTATAAATCACCCTATAAAGGAATTGAACCACAACAAAAGGTAAATTGGTATCAAGACAAAAGCACCACACTTTATTCTGTGCTATCATAAGCAATATATTCCTCACATGGCTAATACTACCATGCAAAAGTTTTAATATCACAAATGCAGTTAATGTCAGGTCATGGACAGTGTATACAGAAAATACTGGAACACAAGGAATCTGAGCGAGTGAAAAATACTGAGATCCTTTCTTAGCTTTTCTGGATCATTAAGATGACTGAAGAATTTGTAAAAAGCAGTTCAGCAGATCAAGGTTCCTGGTCTCCTGGAGATTATCAGTATGGTTGGTGAGATGGAAGGAGGTGGTTTTTGTTTGTGTTGTTTTTGTTTTTCATAATGAAAAGACTGGGAAATTGTTTTGAAAACTGATGAGGCTCTGGAGCCCAAGAGACTGGGTTCACATCCTAGTTAGGCCTCCTTTTATATGTAAAATGGTGATGATAAGGTTATCTGGCAGTTATTTTAAGTATTAAATGAGATCTTTTACATCTATAGCTCTCAATTCTGGCTGCACCTTTAGAAAAAACAGTTGGAAAACTTTTTACAACGTATTATTTTCAGGGTCTTGGCTCCCTGTGCAGTTCTTTTGTGCAGCCGAGGATAAGAACCAGGGTTAAGGATCATGGGTTTTTATAAAGCACCTCATAGGTACTCTAAACTAGTAGTTGTTTTTACTATAATTACTTCATATTCTCTTTTATACAGCTAGAGCCCAATATATATGATCATGGAATCTTCAGAGTCAAAAGAGATCTCATCTATTCCAACCTCCTACCCAATATAAGTCACATATCTATAACATCGAACCCAGCACCACTGGAAAAACAGTTTAGTGTGTTGATCAGGCTGAGAGTACTGGCTAGAGTCAGACTGGCCAGGTTTAATGCCAGGCTCTCCTCTTAATTGCTGGAGGCATTAAGCATGTAACCTCTCTGTGCCTCGGTTTTCTCATCTATAAAGCACAGGACCTACTTCATAAGGTTGTTCTGAGATCTCAGTGAGTTAATGTAGTCAATAAAGCTTAAAGAACAGTGCCTGGCACATAGGCACTCAGTATGTACGATGGTTGAAGGGATGAATGTTTTACTTCCTGAATAAGTGAACAAGTGAAGGAACATTTCAAGAGATGATCAGTTTCAATTTCAACATTTCAGGTAAGAGGGCAAGCAAATTCTGTTAATGCTCAGCTCTAGTTTTTACTAAGTTCATGTTATATTACACTGAATTCTTCCTCCCTGCAGCTTGGATCCATTTGGCCCCCATTCTTCCGGGGATACATAGAACACGTTTTTCTGTGTACTATTGCCATTCAAATAATTAAGGCCAGTTCACTTTTCCCCCCAAATCCTTTCTTTTCCTAACTAAAGCATCCCAATTTTTTCATTTATTCCTCACTTACATGGTTTTAACTCTTTTCAGTATCCTGATAGCCCTAGAAGTTAAATCCTAATGCATCCTATGTGCCTCCCACTTTTGTATTTTCTTTGAAGGATCTGTACACTTTACAGAAGAGACAAACTATCACTTTACCTTTTGGGGACATTGAACTCTTTTAAGGCAACCTGATAGTACATTATCTTGGGGGTTGGTGTTGGGGCAGGCTCATCATATACTGACTCATCATAATTAGTTTGTAACCAACTAGTAAGATTAAGCCTTATTTGTGTGTTCTTGGTCATGTCCTATCTTAAACTGAACTAGCTAGGTTTAGGAGTCTATTTGCAGAACTATCTTAAATCTACTTTCACTAGATTCAGGCGCATTAGTCCAGCCTTTGGCTAATTCTGTTAACTAACTCATTAAGTAGACTGTCATGTTTTGAGTCAACCCTAGGAAGTGTAAAAAGAAAATTACGGTGCAGTGATGCAGAAGGGTGTGCTGCTAGAAGAAGGTTATCTGGAAGCCAGACAAAAAGCTCCCAAGGTGACATTACTCATATTCATTCACTAGAATTCATGGTCAGTCCTCACTCTTACAAACTTAAACACTCCACCTCAGCAGTGTGCCAGAGCTGGTCATGTTAAGACTCACCGAGATTGTTGCATAAAAACATTCAGTTTTTACTTTACAATGTGAAATACAACTGTGGAGAGAACAATAGCTCATGTTCTCTGACTGTTATCCATGTGCAAAGCACAGTTCTAAAGATTCTATGCATACTGTTTCATATTTCTCAAAACAACTCTGCGAGTTAGGTACATTTTAAGATGAGGAAGCAGAGCAGTCACTCTTTGAATTCTGCCCTCTCACCTAGTGCATACAATGGGTTCACAAGTCTTGTTGCCAAGTGCACAGTTATTAATTAAGCCTTTTGCATTCATTCCCTCCCTTCTATTCCCATTTTCACTTCCCTAGTTCTGGTCTTGTCTCAGTTCTACCAAACCATAGCCTTGGTGTTTTGTCTTTCCCTTCTCTAACCCATTCTCTACACTGCCTCTTGTATTTCTAAAACACAGCTTTTAATGTGCTGTTCTTCTTTTTAAAGGCCTTTAATGGCTCCTCACTGCCATAGAATAAGAACTCAGGATTTCTTGGCATGGCACAAAGGTCCTTTATTTTAAAGTCTGTAACTCATCTCCTGTCACTTTCTCCCTCCCTAATTTCTCCTCAGCCCCTTCTTCTCAAAAGTTTTAGTCAGTAGCCACCCAGGACAACTCACAATTGACTGGATACACTGAATACTTGTATGCTACTATATCTACTTGTACGTAACAAGTATTTATAGTGCACCTACTATGTGTCACCTATGTGTTCACACTTTACCGAGTGTCACACAGCTAAGTGGGGCGGGGGTGGAGCGGGGGGCGGGGCGGGTGAGGGTTGGCTTTCCCGACTCTGAAACCCAGGCACTTTCCCATCAGACTCCCTGATTATGGCTTAACACAGTTAAACGTCTACTCCTAATGCCTGTCCCCACCGGATCATGAGCTTCTTGCAGGCAGGAACTATGTCTACTTTGTATCCATAGTGTCTAGCTCCTCGCTTGCAAATGCAGTCACTCCACATGTTTGTTGAACTGATCCGAAGGACTAAAAAATGTGTTTTAGCCAAGCCTAAGGGATATTGGCTCAGCCTAAGAGAAGTCCAAACGGGGTTCACTGCTCCCTGACTCACTAACAGATTGAAGGGGGAGGTTCTAAGAACTACCTGGCTGCCGGGGTCCAAACTTACCTAAGGCACCGACCGCTGCCGGCGTTTGTAGTCGCAGCATCTAGCCAAGATCTCAGTTTACTGTGGTTACCACGGTGACACCGTCCCACTGGTTGATGAGCGGAGCCAGGCGGGCCATGAGGCGCATGCGCAGTTCAGAGAGGCGTGCCGGGAACCCGGGGCAGTGCCGCTGAGGCCTTTAGTCTTACTACCTTTTGGTCCTGGCTATTTCGCTGCCCATCACTCAGGTTCACAGCCAAACAGAAAAGCCCACCCATCATTCCACCATTTTATTATTTCGGTTTAATTTTATATTCAGTTTACATAATTATTATAATTATCCTAAGGATGTTATTTGATAGTTAAATGGAATGACTTTTGAAAATTTTCAGAGATACCTGCCCAATAACACAAAAAGGCCCAAAGGAGCCCTAACTGTGCATTATCATCAGCAAAGATCCTTGTGTGTGTGTGTGTGGGGGGGGGGAGACTTCTTTTATTTATTTGGTTATTTTACACTTCATTATCTCTGTCTGCCTTTAAGACTAAATAAGATTTTTTGTTGTGAGCCCCTGCAGGACGCTGGGCGTGACAGAGTATATGGCCTAGCTAGACAGATTTCTAGTTTTAGCAGTTTTCTCTTCAAGTGGTCTGTGGTACCTCAAACTGCTTTTTAAATACCTAATGTTATGGTTATAAAACATTGTTTTTTATTAAGTTCATTGGGGTGACATTGGTTAATACAATTATATAATTTTCAGGTGTACATTATCATTTGATATCTATATATTCTATTGCGTGTTTACCACCCAAAGTCCAGTTTCCTTCAGCTACCATATATTTGAACCCCTTTATGCACTCCACCTTCCTCCTACCTCCCTATGTTTTACTCGTCTACCTCCCTCCTTCCCCCACCACCTACCCTTTGGTAACCACTGGTCCATTTTCCATGTCCATGAGTCTCTGTTTGTTTGTCCTGCTCCTTTGTTGCTCTTAGGTTTATATCCCACATATAACTGATATCATGCGATTTTCAACTTGTTCTGTCTGGCTTATTTCGCTCAGCATGATTCTTGAGGTCCATCCATGTTGTCACAAATGGCAGTATTTCATCTCTTCTTATGGCTGAGTAATATTCCATTGCAAATATGTACCACAGCTTCTTTAGCCAATCATCTATCATGGGACACTTTGGTTGCTTCCATGTCTTGGCCATTGTGAATAATGCTGCTATGAACATTGGTGTGCAAATATCTTTATGGATATGACTTTTTAAGCCTTTGAGATAAATACCCAGTAGAGGGACTGCTGGATCACATAGTAGATCAATTCTTAGTTTTTTGAGGAACCTCCATACTGTTTTCCATAGTGGCTGTACCAATCTGTAGTCCCACCAGCAGTGTATGAGGGTTCCTTTTTATCCGCATCCTCTCCAACATTTGTTATTACTTGTCCTGCTGTCAAGCAATTCTGTTAGCTATTCTAACAGGTATGAGATGGTATCTCATTGTGGTTTTAATTTACATTGTTAGCTATTAGCTAACAATGTTGAGCATCTTTTCATATATTTGTTGACCATTTGTATGTCCTCTAGGGCGAAGTGTCTGTTCAGGTCCTCTGCCCATTTCTTGATTGGATCTCAAAACATTGTTTTAAAATGGCTACTATATCACAATAATATGTGACAAAGAACTTTGTATCCATAATATATAAAGGACTCATAATACAAAAGAAAAACACTAACCAGTAAATTGTTTAAATGGGCAAAGGACTTTGAATACTTCACCACATCAGATATATGAGTAGTCAATAAACACATGGAAAGATACTTAACACTAGTCCTCAGAGAGATGCATACCACTCCACACTCACTGGAATGGGTAAAACTAAGAACTGCCAGCACCAAATGAGGATGTGGAGTAACTGCAACACTCATACACTGCTGTTGGGAATGTAAAATGGCACAACCACTTTGGAAACCTGTTTAGCAGTTTCTCCAAAAGTTAAAGATATACCACACCATTCTATGCCTAAGGTATTTACCCAAGAGAAAAATAAGTATGTTCAAACAAAGCCTGTACAGACATATTCACAGCTGCTATATTCACAATAGCCCCAAACTGGAAAAAATCCAAATGCCCGTTGACAGGTGAATGGATAAATGTCTAAACAATGGAATACTACTGAGAAGTAAAAAGGAAGAAACTGATATAACATGGATGAATCTCAATTATGGCAAAAGTAGACACAAAATAGTATGTAATATATGATTCCATGTATATAAAATACAAATAAATCTATGACTAAAAGCGGATTAGTGGTTGCCTAGGGCTAGAGCAAAGGGAAGGATACACTGCAGAGAGACAGGAGAAATCTTTTGGAGATGACAGAAATGTGTCTTAATTGTAGTGGTACTTTGTATTTACAGCTGCCAAAAGTCAATGAATTGTTCTCTTTAAATGGAGGTGGTTTGTTGTTTATACATTATTTCTCAATAAAGATAGAATAGCTGTATTGTATTTTGTATTTATTGGTTTTCATAATGTCACATAACAACTTCCCAAAACTTTATACCATGCATTGGTTAGTAATATTGTTCTCTTTAGGCAAGCATTGTCCAGGATTAAAAAAAAAAAAAATCATTACCCTTGCTACTATTAAATGGTATATCCAGAGTGTCTAAAAGGTCAGAAAATATAGAATAAACTTACTTTTAAATAGCACATTAATTACATTTTCAAATAATATGCCCAATATGTTTTCCTTCAACCTCCAATATCTTTTCGGATGAAATACTTTGAAATTTAAAACACTAGGTCTAATTGTTTACCTGGTAAAACACAATAAATTAACTACAGAATGTCTTAACATCTGGAAACACAGAAGAAACAGTTTTATTTGTACACCAAAAAATTGGCAGTCATCATTACTGAATGTTTATTGAGTCAGATCCTGTTCTTAGCATATTTATTTATATATATTTACCTCACTTCTCATAACCCTGTGAGAAAGATATTATTATTATCTCTGACTTTCAAATGGAAAAGATAAGATTAATTTGCCCAAGGGATACAGCCCAAAGGGCAGAAATGGCATTTGAATCCAATCTTTCGGATTCCAATACTTGCACCCTTAGCCACTGTGCTATATTAGTTATTTCTATATTAGTTCTTTCTTATAAATTAGAAGTCCAATGATTATTTTAAAAAAGAGCTTCGAGTCCTGGCTTCAGTTCTTACAAGCACTATGACATCGGCAACTTACTTCATCTCTAGGGCTCAATTTTCTTCTCTATAAAGGTGGGTAGATGGCATTTAACATCTAACTCATAGGTTTACTGTGAGATATGAGATAATGGTGACACCGCAGTTTAGCACAGGGCCTGCCACAGTAATGGTTCAATAAAAGATAGCTATTATTATTATTAATGGTGCTTCCATACCACACACACTGTAAGGTGACAGCACAGCATAGGCTTTGGAGAAAGACTGCCTATGTTCCCATTCTAGTGTTAACACTCCCTAGTTGTGTGACCTTGAAAGAATCCTTACCTCCTTATACTTCAGTTTCTTCATTTGTAAAATAAGAATAATAGTACTTATCCTCATAAAGGTGTCATGAAGTCATGTAAAGGGGCTATAATAGTGCCTGGCACTTGGTAAACAGTAAATTATTGTTGAATTCTCCTAAACCAAATTATTTCACTATACAAAGTGAGAACAATTCTATCACAACTGTAGATTTAATTATTGAACTAGTTTCTCTCCTATGCTGCAATTTGGAGAACTATGAATTTTATTACAGTTTACCAAGTGATTAGCAGCTTTCTGGGGCATATTGGTGAAGTCATATGTTTCCCAAAACTTGAGTCTAGAAACAAGAAACACAAGTAATCTGAGTTTGGACTCTTAAAAGTAAGTACCAAAGTGTCACAGTACATCACAGTCAAATATAGCAGAGTTCACCTCTCTTCAGTGCTATAGATCAATGTTTCCCAAATTTGAGCCTGCAGCAGAATTACATGAAGGCCATATTAAAACAGACACCAGGTTTCTGATCAATAGATCTGGGAAGGGCCCAAAAATTTTGATGTCTAACAAGTACCCTAGGTAATGCTGATGCTGCTGGTTGGGGTTCATACTTAGGGTCTCACTGTTGCAGTTAGCTCTGAAAGCTGATAAAGAGGGCTTTTAAGTAGTTTAATTGTTAACCAAAACCAAACGTGGATCAATATATGATTTGGGGATGATAAGAAACCTTTGTAATGATTTTTTCCAAGAATCATCTTAGGAGATTTTTTTAAAATACTGAAGTTTGTGTCCTGTCCCCACAGATTCTAATTTAATTGGTATGAAGTGAGACTTGGGCATTAGGAATTTTAGAAGGTCCCCAGATGACTCTAATAGCAGCCAAAGTTGAAAGGCACTGTTTTAGAAGACCTACAAAAGGCTCTTTTCTCTACATCTAGTATTCTTGGAGTTTTTCAATCTATATTTGGACTTTATCATCAAAAACAAACATGAACAGGATGAGTACTTAAATGTCAGTCCCACAGGTTGCCAGTGAGCTAGTGGTAAAAGTTTTTGGCAATGCTTCTCAACTCTGGCTGTACATTAAATCACTTTGAGTGACTTCCTTCCCCACCCCGTCCCACTGTTTTGCATTGTGTTTATTTAAGTAGGAATGAACAGATGGGGCTCTCTAAGAAACCCAATTTAAATTTATTTATTCAAATTAGTTTCAAGCATATAGTACATTAGTTAGACATCTATACAGTTAATAAAATGATCCCCCCAATTGCTCCCTCCCTTGCTTTTTAAAATACCATGTCAGGCTTGGGCTCACCCATACCCTATAGTCAGTGTGCCACTTTTTAAACACTCCCAAAGTTGAAAATTGTGACTTTTGGGGTTTAAAAAAATATTAGGGAGGGGGGGATAAAGAGCCAACCAGCTGGAGAATATTAAGGAAAACACATGTAAAAAGAATACATTAGCAAACCAAGCAGATAATTTGACTTTATAGTAATACAGAGCATAACACCAAAATGGTTTATATCCCAGACAGGGACAGTTATTTATTAAATACCAAGTTTCAAAACATGCAATACAAATGGAAGAATCTGCAATGATGCAAATAAATACAGATGACTTCACATAAATAAAATCAGTAATACCAGAAGAAAATAACATTATTTTTTGCTACCACAACAATGAAGAGGCTCAAATAAAAACTGCAAATGACACTGCAGTGACTTACAACTTCAGGAGGAGGGAGGGTGTTGTCTGAGAAAATTCTCCAAGTACAGAGATTCAATGTGCTTTCCCCACCCCACTCCCACCTCACTTAGGTCGAGAATTCCCATCATAGAGCTGAGGGGCAGAGATAATTCAAAAAGTAAGCTTAAAATAGAAACCGATGTCTGGGAGACAAACAGGTGCCTTGAAGAAAGACTTACCCTGAATGCTTAGTAGATTCTGGGCTGAGAAAAATGATAGCAAATTTTGGTATTCAATTCTGTTTCAAACACTAAATATACCAACAAATCACTGTTACTGCATTTAGACATCTGAGCTCTGCGATCATTATTTATTTGATGTACATTACCACTATTGATGACATTTTCACATTTAAAGACTGCATAACAATTTTATAATATATATAACCACTCTTACTTCCTGAGGCAAATATAGACAAATACCCCCATGCCTACTTTTTAAAGCTGGACATTCTAGTTCATGGAAAAAGTAGTAGACTACAGTGACTTCCTCAAAATAAAAAAACAAAAGAAGTGTTAAATTTTTCTGAAAACCAAACTTTCATCACACAGAGGCTTTTTATTTCAAGTCACATGCAAAGCAACTTAGTTCTTCAGAAAGAAATAAAATAAAAATAAATAGATCGACATATAAGATATACTAGATTTTTAAAAAACTAAATAAAGATGATAAAATAATGTACTACTCAGAAATCCTTAAAATACATATGAAATTAGCAGAATCTAAAACTTTAATTTCCCTATAGTCAAAATTTTATTCACAAGGAGACTGTAGGTTGTTTGTTAATTGGAACTCTATTTTAAAAGGTTAAAAATTAAATAACTGCTTTATTTCTTTGTTCTATTAGTACTAAGTCACAAGATCTTTGTAGGTTTTATCTGAAAGAAGGACATTAAATACTAGAAAGGAGGAGCAGGAACAGGAGAGTGAGAGCTCTAGAGTATATTACTGAGAACAAACTAAAACTCAACTTCACTTATGACACATGGGTAGAAAGAGCAAACCATCCTTCTTCATTCTGTTTCTCAATCTGTTGAACAAAGATGCAAAAAAGATATAGAAAGTAATCAGAAACATAAGACCATTCAAGATTTATAATTATTTAGATCAAGCACACAGAACCAAAGTTACCCTGTACCATTGAATGACCCTGAAAATAAAATCGCTACTGGTAATATTTATTCTCTAACAGAGACACTCCAAAATAACTGAATCCTTGAGCAACAGATATCTTTATTGATTTAGAAAACCTAATTTTGTTAAAAAGGGTAAATCCAGTGCTTTATACAAATCATAGGTACAACTTTTAAAAACAACAAAAAGAATTAGTTTTGCTTGTAAATTAAATTTGTTACTAAATTCCAGAAACTAAGGGCAAATTAGATAAAATAGTTTCAAGCTTTTTTAGAATATAATTAACAGTAAGAGACAAATCTTCTAGTGCTGGACAACTGGGATATTTGAGCCTACCAATTAATTTGGGCTCTAAAAACTCAATTGTTAATAAAACACTCACTATTTGGTCTAATTACTGAAGTTATGGTAAGAATAGCAAAGAAAATTCCCCCCATATCAGACAGTTGTTAGCTCAAGTTTGCAAGTATAATGTTTATGATTTTAAAGATATCCTCAAGTTTTGCTTTGACTAAACACTTAGAGGAACTATATTTTGCTGTATTACCAACACAAAAAAATGTTTTTGGCAAAAATTGTGGATATATTGTAAGATGCTTAGTTTCTATACATTCCTATAGCAAATCAGAATGCATGAAGACTATGTAAGACATTTATTTATTCTTTGTGCCATACTCAGATATGAGATTCAGATGTGAGACACAGATATGAGACACAGATATGAGACACCGGGGTAAGTGACACAGAAAGTGACTGGCCCCAAGGCTCCAGCTATCCCAAGCTCCATCCAGCCACAGCAAGGACTAAGGGAACCAATATCACAGTATACCTACAGCCCATTCAAGGCACACCTGGGATGGCCTGCCATACTACTTGGGAAGCTCTGTCTAAAACTAGTAATATCCAATGTTTAATAGCTGTTGAAATCCTACTGAATTTTATCTTATTTCTTAGTTATCCGAGAAAATAAAAGAAGTGTAAGGTTTATTTGTTTTTCTAACAAAGTTGAATTAATATTTTTCTTGTGAAAAGTTTATATCATCTTTAGGATAACAGGAATAATAATTAAGAATGGAAATCACTAAACATCCACCCTCACACTCCTGCCCCTTCACACATTATATTTGATCACATACCTTTGCTCTTGAGTTAACAGGTGTGAATTGCCCACTTCCTGAGGTAGCATTTAATGGAGAACAAGAATTACTAGTAGCCCCTGAAGATCTATTTGTGAGAAATTAAAGAGGGTGAGAGAGTAATATATCATTAGTAACCTTCAAACATTATATAAGACTGACAATTCTCAATACTGGCAAGAGCTTGAAAAGAAATGGCTGACTTAGGTCCAAATGAGATCAAATACTTGTAACATATTTTTACCAACCTAAGTCTTTTTTTTAATTAATAGACTTTGTTTTTTAGAGTAGTTTTAGATTTACAGAAGGACTGAGTGTAAAGTACAAAGAGTTCCAATATACTTATCAACCTCTCCTTCCTCCCCAGTTTCCTCTATTATTAACACCTTGTATCAGTATGGCACATTTATTATAATTGATAATACTGATACATTATTATTATTAACTAAATCCATAGTCTACATTAGAGTTCATGCATTGTGTTATACACTCCATGAGTTTTGAAAAATTTATGACATGTACCCACCATTACAGTATCACACTGATAAGTTTTTAACATTAACATGTGCAGGGGGAAAAGGCTTAGATACTGGAAGAGAGTAACAAGAATTGGAGCAGCGCAGTGCAATAAGTGGCATGTAGAGTGGAGACAGAAAGCCAGGTACATTTTTAGCGTCAGAATTTACCAACACGTGATCCTAGATATCTAGGCAAATCACACAAGTAGCTCAATGAGATTCAGTTGCATTATTGTAAAGAAGAAAAACATTACTGGTTGATTTAACTTACCCTAATTTTGTAATCCATAAATCATTCTATATTTGTGCTATTAACTGATTTTTGTTTCGTTAGCCAACCTGTGTTTTTCTACTTAATAAAGGCTTGTTCCTCATTCCTCTTCTTTGTCCTCCAAATTTCTCCTCTCCCATTACTTTATTTTCTCTATATGGGTGAGTCTGTCCAAACCTAAGCCAGATATTATGCACTTTCTTTTTTCACAAATAGAATAAAACACATACCACATTCCTGATTATTTTTTTTTTTAAGTAACTATTCACATTGTAACCCTACCTTCTTGTATTTATCCCACTGGTAGGAGAGATAGTACTGCATTTTGAGCTTTCTGAGACTTCTACTCCTGGAATAGATACTTCAATTGTCCTCTTTCCTCCTTCTAAAATATAAAAATAAATATTAGTTTCATTACCTTTCATTACAATAAAAATTAAAAATTTTAACTTGATTTCTATCTTACTGCAAATTTTACATTATAAATTTGGGGGTTCTTTCTATATCTTATCATTATGGCCCACAGATAACACTTGAAGGATTTTTTAACAAATGAACTGTGAGACAAGAAACGTTAGTTACTAGTGTCAATTCAGTAGCATGCCCGTTCATAGAGAGCCAGAATCTTCAGACAAGTAGTATCATGTCAGATCTGGAAGTGAAAAACAGAAATTAAGAGCTAGCCCTAAAGAACTTGAAATTTTTGTCAAAAACAGCTTATCTAAAGTTTTCTCAAAAAAGGAAAAAGAAAATTTTTTGAAGTAAAACTTTAAGTCTTCTTAGTCTATTACATTATTACTGTTACTGAAGACATTAAATAGGAAGGGAAAGTTGGCTGAAGAGTTCATATGGCTAATGGCAAGTAGAGTGATGTAATTTTCAATTTCAGAAGTAGGTTATCAATCAACAAATATTTACTATCTACGAATGAAAGGCTTTATGTTTATCCCAGACAGTTTCACAGAAGCTCCCTGAATCACTGCTTTAAATCAGTGATTTCTGAGCTTTAGTGGGTAATAAAACCCTATTTAATTTTATAACATATAACTGGGTTATCCTAGAAATCAAAAGATTTTCTGCATGGCATATGATTTACTTTTATCTTTATCATTACAGCCCACAGAAGTTCCTGTGAAGCCAAGAATTTTACTTAAGAAAAGAATGGCAAGAACAGTTACAAATTTACCAATTTGCCTTAGAACTAGAGACAAATCATATAACCTACATGCACATCAGTTTATTTATCGAACAGCTTTAATATCAGTTCTGTCTATTCCTAAGGTGTGTTGAGGACTAAATGAAATAACAGAAATAAAAGTATTTTTTTCCTTAAAGAACTACTGAAACAGAAGATGACTCATTTAATTAAAAAATTATTCTTAAGCGTGATCTGCTATATTTCTCTCCATTGTACTGAGCAATAACTGGCATTATCCCATACATTTATTTGATTATTTCTTTATTGCTTGCTCCCCAATTTGGATACTAAAGTAGT
Source organism: Macroglossus sobrinus (assembly GCA_004027375.1). Classification (NCBI taxonomy): domain Eukaryota; kingdom Metazoa; phylum Chordata; class Mammalia; order Chiroptera; family Pteropodidae; genus Macroglossus; species Macroglossus sobrinus. The sequence goes on along the minus strand of PVKZ01000357.1, from coordinate 544,229 downwards.
CAAATAGAGCAAAGACTTGTCTTATTTGATGCAGTATCACCAGTCTCCAGAACATGGGAGGCACATAGTAGGTGATCATACATATTGAGTGATTTAAGTTACTCATTCTAATCAGAAGTTGCCTATAGACTTCATGACTGAAGAACAGCAGACAAAGTTGTCATTTGAAGAAGTCTAGAATAAACATGTCCTCTTTTATTTTATTAGGAAATGCATTTATACGTCTGTAGAAAAAAAAATAATAATAACTTCTGAGAGAAAACATCTTATTGGTAGATACCTTAAAGGTATCCATCCCACTTTGATCAGCCAGAGGACATATGAATCTTTCTGAAATACCGATGCTTAAACACTTGGAATACACCACTTCCTGATACAGAGCTTTTTCTATTCTGGGCCACTAGAAAACTCTTAGATGGGGCCACAATCAGTCTCTGTAGCTCTACCGCTTGAGGATCGTAATAATTCAAATTTTAGCTAAAGCACAACTTGAGATCACTTTTTGTCTCATCAGTACCTTTTGAATGTGAATACTATGACAACTAATTTTTCGGTTACTGTTCTATTATTTAGAATCCCCTCTAGCTCTTCAGTCCTAAATGTTACAATAGAATAGAAAGTTTAATTTACAAATAAAAATGTTTTAAACATTTTTAACAAAATAATAATTTGTTCATGAAATTCTAAATTCTCATTTTGAAGCTTATATTTTATAATTAGTCACAGTATATGTTCTAAGTGAATCATATACTTTAATGAGTTTCATTTCCATGTATGGCAACTTAGAAATGCAGACACTGAAGACTACAGCATGCACCATAAGACAGCTTTCAAACAGGAGACTGGCCTTCTAGTCTTATCTTTATATACTGATTCTGTAACTTAGTCTGTTTCTTTCTGTGTAAAATTAAAGGCACTGAATTATATGCTCTCTGAGATTTCTTCAGCTCAATATATACTTGCAAAATCAAGAAAGTGAAACTTTCTAGCTTTTAAACTGTCTACTTTTTAAATCATGAATTTGTGACCAACCAGTCCAAGCTCTGAGAGGTGACTGAATAAGTGATACTGGTGGAGAAGAAGGATTCAAACCAATAAGTTTCTGCTGCTCTATTAACTGCAAGAGTTTTCCACGAGCCTCCATACTCTGCCGGTTCAATTCTGCAATCCGTTCCTCCATACTACTTGGTGTTAGGGGCTGTGCTGCTGGAAAAGTCTTAAAAAAAAAAAAAAGGCACAAATTCCATATTAAAAATAATCCAAAAATTTCTTTTTGTAAAAATAAACTTTTCTACTAAGAGCCAACAAGTTAAGTATTCATAGCCCTAGCTATATGCAGACTTGAATAGTGAATGAAAAATTGAATTTACAAGTCACTTAACTGAAAAATTAAGGCTTAAAATAAAGGGATACTAATCTTTCTAATATTGGTGCCATGTTAGTCTTCCAGTCCCTCTGTCCATAGAGAGTGACTGTGAGACAAAGCTTTCCTGTATCTTAGTGTTTGTTGAACTGCACAAAAGATCACATAAGCAAAGACTATTTCTAGTGACCTGGCTTTTAAGTAGCACACATATTAATGCCACATCTGGAGTATGAATCACAATACACAAAAGAGAATCTGCTGCAGTTGAAAGAGATGCTTCTATAATTATAATCTTCATACATGCACTATGAATTATTTGGCAAAGGTTTCTAGGAATCTTATCACTCCTTCTAACCATATATCAGCCTCTCTAGGACATGTTTGGCCTAAAGTATCTAATTCAAGACAGTTAGTGACTAAAGGAATATAAGAGGTTAAAAAAAAATAGCCACTGAAGGATATAAGTTAAATTTGAAAATTCCTTCGAGAAATATATGTGTGATACTTAATTATTTTAATTATTTCATTTAGCTAAATATGCCTCTTTGGGAAAAAAAAAACAATCCTTAATAGAAATCAGTAATTCGAAGCTTATGCTCATTAGTTTAAAAAGAGATAGGCAAAACAGTATTAATTAAAGATCACTTTATAATTCCAATTATTAAAAAAAGGGCGGTAATATTAGATTGTCCTCTCAGCCTGATCTATATATTAGGTAGAAAAAGAGGCAAACTCAATTGTTAATGATCTCAGTTACATTTTTTAAACCAAAGAGTTATGTTTCAAAATAATCTTCAAAATGCTGCAAACATAGAAATGTTTCCAGTGACTCAAAACTAAGGCAATTCATACTTACATACATCTGTACTGATGGTTACTGCCCACTCCTAATACTCTTTCCAGGCTTCTCTTCGGCCAGTCCCTTCTGACTACTATTTCTGTTACTCAGTACCCATATTATCATTATTCCCCATGAGCCAGTGCTGACAGATGTGGCCCTTTTCCTCTAATCTTACTATCTCCCATCTCCTAGCTTTCCTCATGGAAGCCTTCGGTCCACCATGGAAACAATCACCCCTGGAACCTCTGATCTACGATGCTGCCAGGTCCTTCCAACTGCTAAAACCCTGTCCTGTCCCCTATCAGGACATGACAAAACATAAGCCATCTAGTAGCAGCCTCAAAGATATCCAGGAAAGTCTCTTAAGATGTTCCAGAATGTACTTAAGTTCCTATATGTCCCTAGTCAATCTTTAACTGGTACTCACAGCAGTTATGTCACTTGTACGACTTGTTTCCTGTTTGTTTAACTCCCGAAGTCCATCCCCTTGCTCTCCCCCTGGCCCAATAATATTATTCAGATGTGCCTTGATAGTTGAATTCTGCAGTGTCAACTCAGCAATTCGTGCCATGATGTCCTTTCTTTGTAGTAAAGCTTCAGTTGTCTTAAGCTGTTGTCCATCTCCCAAAACTGAGGGCCCTTCTGAGAATGTAGGGTTTCTTGTCTGCTGGGTATCCAAGTGAGAATTGCACATGGGCTGTGAAAGGCCAACAAAAGGCGCCTGGGTCTTGTTTTCCAGATCTTCTCCCATATGAGAGACTCTCCACCTCTGAGTGAAAAGATGGCTCTCCTCACTTGAATTCTGAATATCCGTGCTCGTAGGTAAGGTCTTCTCTTCCCAATTTTGTTCCTTCTCAATTATTTCTGCTGTTGGAGGAATTCGTGGAGCAGGACGAGTTTGAACAGTCCTCCTCAATACTGTAGATAAAATTTAAAAATAATAAACATTTATTATTATTTGGCCATAGATTGTACTACAATCATCATGGTAGTTAAAGAAGTATTTCACTATTTCTTTAGAAGGATTTGGCTTCCAAATATCTAAATTATTTTAGCAGGGGACATATAATACCACCTCTAACAATCAAGTTTGGAGACTTTAATATTCTTTAAAGCTTTATCAGTATCCTTGTGAAACACTGCCTGCCAAGTTCACATTTCAATATGTATATTAATTAACATCTGGGCATCCTGGAGGTGGGGACAGTATAGATAATTATATTAACTGAACATGATCAGGAAAGGCATCACTGAAGAAGTAAAAATTTTAAATGATTACATATTTGGAAAAGAGTAGAGCAAAAAACATTACAGGCAGAGAGAACTACGTGAAGGCTCAAAAATAGGGAAAAAGTAAAGAAAAGAGGCCAGGCTAGCTGCAGCATAGCAACAAGGAGAGAACTGGAAAAATATGAGATTGGAGAGGCGAGTGAGAGCTATTTCTTGCAGAGGTTTTTAAGCCATGTTAGGAATTTTCTAATTTAATTCAAGAACAATAAAACCTGGAGAAAGTTTGGCAATGACTTGATTTACATTTCTTAAATGTTATGGATAGTTAAGAGGTACAGGAATGGAAGAGACCAGAAAGCAACTCTGGTAATCTAGAGGAAAGATATGGTAGCTTTGACTAAGGTATGTTGGATAGAAAGATGGAGAAAAGTAGATAAATTTGAGAAAGATTTTGGCAATAGAACTGAAGTGATGAACTAGAAGTAGCGGGTGAAACACATGGATCCATGCACAACTGAAGTGAGGGTGATGTCATTTACTGAGATGGAGAAGATAAGAACAGATTTTGGGGAAGGAACATTATCAAAAATTCAGTTTTGAACATGCTAAGTTTAAAGTGCCTTGTGGTTCACTCATATATCCATCCAAGCAAATGGATACATGGATCAAAACATGAGAGAGATATCTAAAACTAAGATCCAAAACTGTAAGTCACTGGAGTATAGAAAGTATTGGAAGCCATGAGAATGAGTGATATTATCTAGAAAGAAAGAATAGAATGGGAAAAGAAACAGTACCAAGACATGAAGAACTTAATATTTAGAGTCAAGTAAAGAAGGGGAAGCGAGCAAAGCAGATGGAAAGGGAGAAGCAAGAAAAAGAGAAATATTACAAGAATGTGGTATCAAGAAAACAAAGAGGGAGTGGTTAATTGTGTATAATACTACTGTTAAGACCTAGAAACATAAGGACAGAATAGTGCACACTGGACTTAGTAACACAGAGGCCACCAAAACCTTTAGCAAGAGTAGTTTGAGTAAACTACTCAAAAGAGGCCAGTCATTTTACTCTTTAGCAAGAGCAAAATGACTTAATTAGGAGAAGGACAGATGCTTCCAGTTTAAGATTATAGAGTATAATTTTATTTTACCTCCTTTCGCTGTTAGCAAGGAAATATAAAAGTAAATAAAACCCACATCACTAAAAATAATGATCTGGGGAGATGCATTAGCAAATTAGATATTTCGACACAGTTCTAGAAGACTGAGAGTAGATGGGAAGTGTGTGAAAGTATGAAATTGAGCAGAAACCACAGTCCCAAATATGTTTCCTCCATCCTCTCTATTGCAGCTGTTCCTGGATTTAAAAACACCTACTCAAAAAACTAAGAATTGATCTACTATATGATCCAGCAATCCATCTACTGGGTATTTACCCCAAAGACTTGAAAACTCATATCCAAAAAGATATTTGCACACCGATGTCAAAGCAGCATTAGTCACAGTGGCCAGGACATGGAAGCAACCAAAGTGTCCTACGATAGATGACTGGATAAAGAAGCTGTACATTTATACAATGGAATATTACTCAGCCATAAGAAGAGATGAAACGCTGCCATTTGTGACAACATGGATGGACCTCGAGATAATCATGCTAAGTGAAATAAGCCAGACAGAAAAGTTGAAAATCACATGATATCACTTATGTGGGATATTAACTTAAAAGCAACAAATGAACAGGACAAAAACCAGAGACTCATGGACTTGGATTATAGACTAGTGGTTACCAGAGGGTAGGGGTGAGAGGTGAGCGGGAGGTAGACAGGGTAAAGGGGGTTAAATATGTGATGACAGAAAGAAATCTAACTATGGGGAGGTGAACAGACCAGTGTAAATATATACATGCCTTATTACTAAAGTGTACAGCTGAAACATTGGATTTCATTAACCAATGGCACCATAAAAATAATTAATTAATTGAAAATATATATATGTATCTTCTTTTTAAAAGAGCACATTCTTTTGTAAACAAAAAGTAAAAGCAGTTTGAAACTCCAGACAAAACAAAAACGGAACAAAAAAGTCACAGTATAAATATAGGACAAAGATTCTGAACAACTTTAACTAATGAAGTGAACTAAGAATTCACCTTGATCTTCATTCTAAGAATGCTTTTCTTCTTATTGGCACAGGATTAATAGTAACAACAGATAAAAAAAAAAAGGGTGTTATTTGTTCTCAACTTTCAGCATGCATCTATAGATAAGACCCAGACTTATAGTAATGGCACAATGTAAATGTTATCAAACTTGATACTGTTAACAGGAAAGGCAGAGTTGACTGGTGGTGGGAGGTGGAAACACAGGAGATGTAGAAGGAAGGGAAAGGAGCTAGTATTCTCATCTTACATGGTGGTAAACCAAGAAATACACCCTGAAGTTAATGAAAAAGAAATAGAAAGTATTCAAAGTCACAAAGTTAGGCATCAGATGAATTAAAAATAAAAATAAAATTACTCAAATTAAATAGAAAAGGAAGGTAGGTGTTAACTGAAACTCTCTTATTTAATAAGGAAGATTCTATAATAATTGTATAAAGTTGATGTTTCAAAGAGATGTAAAAATATTTTATATTAATTATGGAGTCTACCTCCAGATAAACAGAATTCAGTTTGAGATAAAAATAATTGCCTCTTGATGTAGGCCTACAGTGAGGAAGAAACAAACTCTTGCCTGTGCTTTTTTTTCCCATTAACCACATGGAAATAGGAATTAGAATTAACACTTTAAAATAAAGAATAAATGGGATATAAAAAAATGAAAACAGATTATATATAATTTATTATTCTTTCAAGAAGTGTGGCTATAAAGGAAAGTAGAAATGAATTAGTAGCAAAGGAAAATATTCATGATGGAAATTTAAGAATATGTGGTAGCCTCTGGTTACATGTGGCTATTCATATTCAAAGTTAAATTAATTAAAATTAAATACATTTTAAAATTCAGTTCCTCATTCTCACTAGTCACATTTCAGGGGCTCACCACAGTGAATGGAGCAGACATGGAATATTTTCATCATCATAGAAAGTTCTTAGACAGAGCTGTCTAGAGCATAACTGAACATCCATGAAGTTTCTTCCATCTTTATTTACATGTTCAATTTAACTGAATAAGTCTTTACATGTGAGTATTCTAAACAAAATTCTGAAAAATGTGATAATAAAACTTTACCAATTCAGAATACATATTCAAAGGTAGTTCTGTCTGCACACAATACAAGAAATGTGCCATGTCATTTTCCATGCAGAACACACTGAAAATACTAACAAAATGTTGTCTATAGCAACATAATTTGTTTTAATGTCATTTAGTATATTCTTAATCAGAGTAAAAATATTATATAGCAATTATTTCTTTAAATTAATGTTAAGCTAATTTAGTATCACCAATTAAAAACAATTTACAGTATCTCAAGAGATCATTAGATAATAACATGCAAATATTTGAAAAATTACTTTAAGAAATGAAAGTCTAACCTGAACAGAAACCAGATTTGATATCATATTTCCTAAATCACCATAGTCAATAATACTCTCTAGTCTTCTAAAGAGGAAATACTGAATCACAAAATTATAGAGCTGGAGGGGCATTAAAAATAAAGGAAAACTGAAGTCCAGGAAAGGTAAGTATTTTAGCCCCATGTCTCTCATCTAGTCATTGGATGGGGAGACCAGGACTCTCACACTCAGCCGAGCACTGTCTCCATACACCACACAAATCTGACAGACTCTACCTTTGCATTACAAATGCCAACACAATTTTTATAATAGCAAGGATTTGTCATTTTCCTCAATCCCTGATGGTCTCTTCATGTTCTCTATTGAAAACATACATTAAAGTACAGAAAATCTGACAAATTTGTATGTCTCAATAGCAAAAGTTCTTCTATCCCCTTATATAAGAAGATAAACACTATTTTTAAAGAAATAAAACTTTAGGGAAATCAAGGCTAAATAGTACTTTTCTAAAAACTTTTGAGAAGAGCTGGAGTCATTTTTTGATTGAAGAGCTCTTTTGAAAATGAAATGAAAGCTATGCACACATGTGGACAAATGAATATAATTTTCCAAACAATAAAGTAATCCATGGAACTTGTGAAAACCACCTATGAACTCTAAGAATTTCTGAGCTAAGGATTAACAATAATTATTTTTAATATTTTATTCAAAGCTAATAATATGTGCTTCAAAAGTGACTCTAAAGCTATTTTTAATTGTCCATAGACTGAGCTAAAAAGTTTTGATGAGAAAGAGGTTAATCGCCAGATCTAACTTACAGTTCTCTCCTTTCCTCGGTTAAAATTTCATTATTCTTTGGACAATAATCTCCACTTGTTTCTTACTCTTTCCTAGGATCCTGAACCATAGGGACAAATGGGATTCCCCTTACATGTCTTAATGCTGAAGACTTTGATCTCTTGATCTGAGCTTAATGTTTACAATTTCTAATGAAACAAATATATAATAAAATTCAATGTCATATTTCCCCATTGGAACAACATGCATGATATAAACTACCCAATCTTCTTTCAGCTTAAAGGTTATATATGGTTATCAATACTTTTTTAAAATTCTGTTTATCAGGGAATAATGAACACAATAGTGACAACATATATCAAAAACAACTACCACATAACTTAGAAGAAGCCTGCTCACCATCCTGCAGAGGAGAGAATTCTGAGTTGCTCTTCTGCCTAGGTGGTGTTAACAACACAGCCGGCTCAAATACATGTGCTGGAAAATTGGTGGCTAGATTTGCACTGTCTGGGGGGTTTGGCACCTGAGACAGTTTAACAGGCAAGTCTTCCTGAGGGAATTCAAGCACGTCTTCCCCTCGGAACATCAATGGCACATCAGCATTTACAACTGGATCCTCTGAAGAAGATGAGAGGCTATTAATACTTAAAGGAACTATGGGCACATTTCAGGTATTTATACTTAAATGCACCTCCATAGAGGGCAAAATCACGTGGCTTCTAGAGCCTTCACTTTTTAGGCTACATCCTCCTTTACTAGTAATTCACAGACAAGACTCCTATGGGGCCAGTGCTAGGAAGAAATAGCTGTTTTTGAGAAAAACAGAGGGTCCCTAGCCATTGAAGACTTGCCTTAGCCATTGAGTTTATCTCATGCAAGTTAAATTTTAGTCAGCCACTTCTTAAAATCACTCCCAACATGCATAAAACATTTTCCACACAGAGATGCTCACCAAAGTATTACGTAGAAGTAAAAACAAACAAACAAACATGAGAAAGCCTAGATGTCTTATTCAGCCTATGGCATATGATGGCATATGAGGAGAAAAAAGGGTTTTGCAACATTGCCACGAATAAACAAAAGTTATAAATTTCTAAAACTCACTATTTTTTTTCTTGACAAAACTACTTTTTCTCTTACTAAATCTGGGGCATTGTGATGGAAAGTACTGGCATTACACTCCCACTGGTCGAGGAAGTTAGTTCTGCTACTTCCTATTTGTGTGATTTTGCTAAGTTACTAACTCTCACTAAGCCTTAGTTTTCTCATCTAAAAAAATGGGCATAACAATAATACCTACCTTTTAAGACTATTATGAGAATTAAATGAGATAATACATGTAAAACACTTAAAATATATCTGGAATAGAGCAAGTATCCAATAAATATTGGCTGTAAATAGCAATGGCAACTGTAGTAGTGTCATGCTGTATATGCATAAATAGCCAATAACTCAATTTAAGTTAACAGTGATGTTTGTTTGTTTACTCAAGTATTTTTAAAATGTCAAGCTGGAATAATAAGACCCACTCACCTGGACTGTCCATAATTCTTCTACTCATGGTTCCCCTTTCTAATGCCAGACTTTCTTTGTTATTTATAACAGGACAGCTCTTAATGGCATGTGTGAGTGATATAAGTTGCTCATCTGTTGTGACCATGTACTGCTGAAGTCTAGCCTAGAGAAAGAAGAATGAAATAATATCATTGGCATAGCAAACATCAAATCAGCGCCTAGGTGTGTATAACTATATCATTACTTTAAATACTCTAGAAATTTCAGACTTTCATTCAAATAGTAAAACAATGCATTTATAAGAATACATAGTTACATACAATATATTTTTAAAGTTCCATGATAGAGGAATTGTTAAATACATCATAGTACATTGTTAATGAATAAATACACTGCTACAACAATAAGAATTAACCTTTTTATAGGACTTTCAACTTATAAAAACTCTTTATATAAATGATATCAACTGACTCTCAAAATGTCCCAAATGGTAAATACAACAGGTAAAGGAAACTCAAGAGAATATTACACAGGCATTTAAAGTGATAAACATGAGCCAAATAAAAATTTATGGTAATATATATAAAATAACATTAAGAAAAAAAATGTGGATTATACACACAGAAATTTTCCCCAAATTCCATACTCATATAGCCAATGGTCTACCAAACATCTCAAATGTACAAAACCAAACTACTCCTGAACATTCCACCCCATCAATAACAACTGCACCCTTCTGAATGCTCAGTCCAAAACCTTGCAATCCCCCTTCACACTTCTCCCACAGATTCTCCTTTACTCCATATCCAACCCATAAACAAATCCTATAGGATGTCTTCAAAATATATTCAGAATTTGGTCACAACCTCTTCCACTTCCAACCTAGACCAAGTTGCCATGTTTCATCTGAATTTTTCCTATAATTCCTATCTGTAATAAACTGCTTCTGTGTTTAAACACCTAAAGTCTAGTTCCATACTGTTCCCAAACTAGGCAAGGGCACCACAGTGAACTCAGAAGAGCACCACAGGACATTTTATTCTTTATTTTTTTTAATTTTATTATTATTTTTTTATTAAGTTCATTGAGATGACATTGGTTAATACAATTATATAATTTCCAGGTGCACATTATCATTTGATATCTTTATATTCTATTGCGTGTTTACCACCCAAAGTCCAGTTTCCTTCAGCTTCCATATATTTGATCCCCTTTCCCATTTCACCCTCCCCCTACCTCCCTATATTTGGCCCTCTTTACTCCATCCTCCCCCACTCCCTAACCTCTGGTAATCACTAGTCCATTGTCCATGTTCATGAGTCTCTGTTTGTTTGTCCTGTTCATTTGTTGCTTTTAGGTTTATATCTCACATATAAGTGATATCATGTGATTTTCAACTTTTTCTGCTTGGCTTATTTCACTTAGCATGATTATCTCAAGGTCCATCCATCTTGTCAAAAATGGCAGTATTTCATCTCTTCTTATGGCTGAGTAATATTCCATTGTATATATGTACCACAGCTTCTTTAGCCAATCATCTATCATAGGACACTTAGGCTGTTTCTGTGTCCTGGCCACCATGAATAACGCTGCTATGAACATCAGTGTGCAAATATCTCTTCAGATATGAGTTTTCAAGTCTTTGGGGTAAATACCCAGTAACCACAGGACATTTTAAAGTTTTGAGGGAAACACTGATGCTTAACATCTGTCAGGCACCTGTGAACTACTAGCTTGAGGCAGTTCACAGATTCAACATTAGATTGAGATACATTCCTTTTGATGATGTCACATCCTCACAAAGCTGAGTTTTTGGTAGTTGCCATGCCAAAAAGCAATACTGCATAAAAATTATTGTGGAACAGGGTATAAGAGTGATGGTGTCCAATATGATTTCAAGCTTTAAAAAGCTGTACATTGCCCAATAGGTATACATAGTCCATTAATACATATTCCATTATTAAATAATTGTAATTATTTAATCATTAAAGAAGTATGACTTTTTCTATTAATTTACATGTATCGTTTTTTCCAAACAGTAGCTAAGTTGGTAAGACACAAATACTTGTTGTTTGAACCTAACTACTTAGTAAATGAAACTACTGGGTATTTCTTTTGGTCCAGGGGACCAAGAGCACCATAAACTGAGAAAAGGTGGTGATCTCTGATCTCAACACACCAGCCCAAAGTGATCCTCTTAAAATCTAAATCAGATCACATCTCTTCTCTGCTCAAAACCCTTCAGTGGTCTCATATCACAACATCACCACAAATGAACAAAGCATAACAGCCCAACTCCTCACCGAGCCTACAAGACCCCACGTGATCTGCCTTATCTACTCTTGTCTCCTACTACTCTCCTTTTCTAACATTCCACTCCTGCTACACTGGTCTCCTTGATTTTTTTGATCCCAACAGCCACACTCCTACCTCAAGACCTTTGTATTTGCTGTTTCTATGCTAGACTGCTCTTCTAGGCTATCAGCATACTTGCCCCCTCACCTCCTTCAGGCTTTCACTCAAATGTCACCTCCTCAGACATGCATGGTCTACCCCATTTACAACTTCCCATCAGAGGCACTTCCTATGCCTCTTAGCTGCTTTATTTTTCTTTATAGCATATATCATCATCACCATCTAATTTATAATATATCCACTTTTCCTTTTTTTTAAAGATTTATTTAGCATATAAGCTGCATGAGGGCCAAGATTTCTTTTTTGTTTGCTATTGTATTTCCTGTACCTAGAACAGTGCCAGACCCACAGTAGTTAGTCAGTAAAAATTTGCTGAACTAATTAGTATGTTTTAAAACTGCCCATTTTCCCAGGAGAATTGAAAATATATGTTCACAGATATACTTGTACATGAATGTTCATAGCAGTATTATTCATTCAGAATACACAAGAAGTAGAAAAATTCAAATATCTATCAACTATAGCATAAGCAAATATGGTACAGCCATATAATGGAATATTATTGGGCAATAAAAAGAAATGAAGTGCTGATACATGCTATAACATGTATGAACTTTGAAAACATTATGCTAAGTGAAAGAAGTTAGACACAAAAGACCACATATTGCTTGAGTCTATTTATACAAAATTTTTCGATTAGGCAAATCTATAGAAACATAGATCTGTGGTTGCCAGGGCTGTGGGAGGAGAGAATGGAGAGTGACTGCTAATGAGTATGGGGTTTCTTTTGAGTGTAAAAAAAATGTTCTGGAATTATATCATGGTGCTGGTACACAACTCCGTGAATATACAAAAAACCACCAACTGTTCACTTTAAAAGGGTGAATTAAATAGTATGTGAACTGTATAGCAATTTAAAAATTACATAATGTATATCTACTGTCCATTGACACAAACACAATTTATCTATACTATTGCTTTTCTAGTCACTTTTGGCTGATAAATAAAAGTAGTAATAACTACCATTTGAGAACAAAAAGATAAACAAAACTGCCTCTGTCCTCAACCAGTTCACAATTTTGAAGACAGGTGCACATGTATGTGTAACACAATTTGGTAAATGCAATGAGAGCAACATCCAGGGAGTATCAAAAGTGCACAAAGGAAGAATATTTAATGCAGCATGGAGACAATAAGGTTTTCTATAATAAATACTGTATATGTCAAAAAAAAAAAAAAAGGAGTGATTAGCCAGACAAGGAGAAAGAGGACCTATCTAATAAATATGAAGTTACTGTAAACTTTAAATGGCATATGATTGCAGAAGGGTTCCTCCAATGGTATTCTCTACTGTCTTGAAATTAAAAGTAGCTATCATAACACTCATTTCACATTTTGACAAAACTACCACAATACTGGTAGTTATCATTTAAATGTAGATTCTGTCTTCCCCACTAATAAGTTTCTTAAAGACAGTAGACTTACTCTATATACTAATTATAGTCCAAGTTTCTACTATAGTACCTCCAATACAATAAATGTTCAATAAAAACTACCATTGATGATAATAAAGAAATATAAGTAATTACATCAGCACAAGTAAACCAAAGAAGAAACAAGTAAACCATTAGAAGAAATCTCACACATTTTTAAAGATGTTTTATACCAAACACAGAAAGTTTGGGATCTCATCTGAGTACCTGGGTAGCAGTATTTTCCTCTCTAAGAAGCAGAATTTCAGCTGTCAGAGCATCAATGAGCTCTCGATGATCACCTAATACTTGTTCCAGTTTCTGCCTTGTCTCTACTTCCTTACGCAGTTGGAGCTCACTCTATAAAAAAAAAAAAAAAATTTCAAATAAACTCCCGACAATAGCATCACATGTTGAAAACTAAAAGTTTCTATCCAAAATTGTCAAAAATGAGAACATTTAAAAGTATATAGTAGTGACAGTAATGAGAACTAAATATTTTTATTAAAAGTTTTGTTTCATTTTGTTTCATTTGCTTTATCCTCTTCTTTTCTTTAAATAGAATGCAATAAACAGAATGCTATACAGAATTAAATAACTACAATTTTTGTAGAAGTAGATGGAATTAGACATACATATTGCTTGAATGCATATACCATCTCTAGAAGGATACACTGGTATCTGGCAATGAGAGCTACAAGGAAGCAAGTTAAACGGATATTCATTGTGGGAATCAGGTTTTTCTTCATATACTCTTCTGTAACTTTGAATTTCATAGCATGTGAATATATCACCAATTCAAAAATTAACTCTGTTAAAATATAATTTAAAATAAATGACAACAGATTCAAATAGTTGAGGTTTGTAAAGCAAATAATTAGCTTAAAAGTACATGCTTCTAAGCCTATAATACTTTCAGAGAGCCAAAAATACACTCCTGGACATTCTTGCCTTAAGCATGGAAGAATGTTAAAACTTTCTTAAGTCTGACAGTACAATAAATCTTTCACTATAAAACAATTTTAGGAAGACAATTCCAGAGAAACTGAAACATCTGAATTAGAGTGGTGAGCCAACTTTTTTAATAATTAAATTTCCTCAAAAATTTTTATCATATTTGTTTAAATTTAAATACATAAAAAGAGTTTAAACAGATTTTTTTAAAAAGATGAACTACATAATTAACTCTAATTCCACAGCATTCTGAGGACTGATTATTATTCCCAAATGAATTAAAGAAACAATTCTTGCTTGTCTTATAAATTATTTTCACAACAAAATATCTTCCACTAAGCAAAACCCAAGTTACCAGTCATACAGATAACACAAAGGATTTTTCCAGTCTTTGTCTATAGATTATAGGAATGCAACTCTTCAAACTGAACTAAAGTGGGAGTAGGAAGCAGAGAAAAGCAGTAGAATGAGGACATTTAGTAGTTCTATTTAATCTATAATACTGAATATTACTGCCAAGCTGTAATATTCAATATTAGCACAAGATGTTTTATTTATAGTGCATTTACTTTCCTAATTATATTTTACTAAAGCTCATATTAAAATTAACATCACTTACCTAAGCATGTATCAACATGCTGGATGATACATGAGTCAGCATGTAGAGAGAAATTAAGAGGATAAATCTTTATTGCAGATAATCTGAGAAACTAAGCTATTTTAAACAAAGCTATTCAAATTTGACCATATTTTATTCAGAGGTTGCAACCAAGTAAGTATAGAGAAAAAAAACTCCACACACTTCCACCAACACGCTGAAGAGGTGATTTTAATAACCTCATGCTCTTACCTCTTTAAGGTACCGAACCAGCCGACAGAGGGAGCTCACCAGCGACAGAGTAAAGCCTGTAAGACCCTGACTGCTCTGTGGTCCCTTGACCTCGCGTCCTGTCCACCGTTCATATTCTTCCATTTCATGTTCCACTTCACGTATCATGTGTTTGAGGACATCCAGGCTGGGATTATTGCTATTTGATAAGTCTGTGGAGGCTGTGCTAGCTGATAACATGGCATTCTTCTGCTTGGAAGGAGAATGCAAATCCGGTTTTCTTTTCACTGATAATGACAGAAGTCATTCTATTTTAAGATCAGGAAAAATTATACTAGAAAAATCTTTGATTGTCATCCACAATTTATAAAAGGTTTTTATAGATATTATCATCATTTCCTCACAAAAAATCTATATAGTTTAAGCCAGGTTTATACTATCTACAATGAATGTTCTAGAACCATCTTTCTATAGAGTTACATGAAATAAAAGGGGGCTTCTTAACTATCATAAAACAAATTCTTACTTAGCTGGATCCAATGGGATGAGTTTAAGGGGAAAAAAAATGTACTAAGACATTAAGATAGCTGTATCAAGTTACATGTTTAATAATTTGTCTTCGTAAATTAAGAGACTGAACCTTTATTTGATGGTTGTTTTTGCTTCCTTGAATTCAGCACTTGTCTCACAACATGGTTCGAGTCTAGAGACTGGATAGATTCTTCAGGTTGCAGCCTGGTGCGGACTCTCCTGACAATATTGGTAGCATTCAGAGCAGCTAAAAGGAAGAATATTTCCAAAAGTATGTCAAGTGAAAGAAAAATGTTGAAAGTATTTCAAGTGACAGAGCAATCAGTATTTTACTCAATTAAGCTAAGACAGTCAAAACTCAAATAACTCAAATTCCTTTTAAAATTACTGTGTTTAAGAAAGAACATAATAAAGCAAGCTATTACTCTGTGAAAAAGGTAATACAATGAAAAAATAAACCTTTTTGCTCCCGTGATGAAGGGGCAGGTGATGGAATTCCTGGAGGGCTTGTTATTTGTGACTGTGTTGCTATTTTCTGCTGAATATCAGTCCATAGTCTATTAATTAACTCAGAATTATCTTCCTTTAGTTGGTGGAGAAACCTACAAATTATGGGATGACAAGCTACATTATAATAAGTGTTATGATATAAACTGTTAAACTGTTTACTTGTTTGATTTACAGGAACTTTTCATAATTCATAATTAAAAACATATTTTGCTTTAGTCAGTCTTCTTAGAAGGAACCATTCCATCTTCTCCTAAAGCAGGAACATTTTATTCTTTCTGAAGTTTTGTGCTATGGTCCCCATCCTCCTCTCCCTGGTCCCTTTCTGTTGTCTCTCCTACTTAGAAATCTATCCTCAGAGCACAGTCTCTGCTCATCACTGAAGTAAAGTGACTGGAGTAGACTCTGCCCTGTGTGTTGGGAGCAAGGAGTGGAAAGAAGAGCTGCAGTGTAGGTTAAAGAGCTACGCTTTTTGCTGTAATCATCTTTATCATTGATAAAGTTGATATTTTCATCTCCATTTGTTTCTCACTTGGAATGAGACTTAAAAGAGCTAGGCAGGGGGACAGGGGGAGGCAAAAAGTAGGATTAACCCAAATGTCTAGCAGCTAATGAATGGATGACTAAAATATGATATATCCACAAAATGAAGTATTATACAGCCATAAAAATTAATTAAGCATTACTATATCTACAACATGCATGAATCTTGAAAACATGCTAAGAGAAAGACACCTGAGACAAAAGACCACATATTGTATGATTCTGTATTTATTAAATGTTTAGAAAAGGCAAATCAATAGAGAGAAAATAGACTAATCTAATAGATTAGATAGGGCTGAAGGGTTTTGGAAGAAATGGGATTTGACTGTTAAAGAGTATGGAGTTTCTTTTAGGAGTAATGCAAATATTTTAAAATTGATTGTAGATGGCACAAATCTGTGATACACTAAAAATCATTGAACATTACACTTTAAATGGGTGGGCTGTATGGTATATGAACTATAAATAAAGTTGTTACTAAAAAACAAACAAATCAACCAAGAAAAGCAAAATCTCATTTAGTGGCTCCACAAACCTCAACCTAATGGAGTTACTTTCAAGCAATCTGCAGGCAGCAAATTGAATACACTTCATAGTTGCTATAAGGCATATTTGGCAAAAGGTCTAGAATGTAGTCTATTCATAGGGGTCCAATTATCAAAGCATCAGAAAGACTCTTCTGCAAGACAAGTTAGCTCTAAATCCAGACATCAGGACAAATCCTGAGAAAAGTGTTGTAATGAGATTTCTGCACCAACTGAGAAAATCCAAAGCAGTATAAACTCACATTACTACCTTTAATATTTATATTTTTAAGAGTCAGATAATGTGAAAGAATAACAAGAAAAAAAATACAATACTATTAGGCATCTCACTAATGGATCCCCTCAATGATTGATGCATGAACATGACATAAACAGGAGACCCATAAGATCTTTTGAGAATGTTATATCAGCAGATATACTCCCAGCTTGGACTAAAAGGAACTGAGATAAGATGAAATGAAGGAAGGCTGTCAGACTCCCAAAATTCTACAAACAGAAACTGGCTGATAAAATTACTCTGCTGCAAATATAGGCTCCAAGGAAAAAGAAGGATAACTTCAAGGCCAGAACTATAGGTTTGAAGGTCAAATCCACAGGCTGAGAGGTCAAGGCCAGAGCCAAAAACACAGAAGACAGAGTCATGGATCCAGATGGTAGAGCCTCAAGCCACAGAGGATTATTACCAGGCCTTGAAACTTGAAGAAATTTGCCCTGCTAGGTTTCAAAGTTGTTTGGAACTGGTGACCCCTTTCCTCCTTTGAACTTCTTCTTCGGAATAGATATGATAATTATTTTCCTATGATATTCATCATTCTATCTGAAGGCAGATAACTTGTTTTCAGGTTTCACAGGATCATACATGCAGGGGAATGTTGGCCCAGGATGTATCATATCCAGAGTCTTACCCATACATGGTTTAATGATGAGATCTGGTTTAAGTTGATGGTATTCTGATGAGACTTTGAAGTTGGGTACATGCTGAGACATTAGGGAATACTAGAATGGACAAATGTAGATTTTGCATGTAGACTAGTATTAGTGGGTGGACTGTGGTAGGCTAAATAATTGGTGATTATAAGTTAAGGATCTTGTGAATGTGAGGTTGGACTCTAAATGTAATCATTGATATTCTTATAAAAGAGAGGCAGAGGGAGATTTTGACACATGCAAGAGAAGATGATGTGCAGACAGAAGCAGAGACTAGAATGATTCACTATAAGCCAAGCAAGACCAACAGCCATCAGAAGCTAGAAGAAGCAAGGAACTGATTCTATTCTAGAGACTCTAGAGAGATTGTGTACCTGCCAACACCTTGATTTTGGTCCACGGGAACTGATTTCAGATTTCTAGACTCAAGAACTGTGAGAGAATAAATTTCTGTTGTTTTAAGCCACCAAGCATGTAGCAATTTGTTACAGAAACTCCAGGAAACTAATATACCACCTTAAATTTATTTGGCAACATTCAACTTAAAAGCTCCAAGTACTTTCTGCATATTATTTTTGAAATATGAGGGGAGAAAAAGTAATTTAAAGTATTTATCTCCCTCCAAAGATAATAAACTCCCTTAAATCTGAAACTTTATTTTGTTCATTTGATTTACTTCGGGTGGTGATTTAAATCCAAGCTCCTTCCATTTTCATTGATGACCATTTATCAGCACCGATTCTGTTTACAGCAACATCGATTACAACAGTATTCAAAAAATATATTTCATATACAACTTAGGAATTTCTACATCTCTAATTTATATCCCTAGCATACTAACCCCACACAAAGGAAGCTGCCCATGTATACTGGAAGCAGCAGTTTTCCTTGTTATTCATTTTTTGCCCTTTGAGATTTCCCTCTCTCTCTTTTTCTTCATTTTTCCCAGGAATGTCTCTAACATCACCTTTTCCTCTCGCAACCCAAGCCTTACTTCTCTGCACACAAAGACCTGCAGAAAGGGGTAAAGCAGTAGCAAAGGGAAAAGTGAGGGAAAAGCTTGCAACCACTGCTTCCTCATTTGGAATGACCCCTAGCACTGACTCCCATCAATGATCCAAGGGAGGCTTTTGAGGATTGGGTTAGGGACTTGTTTATTATTGTTTATTTCTCTATGAGAAATCTATTTCAAACCACAAGACACCTTAGAGATCATATTTTATAGCTCTCATATTTTACAACTGAGGAACTAAAGACCCACAGTTTATCTAACTAGTAAATAACCAAAGGCTTAGTCTCCAGACTGCAAGTCTAATGTATCTTCAAATACCACACACTCAATAGCTAACAAATAATATTTTGAGACATAAGTATTCAAAAGTTGGAAAGTGCCTGTTCTCACAATTAACAAAATAAAACTAACTATAACCAACTAAATTAAAAAAAAAAACAATAATTTGATTCAAATGTGAAGGATAAAAATAATTCTGTACAAAATTAGCTATATTTAGGATCTGAAAGAAAAAGTGCTTAAAAGATGAAATATAATTCCAAATATTCCTAAGAAAATGGTGGCCAGCTAAATTTGAATCACTTTACATATCCTCCAGAATACTATAAAGTGTAAAACTGACAGCAAATAAAACAGCACATAACCAACACCCTCCATGTAATTGGAAGACAGCGATACTACTAACATCAAACTATCTGTAAGTAAAAAAAAAACACCTAATTCCAACAATGATATTTCTTGAGCTCCTGTCAGAAGCCTCTGCAGGGAAAACAGGCACTTCAAAATGAACTAACTACACAGGGAAAAGAAAACTGAGAGCCTATTGGTGACAAAAATCACCCCCAGAAAGAAAAAGCCCATTTTAAGTATACAAATACAATACTACCAAGAAGTGCAGGACCCAAGGTGATACGTCTTCAAAAGGCATTGTTTGTTGAGGAGAAGAGAGTGACAGGAAGGGAGAAGTGCCTTTGGGAGATTGAGTGCTAAAGAAGAAAAGAAGCAAGAATCCTCCCACCAATACTTCAAAAACAAAATAAAAGGCACCCATTAAATAAACTGTGCTACACTATAATTTAGAAAAAAGCCACCCAAACTGTTAACCCTCCCCACAAAATGTACAGATTAAAACAGTCTACATTCAAAGGCAATGTAATAATTTAAAATTGAAATATATAACAATTTAACAATATAAAATTGAAACTGAAATCTTCAAGCTAATGAAAATCTCCCCAAAAAGCAGAAGAAAACTATAACACAATACTTTAAATAAAATTAAGTATATTTAAATAAGTATTTGGAGCAATATACATATATATCTTGAATCAGAAATTCCAAAACTAAGATCAGAAACGGACAAAACTCAGAAAGAAATAAAACAAGAATTTATTAAACTCATGAAATAAACAAAAAAAACTAACTCAGAAATAAGATTAAATTACTACATGTCCAATGGAGAATTGTTAGATACACATTTAATAACAAACATTGAAAAATTAAAGGAAAACTACAGAAAGATTAAAATTAAGATCAAGAAGAACAAAAAGGATTAGAGAGAAAGTACTTGAAATGGAAGACAGAAAAGATCTCATATGTTTAATAGGAGTTGGAGAGTGGAGAATAGTGATATTAAACTAATATTTAAAACTATAATCCAAGAAAACTTTCCAGAAAAAAAAAAAAAGAATCTATGTGTGAAAGAGCCAACTGTGTTGGAAAAGGAAAAAGGAAATAAAATTTAAATATAAATAAAAGTCAAGTCACTGGGCAAAAATGCCAAGTTATTTATAAGGATAAGAAAATTATCCTAACATCAAATTTCTCAAAAGTAACATTCAAAGCAAACTAAGAGTGGAATAGCATTTCCTTTCTTTTCTTTTCTTTTTTTTTTTTTAAGAAAATTAAGAAAACAAAGTATGAACCAAAGATTTTTATATCTGGCCAATTTGTTCATCAAATGCAAAAGCTATAGAAAAAATTTTAAGCTTTCAATAACTCCAGAAATACTATATTCAAAAACTCTACGGCATAAGCTTTACCTGACAGATCAGATCAATACTAACTAGGGAAACATCATAAAAGGACTTACGACGAGCTTTTAATATATTTAATTGTAGCTCTAAGACTAATACAAAAATGGAAATACACAAGAATAATATGTAAATTTATATACTCTTTGAAAGCAAAAAATTGCAGCTAAAAATTATGAGAAAATTGGAGAGAAAAGAAGGGAAAGAATGGAAATGTAGAATAACTTATTTGTTACATAGGCAATAGGTGGAAGTCAAAAAACACTATTTAAAACCAGCACATCTGCCTGAATATAAGATCTGAAACAATAAAATGCATACAAGAAAATGTAGGAATGAAACTCAAGAATCTAGATTAAAGAGGATTTTATGAATTTGACCTCAAGGCAAGGGAAATAAAAGCAAAAATAAATTAATTAAACTACATCAAACTAAAAAGCGTCTCCTCAGCAAAAGAAACTGTCAACAAGGTAAAGAGACAACCATCTCAATAGAAAAATATATTTGCAAGCAACGCCTCCAATAAAGGCCTAATATCCAAAATATACAAAGAACTCATACAACTCAGTAACAAATGATCCAGTCAAAAAAAATGGACAAGAGATCTAAACAGACACTTCTCCCTAGAGGACATACAAATGGCCTACAAACATATGAAAAAATGCTCAACAGCGCTAGCTATTAAGAGAAATGCAAATCAAAACCACAATGAGATACCATCTCACCCCTGTTAGAATGGCTATAATCAACAGGACAAGTAATGACAAATGCTAGAGAAGATGCGGAGAAAAAGGAACTCTCATACACTGCTCGTGGGACTACAAATTAGTATAGCCACTATGGAAAACAGTATAGAGGTTCCTCAAAAAACTAAGAATTGATCTATCTACCATATGATCCAGCAATCACTCTACCGGGTATTTATCCCAAAGACTTAAAAAATCATATCCATAAAGATATTTGCACACCAATGTTCATAGCACCATTATTCACAGTGGCCAGGTCATGGAAGCAACCAAAGTATCCTACAATAGATGATTGGCTAAAGAAGCTGTGGTACATATACACAATGGAATATTACTCAGCCATAAAAAGAGATGAAATACTGTCATTTGCGACAACATGGATGGAACTCGAGATAATCATGCTAAGAGAAATAAGCCAGGCAGAAAAAGCTGAAAATCATATGCTATCACTTATATATGGGATATAAACCTAAAAGCAACAAAGAAACAGGACAAACAAATAGACTCATGGACATGGACTATAGACTAGTGGTGTTCAGAGGGTAGGGGTTGGGGGAGAAGGGGGAGGTAGATGGAGTAAAGGGAGTCAAATATTGGGGGTTACGGAGAGGGTGAAGTGGGTAAAGGGGATCAAGTATATAGTAGCTGAAGGAAACTGGACTTTGGGTGGTAAACACACAATAGAATATACAGATGTTAAATTATAATGTACACCTGAAAATTATATAATTGTATTAACCAACGTTACCCCAATAGATTTCATTAAAAATAAATAAATAAATGATAAAAATTAAAATAAAACCAGCACATCTGCAAGTAAAAGGTTAAATAAGAAAATGGGATTAAGGTTACATAAAAGGTAGCAAAGATAACTAAATGGAACAAAATTATAAACTTCCTAAATACTAACAGAAATTTTTAAAAGAACAGCCAAAAGATATCACATAGAGAAGGAAAACTAAAATTATAGTATAATACACATAATACTATAAAATAACAAAGTTAGTGTCAAAGACAGCAACCTATCAATAAATGTTACACGTTATTTCTCTAATTTAAAAGATTTAAAGTTTGCTAATAAGGCAAGACCCAATTCTATGTTGAATATAAGAGACATACTTAGAGCACAATGATTCGAAATGACTAAAATTAAAGGATGAGCAAAGATGAACTAAGACAAAGATGATATTATTCCTGATATCGAACAAAGATGAACTAAAGCCAAAAGGCATTCAGTGTGACAAAGGATACTTTCTAATGCTAAAAGCCAGAATTCACAATGAAGATATACAAGTACCAAACACACACACACACACACACACACACACACACCAATCACCTTCATAAGGATGGAGGTATGTGACTACAAACAGAATTAAATATATTTCAATGTCAAGTGTAAAATAAACCCAATGCAATAATAGTATGAGACTTTAATACTGTACTCTTCATATAAGAGATGATAAAAATAAGATACAAAAGAAGTAAAAAAAATATATAATCAATGAGATAGATCTTATGAATATACATTAGAACTGTCTACTTTGTTAATAGAGAATATACCTTCTTCTCAGGCACACACATGGAACATTCACAAAAATTTGATCATACATTAGGTCACAAAGAAAACATCATTAAGTTCCACAAGTAAAAATATTACAAAGCACACTCTTAATGCAATATAGCGAAATAAGTCAGGCAGAAAAAGCTGAAAATCATATGCTATCACTTATATATGGGATATAAACCTAAAAGCAACAAAAAAACAGGACAAACAAATAGACTCATGGACATGGACTATAGACTAGTGGTGAATAATAATAATAAAGAGGCTCTATCAGAAAACTTTTTTTAAAAACCTTTTTTAAAAACCCTAATTTTAAATTTATCTTAATAGATATTCTTTTTAAAAAGAAGGTAATGCAGAAAAGTGATACATATTAATTGTATAAAAGTCAAAAAATACAGATAAACAAAAATAAAAAAATTAAACTTACCTGTAATCCTAACCAAACAGAAAAAGGAAAAAATGTTCAATTGTTACTTTTCTAGAATTTTATATAATTTTTAAAAAAATTATATAGATATTATTTTAAAATCTGAAATTTTTGTTAATGGTATACCATAAACATCTTTTACTACCAATAAATAAAACATCATTATTAGGGGCTGCATAGAATTATTGGCTGTACCTCAGTTTACTCAACTAATCTTCTGGATATTTGAATCCCCTTCAGTCTTTTCTTTCTTTTCTTTTTTTTTTTTTTTAAAGCTATAGTGAAGAATTTTAGCTAAACATTTGTATCTATCCTTAATTATTTTATTCTTTAAGTTAATTTTTATTTCTCAATTAACAGTTGACATAGTGTTTTGTTATTTTAGAAATTAGGTAATTTCAGTTTACATTCTTCTCTTTAAATTATCTAATTTCTAAAATAAAACACTAGATATCAGAATATACAATACATATTTAAAGCAGTGTTACAGGAAAATTCATCACCTTATGTATGTTTATCAATTAAAAATGAAAAATAAAAATAAATTTATTAAATTCTCAACTCAAAATACTAGGGGGAAAATGGGTAAAAGAAAGGACAAAAAAGGAAATATGGATAAAAGCAAAACTTGATGGAAATCAGAAAAATAGTAGCTCTAATTAATAAATCAAAATCCTGGTTCTTTGAAAATTTAAAAAGTAGACCAACCACTAACTCATCTAATTTTTAAAAAGGAGGAAGGACTAGAAGAAATGATGAGGGAAGATAAGCACTGAAACAAAACACTTTTTAGACATATAAAGATTATTTGCACACCTTTATGAAAATAATTGATATGCTTAAGTAAAATCGATAATTTCCTAAGAAAATATAATTTACTAAAATCAACTTGAATATAAATAGAAAGTTTACATAATCTCATTTCCACAAAAGAAAGTTATTATGGCATTTCCTTGCAAAAAAAAGTACCAGGCTCAAGTAGTTTCACAGGGGAATTCTACCAAACCTTTAAAGAATAGATAGTCCCAATGTTACAGTTATTCCAGTAACTAAATATTAGAAACTTTCAGATGTTTCTTATGAAATCAAGTATAACACTGTTACTTCAACCTGATAGTCTATATTTTAAAAATTATATACAATATCACTTATAAGTATTAATGCAAAAATACCAAATAAAATATTAACAAACAATACTCAACATGATAATATTAAAAATAACACACCATGGCCAAGTGTAAATTATTTCAGGAATGCAAAGACAGTTCAGTATTAGAAAACCCATAATATAATGTACCATATTAATAGATCTAGGAGAAAAATCATATGATTATCTCTATAAATATTTTAAAAGTCTTTGACAAAATTCAGTACTCATTCCTGATAAAAATACTCAAGAAAACAGGAATTGATAGATATTTCCTTAGCATTGTTTAAAAAAAAATTTTAAAACATGCAGTATTGAAGCCACCATCTTACTTAAGAGAAAACAGTAGAGTCATTTTCATAGATCAGAAACAACACAAAGATGCTCATTATTCCCAGTATTATTTAACACTGTTCTATAGCTACTCCAGTATACTCCAGTATATATATATCTTGAGCTCTTCCTTTATTTTGACCTTGGTTTATTTGGAGTGAAGGCATTATTTTTAAGAAAAACATGTCATGGAGGTTGTCTAAAAATAAAGTGCATTTAAACTAAAAAAAAAAAAGTCAACCAGAAGCATAAGACTTAGGAACAAGTAAAACTATGTCACTTGCAGATGACATGATAGAATACCTTTAAAAAAACCAACAAAATCACTGCTAAACTAATTTAACCAAGAGTCAGTAAGGTAGCAGGATATTAAGATAATACACTGAAATCAATAGCCTTCATAAACACAAACAATAACTAATTAGAAAGTACAATGAAAGAAAAAATCCCATTTAAGAGTAACAAAAAATATAAGGTACTCATGATTAAACTTAAAAAGAAATGAGTAAAACCTACATGAAAAAAACTTCATTAAAATACTCTTCAAAAACAAAAAAGTAGACTAACAAATGAATGGAAAAATAAAGCTCAACATAGTAAAGATATCAGTTCTCTCTAGTTAATTTATTAATATAACAAAAATACCAGTAAGCTTTTTTATGAAGCTAATAAGTCGATACTAAAGTTCATATAGAAAAATAAACATGTTGAAATCATTAGGAAAACTGAATAAAAAAAAGGCAATGAGGATATTAAAACACTATCAACTCACTCTACTTAAAATGTTATGATATTAAAGCATGACTGAAGGAGCAAGGCCAATGGAGTAGTATAGAAAGTCCAGAAATAAATCCAAGTGCATACAGTAATTTATGTACATAGGTAGCATCTCATATCAGTGGGTCAAGGATAGCCTTTTTAACAAATAATGTTGAAACAACCTGATATCCATTTAGAAAAGATAAAAATTGAATCCATGCCTCATACCATATATTAAAATAAACTCTAAGTGGGTCAGAGAACTAAATGTGAAAAATAAAACCACAAAAGTATTAGAAAAATACATGAGTGAATTCCTCTAAAACCAGTTTTAGGAAAGAATTTCAGAGTATGAGTCATGCAAAAAAGAAAAAAAGAAGAAAAGAAGAAATTAAACTATATGTGTAAAATAATTTTTGCTTAAAAAAAATTTTATACCAAATTTAAAAGACAAATAACAAAGTAGGAGAAATTACAACATCTTACACTGGTAAAAGACTAATATCTTCTATACCTAAAAAATGCTCACAAACTAAGAAAAAAGGAGCCAAAAATCCTAAAAGAAAAATGGGCAAAAGACATGAAAAGACAATTCACTATAATGTCTTTTAAATATATGAAAACATTTTCTATTTTACTCAGAAGAGAAAGTCAAACTATACTAAGATACCATTTCTCACCTATGAAATTAGCAAATATCAAAATCTGACAACACACTCTGGTACAGGCACTTTGATGTATTGCCAGTGGTACTGAAAAATACTATAACCTCACAAAGCAGAATTCAGCAATTTTTAAACAAAATTACATAGTATTTACCTTAACCCCCAAATCTCACTTCTAGTAATTTCTATAAATATGAGCTTTCAATAATAAAAAATACATATTCACAGGTTATTCCCTGTAGCAGTTTTACAAATGAAAAGTACTGGAAACAACCTAAGTGCTCATATATATAAGAGAGTGGTCAAATAAACCTGATATATTCACACAATGTAGTATCATGGAGCTGTAAAAAAAAAAAAAAAAGAAGACAGTAGAAGGGGAGGGATCGGGAGAGGAGGAGAAGGAGAAGAAAAATAAATCTCTATAAACTTAAAAACTGCTTAGGGATGATTTTCATGATATATTTTTAAGTGATAAAAGTAGCTGTAGTCTACTATCTCTTATGTAAGAAAAAATAGAAAATAATAAAATATGTATGTATCAGCTTAAACTTTCAAAAAGAAACACAGGAAGAATAAGCTAGAAACTAATGAAACTGATTACCTATGCAATAAGGGTAGATGAGAACTGACTAGAAGAAACAGGGACTAGGTGACACTAATCTGAAAATAGCTTACGTAGTTTTTTTCAAAAGAATGGAGGAGAAAAATGAAAACTGAATACAAATAGAAACAAATAAACTTAATTATTACAAATCAATAGAATAACCTTTAAAACATCTACAAACAATCTTAGATTGTACTTAGTAGGTTTATTTCTGTGGTGGTATGGAAGCAGCAATTTCAAAACAACTCTCTATGTACTGCAGAATTGTATATGATTAAATATATTGTGCAATGTCTGAAGACATGTTTTTCAGTGTTAAAGAAAAGAGATACAAACATGTATCAGTGAAGGCTAAGAAAAACCCAGTAGTGTTAAATTGAACTTGGAGATATCATGACTTATAGATAAATAAACAAAGAAAGAAAAATGAATACAGATATGTATATGTATACAACTATAGGGGTGTATGTGTGCACACGCATGCACGCGTGTGTTTAAAGGGTCTAAAAGCAATGACATGTCAGAGGAATTGAGCATACCAAATACCTAGATCTTACTTTCTAAATACCCTTCTTCAGTAAAATAAGCAAGGCCTTCTTGAATAAATGGCTGATTCCAGGAGAAGGTTAGAAAAAAAGTATAATATAAACCTGGAACATCACGTTGTGCCAGAAATTAAGTGCTTAAAAAAATGATGAGGATATGTCGAAATGAAAGGACACTAATTAGTAAAACGAAAATATACAACACACTGGTAAACATAAGAATGTAGTCAGATTCAGACTACCTTAATACTGTAATACAGTGATATGTTAACTACTTAACTCCAGGATAAAGGTTAAATAACAAAATTATTAAAATAGCTATAGCTGCAACACACTGTTAATGGATACATTATAAAAAGATGTGAATGATAACATCAGAAACAAAAAGAGAGAGTAAAAGGATAGACTGTATGTGATCAAAATTATTTGCAGAAAATAGACTGAAATAAAAATAGACACAAAGACCAATGGAACAGAATCAAGAGCCAGGAAAAATCCTGACATAAATAGTCAACTAATATTTGATGAGGGAGTGAAGCCTACTCAATGGGGAAAAGATAGTTTCTTCAATAAATACTAATGACAAAACTGTATAAACAAGTACAAAAGAATGAATTTGGACCACTCAAAAAAATTAGCTCAAAATGGATTAAAGATTTAAACATAAGATCTGAAATGGTAAAATTCCTAGAAGAAAACATAGGGGAAAAGGTCCTTGGCACTGGTCTGATGACAATTTTTTGGTTATGACACCAAAAGTATAAGCAACAACAAAAACAAAAATAAATAAGTGGGATTACATCAAACTACAAAGCTTCTGCACAGCAAAAGAAACACAACAAAATGAAAACGCAACTTACAGAATGGGAGAAAATATTTGTAAAACATATATCTGATAAGGGGTTAATATTCAAAATATATAAATAACTCATACGACTCCAGAGGAGAAAAAATGAACAATCAGATTACAAAAACTGTAGACAGAGAAACTGAACAGACATTTTTCCAAAGAAGACACACAAATAGCCAAACAGGTACATTAAAAAGGTACTCAACATCACTAATCGTCAGGGAAATGCCAATCAAAATCAGAATGAGCTATCACTTCACATCGTTCAGAATAGTTACATCATGCATAGGAATGCTACGTTTTCTAGAATTTGAAATTTTCAGCAATCAAGAATTACTATAAATGGAAACACCACTACTAAGAACAGAATACCATATGTAGAATGATGTCATTTGTTTCCAAAGACAACTGATATAGTAGAGTGATGCAAAAATAGTAAAAGAAAGATATTTTGTGGCAAACTTTGGGGGTAAATGCTGCAGCTGCCAAGTACCGCCGATGAGTATTGGGGCAAATGGGAAATGGGCTAAAAAGGCTTAACTCCCAGAAATAAAGTAGGATGCTGGTTACCATTGGCTTGTGGGGGGAGGGGGAAGGTAAGGGAATGAGAAGATAGTAAAAAGGTACAGGCTTCCAGTAATAAGATGAATAATTTCTGGGGGTCTAATGCACAGCATGGTGATTATAGCTAATAATATTGTATTATATACTTTAAAGTTCATAAGTGAATAGATCTTAAATGTTCTCACTACAAAAAAAAATAATATTATGTGCTGTGATGGAAGTATTAGATAATGCAATGGTGATCATTTTGCATATATAAATGTATAAAATCAAAAAGTTGTACACCTTTAACTTACATAATATTATATGTCAATGTATCTCAATAAAGCCAGAAAAAAAAAACAGCTATAAAAAAAAGGAAAGTGTTGTAGATATTTATGCCATATATACATACCTGTCTGCATGCATGGTAGACTGAGAATTTACAGAGTTATCTAATTCATTCTCACTTTCTTCTGACTGGCTGTTAACAGTTACTTCTTCTTCTTCACCATCATCTAGTTCATTAAGAGCCTTTCTCAACACAAAAATAAGAATAAAAACACAAGTTAGTTATATATACTCTCATCTGTTCTTTTTGCTATAACAGAAGAGAGGCCCCTCTTTCTAAGGCTAATCCCTCCATGTGTTTACAACCCAAACTCTCTCACCTCCTCTACTCCATCAATTGCACTTCCTCTCTCCTGCATCTTCAACTTCTCTCTGTTCTGGCTTCAGCTCATCCACATTTAAATGTGAGCAAGTCTTTCCCATCTTATCCTGACCCTATATCCCCGCACCAGTTACTACCTATCTTCTCTCTTTGCTTCTCCACTCAAACTGCTCTCTGCAAGGTCAACATCATCACACTTGTTCCTAAACCAAATGGATATTTTTCAGTCTTTGCTTTATCTTATTTCTCTGACTCATTAGATATTAATAATCACTTATTTATTTCCTTTAAAATCTTGATATACACTTCCTTTTGTTTCTATAATACTATATTTTCTTGGTTTTTCTTCTATTCTTCTGGCCATTCTTTCCCAACCTTCTTTTGGTTTTTCTTTATCCACCCTTCCCTTATAGCTGATGTGATTCAAGGTCCTCCCTTTGGACCTTTTCTCCTCTCATCTGACTCACTTTCTGAATGACTTTCTAATTCCAAAGCTGCAATTATGAGTCAATGCTACTAATTTCGAAATCTCTCTACCTAGATCTTTATATCTAGACATTTATATCCCTAGACATTTATATCCAACTGGCTAAAAGTCTAAAAGATATCCCTGGTAAAACATCCTACACATATATACTCAATATGTCTAAAAAATGATCATTTCCCTAAGTCTCTCCTATCATTCTTCCAGAAATCCTGTTCCTGCCATATTACCTAAGACTATAAACAGCATCACTATCTACTCAGATGCTCAAGCCAGCAACTGGGAATTATCTTTCACTTTCATTTGTCACATCCAATCAGCCACACTGTTAATTCTGTTACTTCTACCCCCTTTTTAGTTTCTCAATCTATCCCTCTTCCTTTATACCTTCTTCCCTACTGCCACTACTTTCTTTGGGTCAGGTCCTACCAACTTTTCACTAGGATTCCATCCTAAGTCTTTTAACGAAATCCTCTTGCCAGTCTTGTCCATCTTCCACACTACAGTCAATTTCATTATGACTGTTCCTCTTAAAATCCTTTAGTGGCTCTACTCATACTTTCTGTTCCTTCATCCTCTATGGCCTAGCTCCTCCCTCTCTAATCTCAGCTCTTGCCACTATGAAGCCCTATGATAAAGACCATGATTATCTGAAAGCTAACTTTTTAATAAGTGCCAAAATATAAATGGTTTTTTGATAGCAATATGGCTAATAGGTTGTGGCTATTTAAAATACATATAACATTCAATTTAATTGCCTTTGTAAGTAGAAAACAGTATACTTAACAAGTCTTTAATTATTCTGGATCTTGTAATTCCCTAGGATCATACCTCTAATTAATGATTCTCCTTTTGTCAAAGAAGATATAAATAACTAGGAAATTGCATTAAACAAGTACTGAGTCCTAATCATTCATTTTATTTTAGTGTTAAATTCTTCCTGGGCTTTTAAAAATTGTTACTATCTCAAAATTCTAAACAGTTTGATTAATTAAGAATTCCAATTAGGTTAGGATGCAACTGGTTAATGTTTTACTACTATAATTTCCCCACATAACTGGTCAATAAATTCCAAGTTTCCTAGTAACTATCTTTAAGCATACTAACATATTAGAAGAGATTAACATTCAATGAAGATCTAGTACATGGTATTATGCTAGGCCCTTTACATAACCTATCTCAGCTGATCCTCATGACTATAGCAAGTATAGTCTATTCTCATGTAACAAAAAACAAAAAACACTTTGAGCCAACTCAGATACCTTAAGAAATCAATTCAAGTTCAAATACCAATAAGTAGCAGAATATAAACACAGATCCACCTGACTCCAAAGTGAAAGTGGAAAAACTCCCTGCTGTTTCCATACTGGCAGATGGTAGCAAACCAGATTTGAATGTCATTTCTGATGCTAACCAGCTATGTGATTGATTTTTGACAAGTGACTTACATTTTCTGAGCCTCAGTTTTTCCATCTGTTAAGTGGGCATAATTAATAGTACCTATCTCCTAGGTAAGCACTCAAATTTGTTAGCTATTATTATCGAGTCCTATCTTATTTAGTACAAACATCACTCACAGAAAGTGCAATATGCTTGAGTAAGAACAATTCTAACAACCATAACTTGGTAATTATTGATATTTAAGCTTTTGAATTGTTTACCACAATGCCTATATCAATTTAAACTTAATTTCAGCACAAGCATTGTGACTACAAGTAGAGCACATTACCTGAGGCTCTATGACAGATTCATTAAGAATAGCCTGGGTAACAGGGTCTTGATTTACCACAATGGGACTCTGAGAGGAATCAGGAGCCATTGTTACATTTGGAAACCCTGCAGAAATAAAAGGTCATAAGGATTTTGTTTCATTTAATTGAAGTGACTTCATAAGCACTATACACTGCCATAGGTTTGTGTCATCACATGAAAATCATATTTACATAGTACTTACTATATGACAGGCACAATTCTAAATGCTTTTATATATATTAAATCATGTTGCTCTCACAAAATCCTATTAAGTTGCTACCATTATTATTTTAGATCAGTAAGTATACTGAAATTCAGAAACCTGCAGCAACTGGCCCAGAGTCACACTGATAAGTGGCCAAGCCAATGATTCAAACCTTAAACTAAGAACTAATGATTTCTTTTTAGTGATTAAGATAAAGAATAGATTCTAAACACATTAAAGTGAATAATGCTATATATCTGAGAAGAGGTGAATTTCCTTTTAGAGAGAGGCTGAAGTTGTTTAAGTTTCAAATTAAACTTTACTCAAATTACATATAAACACAAACACTGTAATTATATGGTAATTTAATATTAATGAACTAAAAATTAAGTTGTATTTTAAATTATAAAATCTTGTACATTACATCAGCGGTCCCCATCCTTTTTGGTACCAGGGACTGGTGCTCCTATGAGAATCTAATGCCTGATCTGAGGTGGAGCTGAGGTGGTGATGTTAGCATTGTGGGGAGCAGCTACAAATATAGATGAAGCTTTACTCGCTGGGCGACCACTCACCTCCTGCTGTGTGGCCCAGTTCCTAATAGGCAACGGACCGGTACCAGTCCACGGCCTGGGGGTTGAGGACCCCTGCATTATGCCATAAAATATAATAACAATTTATTTTTCCTTAGTTGAGTAATTTGTAATAGCTAATATTCTTAGTGAAAAGCAAACAAATTATAATGAATCTATGCCTAACAACTTTGCTCTCCACTCTAGAATACCTATAATAAAAATAATATGATGCCTGAAAAAAGATTTTAAATTCTTCCAAATAACCAGTTGTGAACCATGGTTAGTAAGAAAAAGAAGCCTTTATTTTGAATTAAACACTTTACCTGTGCGCCTACGAGGAAAATCAACAAACAGATCGTTTGCTGCAGCCATCAAATGATCAGATTTTTCCAATACATCTTGCATCTGGTATTGATCAGAAAGAATCTAGACATGTGTTAATAATAAATATTATTACTCAGAATAAATAAATATGTACACACACACACACACACACACACTTATCAAATCACAAAGGAAAAGTCCATACAAAGGCAGAGAGCATAAAAATAATCATAGGTCACTCACTACCTTACTAAACTCCTTCAGTGGAAATATTCTTAAGAACCAGTAGATGGGGCTATTACAATAATTAGTGGATTTCAAATGCTTGGCTGCAATCCTGAGAAATAGATTATTAAATAGTGACCCAGTATACACACACGTAAATGTAAATACATAACAAAATAAAAGTTTTACTTAACCTTAATATTTGAAAAGCACTTTGATATTTTCTTTTTAGTTTCTACTCTAATTTTTTAAAATGATGGCTGTAATATATTAACAATTTCACAATCCATTAACAAGTTGTGATCCACAATTTTAAAGCTATGAATTAAAACTATGAATCTTTGTGCCATAAACTCAGAGGTTTCAACCACTAAAATTACTGCATAATCGACTAACAATATCATGACCCACAACTTAAAAAAAATGATGTAAGATATGAGTTTGGAGGCATTAAACAAAAAAGTGATGCTCCTTTCTGTATTTATAAACAATTCAATTTTTTATCCAGAAGGGATGTGAACCCAAAAAATACCATTACAGTAGTGCCTCTGATTACGCAATTTCAACTTAGGAACTTTCATAACTACAAGCAAGGACACAGGCTAAAGTGAAAGCAAGTCAACTTTGCCCACTACCACCAGATGGCATTCTTAAATTGAAAGGAGTCTCAAAATTGGAAACTCTAGTTTCCAACACTGACTGAAATGAATAAGACATCTAGTAACAAATGCTCTTGCCAGAATTTCTCAAGACCATGTAAGCAAATATATAATATGACCTCAGTTATTGCTTTATGACACAGAGAAAAATAACAAGAGTCACATTCTGACTTTTCCTCCTCCTTCTCCTGGTATGGCCAAGCAGGTAGACTGACTGGCTCAATTGGTGAGAATAAAGTCCAGAATTTGTTCCTTCTACAAAGAGTTAAGTTTTGGAATGGTATTAGGCAAACAGTCTATTTGGAGCCAGAAGACAGGGATCCTAGGCCCAGCCAAAAAATAATAAGCAAAATCTGACCTCTTTAGTTTCCTTAAATATAAATGAAAATATAACCACCTCCCCAACACCACAGAGGTGTTAAAAGGATGTGTACATACTAAAACCTGTATATCACTCTAGAGATACTTGAGAATGATGTTATGACTTAAATTATATTATCCCATTCACTAAATTTCTATTCCTGGTTAGCCATCTTGCAAGTAGGTACAATTAGAGCTTAGAAAAGAGAGTAAATAAAGCATTATAATGTATCACACTAGAAAAATTGCACAAAGTGTATTTCTTAATGGCAATTTTAAGAGTTTACTACTTTTTAAAAAAGCATTGACCTCTTATAGAAATAAAGATTGTGGAAGAATAATTTTATCATATCAAGACCTGATGTCAAGTATAATGAGATCTCCAGTAAAGCCACTGCCCTGTTGCCCTCTGCTAGTCTCTGCCCAGGTTCCTTGGAGTAGATGGGTTGAGTAGCCAGAAGTCACTGTATTGGCTTTGCTTTGCTCTTTATAGATTTATCACTCCTCTCTGATAAAACTCATTTTCTTGATAGGTAAACCAAGCTCTATGAGCCCATGTGTATGTATGACTTCCCCAAAGGGTCTGCAGGGGACAAAACTAAACTTATGAGATGGTATACATCTTAGATTTTCAAAAGATCAGTCAAGATCCCTTCAAAAACATTATCAATCCATCCTAGCACTTTTGTTCTGTGGTAATAAAAACCAGACCGAACTGGGAAATTACAAAGAGATGTGAGAAGTTATTACAACCTTTGGAATTTATAAAATCTCTGGCACAGCCTCCCTTTCTCTGATTTGAATTTGGAAATTTATTTTATTGATTCTCATAACATAAGTGCATCACACAAAGAATGAATCTAAGATTATGCTGGCCAAAGAGCTTTACTCTTAATTTATGTTAATCTCGGAGCCTAACTTCTGGGGAATGGATCTTGGTAGCTCTAATACATGACTAAGCCTAAGAAGATAGACCAAGGAGGCTTCTTCCTTTGGTCACATCACATCTCTTAACAGAGACTTTACAAATTTAGCAACACTGAAATAATAGATGAGCATATCTCTTGACTCAGTAATTCCACTTTTAAGAATTTATCCTACAAATATACATGTAACCAAAAACATATTCAAGGATATTCGTTACTTATAGTGGCAAGGCTAGAAACCATCTGTAGGTGGCAGACATTGCTACTTATCTATTAATATTCTTCCTTTTCATTTTCTCTTTAACAGCAGAACTCCCAGGTTTTAGCTAAGTATATAGCTAGATTTCCCAACCATTCACGTAGGTGGGAATGGTCATGTGATACATTTTTGGCCAATGGAATATAACCAGTCCTCCTTCCTTCTGGCTGGGAAACAGCTGAAGGAAGCTGAAACAGCCATTCTGTACTGGAAGTCATGTAATGAAAGACATATAAAATGCAGACAGATCCCCTACCAACTACCATTTACCTCTGAACTGTTTATTTAAACCATTCTATCTTGGGGTCTTTTGTTTTTTCCAGAAGCTTAAAGTATACTTTAACACACAATCTAAATGTCCATCAATAAAGCACTAGATAAATATTTAAATACTGTGGTACATCTGTATACTACCTGGCCATTAAAAAGAAAAGGCAAATTGCTAAGTACTGACATGGAATAACCTCCAAGATATATCATTAAGTGGAAATACCTGAACCCTACTAATGGCAGAGGTTCTTAACACTGGCAATATATTTAGATTACATAGGAGCTGTCTAAAAAACACCTCAATGGGCCACATCCCAGGTCTGCTAAATCAGAATATCTGAGTATAGATGTATTTGGGTCCAGATATACTTATTTCTTAAAAGAAGTTATCACCATGAACAATTCAGGGTTGTGTAGTCAGGGTTAAGAAACACTAGAATCTGAGGAAGTGACAATAGAGAAAGAAAGCAGAGAAATTTCACTCATCCTTTCTCACCACTCTTCTTTTAATCCATACTTCTACCACATTTATTACTTGTATAAGAAATTCAGAACATGAGCAGGAGCAACTAGGGAGGGGAAACAAAAGAGTCACCCCAAAAAGGGTGCCTTTTTTCCTGGCCAGATGTGTGTTCATAGGCTTTTCACTGAGAATTACCATGTAACATTTAAATGTACTTGACTTATCCAAGATCACCAAAAGACACTTATCTGTAAGGAACCATTCTTTCTTAATCCACTGTTCTTTTTTTAAAGCTCATGTAAACATTTATTTGGTA
The DNA here is from genome assembly GCA_004027375.1 of Macroglossus sobrinus. Taxonomy (NCBI): domain Eukaryota; kingdom Metazoa; phylum Chordata; class Mammalia; order Chiroptera; family Pteropodidae; genus Macroglossus; species Macroglossus sobrinus. The sequence continues at coordinate 507,515 of PVKZ01000357.1, read as the reverse complement.
GATACTATTCTTCCTGATGATTTATAAGATCAAGACTTTCACATTTCACTAAGAAGCCTAATGAATTCCTCAAGACAGAATGTGATTCAAAGCTGCCGTGAAAGATCACCCAGACAGCCAAATGGCATAAGCTTCAACACCAAACAAGAAGCAACACTAAGCGTATTTCTTTCACAATGATTTCAGCCCAAGAAAAAGAAGAGTATTTTGCTGTAGCTTTCTCTTATTTCCTATATTGATTATTTGGACACTTCTGATTACTTGTCCATACATCCTCATCTGGTAAAAGATTAGGCCAAAAACAAGTAGCTTACTACCTAACTTGCTGGACAAACACACAACATTTTTTGCAAAGTAATCTAACAGCACTGCGTATGAATTGAGAAAAATAATTATAGCAGCTTATGTATACTATAATGCACTAATTACCTGCCAAGGACTGTGCTAATCACTGTAGAAATCTCCTAACAGTATAATCAGGCAAGTAGTGTTAGTCCCATTTTAAAGATAAGAAAATTCAGGCTGAGAAGTTATAACTTGTTAAAGGTCACATAGCTAGTAAGTTGTAGGACAGGAATTCAAACCATGAATCTAGATTCTAAATGTCACTGCTGCATTTTTCAAAGTCCATGTGTAGATCACTGAATAAAGATGCAGTCATTACTAGAATCTCTCCAAAATCAATCATATTTGAGGAAAAAGAGAAATTATCTCTTGTCTTTCTAACTCTAAATATAGCAGTTTAGTGTTACCTCCTTCATGATAGATAATCTCCTTTTCTCAAGATTAGAAATTTCCGGTTTCTGCTTCCTCCATTTTCTCTTCAAAGCTTTTTCTTGGAGTTCCCAGTGTACTAACGATCTATTCTTTGACTTGTGTATTTCATGACGACGTATCTATATAGAAAAAAAAGACTATTAAAGAATGTTTCAGGAACAAAAAAAATGGCCTTTCAGATGGTAGGACCACTGAATATACTTTCATCTTTTTTTATTTTTTCTAGTTCAACATATGTATATTTGTTGATAGGGATAGCCAAAGTTTTCAGTCTTCTAAATTTTCAAAAAAGATGTAAAAAAGTATCTAGACCTACTAGACCTAGCTAAAAGATGAAATGAAAAGTATATTAATTTCTATTTCCTTTGTACTAGACTATCCAATAAACTAGTATTTTTCAAAATATATGCTAGGACTCATTTAATGGGTTGTAAAAATCAATTCATGGGTCAAAACCAATGTATTTTAAATAAACTAGAACAGAAAATAGAAAATATTTTGACACATTACACATAATAAATTGTTTTATTAAATTGTTTTATGATACTTTTCAGTTACCCATATGTGTTCATGTACTACACACACACACACACACACACACACACAGATATGCAATGACTGAGCAAAATGTAAAAGATACAAAACTCACTGAGTCATCTTTGGCAAAGACACACCCATTACATGATACTCATATACCACCACCAAGAACTAACAATGCAGTGTTTTTACAGCCCTGCAATGGCTGCAAGTAGAGTGGGTCACTGGAGATGAGAAACTACAGGGAAGTGGAATTCCTGAAGCAGTAGCAAAGATATGAGCCACAGCTTAAGAGTTAAAGGAAGGTTCACTGAGGTGGCTAGAGAAAAAAAACAAATACTGACTTTATTATTCAAAACTATGGATATAAACAAAACCTGTACAGCATCTGATAAAATTTACTGCTGAGTTTTCACCATGTAAATAAAAAATCAGTTCATTAATAGACTAACAACTAAATACTATGTAAAAGAATTCCGATTAGCAAAAACCAAATGAAGATGACATTTTTAAGTCAACCAGGAAAATTTGAATGTGGATTGGAAATTAGGCAATGCCAAAAACTTATTACTTTTGTTAGATGTGATAATGGCATTGTGGCATTTGCATATACACGCAAATGTCTATACTTTTTAAAATACAACCTGAATATGTAGGCACAAAATTATATATTCTCTTAAACTTGCTTTAAAATATTTCAGTGAAGTGAGAAAACACTATGATAAATGAAGCAGTTAGGTTAAATTTTAATAACATTTTATCTGAGTAAATAGTATATGGGAGTTCTTTATAATACTGTCTGCACTTTCACATGTTTTAAATTTTTCATAATTATAAAAGAATTAAGTCAGTCTAGCATCATTATTATTCTCAACAAACATTTAATGAGTGCTTACCAGGATTAAGTTCCTAGGTCCACAAAGACATGGAAGATATGGTTCCTATCCCTCAAAAGCACTTAATCTGCCCAGGAAGATTGGACATATACATATAAAGATCAACGATATGCATTAAACGGCATATACTCAATGCCTTATACTGAAGTACTAAGTATAACAACAGTTCAGAAGAGATACCAAATGTTGGACAGTTTTAAAAGGAATGACTTCAAACTTACTACAAAGTTATAATCATCAAGAGAGTGTGGTACTGGCAAAAGGATAGACATATATCAGTGAAATAGAATTAAAAGTCCAAACTAAGAACAATCTTTTTAAAAAATGGTGCTTGTAGTACTAGATATCCATTTGAAAGAGAATGAAAGAGGAACCCTACAGCACACTATATACACTAACTCAAAATGGATCAAACACCTAAACATAAGAGCTAAAACTATAAAACTCTTAAAAGTAAATCTTTGTAAACCTTGTTAAATAATGGTTTCTTAGAGATGATACTAAAAGCGTAAATGATAAAAGAAAAAAATAGATAAATTGGACTCCATCAAAATTAAAAAATTTTGTACTTCAAAGGGCATTATCAAGAAAGTAAAAAGACAACCAAAAGAATGGAAGAAAATATTTGCAAATCATATGTCCCATAAGGAACTTGTATCCAGAATATATAAAGAACTCTTATGACAAAAAAAACACAAATAATTCAATTTTAAAATGACTAAAAAATTTAAATAGACATTTCTCCAAAGAAGATACTACAAACAATAATGACCACTAAGCACATGAAAAGATGTTCAACTGTTCAACATCATTAGTCATTAGGGAAATGCAAACCAAAACCACAATGAGATTCCACTTTACACTTAGTAGAACTAAAACCAAAAAGATGACAATAACAAGTGTTGACAGAAGATGTGGAGAAATTAGAATTGTCATACATGCTGATGAGAATGTAAATGGTGCAGCCACTTTAGAAAACAATTTGGCAGTTTCTCAGAAAGTTAAGTAATAGAAATATCATAGGACATAGTGATTCTAATCCCAGGAATATACATAAAAAAAAGGAGAACATATGTTCACACAAAAACTTGTACATAAATGTACACAGCAGCATTATCCACAGAGTCAAAAAGTGGAAACAACCCAAATGTCCAGATTAGGCATATCCATAGAAATATAAAGTAGATTAGTTGTTGCTAAGGATTTTTGGAGGGGGGTGGTGGGCGGGCATAGGAAGTCACTATTAATGGATTCAGAGTTTCTTTTAGGAGGGTGATGAAATGTTTTAAAATTAGAATGTGATGGTTGCTTCACTCTGTAAATATACTAAAAATCAATAAATTTTATACTTTAAAAGGGTAGATTTTATGGTATGTTTAATTATATTACAATAAAGCTGTTTAAAAAATAACTATACTACAAACTTAAAAAATAAAGTAAGACTTGAACTAGGATAAGGAAGTAAAGTAAGATTTGGAGAAGTGAGAAAAAGGTAAGGAAACTATTCCAAGTAAGAAAAATAGCATGAATTGGGGCTCAAACGTGGAAATATAGATGCACTGGTTCAAGGAATAAATTACTCCATTAACTACACTAGTATGTTTGTGTCAGGAAGTAATAGTAAATAATGCTAAAGATATCTATAAATAGGAAAGGATGATAGATGTATATAGGGCAATATGGGACTAGAGAGATTTCAACTGTAAACCAAACCTATCTAATGAAATTCTAATATATGCTAATTAATATTCTTAGGTAAATCAGGAAGTCCAGAAGATATGTTTTTTGATTTTATATAGACTTAAGCAAGATTAAATATAACTGAACAACTTCCAAGAAGTGCCTCTGGGTTCATTTCTGAAAGTTAGAAACCAAATATCAAAAAAAATATTAAATAAATCTTAACTCTGATAATAAACTTACCAGATCTTCAGGGGTTGCCCGATGAACTGTTAAATCATTCACAGTACTCTGCAAAAAAAATAAATAATAAATAAATAAAAAGAACTTTTTTCAAAAAAAAGAAAGGTTTCTTACAAATATTAGTATTTAATGGATGTTTTAAAATAAGATTTTAAAGTTTATTTACTTTTGAAATAGGAATCCTCATACACTGCTAATGGGACTGCAAATTGGTACAGCCACTATGGAAAACAGTATGGAGGTTCCTCAAAAAACTAAGAATTGATCTACCATATGATCCAGCAATCCCTCTACTGGGTATTTACCCCAAGGACTTAAAAAATCATATCCATAAAGATATTTGCACACCAATGTTCACAGCACCATTCATTATTCACAGTAGCCAGGACATGGAAGCAATCAAAATGCTCATGATAGATGATTGGCAAAAGAAGTTGTGGTACATATATAGAATGGAATATTACTCAGCCATAAGAAGAGATGAAACACTGCCATTTGCGACAACATGGATAAAACTCGAGATAATCGTGCTAAGTGAAATAAGCCAGACAGAACAAGTTGAAAATCATATGATATCCACCTATATGTGGGATATGAACCTAAAAGCAACAAATGAACAGAACAAACAAACAGAGACTCATGGACATGGACTATAGACTAGTGGTTACCAGAGAGCAGGGGGTTGTGGGGGAGGTAGATGGGGTAAAGGGGGTCAAATATAAGGGGGTAGGGGAAGGGTAAAGTGGGTAAAGGGGATCAAATATATGGTAGCTGAAGGAAACTAGACTTTGGGTGGTAAACACACAATAGAACATGTAGATGTCAAATGATAATGTACACCTGAAAATTATATAATTGTATTAACCAGTTACCCCAATAAACTTAATTTAAAAAATAGATAGATAGATGATAGATAATGATAGATAGATAGATGATAGATAGATAGATAGATAGATAGATAGATAGATAGATAGATGATAGATGATAAAGTTTATTCACTTTCTTTGTGTAATTTTCTTACAAGAAAAATTCTCTTTAGAGTAGGTTAAAAAAAACTGTTTGAAATCAGTTTCAGTTCATTTTTTATGAAACAGATTTTCCTTTTTTCAAAAGCCTTCTTTCATTAGTTCAAGCTTTCTGTACCTTTTTTTTACATGCCAGATGGCTCTCAGTTAAAAGACTATATTTAATTAAGCATGCTACCCTCCAAAAAAACATTTCTTTGAAGAGTTAAAGAGTTTTACCATCACATTTTAGCAAGATAAAGTTCCTATTTTAAATTGAAATAAAATTATTTTATATTTTTACTTAATATATATTTACATAATATATAAAATAAATGCATTTATTTAAAATGAAATAATTGTAAATTGTTATTCAAACTTCTTATACTTTTTTCACATTCTTCAGAAAGTTATATCATACCTATAAATAGATATTGTTCATATGTGTGTATTTAGGTGTGAGTATGTACTGGATTTTAATGACTGAAAATGAATTAAAAATCCTGGGATCAAAAAGTTTTTCTTTTTACGAACCAGTATTCTCAATTTCACCATTAATATGGATAACTTTTTGATGTCTTATAGAAAATAACAAACTATTTTTAGGTCTCTTACCAAAAATAAAGACTAAAATCACCAAGCAGGCATACATTATATTATAAAAACAATGAACAAAACATGGTAGTATATAATTCAAATGAGTATTAAATAAGTTTGTAATTTTCAAATTGTACTCCATGGAATACAGAACGTCTAAAGATTCCTAAAAGATAAACTGTGATCACTATAGAGACGTTCAGTTTGTGACTATGCAAATACCTTAGGCATACGACCTAGCATAATAAAAGATGAAGTTTGTATAATGTCATAAAATGTGAAAAAAGCCACTTAAGTAAAAAGGCATTAAATCAGTGTGGCAGGACTACCATAGTGCACAACTCCAGGAGGTACCATTAATATCCTAGTCTACGTAATAGTATCCTCTTGGTATTGTGCAATTCACCACCCATACAGCTCTAAGAGCAGCTCTGCAATTTGGCCCTTTGCAAAATGACTTCAGCCACTTTGTTATACAGAGTTGGTAAAGCAGAAAATAAAATGAGTTTTACTTCTAAAACAAATATGAACAACTGAGTCTGGTGAAATAGCTTTTGATATATTCAAAGATTTAACTTTTTGGCTATAGTTTATATTTAGCTCAAGGTTTTCTATACTAAAACTTTTCATATTCATTTAGAAAAGTACAAGATCAACTATAAGATCATGAGAATTATTGTTAATAATCAAAATAGAATTCAGGTATATCAGTGACATGCTTGGAATTAGTTCTCATGAGAGAAAATATAATTTCATTAATATAACTGCCACTTAAAACTTTTTTTTTGAAATTGTCTTTAAATCCAATTTTCTGAATTGCAATTTCAGAAAACACCTAACTGTTTTTATCAAAACAGTATTATTCAGTTTGATCTCTCTTATTTCATTCACCATTCTTTCTAAATGGCTTATAACTACTTTCAAGTTCAGTCTACCTTTAAAAAACAAAGGAGATAATAAAAAGGTCATAAGTAAGAAAGGTTCTGATGCAATTTCAAAGGATGGATTTCAATTATGTTTTCAGCAATAGCAGTATATTAGAATAAATACTGAACTTCCCAAAGTAACAACTCTGAAAGGGACAATACTTATGTTATCATGTTTCTTTCTTTTAATCAGTTTCATTATCTTAGAATCACACCCTTATATTTTATAGCAAATCAGACAGCAACAAAGTAAACTTAACACAGAGAAATCCCTGTCCCATTACCAAAGGTCATCAGTTTGTCCAAGACTAATTGGTCGCAACCCAGAAGATTCCAAATCTAAAATTCCCTGAGATCCAAATTAGTCCCTGACTAGTTACTCCTAAAAACAGGAAGTATAGGCACCTAAAGTCTCTTGGTCCAAACCCAAATACCGGGCTGCTAAACATAAAAATGCCCTTAGTTAACACCAGGCAGTATTCACGGTAGAAGCCAGGTATCATGTCCCAAGTACTTGAGACTTGTTTAGTATCTTAAGACAATCTTTGTACTGAAGTTAACAGCATTTGGAGGTGAGCAACAAACAATATGAGGGGTAAGAGAGCAAGGATTACCCAATTTTTTAGCCCAAAATGCCACTCACATGATTATGTATCACTGATTGCTATGGGCAAATCTAAAAAAGAACCACAAAAATCCAGACATCAGTGACACAGGCTGTAGTAGTTAGAGTAGCCTTAAAGCAGTGAGTTCTCAAAGTAAAGTTGGGGGAAGGGAGGGAGGTGCTTTTAAAACACATTCCCCATCCCCTCAAGATTCCAGTTCTTCAAAAGAAGTAAAGGTTACAGCCTTGACACATGTATTCTAAAAACAACTCTGCCAAAAATTCTGTTCTTTCCTCCAAGACCTAGGCTGTAACAGCCCAGAAACCCATTCCACCCTATTACATGCTAAGCTCCATTGAGAGCACCATGCTGAGTGACGAGGGCCATTCCTCCAGAGTAATGTTACATTGCTTATCATCCCACCTAGACTTACATCCCATTCTTGCTTCACTGGTGATTTCTTCTTCTTTACTTTCAGGGCTTTCCTTCCTCCTCCCCGGGGACAGTAACGGTTCACTCTGACAAATGACATCTAGGAGTAATAATATATCAAAATTTTAAAATATAAGAAAAACTAGTAATTAAGCATCACCAGAGAGGGAAAAAGAGATCTAGGAAAATAAATTTTAAAACATCAGAAGAAAATTTTAAGCATAATAAAAGGAATAGGCTACCAAAAGACTTGGTTCCTTCACTTCACAATGAATGGAAAATTGATACTGATAAGCATGATAAAAGAGGTTTCAAAGCAATAACTTGTACATATTTGCTTAATTAAAAACTCCAGGAATGCAGAGCGCTAGGATGGTAATCATAAACTTTTTCATCAATTATATAAATTCACAATTAATAGAAAAAATGTCAGTCACATGCTAACAGTATGAATACAAGAGGAGGCCAAAAGAGAATTGGACTTCTTTTTTAAGCATTCTAACATTCAGATCACTACCAGATACTTATGTGCCTACCTTAAATAAAGGTGGCTAAATTTTAGAGAATAAATGAGTTACAATACCATTTCTAGTCTATTTTTCATATAATACTAAATGGAAATGATTATTAATACTAAACAAGAATTTGGAAACCGCCAAAATTAGAAACAAACTTAATCCCTGAACACTAGGATTTTATAAGACAAACATACATATATATACATATATATATATGTATATATATATATAACTTTTAAAAAAGCAACACATATACATGACTCCTATTCGAGAACTTCTTTATACAGCTAATCACAGAACTTTCCAGCTGACCTCTTCACTCCAAAAATATCATAAAACAAAGACTCCAGCATTTTCTTTAAGTACATATTTTAAAAAAATCATTTAGTCTACTGTAATAAAGATGCCTAAATCCAAGTGTTTCTCAAGTGTGTAGCCTCAATCCTCTTTGCTCTCTGTGCTATCTTGCTCTTACCAAATTTACTCTTTAAACACAGTCTCTAATTTCAGGGTTTACAATGCACCAAAGGAGATAAATCATATACAACTGAGAAAATAACACAAATTTTATGATGGTGCCAGTGATGGTCATGATGATGGTGATGGTCATGATGATGACAATAGCAATGGTAATGATGGCATTAGCTAACATATACTAAGTACTTTCTTCAAGTACTATTCTAAACTCTTCCCACATATTACCCACTTTAATCCTCACAATAACCCATAAAATATTTACTATTTATTATTTGTTTTGAAGATAAGAAATCTAAGGGACTGAGAGTTAGCCAACTGTGAAGGTCACATTGTAGGTGTCAGAGCCATAAATACCATTTAAAAAGATATTAAATGAAAAAGAAATCCAAAACAAACAACTACGTTTATGGTCAGTTTATATTCAACAAGAGTTCCAAGAAGCAATTCAATGGGGGAAAGAACAGCCTTTTCAATAAATGGTGCTGGAACAACTGGATATCCTTTGAATAAGAATGAGGCAGGACCCCTAACTTAAATGTAAGAGCAAAAAGTAGAAAAGATCTAAAAGAAAATATAAATATTAATCATCATGAACCCTGGGTTAAGCGATGGTTTCTTAGATAAGACACAAGTAACCGATGAAAAAATAAATTAGACTCCTTCAAAATTAAAAACTTCTGTGATTTAAAGTACATCATCAAGAAAGTAAAAAGACATCCAAAGAATAAGAGGAAATATATGTAAATCATATATTTCATAAGGAACTTGTATCCAAAATATATAAAGAACTCTTAAAACTCAACAATAAAAAACACAAATAATCTATTTTTTAAAGGGCTAAGAAATTTGAATATACATCTCTCCAAAAAAAAAAAAAAAAAGATACTTCAAATGGCCAATATGCACATGAAAAGATGTTCAACATCATCTGTCATTAAGAAAATGCAAATCAAAACCATAATGAGATACCACCTCATACCCACTAGAATGTTTATTTAATGAAAAAGACTAAATATAATGCACTTCTAAAAAACATTGCTAGTATTGAGTTATCTCTGGTTAGTTCTATATTTTCTAAACTTTCTATAATAAACCTGGGTTACACATAAAATAATTCATTTCAAGTTACATTACTTAAAATATACTTATTCAGAGGCTGAAATTCCACCAACCTCAATTCTGAAAAACCAACCATGAATCTGAAGTATGCAAAAGCAGTTAAAAGGCTCATATACTTGTCTCCTTCATTGATGAGGCTATCAATAAAACAATATCAAAAATTTATAAAAATCAGTATTTTTTATCAGCAATTTGTATGCTAATGGTGACTTCTGATGGTAAATACAACGTATCCGAACAAAAATGCTTTTCTTAAGCAAAGTGATAAGAAAATTAATATAAACAATTGATCAAATACATAAGTCCTGTTTGGGTGAATCTTAAGTTATCAATATACACATAAGAAAATGTAACAAACAAAAACAGTAATTAAATTAAGGTATATGCTATGGTCTGAATGTATCCTTCCAAATTCCTATGTTGAATCCTAACCCCCAAAGATGATGGATGATCTCAGGTGAGGCCTTTGAGAAGTGAAGCCTTTGAGAGGCAGAGCCCTCATGAATGGGATTACTATCCTATGAAAGAGGCTCTAGAGAGATATCTGTCCCTTCCACTATGGGGAGACAGCAAGAAGTTGTCAGCTATGAACCAGGAAGAACATGATCATGCTGGTACCTTGATCTTAGACTTCCCAGTCTCCTGAACTGTGAGAAATCTATTCGTTGTTTATAAACTACTGGTATTTTGTTATAACAGCCCAAATGGACTAAGATAGTAAACAACTGTTGCTATTTTATTTTTCCACTTCACTTTGGCCCAGCAAAGCTGGGATGACCCTCAATGAGCCATGCCACTGTATAATCTCTTTCCCTTGAGTTCGGGCAGGACCTGTGACTTGTTTGGCAGGGGCAGGGGAGTGGGGGGCGGGAATATTTTTCTTATAATTTGTTTTATCCAATAAAATAAGACAAATGTGAGGAGTTATCATTCATGTGATTATATTATATTATACAAGTCTCTGTCATACAAAGAAACAAGAGATTCTCTCCTGCTGGCCTTGAAGAAACAAACTGCCATGCTGTTTATAAGTTTAGCCTATGAAGAGGGCCATGTGGCAGGAAACTCAGAGAACTGTGGATAGCCTCTGGCAGAAAGTCAGTAAAAGGCCGAGATTCCTCAGTCAGACAGCCACAGAGAAATGAATTTTGCCAACAACCTGAGTGAAGTAAGCCTGGCAGCAGACTTTTACCAAGTTGACCCTCCAGATGAGAATGCAGACCACCAACACCTCAGTTTCAGCTTTGTGAGACCCTAAGCACAGTCTCCAGTTAAACCACATCTAAACTCCTGACCCACAGAAATTGTAAGATAAAAATAAGTATTGTTTTAAGCCACTAAGTTTATGGTGATTTGTTTTACAGCACAGGAAACTAATAGACTGACCAACTCTAAATTCCAGACTATTTATAGTAAGATCACAAAGGTATAATTAAGCTGCTATCCCATCTCTGGACTGCCCTTCACCAATAAGAGAGGTATACTTTATGAAAGAGAGGCATACTTTATGAAAGAGAGGCATACCTCAGCACTTTTGTTTACTAAGTCCGAGTAACACTTCAAGCTTCTATAACACGAGGACCATCTTTGCATTGAGAAATGTTCTCTTCATCATCAATAATGGTGACCACATTTTTCTTAACCAAGGATCAGACTTTGTGGTCTTAACAAAGGGATTCTGTGCCACTTATAGAAACCAGATACAAAGGAGCTATAGTTTACATGTTGGCATGTGAGACTGTAGAGATATTCTGATGATATAAAGTGCTAAGGAGTCTAATAATAAAATCAGCACAGTCTAAAAAATCTAGGCCTGTTTGGAGAAAATCTAAAACACTAACAGCTTCCTAATTGCTAAAATGATTGGTCCCTTCTTATTTCTCAGGCCTTTCCAGCTCTACAGACTCCCACTCCTAGAAGTATCCTCTCCCTTGGTTTCCATGATACTCTTTCTTCTGGTTTCTCCCACAGTCTTTTCTCCTTTTGTTTGCAGTCTCTGTTGGTCTCTCCTCCATACCATCTAATCGAGGATTTTTACCCAGTTCATCCCAGTACCCCTGTATTTCCACAGGACACACCCTCTCTTTATCCTATAATTGTTTGGGTTTTTTTTTTAATTTTTTAAATTTTTTTATTTTTTAAGCAAGGCAACCCTTGGTTGACCTCACAGATTGCAAGGACCTTGTCAGCTTGCAATCACTTTATTTTTATTTTTATTTTTTTACGCCTACAGCACCTGGTCTTCATGATAGTCTCCCATCCAAGTACTACTGAGATCAGACAAGATCAGGCTTGTTCAGGGTAGCATGGCCGTAGACTAGAATTGTTTTTGAGTCTACCACATGCCAGACACTAGCAGAACACCGGTGATAAAGCAGTAAACAAATCTAATAAGGTGCCACCTCCCCTGGAGTTCACTTTCTAGATCACCAAGAACTTCATATCTTCCCTCCAATAGGGAGTTCACATCCTCCCTCATTGATCTCACCCACTTCCTTGAGTAAAGTTATAAATGCACTGAGCACACAAACACTGATTCCAAATTAAGGAGTCACGTCTTTCCTCAAAATATCAAAGGTTCATTTCCAACTGCCTTCTGTATACATCCCACAAATATCTCAAATACAGAAGTCAAAATACAGCTTATTACCTATGCCCCCCTCCCTGCCAGCCTCTAGTTCTTGATATATAATTGGCTTGTTCAGTAAATGTCTGCTGAATTCAGCTGAACTTACAGAATTACCATCCTTCTAGTTGCTCCAGTTTAAAACCTTCTTGTATCATAGCCAGATACCAGAAGCTATTCACTCTTTCCCTAAAATACCTCTCTCATCTTGCCCTCTTCATCTCTACTACTCATGTTTTTGTCTGGGCTTTCATTATTTCTCCTGATCTGCCTTTCACTCATTCACTCACTCACTTCATCATTCATATTATTTCAACAAACACTTTGAAAGCACATGCCAAGAGCAAGGCACCAGGTACAGCAAGAAAGAATAGTCCGCAGAGCTTAAGAGTTTATGGGCTAACAATTAAATGAATATTGTTTATTTTCAAATACCTAACTCACTCTACATAGTTAGAAAAGGCCACTTTCTCCCTCAAATTCCCTCAAAAAATGTTTAAGCTGAGGGCTAAACTATGAATAAAAATTAGAAGTGGGGGAAAGAATGCTGGGCGTGGAGCAGGCATTTACAAAGTGTGTGAGTTCAGTTTGACTAACAAAGATTTGAGAAGATGAGAGGCTAGAATGAGGATTTTTTAAAAAGCAGAGGCCAGATCATGGCCTTGTGGCCACAGCAACTTGAACACTATCCTAAAAACCTAATGGAAGCCACTGAAGAATTTTAAGCAAGGAGAGTTATGATGGGATTTAGAAAATCCACTCTGGCTAGTGGAAAACTAATCAAAGAGAAACAAGGCCTCTTTCCAAACACTGTCAATCCTACCCAAATAAAGGGCTAGAGTACAGCTCAAAATATTTTAATAGCTCCCCCTTGCAAAAAGGATTCCAGCTTAGCATTCAGATAACTCTCTTCCCGTCCCCTCCTCCCCCGTGTGGCCAAACTGACCTTTCTTTCCAGTCTTTTCTCCTCTCACATCTCCCACACATCTTAACACAAAGCTCTCACCATCATATATTGTTCCATTCTTTACACTCTGAAAGGGTGCTTGGAACACCCTTTCAGACTTCCATCCCCATCTCCACAGCGTTAGCTCTCTCACTCACTCCTCAAAACTGATCAAGCGGCCCCTCCTCAAAACCCTTTCCTAACCAGATATCCAATCGACTTAAATGACCCTCTCTGTCACCGAGTGCGCTTGGTAGTCGTAGTCTTACTAGACTGTAAACTCCTTGTAAATTCTATATAGAAGTACCCGAAAGCGGTGCACTGGCTCACAGTCGGGGTGCTCCTAGAGGGCACAAACTAGACACAAACACACCCGGGCAACGCATCTAGACACGCAAATACACTTTCAAAACACAGAGAGTCGCAGGCGCGCTGTCTGTAGTAAGGATAGGTGCTTGGATCCCTAGAGAAAAGAAAGACGCCGCCACCTTTCCCCCCGCGCTGCAGCCCGAACCCTAAGGCGTGGTGGGGCTGAAGGCTGCAGGACTCTGCCCGGTCAGTACAACCTGCCTCGCCGTTTCCCGACTGTTGCCTCCACCAAGACTAAAAACCTCAGGTTCCAGAACTGCTGGGCCCGCCACAGGCTAACGCAGCCCGCCACTTCCGGGATGTTGCCTAGGTTACCGGAGCCCGTCCCACTCCCCTGCGTATTTCCGGGAAGGCCAGTGCGCAGGCGCCCCCCAAACTCTGGTGTGGGATGTGGGACTCAAAGGTTCTTGTGTGTTTTACCTTTGTTCTGTGTACCTGCTACAGGGTTCCAGGCAAAGATTTTGAGGGTAGGCATGTAGCATTACCAGTTTCTCATAAATTATCTAAAGGAAAGATAATACTTTGTACACCAAGCTTCACATATCACACTGACTTGCTTTCACCTCTATTTATCTTAAAATGTTTATTACCACCTATCAATGTGCCAGAGACTATGCTAGGTTCAATGGGGTCTAAAAACAGGTAAGGTCACTGTCCATAGGAAGCTAATAGCTATCAATGACACGAACGTGAAATTAAAACTGACAAGTGCTAAGAAGTAGGCATACTGACTAGACACTAAGCTTATAGGAATATTTGAAATGTATTTTGGAAAAGCTGAAAAGCAGGGATGAGTATGCTACCATGGAAAGGTAGAGCACCCCTGCAGAGAGAGCCACATATGCAAAGGTGTGTGGAAAGTGCAAGGGATGGGGAAAATTCCAATATGTCAGGAGTTCAGAGAACAGTGGGAGCTTGGTGTAAGGGAGGCTGCCCTAAGAGGCTGGACTCAGAACAGGCATAGCTATGTAAGCAATTTTAAGGACTTTAAGGTTTCGTTCAAAAACAGGGTTAATTTGCTCTAATAAAACAACTTTTAGCCCCTGGTTTTCTACGGTGAATACACATCCATATATGGATCAGCATATATATATTCAACACCTAGATGCAAAAAATTTAGGAAGTTTGATGTAAATATATTAAATGGTCAATCAATACAATACCCTACATACATCTCCAACTCCCTGTCTCCCTATGAGTTACTGTAACATTTGGCAAAACCATAATCCTAGCACTCCCAACACTGTACTTTCTAAGTGCCTTTGGAGTAGAAACTGGAAGAAGAAAAACAGTTCATGACCACTAATTTTAAGTGGGCCCTTAAAGATACCTACAGACCATATTATGGTTTTGTGCTCCATTGATTCTCCTACCCTCCTAGATGACAACTTTATACCTTCTCACATGCCCAAAATATCTTCCTCTATGCTCAGTCTCAACCAGTGACCTTGCTTTCTACTTCACTGACAACATTGAAGTAATCTAAAAAGAACTTCCATAAGTTCCCATCACTAATTCAATCATCCTATCTGCATTTTTACCCAGAAACCTGCCTTTCAGAAGCTCAACAAAACCCAAACACAAGAAAAATAAAGAACATTACATCAATGTATATAGTGATCTAGAAGGCAGTAGGAAAATAAGACCAAGTATGAGATAAATTGACTTCCATTAAAAAAGCTTTAGAGAGAAGTCTACAGGTGCTGAGCAGGGCTGTTGAGGGCAGAATACTGTGGATGGCACTCACTCATATGGACACCAGGACACAGAGCCAACTAAACAGTATGCAATACACACACACACACACACACACACACACACACACACACACACACCAAATTGTTCATAATCATAAATTGTTCACAATCTTAAAAACAGCAGAAAAGTAAAGACATTTCAGAGGAACAAATCTAAGGGCATCATATTTCTCATTAGGAACACTGCAAACAAAAAAACAGTAGAACATCTTAAATGTATTGAAAGAAAAAAACTATCAACCTTGAATTCTATATATGCCAAAAATATTTTTAAATGAGAATGAAATAAATATTTCTACATATAACTGATAGAATTTATCAGCAGCAGACCCTCACTATGAGAAAAATCTTAAAGTAGGTACTTCTAGAAGAAGAAAAATGACATCAAATAGAAATCTAGATCTACACAATGAAGAACACTGAAATAGCTATAGGGATAAATACACGACTATTTTTATTATCATTTAAATCTCTTTAAAAGATAATTGACTACTTAAACATATAATAAAAATGTATTTTGAGGTTATAATATGTATAAAAGTAAAAGACATGGCAATAATAGCATAAAGGCCAGAGGAGAGAAATGGAAGTATATTATTGTAAAGTTCTTATACTACCCCTGATGCATTATAATATTTCTTGAAGTTAAACTGTGATAAGTTAAAGATATGTACTATAAACCCCAAAGCCATCACTAAAATAATAAGAGTTATAGCTAAAAGAGATGATATCTCTTAAAAGAGATATTACAAGAGATTAAAAATAGTCGACTAATCTAAAAGTAGCTAAAAAGGGAGAAAAAAAGGCAACATGACAGATGAGAAAAATAGAAAACTAACAGCAGAATGATAGATTCATATTAATTATTACATTAAACACTGAACGAAAAAGCAGAGTTTGTGAGGTTGTATTTTTGAAATTGCTGCCTATAAGAAAAAAATACATTAAATATAAAAACACAAGTAAATTTAAAGTACAAAGATGAAAAAAGACGCAAACACTCCCCTCCTCCAAAAAACAAACAAAACAAACAAACAAACAAACAAACAAAATGCACAATAGGCCCAGATGGCTTCACTAGTGAATTCTACCAAACATTTGGGGACAAAATATCACCAATTCCACACAAACACATTTTAAAAAATTGAGGGGGAATACTTCTCGACTTACTCTATAAGGCCAGAATTACCCTGATACTTAAACCAGAGAGAGGCATTACCAGAAAAGAAAACTACAGACCAATATTTCACATGAATATAGATAAAAAATTCTTACCAAAATTTTAGCAAAACTCATTTAGCAAAGTAATCATGTTGAGTGAAAAAAGTCAAAAAAAAAAAGAGTACATACTGCGTGAGTCTATTTATATAAGACTCTAGTAAATAAAAACTGACATCATGACAGAAAACAAACAAGTCGTTGCTTGGGAATGGACAAGAAGCAAAGAAGAAGTAGGAGAGAGATTTAAAGGAGTAAGGAAACTTTAGAGAATGATGAATATATAGGTAATGGTTTTGTGGTGTGTATATATGGCACAGATGCTATGTATGTTTTAAATATGTTGGGTTTGTTATGTGTCAATTATACCTCAAGAAAGCTCTTTATTTCTGTCTCTCTAAATGGTCCAAATGTAAACCAGGTATATTCCCCAAACCATAAGATGTCCTGCTTCTACTTAGCTCCCCTCCATCTTGCCCATCTCAAATTCTAATCAGAGTATTTCTGAAGCCTTCCTTTTATTTAACTATAAGTATTTTCCACATCCTTTCTGTTTTTGAGTTTCTAGCAAATCTAAGTGATGGTAGCTCAAATGCTTCCTATGAATAAATAGTCTCTGTTTATTCTCATGTCATACATAACTACTGTTTCCATAACTACTTATATTTTCCATAACTACTTATATTTTTATGATATTAATTTTTCTTAATATTGGAAAGACTCATCTTGAGTACTACAATGAGATGAATCATACTTTTTTTATTTTTTAATTTTTAAAATGTAAAAATACCTAAACTTGGATATAAATCATATGGATCTCTGGTTGGTCGTGAGAGACAAAAAAAATAGGGAAGCTGTCAGTTATAACCAAATCACAAATCATGACCGTTCTGGGCTGATTGTTGCAGAGGTTATGATTTGGCTTCCTGGACTGACTGCTGCAGAGACTGTGGGTCAAATTCTGTTGCTATATATAGTCTAGCCGTTGTCTGTTTGAATATTCAGTCTCTCAGTCCTTCTCTTTGGTCATTCTCCCATTTGCAAGAATTTGATCATTCAAAAAAGGCTAGAGATCCACATCTTCACCATTTGAGGTATCCAGTTGTCTCCATAATCAATTGTACCGTAAGATCTTCTCGATCTTTTTTATTGTTGCATCATCATGGCAATCATCTGACAAGTGAGCAGATACACAAAAGCATTTAAGACTCTAAATAGAATAGAAAGGACCAAAATTATGGCCATAATAACAAAAACAATGACGATTAATATTTCCTATGAGATATTTCAGAATCAGGAACCCCAATTGCCCAACCCAGGCCTGAGAATAAATCTCATAAGTCATGAGGATCAAATTTACAGAGTCAAGTAGCTTTTTACCTAAGACAATGCATAGTTTATTTTACTTGTTTTATTAATCCAAGAAGTATTAGCAATGGTACAGATACCACCATGTCTAGCAAACAAGAAATAAAGAGGATTGCGATTGTCTACTATTGCTCACATCAATGACTTAAGACTGATCTGTATTCAGTCTAGAGCTGAGGTGATATCATTAACAATTTCTGTCAAAATTAATAAGTTTCTTATAGTCTTTTCTGTTTGTGTAATTTTCACCATTGAGAAGACTGTTCTGATTGTTAGGATAAACAAAGAATCAGTAATTCCTCCAGGTAGAGTACCTGAGCAGTCAAGGGTGCCTCTTTTAGGAGCTTATATTCAAGTCAGAATTTCCATCATAGGTGGTTTATAGAATTAGAGTCTCTGCGTATAAATAAGTCATGCAATACTATTACTAAAGTGTATGAAATGTTAGTCTGAGGCAAACAAGACCATGTGTCCTGCCTGCAAAGAAAGTAGTAAACTGTAGGGGCACATGGAGATCCGTAAAAAAGATGTAGATCAAAACCTAAAGAAACAAGGCCGTACATATTTGGATTTCCATTAGCCTCTTGCAGGTAGCAAAGTATTTGGCCTATCACCCTACAAAGGTTGTTGAATTTAAATTGAGAATTGCTTGGGGTCTGATAAATAGATTATAATAATTGTACTTTTTCTGAGAGAAGGAAAATGAACAAAATCATAGGTTAATGTGTTTCAGTTCACTTGTTCATGTAGGTGCAAGTGGAATCACCACTGGCTATAATTCCCTATGATTTCATTTGATGACAGTGGAATAGTCTAGAGGCTTTTATAGTGAGGATCCAATGATAGATGGTATATCCAATAGTTAGTGAGATTGAGGGCAGAGGTGACTATTTGGGATGAGTATGTTACAATTACAATAAAAAAGGGGGAGAAAGAGAAAAAGGGCCATTAAGGGTAGAAAACACCTGTGGTTTATACTAAATGAGAAGGAGAATGATGAGAAATAAGCAAGTCAAAAACAAAACAGGAATTAGACCGGAGTCTTGGTCCAATGTATTAGATGGAAGCTGTCAATTATCTGAGACCATGTGCTTATTCCAAAGGTCTTGGATCCAAAGATAGGCTGCTTCTAGAGGATCTCTGAGAATCCTCAACATTTTGGTCCCCTATTTGAGTAGCCTTCCAGTTGTATAGAATTCTGAGTTGTTTCTTTAGTTGTAAAATCAAAGACTGACTTGCCAAAGTTTCACTAATTTGTTTCTTGTTAATAATACCTGAAAAGGTTTCTTCCAATAAAGTTTAAGCATTTTTATCCAATGTCTCTTCCAATAGCTGAAGTTTCTTGGTTAATAATTATCAGGAGTCTATTTAAGTCGTATATGGGAAACTGGCCTTAACTTGTTCATGACAGAACTAGGTATAGTATGTGACTCCCTTTTTTGCACGCAGCAGAGAAAAGTCTAATATCAGGATAAATTTTCTAAATATTTGGGCCTTCTTATTAGGTTCATAAAGATATAACTGATGTGTCTCTGAGGGAATGGATCATATGGCCATTGAACTAGTCTGAGTACCTTTTGCCAAGGGAACTCAAGGCTTTCTGAAAGTTTTACTAATTTTAATTTAAGAACACCATTGATTCTTTTCACCTTTCTAGAAGTTTGTGAGAGGTGAGGGCAGGACAGTTTTTGAGAAGGGGTAATGTTTTACAAAGTTCTTTTATAGTGCCTTGGTCACTGAATATAAAAGTTGGCACATCCCAGGTTGGAAACACAAAATCAAACAGCTTTTTAGAGACTGAAAGGATTATTCAGCAAAGAAGATTTTCAGCAAATAAATGCTTCAACCCTGAAAATAAACAAATCCCATAGTGAGTGGGAGCTGGACAAAATTCACTTGAAGTTGCCCAAGGGGTCCTTGAGGCTTTGATACCTGGCCATGCCTCATCTTTTCAGTTTTTCCAGGATTATGTTCACAAGGTAACAGATGACCCCAAAATAATCTCAGCTATCTTTTTAAAGTTTCTTCATCAATGTCAACTTAAGATAGTAAGCAAATGTTCTTATCATGACAAGTATTTTCATGGAGAAATTCAACTAATATCCACTTAAAATCATCTGGTGCCACCAAATGGCAATCCTGAGAGTGCCAAGGATTACCTGAGTGAAGGATACGCTACATTTTTTCCATACTTCCTTTTCCAAATCGGGGGCTAACTGTGGATATTTGATAGCAGCCTCTTTGACTTAGTCCAGAGATTTATCCTTTGGGGGTTAAGTATCATAACTTTGTAACATAGCTGTGATTAAGGCTGTTTATTTGGCAAAATGATCTGTTAGAGCATTTCTTTTAACTTCTATAATATCTCTAGTGGCATGGACCTCAGTCTTTACTACAGTCATCTCACTGGGAAGCAGAAGTGCATCTAAAAATTCCTTAACTTGCTGTCCACTTTTGATGGGGGGTTCCAGCAGAGACAAGAAAATCTTTTCATTTCCAAAGCCCAGGTACTACTCCAGAGTATACCTGCCATCTGTATGTGTGTTTACTCTCTGGTCTTTGGCTAGTCAACAAGCTCTAATAATTAGAGCAAATTCTGCCATCTGGACTGATTTTACCTCAGGCAGAGGATTATCTTTTAAAGGAGCTAGATTAGTGATCACATTACAGATAGATTTATAATTTCTAGTTTCCATTTTGAAGTATGATCCAACAACAAACATTAGGTCAAAATTCTCAATGTGAATCCCTAATAAAGCTGAGCAGTACAGAAAGTTCCCTAACGGAAGTAAGATAATCATGAGGTGTCCCTTCTTCCAGTAAGGGCAGGAGAGTGGCAGGGTTCAGGAGTTGTGGCAATTAATAGTAATGTGAGAGAAAAAGAAATTCACAAGAAGTTAATAAACTGACTGAAAGTGCTGTATATTCTCAGTCAGTAGTCAAGTCTGTATTGCATGAGGAACCATAAGGGCAAGCAGGGAGACTACAATGAATTCAGCAGAAACATCAACAAGTTTTGCTGTGGCAGTATTGCCCTGGGACAAGGGGTATCAGCCTTTACTGGATCAAGGGTGAGGCTACAGTAAGTGATGGGTGTTTGATGGTTTTCATGAAGCTGAGTTAAAACCCCAAGGTCTGTCTGGGACCCTCATGCACAAATAAACAAAAGTTTTTTGTTGTTAGGGAAGCAGGCTATTTGAAGAGCCTTCTTCAGATTATATAATGCTTGTTTAATACTTGGGCTCCCAAAAGAAAGTAGTTCTCACTAAAGACTTAGCCATTTCATGAAAAGGTGTCAAAATCTCAGAAAAATTTGCACCCATTGTTCGAGCTATTCAGCTAGACATAGACATCATCTCTATTGTAGTTACATCAGGAATCCAGGATAAGTTTGAATAGTCTATAGTCTGTCATAAGAGAATGTTTTCCCCTCCTTAAATAGATCATGACTTAAATTATGAACTATGTTTTGGCAAAATTATAATTTATCTCTTTTGAAGTCGTATGCCCCTCATATGCTGCTAAGGCTGAGAGCAAGTAAATGGAATCTTTTTTTATAGGTTTCTCTGTAGAAAGTAGAATATTGTCCATATCTTATATCAGAATTGAATCACAAGAGAAATATAGATCTTTAGTTCTTGATAAAGAACCTAGGAAAAATAGGAGGTGGCTTCAGTGAACTCTTATGGCCTAGCTGTTCACATATATTATTGTCTTCTCATTTGAGGTAAAAAGATGTTTACTGTCCTGGTATAGGCAGAGCAATAATCCACAATAGGAATGCAGATGGTTTGGGGAAGAACTGATGACAGGATAGTATTTTAGTATTAGGTAATAATGGAAAGGGAGGAATACAATTGTATCGAAGTCCCTGAAATCTTGAATAAATTAATATCCTTGTCCATTTGATTTATTTACTGGCAGGACAGGAATGTTACAAGGGTTACTGCAGGTTATGAAAAGGCCTTTAGATATAAGACCCTTGACTATAGATTTGAGGCTTTTCTTTGTTCTAGTGTCTGTCTTTGGGAAGTTTGGATAACAGTTTGGTAGAATCTATCTGAACTTTAATAAAGTCCCACTTATTTTTCCTTTGTCAATGGGAATTTTAACTTGTAGAGGTTCAGGTATAGTGTTAAGATCTTCATCTGGAGCATACATCAAGTACAGTGGAGAAAAAAAGTTTTCTATAAAGCAGACGCAACTTGATTATGAATACTGTAGACAAGTCCTCGGAAATTTCAATAAATAGTCCCTCTGGTGTGCATTTAATATTACAGTTCCATTTGCAAAGTATATCTCTTCCTAATAAATTTGTAGGGGTGATATCACAGAGCAGAAAGGAGTGTTTTTCAGTCAAGGATCCAAGGGTTGTAGTTATGGACTAAGAGATAAGGAGAAATCTGTGAGTTATTTGAAATACCTACCTCTTGTGTGCTATGTTTACTCCAAGGAAGAGGCTGAGCAAAGATAGAATGGCTTAAAGGATTAGTATTGTTAGAAGGTATCTTTTAGTTTATCTCAGAAACTCCTATAGTTTCATCTTTTTATCTGTTCCTATGATTAAATTACACATCAATTAACTTTTATTGAAAATGTTTTAGGTGTGGCTTTCAGGAGACTGATCTATTTCCTGTCTTTTTTTGACCCTGTGGCTTTCTGTGCAAAGAGGGGTCAGATCCCCCTCCAGATCGGTTCAATCAGTTTTTGTCATCCAGAATTTAGCATCTGAGGTTCTGAACAACATATGTACAAATTTATATAGATCAGGTAACTCTGGGTCATATGTGCCCAAATAATTCAAAATTGTTCTATGCTTGGGTTTAGGAAAGTCTTTCATTGCACCTATTAATTTAACTCAGGTCCAAAGTTTAAATTCTACAGTTGCTTGCATTCTTGGCTCATGGGAGGGACAGATCCTTAGAGGCAACTGGCATTTGGGGTTTTTAGGAGAGTTTTGGGATAAAAGAGGAGGTGCAGAAGGAAAGAGATCAGAAGGCTAAAGGGGAAAAAGAAGAAGTGGCTACAGGGAAGCAACTGGAGGACAGGAGGGAAAAGACTTACTATGGAAATGAGTCTAGGTCGTTGTTTAAGTTTGCCAAATTGCTCATTAGGTTTAACCAAAGAATCTTTTAGTAAAGTAATTTTGAACAGAATTTAATCAGAAGGCCTCTGCAAACCAATCAAAAAATGCTGCCCATTGGGTCTGAGAAATCTTATTCTCTTTCTTTTTAAAGGCACCTCTCCAATGAACAATTTTGTTCAAGTCCAGTGTTCCACACAGTGGCCATTGAAGGTCCAGATTATACTTGGTGAAGTTGTATCATTTGAAACATAGGTGCAAGAATTACAATTGTAATGAGTAGACATAAAAGAAGCAGGGGTTTTTCTGGAAGGAAGAGAGAAATTAGACTTAGCTGGCCTCATAAGAGCTGGCAACAGTCACTTGTTTACTTTATGTCAAGCCCCCAACTGGTAGCAGCTGCCTCCAAAGGCAGACCCAGCAATTTTCACCTCTAGGCAGGTGGAAGACTAAAGAGAATGCTCTCTGTGAATCAAAGCTAGACTCTCAGAATGAAAAATCAAGATAACCTTATCTGGTTTGATTGGTGACCCAAAGCAAAGTTTAACCTAAAGAATACCAGTCCAACGAGTCTAGCTCAAACAAAAGGCTTATAGGACCTATGCCTGTGTTCTACTCTGTGATAACACTTTTAGACTTAACACGAATCAGAAGCAGAAAAGAGAACAAAAAGGAATGAAAGGGATGATCTGATTTACTAAAAATGTCATACAAAGGGAAACCAGTAACCAGTAAAGGGAAACCAGAAGCAGAAAAGAGAACAAAAAGGAATGAAAGGGATGATCTGATTTACTAAAAATGTCATACAAAGGGAAACCAGTAACAAAACCTGCTATCCAACTGAGACTAGATAGCCAAAGAACTCAAAGGCAAAGAGCAGAGTTCGTACTCAGTGCTAACTTACCATGTCAGCACATATTGCAAGTGGAAAGCACAAGATGCCTGGGTGGGTACCATACTGAGCTGAAGGTTGAAGTCCATGGTGACCATAAAGCAGACACTATCTTGGTGGAACCTTTAGGAAATCTAGGGAAATAAACAAAGACTGCCCAAATGAAAACAAACAGAGGGTACATATTCAGAACTTGCTATAGCAAGCCTCCATTATTTATGTTTGGCAGAGACTAAAATGAAGGCAGGGGACTGGGAAAGCTTTGTAGTGAAAAAAAAGGAGGTTTTTAAAAAATGCTCTGATTAGATCTTGGTGACATGAGGAAGCTAGAGACAGGCTAACTAGAAGTAGGGCTTTTTATAGTTTGGAGAGCATATTTGGCTTTCTTTAATCTTGTAATGGAAGTAGGAGCAAAAATTGGGGAAGTTGGCAATCACTGACCAAGTCCTGACTGTTCTGGACCATTTGCTTTAGAGATTGTGGTTTGGCTTCCTGGACTGGTTGCTGCAGATGTTACAGGTCAGAGGTCTATTGTCTTATATGGTCTAGCCATTGTCTGTATACTCAGTCTCTCACAGTGGAAGCTTTGCATTGTAGATATTTTTTAAATTGATAATATTTTATTCTTTAGCTGTTGAACTAATGAGAAGTCCTACAATAGTTGGTCATGCAATGTTTTAAACTGTCTAATACATTTTCAAATACATTCTTCCCCTCTTTCGTCCTTACGTAAGTCTTGTGGTCCTGCAAGGTTAATTATCTAAAGTCATTCAATGGATATGTGCTAGAATTAGGATTAGATCATAGTACATGATTTGTAATATATTATTCAAATTGTTTGATATAGATATCATCAATACTGGCTTTAAGAAATTTTGGGTTCTATACTATGATAAAGGATCTATTCCAATTGTTTCTAATTTCATTGCTTAAAGGTAAGATAAAGTCTTAAAGGGTCACAGCTGCCGCTGTCCAGCGGCAGGATCCAGGGGGCCCTGAAGGTGTGCAAGGCATCGGCGTGGGATACAGTCGACTACACAGCTCAGAGGCAGTGTGACACTGTTCCATTTTATTGTGATTTGAGTACAACTTTTATACTTTCTATTATGGCATTTGGTTATACTTTGTGGTTAAGATAGCAGAGAGTTAAATTTCCGTGGTTAAGCGAAACAGAAAATCTTATAGAGTTTATTATTATTCATGATTAATTAGTACATTCTTTTTTTCTCAATTTTTGGAACAGAACTACCTGATGGAACAATCTAAACTTTTAATTCTTATATCTATTATGTAAGATACAGTTTGACTTAAGTAAAGGTGATAGATAGAGGTATTCATAACAGCAAATATTTGCTCGTGGGCATTGTTCTTCTTTTTGCCTGAATAAATCTTTCAGTTGCTACTTTATTTATGCTGTTATCTAAAGTTTAAGCTGAAACTTTTTCATAGCTGTTTGACAGTTTCCTTGGTGCAGTATTGAGGAAAACATTAAAAAAATCAGTTTTGCAAAGCTGCTTTTGTAAACTAAGTTTTTGTTCCTTTGTTTTTAAGCACCAAGGAGATCCTGACCCAACCAGCCTTTCTATCAAACTTAAACTACTAGTTTTTTATAAATGCAGTAGGCCACAAAAGGAGGCCTTTCCATAGTAGGCACAGGCTTATGAGCAAATTTCTTATCTTTTACTAATTTTTCTACTAACTGCATGGGAATAGGAGTATAAGCTGGTTCTAGTAATTCAGCTTGTTGTAATTTATTCATAACATTTTTAAGAGGCACATCAAAAGGAATTTCCCTTAATAATTGTTCAAATAAAGGGTTTATGCATTCTGAATAGTCAGGGTGACTGGAGCTGATCCCATACATGGGGAATTTACCATGTTTTCCTCAGAGGCAATTTTAAAATCTACTTGTACAGCGTCTACACTTACTAGAATGTGTGCTACCCAAATTCCCACTATTAATAGGATCGTTCCTAAGAAACCAATTATCCCTAAATACATGCCACGTCCTCGTTCTTGACGATGCATTTCTTGAAGCATCTGTCCCCATCTCCGGACCTTGTCACGCAGTAGGGTAGAAAGAGGACGCGGTACACAGCTCTCTTCAAATACCTACAAGGTTGGGAAGAAGGATTAGGTTTATGCCTATGGCTCCAGAGGGCAGGACTCACACCAATGAGTGAAAGAGAGACAAATTTCAATTAGAATGTGAAGTATCTTTCTAATAATGAGACACTTGCTTCCAAAAGAAGGGGTTGTCACATGAAAGAATCACTTCTTCATCTCTCCTAGTGTTGAGTAGGACTCCATGATTCTACGACTCTAGAGAGTTCTTGAACTTGACAGGCAGGCTGACCTCAAAGGTCTTCATAAACTTCAGGTTTATGAAATTTTGTTAAGTTCTAAAAAGAGGTGTAGACATTTTAAATAGAGCAGTTTATAGTCATTTGAATTCAGGATAAAATTATGATGTTATGTTTCTTAAAAACAGTGAGCTTATTTTAGACTTTTCTACTGGACTCTTCTTTGAATTAGTATTTTTGTTTTTATGCCATACATTTTCAAGAAAAAATTTTTTTAAAGTGAAAAGTGTCCTAATAAAAGATTGTCTAACTCAATCTTCCATCAGCGTCATTTTCTGATGGTGCAATTATAAAATTTTATACCAAACATATTGAACTTATTTTTAAAGTTTTAATAAATTGTAGGAATTCAGTAAGGTAAAAAAAAAAAATCCCTCTCAATGGTAAGTGCTAGGATTGTAATCCATAATCTTAACTGCTTGAACAAGATCTGTTACACAATGATATGCTTTTCTAGTTTACAAATAACTTGAAGCTGAAATAAAACAGTGAATCCTCTTCTACACTTGAATTATGATTGTTTGTTGTTCTCCAAGGACTTCCAAAGGATCCTCTTCTCACCCCACCCTTTATTCTGGCTCTATAACTGTTTAAATCAAATTCCCTAATTTCTGCCAGAAGGATATTTCCTTTTAATGACGGGCTGTGTCTCTCTCTTTAAAAAAAAAACAATACAGAATCTTGAGGATTCTCCCAGAATCTGAGAGTGTGAATCAGTCAAGAGATTGGGTGGAAAGACATGCCCTCTGCATAAATCCAGTTACTCTGAGTCGTCTTGACAACTTCCGGGACCAGACTTCAGGCAGTGTTCGAAACTGTCCTCTTAACTATATCTATTTATTTTTTTTAGTGATTGTACATATTTACGTGCATGTATGGCGAGCGAGAGAGAAAGCGATGACGTGAGCTCTCCTTGGAGAATAGGTGAAAAGGAAATAAAACAGGTGTCTCTGAAAGGGTTCTATTAGAGAAAGGAGAGAGAATTGAGAGTTACACCATTCTCTCGGATTGAATTTCCTGCTCAGTGGCTGGCCAGGTTGACTCTTCAAGACTAGTGGATATTTCTTTTTAATATCTCCCTCCAATACTTTTTTTTTAAAAAAAAAAAAAAGGTTTATGGAGAAGCCATCGGTTGAAATTCTGGCTGGGTAAGTGCGAGATTCTCAGAAATGAGAAAGGGAGAAGGAAAAGATCTTAGAAGCCGGATTGCAAAGCAGCAGCCCCCGGCCCCGGTACCTCTCGCCTCCCCTACCCCCAGCCGGTGACTTCCCGTGGAGACCACCCGCGGCTGCATCAATATTTGATCGGCCCTTCTCCAGTGCGTCGCCAGCACTCGCCCGTGCGGCTTGCCAGGCACGCCCGCGCTGCGCTGCGCTGCGCTGCGCCGGCGCCCGGGCCGGCTGGGGGCTTTGGAAGACGCGGCTGTGCGCTCGCGCTCTCTCCGGTGCGCTTTGCCTGGCGGCGGGGCGCGGCGCCCACCATGCGAGGCTGTCCACGGCTCGCGCTGCTCTGCGCGCTGCCCTGGCTCCTGCGAGCGGCTGCACCCCGGCGCCCAGCGCAACCTCCAGCGCGGCGCCGCGACCCCCGCGACCCCGCCAGAGGCGCGGATTTCGACCGGCTCTACAGCGGCGTGGTGAGCCTCAGCACCGAGAACATCTACTCCTTCAACTACACCAGCCAGCCGGGCCAGGTAAGACACTCGCTCCCCTCTCTCGACTCCCAGAGACTTGCCAGATCCCAGAGCTCCGTCTCTGCTTTGGGTCCCTTAGGAATCGACCTCGGGAGACCGCAGGGACCAGGGGGGGACTCTCGTTCCCTTTCTCCTTCAAAGCAATCACTGCCCCGCCCGAGCTGCCGTATCCTTCGCAACCGCTTTTGGGGACAACTCCACTTCATTTCGCGCCTCCCCTGGCCTGGTCCCGGGCATTTCTGAGCTTTCCAAGGCTCTGGTTCCCCGCACAGTCTGCAGTCCTGGCCCCCAGCTGGGCCTTTCTCTCGGAAAATCTTGAGTCCGAGGATCACGGAGGTAAAGGACCGCAACTGTGTTTCTACTCCCCTGAGGGGAAAGAACCTAATTTTATTGGGATGAGTCAGCCAGACCCTTCTATTTCATAGCGCCTGGGGAGGAAGGGCTGCTCAAAATCTAAAATGGGAATGTCTGTGAATGGACGCTAGCTGTAGAACCTCTGTATTAAATAGTCACTTCCTGTGTTTCTGTACCATTGTCACGCGTATGTGCTTTAGAGAAGCCAGAAGACCCCGACAGAGATGTTGAAACTGCAGCCATCCCCCGTTCTATAGAGATATTGATTTTAAATAAGGATAGATAATTGTACGAAAGTTCTAGACCTATTTCTGACAAGAATTGAGGTGAGACAAGGGGAGGAAATGACTGTCCCAGCAACTATCCCTATGACACATATACTCTTATTATATAATGCAAAAAAATGCATACAGTTAGCCTTTTTTTTCCTTTAATATTGTACCCTTTGGGGCGCAAAGAAAAGAAAAAATTCTCTTTTGTACCTGTCTCTGGTCTTCCTTCCATGTAAATGTGTATATGTGTCCCTTACTATTCCAGAATTTTCTACACCCAGAGAAATTCCAGAATTGATGACTGGGATACCATGATATGCCTCCCTCTCTAACTCTCACTTGGGATCAAACTCTTGGGATCAGAAACCTGGTAACTTAACGGTAGTATTGAGCTGGAGGGACTAATGTGCCCTCTCAGACATCTGTGTGTATTTAGCAAGTTCTCCATCTCCAGTCTGGCACTCATTCCTAAGGTGCTGTCACCACGGCAGCACAGCCCTGGCCCTATCCTGTCCTCCACTGACCTTCAGGTCATGCACTTTAAAGTGAGCAGAATGGCTGTGTGCAGAGCTATTTCATCATAGACAAATGGGTTTCTCTAAACCCCATGTAAGTGACCTCTTCCTATCCACTGTGCAGTATGGACCAAATGACGTATCACACATAAGGTGTAATCAAATGATGTGCTCAAAGTAAGCCCTGACATCAGGCTTAAGGTTTCTCACACTTCTGCTTAGAAACAGATTGACTGCTGTTTAACTGCCATTTGGCCTTTTTTTAACCCTTTCTATTCGATAAGTTTCTATACTACAATACAGCATGGTTTGCACTGTTTGTAGTTGGGGTCACCTGCTTGACTTTCCTAGAAAACTGTGAGATGTTGAGGACAAGGGCAGAGTCATGTTCATCTCCGTACCCCAGTACCTAGCACCGTGCTTGGCACATAAAAGGGTTACTAACATTTTGGGGGGAAATGATTAAGTGAAGAAAGATTTAAAGAATATTTAGGCTGGAGCTAAATAAGATAAACTATATACTATTTTAATATATAGTTGAAAGTGTGATATCATTTAAAATAAAGTTTTTTTATGAAAAAATTTTATGAAAAACAAAAAATTTTTTAAAGTTCTGAGATTATGCCTTCTCTATTTTGTCTGTATGTGTGTTAAAATCAATGGTGATAATCAGTATTTAAAATATCTTTGCATAATATAATAAAAGGTTGGCCTCCCCAACAGTCCCTAAAATTTTACTAGTCTGAGAAATATAGTTGGTGACCATGACTAGCAGATAATTCAAGCATTTAACATGTTTTAGTGACAGTATGCAATAATATAAACCAGATGTTCTCAAATCTTACAGCTTTCTGAGAACTCTCTTTAATAAGCAAATAAGAGGGTGGAGCTCTCAACCCACTTACTTTAGAAATTACCCTCTTCTCCTTCTATCCAATATTTCTATTGATTTCTCCAGAGATGGCATTTTTCTGATTTTCCCATCCAAACTATTACTCTGTTTCTATCAATAGCCTCTTCTTTTCTTGGCCTCTTTTGCCCCAGGTTGAATATCAGCAACCCCTCCTTCCAATACCATGAAAATAATACTGTTAGATGTAGCAGAATTTTACTGATGGTTTAGAGTAACATAAGGAAATTGCAGAACACTACAGGATAAGTGATAGATTAAATTAGAAATCTAAGCAACACTGTTATAACAATTTATCAGCTATTTTTCAACAAGGGAAATTTCAAGATGGTGGCACTATTTTGGGGGCTGTGGCTTGTCACCATCTTTTTGGCCACCTGCCGCCCCAAATGCCAGACTCCCACTCTCTAAATTTTTGTTGCTTTCTCATGTCAAGCAGTTTGCCTCCATTCCCAACCCCAAACTCTGCTAAATAAAAATCTATGAACCCAAGAGCAGATGTATGAACCCAAAAACAGATGTATGAACCTAAGAACTTGGCCATGACTTTCTTCTTTTCACCGGAGCAAGTCTTGGTCAGGGATTTCTTCCCTGCAAGGGTCATTTCCCACCTACTCCTCTTCAGTGCAACAAAGAATTGATTTAGAAAAAAAAAAAATCTAATTTTTTGAGTTTTAATCTTTTTTTCTTTTTTCTTCAAGCCATTGTTATGTTTGCCATTATTTTTCCTTCAGCTTGGAAGAGAAAGGCTATTCTAAATTTAGGCTTTGGTGACAAGAGGAAGCTGCAGTGGGAGTCTTCCTCTGAATCTTTCCTGTCAGCCCTGCACCTCCCATACCAAACACTGTCCCAGAGAACTATTTAGCCAAGCATATGTCATGCTAATTAGCTGAGCTCAGCACCAGGAAAAGTTTCATATGCCTTCCAGGCAGAGGGTAATGTAAATATGAAGCTGCTATTGAAAAAAAAAAAAAAAAAACTGAAAGAATGGAGTGACTGGTTTAAATAATGAAAATAACAAATGAAAGTACATATTAGGCAAGGTTCAGTTCACAGGGTGTTCTAAAACCACAGGACTGCAACAAAACTAGAAGGAAATCACCTTGTTGAGAAAGTCACCAGGGATATGTTTGACTAAGAGGGCACAAAAGCGGATTTATTGGAAGTGTGAATACTCTTACGGAGACAGATGGCAGCAACAATCAGATGTTTATATTTGAACTAGGTGGTGATAAGGAGCCCTTAAATAAAAATCTACCCACCGTGCAACAAAATGTCTTTTCTGAGGCTTTCAGTAACAAAATTCATTGTTTGCCATAGATTTTTGAATTTGAAATGTTTCCCTGGAAATAGTCCTTTTATTTTGTTTATTAAACTGAGGCACTTATCTTTTAATGACATATACTTTTTTATACCCAAGGAACAATCCTTGGCTTTATTGATATCAACCAGTTGTTATATATCTATAACGAGTATACCAGCCTCTTGGATCCAGATTCAAAATGCCTATCCAGTTCTCGTGAACAATGAATTATATATCAGAATATTCCCATGGTAACTGCTAGCTATATACATCTCTAGTTATGTAGAAGAGTTAAAAACTTTGATGTGATAGCCTCAGTTTTCCTAGTCTAGTATGTACTCTCCCTGTATTCTTTATTGACTGAGGCAGAGAAGTCTGGTCTGTTATCCTCTCACATCCCCTTACTGAACTGGACTGGTGCACGCTTGTGAGGAAAAATTCATCTCATTAGCATGTTACCTGAGTGATTGATTGGTTACTGTTTCAGTAAATTTATGCTATTACAACAGAATACCCTAGTTTGGGTGCTTTGAAAATGAATATTTTTAATGGTTTTGGAGGCTGGGAAGTCCAAAATCAAAGTCAGCAGATTTGTTGTCTGGTGAGAGCCGGCCTCCTGGTTTGTAGACAGTGCCTTCTATCTGTGTCTTCCCATGACCAGAATGCAGAGGAAGAAGCAAGCTCTCTCTTGTCTCCTCTTACAAGGGCGCTAATCTCATCATTAGTGCTCCAACCTCATAAGCTTATAACTTTCCAAAGGTCCTAACCTCCAAATACTATTATATTGGGGATTAGGCTTCAATTTATGAATTGGGGAGAAGGGAGACACAAATATTTAGTCCAGAGCAGTGACCTCCCACATTTTTTTCTGCGGCTTTGGAAATGGAGCATCAGCGTGTCACAAGGATAGTTAAGACCAGATTTACTGCAATTATAGGTCTGATTTTATAGGGGACACATTTCTTCCTGCCTAGACCTGATGATCATGTGCTAAATTGTATAATGGTTTCTGTAGGCATGTGCTATCTCTTATGGTAGCCACAATCCACGTGTGACTAGGAGCACTTGAAATGTGACTGTTCACAAAATGAGATGTACTGTAAGTATAGAATACTTAACAGATTTTGAAGGCAGTATGAAAAAAATAGCAAAATGTATCATTAAATTTTTTGATTATATATTATGTACCAGATATATTAGCTTAAATAAATATATTGATAAAATTCACTTCTGTTTCTTTTACCTTTTTAATGTAGCTACTAGAAAATTTAAAAACACATGTGTTGCTTAAATTGTATTTTTATTAGACAGCACTTCTCCAAGTACTGCACACTTTAGAGAAGTCATACATCCCACAGATAGCTTTGTTGGAGGAAATGAGGCTTAAAAAGGTCAGTAGATAAGCAGAACTTGGATAGGTGCAAAGGGCTAACTAAATAAATAAGGCAGCTGTAAACATTTAATTGTGCAAATTTTTGTGTGGATTTAAGTTTTCAACTCATTTGGATAGGTACCAAGGAACTTAGTTCCTGGATCATATTGTAAGAGTATATTTAGTTTTATAAGAAACTGTCAAACTTGTCTTCCAAAATGACTGTATTATTTCACACTCCCACCAGCAACAAATGAGAGTCTATGTTTTTCCACCACATCTTCATCTGTATCTGATGCTGTCAGTGCTTTAGATTTTAGCCATCCTGATAGGTACAGAGTGATATTGTTTTAATCTGTAATTTCCTAATGGCATATGCTGTTGAGTACCTTTTTATTTGCTTATTTGCCATCCACATTACCTACTTTGGTGAGGTTTATGTTCAGATCTTTTGTCCATTTTCAAATTGCATTGTTTGTTTGAATTTTAAGAGTTCTTTATAGATTTTGAACCCTGGTCTTTTATCAGATACAAGTTTTGCTAATATTTTCTCCTTGTTCATCCATGGCTTGTCTTTTCATTCTTTTAGTAGTATTTTTTTTTTTCCACAGAGGAGACATTTTAAAATTTAATGAAGTACCACTTAAGTTTTTTCATTGATCATACCTTTCATGTTGTATCTAAAAAGCTGTCACCAAATCTAAGGTCACCTAGATTTTCCCTTATGTTATCTTCTGGAAGTTTTATAGTTTTGAATTTTATATGTAGGTTTATGATACATAAGGGGTTAATTTTTGTGAAAGGTATAATGATGTCTCTGTCTAGAATTTTTTTCTTTGCATATAATGTCTGAGTGTTCCAGTACTGTTTGTTGAAAAGGCTGACCTATATGTTTAGTGTTACAGTATCATGTATGTGTGTACACGTTTACAGCCTCCCTTGAGCCAAAGAGGCTGAAGCAGCTTCTCGCCTGGAGCTCACTGTTCTTATCGCTCCCAATATTCCCTTCTGCAGTCACCATCTCTAATTTCTACCATTCTCTTGTTGTTCTTTTTTTTTTTTATTATTATGTATCTATGTCTCTCTGCTTCTCCCTTCCTTTTGTCTTTCAAACCTTTTGTGAACACTTTCAGCCCATTAAGGTTTTTCCTCTTTTGTAGTTGATCTCAGGTTGTTTGAGGCTTTGCTACTGGTAAAGACATTCCTTCTTCTACATCTCAAGAGATAAATTTTGTTCCTTATTTTCTGATTCAGAGCCCTGATGGATAATCTCAAATACTAGAGAACTGGTCTCCCAATTTTCAAAGTTATGCTATAGAATTTTAATAATACCAATGGTGGAGGATAAAGAACATATGTTATTTGAGCAGTCAATATATATTTGTGTTGACTTCACGTGCCATCATCTTGTTTATTCACATCAACAAGATTTTGTTTGTTAAGTCTACTTAGCTACAGAAGTGTAATTGGGCTTACATTTGAGATTTTTTTTCTGTTCTTTTTTCCCATCACTAAAAGAAACATATAAAATATCCCCTCAAAACCATAAGGGAAGTGTATTTTAAACTTACAAGCTAAAGGGATCTTTTAAATCACCCAATCTCTTTTTACTTAATAGGAGGGAAAACTGAGAGCCAGTTAAAGAAATTAACTTGTCCAAAATCATGCAACTGGTTTGAAGTAAAGGATAGAACATAACTCAGGTTCTTCAAGATATTTCTTCAGGATATTTCTACTAAACTACTCCCCCTCCCCCATGAGCACATCTTTTTAACAACAACAATAAAAATAATTTTAAAATACCATAGTTATATTTCCACAGTTAGGTCGTTTGACCATGCATTTTAAGAGCTTCATGTCTGATTCCCTGACAATTACTGAAAATCGAAGCAGGAAGTCTTTCATTCTTGTTTTTCCCCATGAATTGTTCAGGCACCCATTTGTCTGTGCAAGTCAGGCAAGCAGGGTTGACACTAAGTAAAACTGAGATGTTGCTGATTTTCTTCAGTGTTTCTTGGAGCCATATCCACCCACCAACCATAATCTTACTCTGGGTCCCTATGGACCAAGAGAGCCAATCTTCATCTCTTTTGTAATTTTATTTTCATCAGTGCTGGGTTCCTTTTTTGTGCTAGACACAGGGCAGCTTGGAGACCCAAGCAGCTATTCTTTATATTACTCTAAGACAGTATTAATCCTGAGAACTGGTATTTCTGGATCCCCACTAAACAGCTATGAAGATAAGCCATTGCAAACAGGAATAACTGACTCTTTCTGTCCCTCTAGATTTAACTGCCCTTTTGTGGACAAAGTGACTCACACTATTCTAATTAAATTAACTGAAAGCATATGTTATGCTCTAAAAAAATTAACATGTAAATGCCCACAATTTAATTTTATCCTCTCCAATATTTGCAAAAAGGGATCCTGTATTTGTCCCCTTTTCCCCCTTCACGCTATCTTCACCAGAGTGGAGGAATTATAGCTTTCTAAGAGAAAGACAATGTTTACTTTGATAATAAAGAGAAAAAGTGGGGCATAAGGAGAGAAGCAAACGGTGAAGTATGATGTGCAGAGGGAGTTTGGGGAAGTCTGTGGACAGTAAGTCTCCAAGATAGCTATGGGATATGAGTGAAGTAGACAGAAGGAAAGAAGATGTGGAGTCTGGCAAGACTCTTGGCTGAAAGCAAGAGAAATCAACCAGCTAACATAAGCAGAAAAATAATTTATTAGAAGGATATTAGTGGCTCACAAACCTGAATTACCAGGCTCAGACTACGAATGGGGACCAAGGCAGGCTAAGCTGGGGGAATCATGCAACATCTGGAAAACAATAGGGAGATTCCTCAAAAAAATTTAAAATAATGTTGCCATATGACCCAGCAATAACACTTCTGGCTATTTATCTGAAGAAAACAGAAGCACCAATTCAAAAAGATATATGCAACCCTATTTTCACGCAACATTATTTATAATAGCCAAGATGCGGAAGCATCCTAGGTGTGCATCAATAGATGAATGGATAAAGAAGTTCTGATTATATATATATATATATATATATACATATATATATATATATATATTCATACATACACACACACATATACACACACACATACATAAACACAATAGAATATTACTCAGCAATAAAAAAAATGAAATCTTGCCATTTATGACATGGATAGATCTAGAGGATATTGTGATAAGTGAAATAAGTCAGACAGTG
The DNA here is from genome assembly GCA_004027375.1 of Macroglossus sobrinus. Taxonomy (NCBI): domain Eukaryota; kingdom Metazoa; phylum Chordata; class Mammalia; order Chiroptera; family Pteropodidae; genus Macroglossus; species Macroglossus sobrinus. The sequence continues at coordinate 471,440 of PVKZ01000357.1, read as the reverse complement.
AAAGATAAATGCCATTACTATTTCATTGATATGTAAAATTTTAAAATTAAAATAATGAAACAAATGAATAAACAAAACAAAACAGAAAAAGACCCATAGATACAGAGAAAAAGTAATGATTATCAAAAGAGCGGGGAGTAGGGAGGTGCGGGAAAATTTTTAAAGAAAATGAAGATAAATGTAAAATACTTTTAGGGCTTAAAATAAAGAAAAAATTATAACAGCCTTGCCACAGGAATGGTTTGTTTGGGTTGTTTACCCAGGCACCATGACCTCCACCACTGCCATTAGACATGGTCACCCCTGGACATTGCTGCCATGGACTCCAGTGGTGTCACCGATTGCCAGTAAATTCTAAACTCTCTCTTCCTATTTGTATCATTTAATCATCATTGAAAGTACCAAGTGGGAACACCAACTACTCAAGAGTGGGTCATGTATTTGCCCCGTTTGACATCCATAGGCAGCCTTGCCTCCCACAAAACTTACGTAAGGGGGTCAAATTGAGGAAGCTCCTCTAACATTTGCCAGGGACTTGGAATCTAGGTAGACCCCAAATCAACCGCTCAAAAAAAGTCTTCATGGGGTGAGTTGCAGGGGCATTTGTTGAAATACAGCTATATGGACCCAGACATAGGTGATCAGGGATCAAGGTGTGGCAGGAAGGACAGCTGGACTCCTGCAGCCTTCCACCTATGCCCATTTACAGAGGAACATCCAATCTGAGCATCAGAGAATTCAAGTAACATATATCATCTCTGCCACAATGTTAGATATGGTTTCATATGTCAACATGGCCTTCCCTGGGGCCACTTCTGCTGTCTCAAGAAATTTTCTTTGAAGATTTTGAAGAGGATGCTGCTTGAAGATGGTTTTGTCTCATCTAGAAAGCAGTTTCCTTTAGGTAATACTGACATCCTGACAAATACTTACTTAAAATTATAAATGGCACTAATCTGACAATAAATACCATCCAGAAATAAATAGCTGATAATTGTCAGATCATAACCCTTAACCATCATAACAATAATTTTCTAGTGCATTTTCATCTTCAGAACATTTATTAAGGAGGCCTCAGAACAGCTGGAGAAGAAAATTTGCCTGCGGTGAGATCACTCAGCATATAAATAAAATTCAGAGAATGGATCCTGAGTTCTGCCTCAAACCATAAAACAATTATTTTTCCCTGTTCTAACCCCTCATAGGAGAAGGACTATAAGAAAGAGATAGGGAGAAAAAGACAGGAAAGATAGGAGAAAAGGAATCATGCCCAGGAGATGTGCAGACTCTGCTACTTGGGAGGATGGTGAACCAATAGTGCCACTGGCTCCCAGGAACCAAGCCAGGAGATGCCTAAAGACAGTGGGAGGTAGTGGGACAAAGGAACCAATGCAAAATCTGAGAAACTCTGGAGAGACAGAAGATGGTTAGCTCTTGGAGGCAAATGGCAGCCCACAATTTAAAAGACCATGGGTAAAGACTAGGTTGGCGGAGAACTTTCTCATTGTGCTTTTTTTTGCCTCCCTCACTTTGGCCTAGGCGGCTGCCTCCTAGAAGCTGGCTGGATTCTATGCTATGACATAGCATAGAATGACTCTAAGCATTCCCTGCTTCTCCATGGCCTTCGCAAGGCGGGACCAGATTACAACCGAGAGAAGGAGGAGGCTGGGTGCAATGTAAAAGTAAAATTGATGGGAGTGGGCAGACTGGATTTCTAGGGGTGGAAGTAAAAAAGGGCGTGGTCAGCTCAGAGGCCCTCCACCCTAAAGGGGTTTCCACTCCCATCTCCCTTCTACTCTGAACTCTCCTCTGGATTCTCAGTACTACCCTGGGTAGCTGATGGCGCTCACAGGAGAAGTCATAACAGATCTGCAGAAGGAAGTTATATGAGAAGTGAAATTGAACAACCTTTACCAAATGTAGCAGAATTAATACACAGAAAGACTTTAAAATAAGCAAAGTGAATAACCTCAAAGAGATATAAATAGAACATTTATATCTGGAAATACCAACTGGAAATCCTAGATTTTTAAAATAATACTGTTTACAAAAAGACCTCAGCAGGAAATTGAACATAGCATGAACAACAGATTAAAGAACTGGAGGATCAGGCTGAGAATCTACTTAAAGAACAGAAAAAAAAATTAAGAAATTGGGAGGGCAAAAGAAAAAGTATTGATATCTACATAATAGCGATCCCACAAGAATAAAAATTGAGAGAGATAAATATTTGTAGAAATAATACTGAAGAATTTAGAACAGCCACTTCTCTGACATCTTGGGGTGGTTTTTTAGGACTTGTTAAAAGCTACAACCTTAGCTGGACTTCCTCTTATAAAAAAAGTAAATATTTATAGTGCTGTACTAAGTGTCAAATACATGTTTGATTCCAAATATGTCACAGATGAATCCTCAATCAAACAAAACAAATACATGGAACAATTAGCAAATATTATGAATCATGAAGCTATGATATAATTGAATGCTAAATTGGATGGTACAGTCCGTAAGTTTTATGAGTATAAAATGCTAAGATCAGGGTGACTTAGCGTTTTCAGGACATACCTGACTTGACATCAGTTCTTGTGAGAACTGTGTAGAACAGTATTTCCCAAAGTGTGTTCTGCAGAACACTTGTTCTGTAGGATAGTCTTTGTGTTGCATGTAGTGTAGTGGAACATGGCCATGTTTTGACTGCCTAACATCTGAACCCCATTCCTCTATGTTTGAGTGACTTCCCCATTTCATGAGTCTCCACTGAAGCAGGAAGAATCACTTGCACTTCGGAAGTGGCACTTGCTTTCTCATCCTCCCCTACTCCCCACAACCCCACCTCAAGCTCAGGCATGGTCTTGTGGTCTCAACACTGCCAATCACATCTGCTTTACCCAGACTTTGACTTGGGGCCCAGTGATGCAGGGAAGCAGCTGTCCAGCAGCAACGGAGGCAACAGTAGTTTTCCAAGGATGGCCATGGCGATGGGGTGGCAGCACTTAAAACTATCCAGAGGCTTTCTAGTGTCCTATGAGTAAACTCCAACCTTCCTAACATGAGTTATAAGACTTTCTAGGACTACAATGGCTCTTCACATGCCTCATGTTCCAGCCAGACTGATTTTCTCTTAATTCTTCAAATATGCCTCTAGCCTTCTCTCTCTCTTCTCTCTCCTTCTTTTCTCTCTTTTTGTCCCTCCCTTTTTCCTTCCTTATGTCTACTGCACTGTTCTCCTGTTTGGATATTTTTCTTGTTCTGTCTTACATTTTTCTGGTTAATTCCTATTCATCCTTTAGGAAAATAGTCCCCCTGAAAGTCTATGCCATGCACTTTCCACAGGAACTTGAATGTTAATGCAATAGCTGATTTACTTGGCATCTCATGTGCAAACTTTTTATCTCAGTGAGGGCAGTGGCTGTGTCTACACTGTTTAGTGACACATCTCCTGTGCTGAGAACAATGCCTGGCACAGGAGGGGCAGTCAAATATTTATTGAATGAACAAAGTTCATTCTAAAGTAGCTAGAATGCAGACTGTATACTGTTCTGCATTTCTAGCCCGCCAATTATTATACCTCTCTTCTGTATTTTTCCATGTTTTTATTGGAATTAAAATTGTAATATAAAATTTAGATCATAAACCAAAAGAGGAAAACTTATCTAAATGTATTTGTGTCTCAGCTATTGTTGGCATAATGAAATTGGTAAGATGAGGTCTATAAAGCAGGCTTCTTAGGAAAGAGCTCTGAATACAAAATGCAGAGAATCTAAAAGTATAGAGAATAAATGGCTCCCAAGAGGTAAACTGCTCTTTTCAATGAAATGAATGAGTTGTTCCAGGAAAGCTGGAAGCCAAGTTGTGAAAGACAATTAATTTTCCACAGGAAATGGACAATATAACCTTCCCCTTTGTCAGGGACAATTGGGCTTACAAGTGTGTCTCCACACATGGAAAAAAGACAGTCAATAACTGATTAATTGGTGAATATGCAGGAGTAGATAGCTCCAAGGCTTGGGTAGAATAGCTGTGCCTGCTGTCCCACAGGTAAAAAACACTGTCACCCACAGACTAAGGAAGTGGATAGTCTGGAAGTTACTATTCTCATTCTGTGGTTGAGGAAAGTGAGTCCCGGAGAGTTTCAGTGATTTATCCAAGGTCACCCGGATAGTGGATGTGAGTGCCAGAAATAAAATCCAGGTCTACATATCTTTCTTCATTATGGCATAAGTTTACAAAGATGATTTTCCAAGGCTGAATCAGGTAGAAGGAATATTAAACAGTTGCATCAATAACTACAGTAATTATTTTAATGCTTATCTTTTAAAAAAGAAAAGCATAACCTGTGATTGAAACTCAGTTCCCTACAATAGTTATGAAAAGCTTAGAATAGAATGCTCCATTTAATAGGACTCTTTAGCCGCTAATAAGAAAGGGATTCAGAATGGCCAGGCCGCTTTGCCTAAGGGCAGCCGTTTTCTCACAACAGTCACCTAATAGACTCTCCCAGCAGGCCTGCCTTCACTCAGCATGAAGGGTCTTGGCAGGTGGGTCTAAGTTAGAGATAAGCTGATAGTCAGGAAGACTACACAGTCTTTCTTGGAGAATGACTTTATTGCTTAAAAATTCTATAACTCTAATGCCATGGGTTGATTTATGTCTCCCCAAATTACAAGTCGAAGTCCTAACCCCTGGGACCTGTGCAGTGATCTTAATTTGGAAATAAGGTCCTTGCAAGATACTTATAGTTTACTTTTATATATGTAGAAATAACATCTCTTAGTCTGTGGCTTGTCTCTTCCTTTCATGTATGGAGTTTGTATAGCTTCACAGTAGAAGTTTAAAGATTTCACAGTGGAATGGTTGGAAAAGCCTATGTTCATAGTGATGTTCAATGGAACCAGGGTCAAAATAATGATGCAAGCATAATCTGACCAAGAATTATATGGAGACTGTGACATAAGAAACTTAGTTTGTTGTCAACGATTCTTCTGTAGCTGAGTATCTTTGGGGAAGTCACATCACTTCATATGTCTCGGACTCATCATCTGTAAAGGGAACCTTTGGACTAAATGGTATCCCTGACCACTTCCCAGATTTAAGGTTCTCTAACACTGAGTCAAGGTCATGCACATCATTCAGGCAACAGCAGGAACTATGTGGACAAGCACAACTCCACTGACTAGCATCTGTGTTGTTTATCTGACTCCCCCACATGGGTAGCCACTTTGTCCTCCATGCACCCACAGTACCTGCTTCCATTGTTACCATACTATCATCACATTATGCTGTTGGTAATAACACCACTTGTCTCTCTAACTAGATAATGAGCTCCTCCAGGACAGGTTTACCTTTAGTATCTTCCCAGCAGCTCCTGACTCAAATAATATTTGATGAATGATAGAGAGAACATGAGAGGGTAGGATGAAAGAATGGAAAGAGGGAAGGAAGGAAAGAAAGGACCAAAGAACCTAAACACCCCCAAGATCGTAGATTTACTAAAATAGTTTTACATTAGGAAAAGGAACCATTAGCAAATACTATTGTAGCTATTTTATAAGTGAAGTCAGTTTTTCAAGATCACATAGGAAAATAATGGTGTGCTTAATAATGGAAATCAATCTCTGTTATAATCTGATGTTCCAGCTAATAGAGCCTACAGTCTCAACCAAACTAGCTTTTGAATTAAACTCATTTCCATTCTCTCTATGCAATAGAGCTATATTACTACAATTCTGAACTTTTCTCTACTGACATGTTTTAAAAGATTAAAAACAGAGTCTCTAAGCTTTACAACTTTTCATTATGGTGATCTATATAATATCAGAGATGTGAGTACTTAAATAATATTTTTTTTATTATCATTTATGCCTACAGCACTTGGTCTTCCTAGGTGGTCTCCCATCAAAGTACTAACCAGGCCCAACCCTGCTTAACTCCCAAGATCAGACATCGAGCTTATTCAGGGTGGCATAGCCTTAGGCCATGGACTGTGGCTCCACGGGGGTATGAACCCAGGATCTTCTGTGTATAAAGCAGACATGCTAACCACTACACTATGGAACCACATCCTTAAATAATTCTTCTCCCTTAGCTATAATACATTTCTCCCTGTCATAAACAGGGAGAAAACAAAAAGTATGCATTGAAAATGCTCTTTTGTTATGACAACAGGAAGAAGCAACATGAGGAAAAATCTTGGCTCTAAAGAATGGTGCATTACAAGGTGTCAGGGTCCATTATTCATAATCAATACCCTATTCTTCATTTAGTTTTGCCTTTACACAGCTTACTTCACTGTCCAAATGTAATCCAATTTTCTCAGTTGCACATTAGCTTCTGGAAAGGCAAAGCAAATTTCAAACAGGGCTCTTTATCCTTTCCTGAGGGTAATGCATTATCTATTCATTTTGAATAACTGCCCAGTGTCTTATATCTCCTGCTTTAATATATTTTTTCAATTTATTATGCTAGTATCTCTGAGTTTGTATTATAATTAGTAAGATCATTATTAATAACAATAAAGAGCCAGACTGGGAATAAAATTAGGGTGTGGAGACCAACAGTAGAGTGGGTAATCATGGCAGTGATATGCCTGTTCTGCTCTTCTCCCAGCAGACCTGCTTTCTGCCAGCCCTGATTCAGCCCTAAGAGACACCAGCTTCCAGATGTTGACAAGTTGCTGACAAATGGGGTCATCCACCAGATGGGTTTTTTGAAACAGTACTTCCCAAAGTATAGGCTCTAATCCGTGTGTATCAGAATCCTCCAGTGTGCTTGTTAAAAACTTATATTTTAAGGTTCTGTTCCTGATCTACTGAATCAGAAATGCTCAGGGTGGGCTTGAGGTATCTGAATGCTAAAAAGCACACTAAAATTTGAGAATCACTGCCTTAAAGTGTGAAAAAAAAATGGAAGGAAATCCCTTCTGGCACTAAGTAAGAAGGGAGGAGAAGGCTGAATCCTCTGTGAAGAAATAGGAAGCAAGCAAGCTAAGATGAAGCTTGCCTAGTTCACAGCTTTCCTTAGGTTTTACTGCAGTTCTCACTAGGGTAGATTTAAGCCAGACGAAAGTTGTGCTTTGCAAACTTATGCTGTATAATGCTGGTGAGTGTGTTACAAACCTCAAAAGTGCACCTGCTTCTAAGCTAATTCAGAGCTAGAAATGCTAAACATGAAGTTTGTAGCTTCTTAGAAAAGCCAGGCAGGTAAATTAACAGTTAAAATACAGTGAAGTCCACAATGAAATACCACTTCACACCCACCAGGGTGGTTATAATCAAAAGACAGACAATAGCAAGTGTTAGCAAGGGTGTGGAGAAGTTGGAATTCTTACAGTGCTGCTAGTGTAAATTACCAGAATGTAAAATGATGTAACTTTTTGGAAAACATTTTGACAGTTTATCAAAAAGTTGAACATAGAGTTACCATGTTATTCAGCAATTCTACTTCTAATAATATACTCTCAAAATAACTGAAAACACATGCTCACACAAAAACCTGTATACAAACAACCTGGTTTGTAATAGCCAAAAGGTGGAAACAAACAAAATGACCATCAACTAAAGAATAAACAAATGTGAAATATTTGTACAATGAAATATTACTTATCAATAAAAACAAATGAAGTATTGATACTTGTTATAGCATTGGAAGAACTCTGGAAACATTCCGTTAAGGGAATTAGCCAGATTAAAAAGGGTTTATATTATTCCATTTATATGAAATGTCCAGAATAGGCAAATCCATGGAGATATAAATTAGATTAGTGTTTAACAGGAATTGGGAGAAAAAGGGAATATGGAGGGACCGCTAATGGGTACAGGGCTTTTTTTCAGGGGATGATGAAAATATTCTAAAATTAGATGGTGGAGATTGCACAGGTCTGTAAATACACTAAAAACTACTGAATTATTAACAGTGAGTTGTGTGTGAATTATTTATCAATTTTAAAAAGTGACAGAAGAAATATACAAGAAAAAATAGTAAATTCGACCACATTAAAAAAGAAATGCTTTGTGATAGTCTACAGGAAAAACTCATTTTCTGTTTTCTTCTATTTACACTCACAACACTTCTGACAACAGATGTAGGTTTTCCACACATCCAGCAATTCTGTGACACAGCTGAGTACCCTACAATTCAATTCAGTCCTGACACTATCTACTAGGTGTTAGCATCAGATCTCACAGGTTAAGGGTTCGGGGCCACAAGACTGCCCACTCACCATTTCGGACAGCAACTACAAGTCCAGGCTGTCACCGGTGCTTCTAACCAACCAGCTATAAATCAGAGGTTCCCATGAGGCCCTCTTCAGTTTTGATTAATTTGCTACAGTAGCTCATGGAAAACAGTTTATTTGCTAGGTTTCTGGTTAATTATAAAGGATATAACTCAGAAACAGCCAAAGGAAAGAGATGCATAGGGTGAGGTCCAGAAGGGTGTGGAGTGCAGAAGCTTCTGCCCGTGTGGAGTTTAGGTGCACCACGCTTCCAGCACGTGGATATGTTCACCAACCCAGGAGTTCTCCAAAACCCCTCATTTGGGGATTTTTATGGAGGCTTCATTATACAGGCACAATCAATTATTAGCTCAATCTCCAGTGCCTTCTACTTCCCAGAGGATTGGGATGTGGAGCTGAAAGTTTCAACCTTCTAATCATGGCTTGATTGGTCTTTCTGGCAACCAGCTTGCATCCTAAAGATACCCAAGAGCCTAGCCATTGGAACAAAAGAGGATCCTATCACCCAGGGAATTCCAAGAGATTTTAGAAGCTCTGCGAAGAACCAGGGTCAAAAATCAAGTATTAGAACAAAAGATGCTCTTAGAGCTCTTATCACTTAGGAGCATCTTTTGGGACATAACCCTTTTGAAAAACATCAGGTAATTGGGCATGTGGAAGGTTGGCAGTCAATTTAACTAGAGAAGGCAGTAATCAAGAAGAGTCTTGGGGATTCGAATCAAGGAAGAAATTATGGACTTGTAAATAAATGGTATTGGGATAACTGAAGAGCCATATGAAAAAAAGATAAAATTGAAATCATTTTTCACACCATATGCTAGTATTAATTACAAAAATGAAGCCATAAAATACTAGAAGAAAATATAGGCCTCAGTAACTTGGAATGATAAAACTTTCTTGGCTCTGACTCAAAATTTAGGGAAAGGATTAAGAAATTTGGCTACTTAAATCTAGTCAAGCCTCTAGCTCTAACCACTAATTTACAGGAAATTTAAGAGATAGAAGAACCAGTTTAAGGACACTACGGGGTGCAATCAGCAAAATCTAGAATGTGGATACTTCTGCTTTGCAAGTGGTTTTCTTTAACAGAATTCAAACACGGTGTGGATAATTGGATAATTTTAAAGAATTATTAATTTTATTAAGTGCAAAATAGAAGTGTGTTTATGTTAAAAAGAGGCCTTACATTTTAGAGATATAGATTGAACTATTTACAGATGAAATGATATGATCATTGGTATTTAATCCAGTAAAGGTGTGTGTGGGAAATAAGAGGTATAAATGAAATTAAATGGTACATTGATTAATAATTATAAAAGTTGGATGATAAGTACATAAGGATTCATTATACTATTCTTGTTACTTTGGAGTAAATCTAAAATTTTTCAGAGCACTAATGGCCTTTTTGTCAGGAGAATGCCAAGATGAAATTGGCATCTGAGGGTCTATAGCCCTAGAAATAAGAGGCTAGATAGGGTGCTGCCAAGGAGGTTCATAGTGATAAAGGACTGAACTCTGAGAGTGTCATTGGAGTGGAGAGGAGGGTCTAGAATTGGACAGTATGAAGGAAATAGAAGTAGTAAAACCTGATCTAATAAATAATTGAGAAGCTAAAGAAACAGGAATCAGGGATTGTTGTCAGGTTTCAGGCTTAAATGAATGGCTGCATGTTGGGGCCATTCACCAAGCAAGGTAGTTCAGAAGAGCTTAAAGTTAGGGGTGAAGGGAGTGATAGATTCCATTTTGGACAGATTGCATTTGAGGAGCAATGTGGAACATCAGAGTTTCAAAAAGGAGTCTGCAGTAGAGATAATGTTTTGCCGATTATCAACTGCAGCATAACTTCCATGGAAATATGTGGAATGTAGGCTCAAGAAAACGCTCCCTTCATGAGCAGGCTCTTCTTACCAAATTAATAAATTACTATTGGGCTGTTTTAACATTCAAAGAACAAAGTGGCTTAAACTGGGAGAATGAAGTAAGAGAACGAAATAGTGATACATGATATCCATTTTGTCCTATTTCCTATTAATTTCCATTTTGAACATGTGATAGATATTCAAAGTTTAAGTGCAGGATTTTCTTGTTTCATTTTCTTTCCCCTAATAAAGGAGTTTTCAAGAGAACACTAAGGCTTTAATACATTGGGTGTTAGGGAGGAAATCTCATGTGAAAGACAAAATCTTACTTTTTATTTTTTACCTTGTTTATTTTTTCTTCTATTTTGTTTTTTCTATGTTGTCTACAGTATTATGAAAACTGAAGAAAGACATCAAAACCATCTAGATCCAAGACCACAGTTCAATTTTCTGTCTTTTTTTTTTTCAATTTTCTGTCCTTAAAACAGCCAACATAGTGTTAAATCTTTGGGTTGAAATACACGTGTCAGTGTATTCAGAAGGAGCCATGGTGATACTGATAATAATAAGTTAGTGTTAGGGATTGATTTATGCTTGGGACAAGGCAAAGAGAAGAAAACTCAGCACCTATGGTATTTGCTGCTGGGGAAGCATTGAGCCATCTGCTAGGCTCTAATAAAACATGACAATAACATTTTGGTTTGAAGCACAGAATGATTTTCCAGAGCAAAATTCAAGTTTGTCAGCAATTGAGGCTCTTGTCGGTCTTTTTCTCTTTTTAAGATAATGGTATCTTTAGTATTTATATTCAAATAAAAAGAGAAGGATATTAATACCTTTCTTGTTCTGTGCAGGGCTTATTCGCAGAATCTTGTGTTGACTGCCCATTTCAAACTCTGCAGACTGCTATTTGAAGCCTCCATAATTTTGTTTCACCAAAAACCACTTAAATCAGAATTTTGGTGGGTTGGACTCAGACATCAGTTTTTAAAAAAACTTTCCCCTGGTGATTTGAATGTGCGATCAAGGTCAAGACCCACTGTGGTTTCAATATGAGGAAGGAAAGACAGCAGGGGCATTTGGATTATCTATGGTCAGAATACATGTGAAAAAGCTTTTCAGAGCTTCAGGTAGCAGCTATAATGTGTGTGCATGTGCGTGTATGTGTGGGTGTAATGCACATGACCTCTCTCTGCCCTGGCTCACAGGTGAATGCCGTGCGGGTGTATGTGAACAGCTCCACAGAAAACCTGGACTACCCGGTACTTGTCGTGGTTCGCCAGCAGAAAGGGGTACTGTCCTGGCAGGTTCCTCTGCTCTTCCAAGGACTGTGAGTGGGTCTTCTCTCAAACACTTCCGCTACATCGGGGTCTTTCAATGTCCTAGACCTTAATTGGTCTTTTCCCTAGGAAAAGGATAAATTTCAAATTGGAATGTTGACATTTTGCATGTTCATTGCGAACACTGGTTATGTTGCATACCCTGGCATGCTCAGCTCTGTTTACTCTGTCCCCTTTGAAGTTCAGATAAGCTATTTTGCCTAGATTTGTAGCGCCTGGAAGAACTTGTACCATTTTAATTCTATCCAGAATTAAATAAATGTTCTGTAGCTGTTGGTTGGTTAGCGGGCCTTCCATCGAGGACAGAGCTAGGCCCAGGAGTTGACTTAAGTGAGTAACATCTTCTCCGTTGTTCAGAGTGCCCACCAAGTGTGTATTCTTTATTCATAATATTTTTGAGCATTACTAAGTGATAGGAGCTGGGGATACAAAAGAGAAAAACAAAAACAAAGTCGTTGCCCTCATTGAGTTTATATTTTTACAGGTGAAACTATCCAAAGCACTATAGCACTGTAAGAAAAACCCCAGGAGTGCATACAGACATGGACATATACTATGGGGTTAAATTGTTTTAAAAGTTGAGGAATTTGATAATTAAAATACTGACTCTGAGAGCCTTGACTTGGACTCTGGGGCTTTCTTTATGCTCCATTTAGCAAAAGCTTAAAGAATGGGAAAATGTACTCACTTGGTTGTTTTATCAGGACAGTTTCCCTTTTATAATTTGATATTTTTCCTCCATGAATTAGGAGGATGGTTTAATGTAATGTAGATACAGCCTAAGTGAACTGGCCATCCAAAACAGTCCTCACATCCCTGTTATGTCACAGAACCCTACATCCAAAACACTGATTCTAAAATCACTATTAATAGGTCCAGTCTGAAATTTAAAATATAAGGACTTGTAAACAGATTTGAAGAGAAATGAAATGCTTCTTTCTTGCTTGTTCATTGAGCCTCTTTCTTATTCTTGCTGGTTTTTTCCCTCCATTGGCTGCTACAGATACCAGAAGAGCTACAACTACCAGGAAGTAAGCCGTACCTTATGCCCCTCAGAAGCAACCAATGAAACAGGACCACTGGAGCAACTGATATTTGTAGATGTAGCATCCATGGCACCTCTGGGTGCCCAGTACAAACTTCTGGTTACCAAGATCAAGCACTTCCAGCTGCAGTAAGCAGGACTCACTGGGGCCTTTCTCTGTTCACTTGTCTTCTCTTCCTGTGCTTGTACAGGCTCAATCTAGCTTTCTTCCTTACAGATCAGCATTCTAGAAAGAAATTATCTACTTGGCATATTGTCTTAACACCTTCAGATCTCTCCTGCTTATAGCTGGGCAGCAGAGCTTTATATTTTTTGTGCAATAAGGAGGCGGTAGAGGATTAGTGTAGAGAAGGAAGGTGGTTAACGTTGTAGGTGTGTCTATTCTTGGGGGTCTGTGTGAGGACCTTGTTCTGTCTGCAGTCCAGGTAAGAGTCACTGGTGACTGGGTACTTTCGTATTACTCACCAGTGCCACTCTTCTAAATGAAGTTCTTTTTTGTTGTTGTTTTAGAGAAGATCTTAAGCTATTTTTTTTTCTATCTTCATTGCTATTCCAGTTTTCTCCTTCCAGGTTAGTAATGTATAGAATTAGAAAATGATAAAGTATATGGCTTTGTTCTTTGTGCAAAACTAATGACTATTTTCTCCTTCTCCTTGCACTTCCATCCTTTGTAACAAAATCAGTTGGAATACACCATCTCAAATTGTTTTTATTAGAGGTGGAATATAACAAATTCATTTGGCAGCATTGTTCCCATTGTTCTCTTCCTAAGGTTACACTTGTAAGATATTGTGTAAATCTGTGTGTAAATTTAAACAGAAAGACTAAGGTTATTTCTTAATAAGGCCAGAAACTTCAGGGACTTTTCTGCCCTATCCTACTCCAAGCTCAAGGCTTTTTAAGGGTCCAAACCATTTCCTTCCCTCTCAGTGTTTTAAATAAAGTTTGAATGAAAATATTGTTAAATTAGCCATATAAAAATTAGAATTTATATTCATCAAAGCATCATTAAGAGAACAAAAAGATAAGCCATATACTAGGAGAATATATTTGCAACACACATAATGTCAAAGGGGTTCTTATGCAGAATATATAAAGAACTCCTAGAAATCAATAAGGAAAAATGGGCAAACTCCTGGATGCTATCCTCATTTACCACCTACCTTTCTGTGGTTCTGGCTTCTTATAGGCAAGAATCTTGTTGCCTATGAGTCTGGGTACTGTACCAGGTGGGGACTAGCACCCAGATGGATGCAAGTCTGTATGGCCAGACACAGGTCTAGACCCAGCTTCATGGAACAAATAGTTTTTTTGAAGCAAAAATGAAGAGATCTTGGAAGCAGAAACTGTACTTGAGAAAACAATCCTGTGACCTGGACCTCTCACTAGGACTTTGGGACAGAGACAGAAGAATCTCAGAAGGGTAATCAATGTTTATATTTACCCAAGGGAGGGAAAATATTTTTATATTTATATATGAATATTATTTATTATATATATATATTTATATTGTACTATATATTTTATATTACATAGACTATATATAATAAATATATAAATATAATATATTATAAATAAATATATATAAATAGACTCAAATATGCTAAGTAAAGACACAAAATGTCAAGTGGGATTTTTAAAAAATGAAAACTAAATATATGTTGCTCACAAGAGTATAATCTTAAATAAAAGAACATATATATATATATATATATATATATATATATATATATATATAGTAAATTAAAAAATAGTAAAAGAAATACTATATTAACACCAGAAGGAAGTTAGTGTAGTATGCCAATATTATACAAGATACTCCTTAATGCAAAAAGCATTATTTGAGATAGACATTTCATATTTCTAAAAGAATTATTCACCAGGAAGACTTAAATTTAAACTCTAAATTCATATGTACTAGTGACATTGCTTCGAAATATACAAAACAAAAATTATAGAATGAAAAGGAAAACTGGACAAATCCACATTCTTTAAGGAAGACATGTCTACAGCTGTTAAAATAAGCAGACCAAAAATTTCAATCTCTATATATACAGTAATTAGATAGAATAGGCATTGGCAAGCTATGGCCTATAGGCTGGTCACTAGATTTTGTAAATAAAGTTTTATTGGGTCACAGCCCTACCCACTCATTTATATATTATCTATGGCTGTTTTCATACTACAATGACAAAGTTGAATAGTTGGGGCAGAAACATTATGGCCACAAGCCTAATATATTTACTATTTGTCCCCTTGAGAAAAAGTTTGCCAATATCTGATATAAAAGAGCAGACAACATGATTAATAAATTTCAATTATTTAATGTATTTAGAAAACCTCATCCCAAAATGATGTCTAATTTTTTCAAGTACACATGCAACATTTACCAAAATTGTCAAGTTCTAATACATATTGGTAAATTTCAAAGGACTAAAATCCTTTATATGGAATTAATATAGAAATAAACCACAAAATGATATCTAGAAAACCACAAATGTTTAGAAGTTAAGTAATCTGCTTCTAAATAACTTATGAGTCAAAGATAAAATCACAATGGAAATTAGAAAATATTTTTAATAAATTATAATGAAAATATGGCATTTTCAAACTTTTAGGATGCAACTAAAGCACTACTTAAAGAAAAGGTATAGCAAGTATATATATTTTTAAAAAATAGAAGAATGCCTGAAAATTACTGTATTAAGTATCCATTTCAAGAAGTTAGAAAAAATTAAAAATAAAACTCAAAAAAGTAAAAGAAAGTAATAAGAGTACAGAAAATGAAAGAGAAAACAAATTGACAGTGAACAAAATGAACCAAACTAGAAGCCAATTATTTGAAATTACTTCTATTATTTTTTATATTAAAAAAAAAAAAAGGCAAGCCCACTGGGAAAAAAATAGGTAAGAGACTTGAACAGACACTTCACTAAAAAAGCTATCCAAATGTTTCAAAAACACAATCTCGTTAGCTATCAGCAATACAAATTAAAACAATAATGAGATTTCACTACACCTACCAAATTGTTATAATTAGAAAGGACTGACAGTGCTGTTCCACTCCTAGTTACATACCTAACTCCAAATATATATTGTTGTATTCATTTAACAGAACATTACACAACAGTAAAAATGAACAAACTGTTGCTATACCTACCAACATGGAAAAATCTCACTAACACAATATTGAGCAAAAGAAAGCAGACGCAAGAAATACAACATGTTTGCTTCCATTTATATTTAGTGTAAAAACAGACAAAACTGTTCTGTTAAAAATCAGGATAGTGATACCTTTAGGAAGGAAAGAAGAAGTACATGGTTATGTTTGCCTGGGAGAATTCATTCAAATGCATACCAATGACTTGTATTGTTTTCTATATGTGTTATACTTCAGTAAAAAGGTTAAATTTTTAAAAATTAGGATATTTAAACATAATATATGCTACTTTTTTGCAGCTATTTTTCTCACCAGAATATTCTGTTCTATGATAAAGTGCTCCTTGAATTTTTAAAGGTAGTTTACCAAAATACCTGTAGCCAATAGAGTTGCTACTAAGAATCAAATGCTTATCTCAGTCTTCTCTACCCGCCTTGACCATGTATATACCCATACAGACAGATGGACAGATGGATGAATGAATGATCAGAATGATGTAGAATTAGTCATAGCATTTTTTCCAAGATCTTCCATTAATTTTGGCATAGAAAAAGTGATGTGATAATTCAAGAACAAAGATTCATCCTCCACCTGCACCCCCTCGCCACCCCGCTGCCACCACCACCAAAGAAAAGGCAGGAAAAAATTCCCTAGTAGATAAGATCCGCCCAGATCAATTAAATCAGAGGGACGTTTGAGCGTTCATGTATATTTTCTTAAAGTTTCCTAAGTGATTCTAATATTAGCCTGAATTGAGAATCACTATATTTAAACAATTTCTAAATATGGTGCTTATGTTTCATTGTTTTAATAATTAAATCTATTTATGATATTAAACAATATGAGAATTCATGGTTTCACATTTGAAAGAGGTGACAGCTCTTTAGTTGAAAAGAGGGCTGTTTGAACTTTAGAGAAGCCTTGCCTTTACTGATTGGTCTCTGTGTCTTTCACCTGTCACTGTCATCTGCTGGCAGTGTACTTAAATTCTAAGGCCAGTTTTCTGTGAGATTAGTTATACCCTTTGGAGAACTGAATTCTGTGAAATTGAAGTCATAGATCACAACTCTGTGCAAGTGTTAATGAATGATATGCACGCTGATGACACTGCAAATTTATTTTCTCACACTGTTTTCTGTTCCCACCTCTTATACTATGACTTGACCTCAGCAACCAGACTTTCAGAGGATTTCAAAATGCACACAGTTACTAACACTTTTATGAGAATAAGATAAGCCTGAGAAGAGAGTATTTCTTCCTGCCTCAGCTCTGGATTGTCCCACACCAGCCTTGCCGGTGACCTGGAAATTCAGAGGCTGATGGTAAAGGGCAAGAGCTGAGGATTGTAGTGAGATCTGGACTCTAAGTTTTGAGAGAAACACTGAAGAATTAACTCAAAATTTCTAACATTGCAGTTGCTGTTGTATGATTTTTAGTGGCAGACTAGAAGGCATATGAAATGTATTCCAGAATTTTTTTTTCTAGAATTATAAGTTTTCAGAATGGAAGGTTTTAGGGGGATCTAATCCACTCATCTTATTTCTACAGATGAGCAAACTGATACCAGAGTTATGTGACTTGTCCAAACTCACACAGCTAGGAAAGAACAAAATTGAGACTAGATCCTACTTTTCTGACTCCCAGTTCTGAGTTCTTCCTACTATAACATGCTATTTCTACTTTCTGTTTTAAATTGTGCTCACAAATTTTATGTTGCCCTAAATATGTTTTTAAATCCCTAAAATATTTATTTATTAAGTCCAGCTTTAAAAATAAAATTTTGCATTAAAGCATTACTCCCTGCCATCTAACTATCTCCAGCCCACCTTCATACACACATATACACAGCTTTGCCACCACTTATTTTTCTAAACTCCAGTTCCAGCCCTGATGTTCAGTGTTTTAGAGTGTGTTGCGGAGTGTGAAGTTGCAGGGAAAAGCAGGAGGCTGTAGGAGCAGGCAGACACCTGATCATGGAGTGGGAGGAGCTTAGAAAGGGTGTTAAATTTAGGCAGTTGTCTAAATTGTGATAGTTGTGTAGAGAATGGATTTGAAGGGGACAAGAATAGATGCAGAGAAATTAAAACACTGAAGCAATGGTCAAAATAAGTTATAAAAAGATGAACTGAAGAATCTGGAGGTAAAACTGACAAATTTGATTGGATATGAGGAGTAAGGAAAATGGGAGAGTCAAGGATAACCTTCTACCTGTACATAGTGGTACCACTAAGAGAAAATGAGAATTTTGAGGAGGTAGGGAAGAGATAGTATGCTTGCTCTGGGACATGTCAACCTTGAAGTACTAGTGTCCAGCAGAGTGTTAGGTATATACCAGCATGATGCTCAGGAGAGAGGTCTGGGTCACAGATAGCAAACTGAGTAGAAGTGCTTCAGGAAGACTAGTCTACATAGTGCCTGAGGTGGAGTTTTAGGAGATAGGACTGGACAGGCAGTACCAAATCATTTTTTTGAGATCTTGTATGCAACACGAGGGAGTTAGGACTTCATCTTTCAGGTTATGGGAGCCACGAAAGAATTTTAAGCAATAAAATAACGTACAGATTTGATTTTTAGAAATGACTTTATTTGCAGTGTGGAAGATAAACTGGAGAGAGGAGAGGGTAGAGGCAAATAGACCAATGAAAAGTTATTTGAATAGAGAAAAATATAAAATGGGTATAGCAGCAACAAAGCTGTAAGGGATAAAAAGAGTCAAGTAATATATATATATATATATATATATATATATATATATATAGGATAATTTAAAAATTCAACAGGTATATGTGGCAGAATTAAAGCTATAGCACTACATGAATACTTGCAGGCTTTAACCTTCCTTTAGCTTTCTATGCAGGGATCTTGGGTCTTTTTTTTTTTTTTTTTTTTACTTTACAAATGTATTCTTTTATTTGTATATAGATAAATCCATTTAGATGATATATGAGTCCATAATAAATCTATCCACAAATTTTAAATAGAATTAAAGTTATACATTCTCTACCTATTTATATAGATAAATATGGATAATGTATATATTTTTAATACATTTATTTAATTTTTACAATGATATTGCTTAATGAAATCCAATAAGTTTTAGCTATACATTTTAACAGTAAGGCATATATATATTTACATTTTGTGTTCACCTTCCATAGTTAGGTTTCTTTCTGTCACCACATATTTGACCCCTTTTATGCCATTTACCTCCCCTCTCCCCTCTACCCTCTGGTAACCACTATTAAGTCTTTGTTTTGAGAAAGTTTTGAGTGAGATAGTTTACTTACCATGCTGTGAGAAGTAGTAGATTTTTTACGGAAATGGATGAGTGAAGAGACTTTTATTTATTTATTTTTATGCCTACAGCACTTGGTCTTCCTAGGTGGTCTCCCATCCAAGTACTAACCAGGCCCAACCCTGCTTAGGTTCCAAGATCAGACGGGATCAGGCGTGTTCAGGGTGGCATGGCCAGAGAGTGAAGAGACTTTTAGACCATTTTGCTCTGTGTCATACTATATAATAACCCTTTGTCATTAGGGGGTATACTACAGTAATGATTTACATTGCTTTTCAAATTCTTTTTTTATTGGATGATATATCAGGCAAAGACAGTGCTTCAGGTGGGAGCAGGTGCATCCAGCTTACTTACAATCAGTAGGACTTGGTGACCAATCAAGTGTGGGAAGTGATGATCAGAAGGAAGGAATCCAAAATGACTCTGACAATGATGTCCGAAGTCTGGTGAGGCTTACTAACAAAAAGACATAACAGGTCAGGATCAGGGAAATGATAGCATATTCCATTTTGATCTTGTAGAGTTTGAGATGCTTGAGAGACAGTCAAGGGCAGAAGCCCAGCAGGCAATTAGCGTCTGTGACTGGAGCTCAGGAGATAGCCCCAGGCTGGATATGGACACTTGAGTTTCACTAGCATTTTTGTGGGTTTTGTGGCAGCGGAGTACATATGTGATTTTTATGTCAAATTGTATAGGAAGATAGATGATAGATAGGTAGGTAGATAGATAGATAGATAGATAGATAGATAGATAGATAGATAGATGATATAATGTATGTTGCTAAGGAAAATGAGGAAATCAAAAACAGGAGTGTGAGTAACATTCTCATTTCTGAGAAACAGAAACTAAGAGAAGCTGAGTAGTCATAGCCAGATGTGTGGGAGAAAACTCAGGAAAATAGGTGTCACAGAGCCCAAGGGAGGAAAGAGTTTCAAGACAGAGGGAGTGATTGTCAGTGTCAGATGTCACAGACAGGTAAAGTTACTGGATTTAGCCAGTAACTATTAAGGATGACTATTAGGGAGTTACTGGATTTAGCCAGTAACTATTAGGAGATGACTATTAGGGAGGTGATGGCAGGGAAAGACCTGATAGCAGTGAGGAGAGGAAAGAATGAATGAGAGATGAGAGCAGAATACTCTTTTAAGAAGCTGGTTTGTGGAGGAGAGGGAGGATGTAGAATGACACAGAAGGAAATAAATACAGAGAAAAGGGAAGAATTTTGTTGGGGTGTTTTCTTTATTTATTTTGAAAATGGTTGAGACTACAGTATATTTATAAACCAAGGGGTAGAAAGGCAGATAAAATTTATAGGAGAGTTGGATTTTATAGAAGCAAAGTCCCAGAGAAGGGAAGAAAGGGTATGATATAGCACATGTGTGCAAAGTTTATACTTAAACCAGAGTAATGAGGTAGAGGTTACAGAGGATGAGAGGGCTGGTAGAAGGGTTGGAGTAAGCAAAAGGAGATCATGACAGATGGCAGCAAGTAGATAAAGGGAAATGGTATTCTGAAGTCCATAGTCCAAGTGAATAACAGGGTACAATTTCTTTTAACAATAAAGTAGGGGTTTTGAATGCCCATTGTGCTCTGTGTTAGGGCTTACTATCATAAAATGAATAATACGCCGTGCATCCCAGAGTCCTCTCTGATACTCATCTCAAAAACTACTTAGCTTTTGTCCCCAGCTCTTTCCACTTTCCCTTTTTCCCATCCCCCTTTCCTTTTCTTCTGTTTTATTACTCTCCTGCACTTATTTTTCTTCTCTCTCTCTACCTTACCCATGGACCTCTGTCTTCCTCTCCTTCTTCTATCTTCCTTACCTACACACCCATCTCTCCTGACTCCACTCATTCCTTTTCTCTCCCCCTCTTCTTCAAACTAGCCAAAACAAGGGAACAAAGTCAGTTTTTATTTCCTTTATATTTTTTGAATAAACATTTGTTTCCTATGTTTAAAACAAATAAGGTGAAATTTTATACTTCTTTTTCTAAAACCAAAGGTGTACATGAGTCTCATTTAGCTTTGTTCTGTTGGTTAATGACCCTTGATAAAATAATCCTTCCCTACTTCTGTCAGGGTCTTCCTCTGGGAAAGGAAGCAGAACTTTTCATCTATAACAGACATGATGTTTATTTTGCACACACTGTTGACTCTGTGAAAAGAGAGGACTTAAATGTGATAATCTGAAAGTAAATAATATGTTTTCAAAGTTGTATGTGTTGTACCAGTAAGGAAAACATAAAGAACAAGAAAAAAAATGAAAACCTTAAAAAATTCATATTGATGTTTATACATTCTGTATTATACCTGGAATTCAAATGATAGAGGGGAATAAAAAAAACATATTTCTGGCCAAAGAAAACTGGTTACTTCTGGAAATTTTATACTGTCTGTAACTAGCCAAGAAATCAGTGTTCTTTTTGTTCCCCTGACCTGGCAAGGAACAGAAATGAAGGCCACATGTTGCCCTGGTAACAGACGATACTCCCCACATGAAGAGGGCTCTGCCTAGCCACACACAGTGCTGTGGGTCCTCACTCTGGCCATGGAATCTCAGGAGCACAAACATAACTGGGTTTGACACTGACTTTGGCTTCTTTAGGTGATCAAAGGCCACAAGTTTGTAACAGTGCCTCAGCAGAACCAGTCCTTGACACTGAAGATGATTTCTGTTGAGACTGGCTGTCTAAAAATTTCATCTATTACTATTACTGAGCCCAGTCTACCAACAGCCTAAATTGTTGTTCATTACCTTTAGAAATAGTTTTTGAATTTTATGACTTCTAAACAATACCTCCAATTATAAACTTTAGCAAAAAAGCCAAAGACAGCACTTACAAAACTATAGAGAGGCCCAAAGTTGTCTTTGTGTTTTCCAGTCTCTTGGACTGTTTCACATATGTTCGTTCCAGACAGCGCTCTATGCTACTAATGTATGCTTCCCACAACCTCCTCATACTCTACTTTCCTCAGTGCTGGATTATTGCTATCTTTCACTGGAGAATGAAAGTACCTAATAAGATAATTCACAATAAATTACTAACTGGAGAGAAAATAACTCCATTATATTTATTTGGTGGTACTTGCATTTTAAAGGGGTGTCTTAAAAGGAAATGCTTAATCCAAAGAGGACAAAGTCTTGGAGGGAAATTTCAACCCAGTGGCAGGCAACTAGGGAGGTACATGGGGGCAGGAATAGCATACTCCTATTCCTAGAGCCCCTCCCATGGTGATTATCCATTAACCACATTTTTTTAATGATCTTTTGCCATGGATACATCAAAATTATTTTGATGGATTGTCTTCATTATCTACAGAGACTTCAAACCTTCTTTTTTTTCTCTTCAGCCCAGTCACCTAAACCCTGTATTTGATTGTAAAATCTTAAGAGAATCCAAAGGCAAAAGTGTCTACAAAAATAAACAAAATACTTGTATAGGTATGACTTCATGGGCATTTAAAGACAGAAAATTGAGTCCCTCCCCAGTTTGATCATTCTTGAAACCACCATATTCCCATGAAGTTTACTTTGTAAGTTTGAAGAAACTAGATAGTACTTTACAAATGATTAAACTTTTCTTTAAATAAATAATTTCTGCTTGCTAACTTATGCTTTTCTTTCACTTTTTCCCTTTCCTCTCTCCCATTTACATTTCTCAGGACAAATGTTGCCTTTTACTTCACTGCCAGCCCCTCTCAACCTCAGGTAAGTGAAGGGGTTCAGAGTTATGGTTCTACCTGTTAGTATTAGCCAAAGAAACCATGGTGACAGGTAGAGTCAGCATGTGGTATTGTCCTTGATCTTTCACAACTTAAGATATATTTGTATTTTTGAAATGTTATTCGTGTTACTGGGATTTTGGACACAACATTTAATCTTATCACTGGAACTGGTGTGAAACAAGAGACATGACATTTGTTTATAGATGTTCTTTGTCTCAACTTTCAGCAAATCGTGTACCTATCATGTACCAAGCAGTATTAGACTGTACTAGGTGCTGGAGATAGCAGGGCGAAGAAGAGAGAGATGCAACTTCTGCCCTCATGAACCTTATAATTGGAATGGGGTGAGGGAACAGAGAGTGGAAGGCCAACACGAAACAGATATACAAATAATTAATTGGCATGGAGAAATAATAAAAATAGGATAGATTTTAATTTCTACAGTGTTGTGGGTGGAATAAATTAGTTTCTCCTGTCATAAAGAAAGAACAGGAATACTGACAAAAATTATTAGAAAAATTAGAAATATGTGTTGTGCTTACCATGAAGCCATAATTATAAACAGAATAAAGACGTGAAAACTGTGATTAATTCAAGCTGCTTTTCTGGTAACACTTCTAGCTAACTTCCTTTTTTTTTTTTCATGGCTTCTGAAAGAGTTAAAATTTATGCATTAGTTTAAAAGAGACTTGCTTAATATCCTGATATTTATTATAACTCTTCTGCAGGCTGTAATACAGCTTTGGCCATAAATGGTTACTTAATTTTTGCTTTGGCTATGCTAAAACTGGGATTAACATGTTATACAGACACTATTGTGACACTATTACAACTGCCTGTGTGATAATAAATATTTAACAACTAGTTTTCAGAAAGAAAGCCTTGATTTGTAGTGTTTACCCATTTCTGTGGTGTAAATACCTTCACCACGGCTGATTTCATGCTGCCAGCATGATGCCATTGCACACAGAGTTAGAGACAAATGTATACAATCAGCTCTCCAAAACTGTATGAGCCCACTCCCACGCATCTTTTAAGAGTTAAATTTCTCAGTGGTGAAAGCTCTACAGTGCATATACACTGCCACCCAGTGACAGAAGAGGACTACAGACTCACAACCCATTCCCTTCAATATTTATTGGCCACTTAATTCATGAAATATTTGAAAGCACTAGTTGCTAGGTGCAATGGGAGATATCTAGAAAGGGAAGAAAAATCTTGCACCCCGAACTACAGAATAAGTACAGTCTAATAGTCCTGTGCAGAGCTATAGTTAATATGATATGCTGAATGTTGGAATGCACTTTCAGTTTGCAGATGGAAAACTCATGGTAATTATATATTGTGGCTTTCTTTAATTTAAAAAGAAAAAAGTATTAAATATTAAAGCCTAGGTAGTGTATATATAAACCCCAAACTAGGGTAGAATATACTTATAACAAACTAATAAAACAAAATAGAAACGTCAATATCTATGAAAGTCTTACTTTAGTATTAACTATGCTCATTTTGGCCTGAATTTCATATTCTCTTCAACTGTAGAAAAGATTTTATATTCCAACAAACTCACTCAAACTACTGCACATTTTCAGACAACCTTTATCATCACTGTCTGCCTCTATTCTTGTAAATAGAAGCAGGTTATAGAAACTAGGCAGGTAATTGGGACGCAGGATGGTGACTTTTGGCCTAAATTCCAGCCATTGCTTTGGATGCTTGTTATTTGCTTATTTCTGATAAAAGTAGGTTAACAAGGCAAGGATCAAACACATTTAGAGATAAATAAGTTTCATAATATTTTGACATATAGATAAAGCTCCAGTAGATGTCTACTGCTTGCACAAAACCAACTCTTATATAGGTATTATAGGTGGTGGGTGCTCACTATTGCTAAAGGTAACAACAGTAATGCTTATGAATCACAAGAGTTGGTTCCCCTAAGAACCAAGGGCACCTCTTGGGAATTCCAGAGGATTCACTTTTGAAAGAGGCCTGTATCACATGAATTGAATCCAGCTCCAAAATGAAAGCACAAAATGAGGTGTGTTCTTGAGAGTCTTGCCATCTGCTAAAAGGCATGAACAGACTTCCAAACAGCAGCATTAATGACACTCCTTAATCTTGGGATTTTTTTTCCCTTCCATCAGAAAGCTTTGGAATATTGAAAAACATTATATTTTTACTGATCTGGTTCTCAGAATAAGGTTAGTAAAGAGGATGTTGAAATACAACATTAAGTTTTAACATGTTTTGCCTCTCCTTTAAAGTGATAGATTTAACAGAGTCCTTAAATATGTTTTGATTGGTTTCCTCAAAATTTTAATCACGTATTTCATGTCAAGTTTCTCAACTAGTTACCTTATTTATAAGTATTTTGCAGAAGTGCCCTTTCTTCATTATTAGCAACATGTTTAAAATTTAGTTAATAAACTTTTTGAATGAATTTACAATCTAAGTAGGTGAATAGTATAAACTTTTTCTATTGTAAATTTTTTTCTGATTCTGATGATACTTGAGAAATACTTTTAAAGATATCTCAGCCTGCCCAAAATTGTGAGCTTATTTCAGAGGGCTAGATATACGCCTTGGTCTTTGAATCCAAATGTTGTTTCACGATATTCCAGCCAGGAAATAAATTCTTTAGCAAAAAGTCTAGGGGAAGGGTGGGTCTAATGCTAACTCTTGCCTATAGGAAGGTGATTAAGATTCTTGAAGAACAGGCTTATCTGCTTGTCAAAGTGGAACTTTGTATTTCAAAATGACTACACTGAGGTAAATCTTGTTCATATTCATCCTACATATTCCTAATTCCAATGTTGGAGGGTCTTCTTAAGTAGAAACTGAAATAAGTGTAGCAAAGTTTGGTTGAGAAAGAAATACCATGGAGAATGAAATGGCAACATTGTGTGAAATGGCTACTTGTTCGCTGTATTCCGAATATCTGGCACAGAGCCCTGCAGAGAGCAGTTGCTCAAAAGTGTGAAATGAATGACTGGCGGAACTAATAGAGGTTTACAGGGATTTGCATCTGAACATTGTGCCTAATATTAGAAGAAAGGGTCCTATTCATATGGAAATAGTTTGAGTTCGTGGTTTTAACAAATCATTTCTTTCTTTTTCTTATTCTCAGTATTTTCTATACAAATTTCCTGAAGATGTGGACTCAGTTATCATTAAAGTTGTGTCTGAAATGGCTTATCCATGTGCTGTTGTCTCAGTCCAGAATATCAATGTGAGTTTTAATCACTTGTCAAACTTCCAGTATGGAACATTATATTGTCCCAGGATAAATGAGAGAAGGGTGAGGGCCATGTCTATATACCTCCAGTAAAACTGCTAAATAGTAATAACAGTACCTTGTACACAGTAGGCAGTCAATGGTTGGAGACTTTGGTTTGGGGAGATAGAGAATATTTGATGCTTCACCAAAATAAAAAAAGGGAGGAAGAGGCAGGGAGAGAGGGATGATCATGACAAAGTATAAGAAAACAAAGTTGTGGACTACAGGAGAAAAAATAGGAACCTATCATTTGTTCTAAGTTTTAAAATGACAAAAATTGTATGATTTCACTCAAATGTGAATAGAAAACAAAATTAATAAAAGAAATAGCAAAATGAAATAAAACAAAAACTCATAGATAGCAGTAACAGAATGGTGGTTACTAGAGTAGAAGTGGTGGGGAAGGGGTCAAATATCTAATAAAGGAAACTAGACTTTTGGTAATGAACATGCAAATAAAGTATACAGATATCCAATTATAATGTTGTATACCTGAAGTGTATATGTTTTTAACCAATATTACCTCAATAAATTTAATTTTAAAAATATTTTTGCAACATTAGGCCTTTTCTAGAGTCTCAGAGGTGTTAGTAAAAAATGGAAAGGAGTCATAAACTTTAAGACAACTTTTCAGTCTCTTCGGTATAAAATGACTTTGACTTTAGGAGACAGAGCACCAAGTTTTAGGAGACCTTTCATGACTGTTCTGGGGAAAACTTTTTATGGTTTTTGGCTCAGTAAGGAATCCCCTTTTCTGTACGTGTGGTATGACATGATATGACACTAGCGAGGCTTTCCTTTTTATCACTCATGTACATTGCAGTGCCCAGTGTATGATCTCGACCACAATGTGGAATTTGATGGTGTCTATCAGTCCATGACCAAGAAAGCTGCCATCACACTACAGGTGAGACATCGCTTCCGTGGTCACTATTGTCAATGACAATGTGTGGTTTATGATCAGTTTACCTACTAGAGCAGCATTCAAAAGGGATCACCATTCACTGTGTGCCTCGGACCTCTTTCCTTTCTGACTGGTTTTGAAACAAAGATTGCTATGTCTGAAATCAAAGGTTGGGCAATGGTGGATAATGCTACTTTACCAGGTACCCCAGATCCCCTGGGGAATCTTGGGAACCCCAGATGCAGTGAGACAAATATCTGACAGATTGCTTAGAGAGGTAAGAGCAGAAAATTTCAATCTTCTCATGGGGAATGCCAGTTTAGGGTAAAATTTATCTGATCTATTTAAAGCAATTAAACATAGTTTAATAATAATTTGTACCAGTAATAGTAAGCAAAAGAGAACTTCGACTCTGGACAGAATGGACAGGTTCAAAGGAATACAAACCACATAAGTGCAGCAGTTTGTCCTTTGGGTATTTGGTATTTGTAATTAAATTATTATTATTTTAATGGTAATTTTATAGCAAAAATACACATACACGACAGTATATTTTCTAAGAAAACCTTTCCCCAACTTTGGAGTGGTACTTACCTGAGGTATCTGTGACTTGATCTGTTCTCTAGGGTAATGTGATCTTGTTTACTGAATAACAGCAAAAAATGAAGCTTAGTTATCATACCTAAAAACTTGTATCGGCTTTAATCTTCTAGATCCTCAGATTTAATAGTCCAAATATCTGCTTTTGTTTTTAATATTTATTTCTTCCTTACCATCCTAACATTATGTAGTCCCAAATAAAAAAGGTCAGAAAGATAACTATAGTAGGGAACTCAGATTTTCCTTTATCCAAGTATACTAAATAATGAAAGTACATCTCTACTTTGAATATGTTTGGCAATAAATTGTCACTTCTCTTTTGGGCCCATAGATTCACACTTGGGCCATTTTCTCAGTGGACTAAACATGATACTAGAAATTTGGGGATGATAAAAGAAGACAGAGATGTAGAAATAGAATAGACCTTAAAGATCATCTTGTAACCATGCTTCATTCATGGAAAAGGAAACTGGAACACGAAGAAGCACATTTAGACAAAGTCAAAGCCAGGACTGTAACTCAGGCCTCTGACTTGTCTCTGCCTCCCTAAACTATGAATTTAACTGCTGACCATATGACTTTTAGGAAAGTCCTTTATCATTAACTTTAAAATAATAAAAACTTAATATAGTGCCTATTACAATTTTAAGCACTGAAGTGGGCACAAAATAGGTTGAAATTAGAATAGTGCATCTATTTAATTTCTTGGATGTAGCAATTATTTTATTGTCGCTAATCTGGAGTAGATGGTGGGTATGTGAAAGTCCTTTCTAAGAAGTGAGGTGACAGGAGTGAACTCTACTTTTCTTCTTTTTTCTCTTTCTTTCTGCCCCCATCCCACTGCCATGGACTTTCTCCCCTCTTCTATCTTTCTTATCATAAGAATATAAGAACATATAAGATTGTTATGTCTTATACAGAAGAAGGATTTTCCAGACGAGCAGTTCTTCGTGGTGTTTGTGATAAAGCCTGAAGATTATGCTTGTGGAGGATCTTTCTTCACCCAGGGTAAGAGATAGTGAGGAATATTTCACTACTTAGAAAAACCTGACAGAGGGGAATGAAGGGAAGCCAAAAGTTCACTTTAGACCTTTCTGGCCATTTCTAGTTCCCACTAAGGGAGGGTTATCAGCAGTCACTTGGCAAGGCAGTCTGAGAGATTCTTCAGAATAAATAAAGGGAAGAAAATGATAGATCCAAAGGTAGTAGTGGTACTACAAAATCTCACTTAGTGCATTTCGTCTTTTCCAAATCTTCTGCTCCTTCAGACCATGTGAGGTTGGCTCTTTACTCAACAAATATTTGCTGGTACAAAGTAATGATTTTATACAGTAGACTAAGGTTCATTTTCTAAGATCAGTGTGGCAGCCAGAGGTAATAGTCACTTGTATTTATCAGTAGTCATTGTTTACACAAGAATGTGCAAGGAAAATTAAAGTTCTCGATTCCCGTTGCCAAAATTGTACCTTGCAAACTAGTAAGAAAGCAAAGTGAGATGACTTATCTCAATGTTGTATAAGCTCTGAGGCATAATACCACTGGTTGTGGGTAACTACTTAGGGAATGGGATAGGCTGCTGATTGAAAACACAGACACCTAGCAGCTGATGAGCCTTAAGTGATCAACAAAGCAGGTGCTTACTGTTGGTTGTAACATAGTTCCCATGGAAGTGAGGTGAAATTTCTGCTTGTGTATTCTTTAATCTCTTAATTACATGGCCGTAGAATTTTGCTAATGTCTGATGTTCTTTGGTAAACTACAAGCCCTTTGATAACTATTTAAGAAAAAACAAATTCTCATTGGCCTGAAAATGCAAACCAAAAGATGGGTTAATTTTGGACAGTTTTTGAACAACTATTCACATGAGAGGATAAGAGCTTAGGATCTGATCCATTTTGTCTTGTTCTTTGCCAGAAAAGAAGAACCAGACCTGGAATCTACAACGAACAAAGAACCTTAAAGTGACCATCGACCCTTCCATTAAAGGTCAGTATTGGCTCTAGAACTCAGTGGAGAGATTCCTGTGTCAGGAAGTCAGTTACATAATTCAGTACTAATAGCATCCTTCTGGAGAAACATCATAAAAAACCACTAATGTTTAATTTAGAAATAGAATAGAAAATCAAAGAAGGTTGTTAAATCCCTTCCAGAAAGAAAGGGAACTCACCTATGAAGTAGTATACAGGAAGCCCCTCCCCAGCTTCCACTGGGAAGCCTTTCGTGGATAATGTCTGGGTGACATCCAGTGGCTTTGTTGCTTTCAGTGGAGATTTGCAGGACTGAGGAATGGGTATGATGGAGATGTGCCCTTAAAGCTGTCCAGTCTCAAACATGGTCCTCT
Source organism: Macroglossus sobrinus (assembly GCA_004027375.1). NCBI lineage: Eukaryota > Metazoa > Chordata > Mammalia > Chiroptera > Pteropodidae > Macroglossus > Macroglossus sobrinus. The sequence continues at coordinate 441,657 of PVKZ01000357.1, read as the reverse complement.
CTTCTCCTGAGGACATCCCGACTAAAGTTCTTTCTCTTTCCTCAGAATCTGTTTTTGTGAAATCTATTCTTCTCAGCTTCCTCATCTTTTTCTCCTTCTATTTGGGATGCCTGCTTATTGCATTTGTTCATTATATCAGGTAAGTCAAGAGTTTCCAGAAATGTTAACCCTCTTTACCTATGTTTGCTTAGTAATTACAGAATTAGACTTTATACCATATTGACTGGATTCAAATCTACTTCAGTCACTAACTATGTGACTTTGGTCAACTTACTTAACCTCTCTGTGTTTTAGGTTCCTCATCTGTAAAATTAAATAATAATGTACTTCATAGAATAGTATAATTGCAGTGTATGGCAATGTTCTGCAAACAGTAAGTGCTGGTAGAGTGTTTATTTTAGCAGGAATAATCTTCACAGAAGTTAAGTATTAATAGCAGGAATAATAAGCTTTGACGCTATATTACCAGGTGTTTTCTAACTGTCGTAGCATCAATTTTCCAGAGAAAAAAGGAGATAATCGTGCTGTAATTTGACCAAGATTTCCCTTCTCAAGAGTTTGGAGCCCCTAATAAAACAAGCTACAGTTTGCCTCTCTCAGCAGGCCTGAACTCTAAGAATTCTGTATTTATTGTAGTCAGTGGGAAACAACTACAAAAGAATGGCAGGAGGTTTACAAAAAAAACACATGTTCTTTCTCCTCTTGAAAGTGTATAGAAAACAAAAACCAGCACAGAGCTTTCAGACTTTTGAGCAAGATCTCATCTGTAGAAAAACCTCACAGCTACTACAGTGATACAGATATCTCGGTGATACAGGCCTACCTCTGATTCAAAACATAACTCCTTTTGGTGACCTTTATGAAGCTTTTCATTCGAGAAACTAAGTTCAAAAACCCTGGGATTACCATTGTTCATAGTAGGGACAATCTGAGCCCAAAACAATTGAGGAGACTAATGAATTATAAATCATTGAGAAAAACAGAAAATCATGAGTCCATGTTGATGAAAGAAGGAAGGACTAACCTAAATACCTGCAGATATACATCCAGTTAATTCAACAAAGTTACTATCAGACACACATTAGGCAAAGGAGTCATTAGCAAATACTGACAGCAGAAAGGAGGACTTTGTCTATAGCAGAAGGCCAAAAGCTAATGTAAATGTGGAGGAAGTGCTGGAATTGGGAAATCATCATTTTGCGTAGGTCAGGTTAAGAATCATCAGTGGATGCTAAAACTAGGAGGAAAATTGGCAGAGGATCAAGATATTTACATAGTCTTAAAGTGTATCCCCACAAATCGCTTAGTAGTTATAAGGGGGAAAGTAGTGAAGAATCAGACAATTGACTGATGATCAAAATTAATATGACTGAGGAAAAGATGGATTATTATATGTGTGCCTCCAGATGTGACATTCTGAGAAAGACACAATATCACTTATACGGTATTCTAGCTAGAAATGCTTATTTCAAACATAATCCTTACAGAAAAATTAGACAAACTCAAAATGATGATCATTCTATTAAAACATGTAATAAAAGACAAAGAAAGGCTATGGAAGTGTACCAGATTGAAGGAAACTAAAGAGAGATGACAACTAAAGACAGTACCTTATCTCAGACTGCATCTCTTACTAGAAGAAAAATATACTATAAAGGACATTATTGGGTCAATTGACAAAATTGTAATACAGAAAGTAGATCAGAAAAGAGTATCATATCGATGTTAAATTTGCTGAATTTGACTATACTGTAGTTATATAAGAGAATATCTTTATTCTTTGGAAATATTTGGGCATAAAAGTTCATGATATGAAGCTTACTTTCAAATGGTACATATACACAGAAAAAGAGAGACAGACAGAATGAAAGTAGGGTAATATGCTAATGAGAAAGGAATCTAAGTAAAGGGTATACAGATGTTCTATATTCTATTATTCTTACAACTTCTCTATAAAGTTGAAGTGATTCTCACATTAAAGTTAAAAACAAAAACCCTATAATATATAGGCAAATATTATACCTGGAAACTATATACATTAATTATCTACTCAATTTATCAGGTCATAATCACTAACATTTTTAGTAACTACCTGCTCTGTGCAGAGCTGTCTAAGCAGATTATCGTATCTAATGCTGTAAAACAATGGATACCAGTATTATCACCATTCAGCAGTTAAGGAAATTGAGGCATAGAAAAGTTAGCAATTTGACCAAGAATTCAGAGCCAGTAAATAAAGGAGCTGGGATTTGAACCCAGGCAGCCTGGTTCTGTTCCTAATCAAGGAGGCTAAACCAAAAGCCTGGCACCCCAGCATGGGTTTAATTATAAAAAGGTCTAAAAGCTCACAATTTTGACTCAGAGGAGCTCCAATGTTATGGAAAAAGAAATTTGTCTCTTCTGCCTCTCTTAGAAAGACTGTCTCTACTCCTGATTTTTTAGATCTTAGAAAATAGATTTCATGTCTTTAGTTAGCTAGCATGCATAGTCAACATACAAACAGACAAAAAATTAAGTTAATAGGTGGATATCAACATCTGTAAAGTTGTCATTCAGCCTACTGAAGTGAGCACAGTTTTTCAAAGTTGTGGTATAAGGCTCTGTTGAAACCTCTCGCCTGCATGATTATTTTGTTAGAGTCAATGGCACAAGCAGAGATTCTTTCCAAATATAGACAAACTGAAAATAAAAATCTGAACACATAAAAACTATTTGGCATTTGAAATAAGGAAATAGACTGAGGAAAAATGCTAACAGAACTCTTTCTTCATTGAACTAAGCAGAAATAACAAAGTTTTCTACAAAACCAAATGAGGCCAGTCCTAGAGCATAATGCCATTTGTTCAGTGAGTCCCATGTACCTTATTATTGATACAGGTGGGATTTTCAACACATGCTATTAGATCAGAATGAAAACACTGGTAAGAGAGATGGCCCCTGCCCTCAGGGAGCTAAGACTCCAAAACATCTTTATGCTGTATTGGCTTGAACACATGTCTAAACACCATTCCCTTCCCATCTCCTAGACCCAATTTATTCAACGAGTATTTATGAAGCCTTCACAATGAATGCGCAGACCCTGGGCCAAGTGCCACACACATATTCTCTCATTTGTTCCTCTCAACCACCCTGCCAGACATTGAGTTCAATGATCCTGAGTGCTCCTCCTTCCCTTCATTCTTGTACTAGTCATTATTGCCACAATAACACTGCATACAGCAATAAATATTTAAGTTTGCTCACAAATCTATGGATCAGCTAGATGGTTCTGCTAATCTGCACTAGGCTCCGAGATCTCAACTGGGTGTGGTCACAGAATGCAACCAGCTGGCAGGTCATCTAGGAAATGGCTCTTCTAGACTACCCTCAGCTGCACTTGATTTCTTGTCCCCCAGCAGGCTAGCCCTGGTTTGTTGAATCTCCAAGAGAGATAACAAAAGAGTGCAAGTCTTCCTTAAGATGTAGGTTCAGAAGTGACAAAGTATCACCTCCCCCTCATTCTATAGATCAAAACAAGTCATGAGACCAGTCCACATTCAAGAATTAAAGATACAGAGTCTACCTTTTGATTGAAGAATACAAGATGAAATACAAGATGAAGTATAGCCGTTTAGCAATCACTCTAGCATAATCTCATTTACTTTTTTTCTTTGCTCACTGGTGACTGCCTGCCACCCTTTAGCTTTGTAAATCACTGAACTCCTCTAATGAAAAATTTTATCAACTCTGAAACCTAGGGCAAATGCGAGTAAAGCCTGTTAATATAAAGACACAATCCAAACACATCATCTTTTATGAGTCCATAAAATTGCTTGCCAATTAATATCAATAAAATTGGTTCAAAAGAGGACTTCACTAAAGCTTCATTTGCCAGTTAGGTCAGGTCAAATTGTAACTGCTCTCTTTAATAATATGCCTTGTTCATTCAACAAATTTTTAGTTATCATTCCTATGTGTCAGGGCCTGTCCTAGAGGTTAAGGATACAGTGGTAAACAAGAAAATCTAGGTTTCTGCTCTAATAAAGTTTACATGATACAGGGAAGAAACATATAAGCAAGTAAGCAAGCAGTTAATAAAATAAATTCAGCTAGAGACAAGAGGAGAATAAAGACAGAGGAGTGATATGATAGAGAATGATTGGATTGGGGAAGCTACTTTAGATTTGATTTGTTCAGCAAGGAAGACACCTCAAAACCAATACCTGAATGGCAAGGAGTCAGTGATGTGAGGATCTAGGGAGAGAGTGGCCCATGCAGAGAACAAGAGCAAATGCCCTGAGGCAGGTATAAGTTTGCTTAGTCTAGAGACAAAAGAGGTATGAAGGGAAGTTCTTCTACCAAACATAACAGGATCAGAGTGTGCAATTTTTAGAGTCTCCATCTGGAAATAAGTAAGAGTATGTACCAAAGCACAAGCACATTTAGCCTCTAATATTCTTCCTTCCCCATCCCAACTCCAACCTCATATCCAAAAGGGAGGCTCATTTGGAGTAAGAAGGTAATTCACATTTTAATTTTGATAAAGATTTCCAAATGTTATACATAGTTTTTTAGATAAGATATTTATTGAGATGTAATTTGAACCATAAAATTCACCCTCTTAAAGTATACGATTCAGTGGTTTTTTAGTATATTCACAGTTGAACACCCATCACCATTAATTTTAATCACCTTTAAAAAGAAGCCCTGAGTTTACTAAGATTACAAGATAAAAGACCAATAACAAAAATCAGTTGTATTTCTATATACTAGCAATGAACAATTTAAAAATAAATTTGAGAAAACAATTCCATTTACAATAGCATCAAAAGTAATAAAATACTTAAGAATAAATTTAACCCATTACATATAAGACTTGTACATTGAAAACTACAAAACATCCTAGAAAATTATAGAGGACCTAAATAAATGGAAAGATATCCCATGTCCATAGATTGAAAGACTTAATATTGTTAAGATGGTGTAATAGACAGAATAATGGCCTCCAAAAGATGTCCATATTCTAATTCCCAGAATCTGGGAATATATTACTTTTACATGGCAAAAGAGATTTTGCTGATGTGATAAAGTTATGGTGTTATCCTGGATCATCCATGTGATCACAAAAGTCCTTAGTAAAAGGAAGCAAAGGGTCAAAGGCAGAAGGAGGAGATGTGATGATGAAAGCAGAGGTTGGAGGAATGCACTCTGAAGATAGAGGAAGGGGCTGTGAGTCAAGGAATGCAGACCACCTCTAGAAGCTGGAAAGGACAAGGAAATGGATATGGCCACGGAGCTTCCTGAAGGAATACACCCACATAAGACTCATTTTGGAATTCTGACATCCAGAACTGTAAGATAATAAATTTTTATTATCTAAACACTTAGTTTCTGATAATTTGTTACAGCAGTAGTAAAAAGCATAGCAATACTCCCCAAACCAATGTACAGATTCAACACAATCTCTATCAAAGTCACAGCTGACTTTCTTATAGAAATTCACAAGCTGATCCTAAAATTCATTTGGAAGTGCAAGGAACCCAGAAAAGGAAAAATAATCATGAAAAAAAGAACAAAGCTAGAGGCCTATGCTTCCTGATAATCAAAACTTAATACAAAGCTACAGTAATCAAAATTCTGCCACTAACATAAGGAAAGACATATAGATCAATGGAATAGAATTGAGAGTTCAGAAATCAACCCTTATATTTATTGTCAGTCAATTTTTGACAAGGTGTTTGCTCAGATAATTCAATAGGGAAAGGATATGCTTTTCAACAAAAGATGCTGAGACAACTGAGTATCCACATGAAAAAGAATGAAGTTGTACCTCTTCCTCACACCATATAAACAATTAACTCAAAATGGATCAAAGATATAAACATAAGAACTGAATTTATAAAAGCTCTGAATAAAACATAGGTGCAAACCTCCATGACCTTGGATTAGGCAATAGTTTCTTAGATATGAAACTAAAAGCACATGTAACAAAAGAAAAAAAATAGATAAACTGGACTTTATCAAAGTTAAAACTTTATGCTTTTAAAAGAAATGATCAAGAAAGTAAAAATATAACACACAAAAATGCTTTCAAATCACATATCTAGTAAGAGTCTAGTATCCACAGTAAATATAGAATTCTTACAATCCAATGATAAAAAATATATATAAAAATGGACAAGGGATTTGAATAGACATTTCTCCAAAAAAGATATATGAATGGTCAAAAGGTGGGATATCTTTTTTTAAAACTGTAATGAGATATCACTTCATATCTATAAGTAAAACCAAAATTTTAAAAATTAATGGAAAATGACAGAGTTGTAAAGAAATTGGACCCTTCTATATTTCTAGTGAAAATGTAAAATAGTTCCTGCTATGAAGCTTCTGTGAGGCTGCTACAAGACCAGTTTGGAAAACAAGTTAACTATAGAGTTACCTAATACCCAGCACTTCTATCCTAGTTATACACCCAAGAGAATTTAATACATAGATCCACACAAAAATTTAAACACAAATGTTCATAGCAATGTTATTCATGACAGCCCAAAAATAGAAACAACCAAAATGTCCATCAATAGTAAACAAATAAATGTGGTATATCTATACAATAGAATATTATTCACCCATAAAATGAATAAAATATTGAGCTATGTACCATATAGATGAACCTTAAAAATATTATGCTAAGTGAAAAAAAGCCAGTCAAAAAGACCATGTATAATATAATTCCATTTACACAAAATGTCTAGAATAGGCAAATTTATAGGGACAGAAAGTAGATTAATGGTTGCTAGGGCCTGTGGAGGAGTAGGGAGCAGGGAGTAACTTCTAATAGGTTTGAGATTTCTTTAGGATATGAAATGTTCTGGAATTAGATATGCGATGGTGTGCAACTTTGTGAACATACTAAAACTCATTGAATTGTGCACATTAAAGGGCATGTGAATTTTATGGTATGTGAATTATCTGAAAATAAATGAATCTGAGAATAATTGATGAATTTATGTATGTATGTAAGTAATGCCTAGGAGTAGAACCGCTAGATCATATGGTAATTCTATGTTTAACTTTTTGAAGAACTGCCAAACTGTTTCACTAAATGACTACACTATTTTACAGTCCCACCAGCACTATATCAGAATTTCAGCTTCTCCACATCCAAAGGCCTATTTTTAAGAGATCCTAGTAGACATATCTGTAACAAAGTCTATGGAAAACAAATGTAAAATGCTGAGATTTTTTCTGTCTTGGGAGCATTTCTATGTACTTTTTTTTTTTTTCTTTGCAGGTTTCAGAGAAAATCCATCAATGGAGGCTTTGGTTCCAATGATGGTGAGAAAAATTTCTGGTTTCACATCTAAATGATGTCATGTATATGGTAACATCTCATTTGGTACTTATTTTGTCTCTCTGCCTTTTGTAATTTTCAGACCCTCCCTTGATTCCTATTCCCTAGAGTAGTCTAATCTGCAGTCTCAGTGAGAAAGCAGAGCTCAGTGAGAACCAATTTTTATAGTTGATAATTACTGACATATGGAGCTCACACTAAGAACCTTTGCTTGTTTTTGTAATTATCCACAGCCCGTTTGTCAGCCATTCATCTTTTTTTAAGGTTTAATCTTTTCTAGGATATAAATTATTCATACCTATCTTATCCCAAAGCTGATTTGTGAACAATATTAAAAATTTATAGTGTTAACTCTAATATAGAGTTTATTTTTCCCAAATTGAGATGGAGGCTTTTTATTCAAGTATGTAGATAACTGAACTATTTGAAACTGGCAAATATAATAAAGAGTATTAATAACTTCACAAAATCCAGAGTAATTGATTATCCATCCATTGTAATATGCCCTTTCCTCCACTCAGAGGATTTGAACAAAAGAATTCAATTTCCTGACCTTTTTATCAAAAAAAATTTTTTAATTAAATGTCTGTTTTTTAAATTAAGATATTATTGATATATAACATTGTATAAATTTCAGGTGTACAACATAATGATTTGATATTTGTGTATTTTGTAAAATGATCACCCCCAATAAGTCTAATTACCATCCACTATCACACATAAGTACAAAATTTTTTCTTGTGATGAGAAGTTTAAGATCTCTTAAAAACTTTCAAACATACAATACAGTATTATTAACTATAGTCACCATATGTATATTAATTACATCCTCAGGTCTTACTTGTTTTATTCCTTTTGTAAATGTCCTTATTTATGAAAAGCTTACATCAGCATGAGTTACATAGTACTTATAAGCCTTTGGGCATAGAGTGATCATTCGGAAAAAGAATGATGAAGTAAGACTTGATTTTTAAGTCACAAGCAGCAGATGTTTAGTTTTGTGTTTTCTACACTTAAATGAACTCACAGAATCTTAGAAAGACACAAACTGACCCCCTACCCCGCCCAGCAGAAACATTTCTCTCTGTTGCTTCTCCAATCTTCCTTTGACTTTTGTCCTCCTTAATGTCAGCATGTCTATATTTCTAGCCACCAGCCAATTTATTTTAATAACATTCAATTGCCAGTATGAAAGACTGTAAAAGGACACCTGCTCTACTGTCTTTAAAATGCTAAGTACTATTTTCTCTTTTATTCATAAAATGTTTAAATAAAGTCTTCTTCTCTCTGGATCTCATCTTTTTCCCTCCAGGGCCTCCAGGTTTTACTCTTATTTTAGGCCTGCTTGAACTTAGAAAAATGGATTGGTTGGATCCTATTGGGTGCTCTGTGAATGGATGGTCTGCTATTTTTATTGCATGAATGAAATCCTTTTATTATTTATTGATAATTAAAGGAACACCATGTTCATAAGGCTCTCCTGAACAGTAAAGCATAAATGGACAGAGCTGGGACTTGAGCCAGATGATTGTCCAAGATCAAGCTGGCTCTGAAAATTAGCTAAGAGCTAGAGGCACCCTTCAGATGGTAAGAAGAAATGAATACATGACCAAAAGAAAAGGAGAAAAAAAAGAATAATAAAATGCATCAATTAGGATTGATGCGAGTAACAAGAAAATACATCTCAAACGTGCCTAAACTATACAGACTCTTCTCCCTGGAAGTTGAGCAGAGGTTAGGCTTCAGGATTGTCAGATGGCTCTTGTCCTTTCCCTGCCATTCCCTTGGCTCTGCTTTGCTCCCAGTGCTGGAGGTGAGATGGACTAGGGTTATCCTGTCACCTGACAATGTTCAGAGAGGACTTTTTCAGACACACCCAGCAACTTATTCTTATTTTATTGGCCTAGAGTGGATTGTATGCTTATTATTAAACCAATCACTCAAAAAGAATATTTTACCTACATATTCATCAAGCCTACTTATAGAATTAGGGTGAGGTCGTCTTTCTCTAAGACCACAGTTTCTCAAAACCCACATTAATTGACACCGTAGGCCAGATAATTGTTTGTTAGAAGGGGCAGTCCTGTATATTGTAGGATGTTTAACTGCATCTCTGACTTTTACCTACTAGAGTCCAGTAGTGTACTTCTTCCTTATGACAATTAAAATGTCTGCAGACACTGACCGATGTCACCTTGGGGGCTAAACAGTCCCTTGACCCCCAGTTGAAAATCACTGACTTAAATATGTGGGCTGCCAGGCACAGGTGAGGATACCTAAACAAAATCCCAGTTTAGTTAAGAAGTAGGGAATGAGGGAGGAAATAAGAAACCTTTGTAATGCACAGAGGCTTCAGAGAAAGATGACAGGACCTCAGAAGTCATATGACCACTAATGAGGCAAGACTTAGATGATTTAAAAGAAGAGCAAAGAAGACAAGTCTGGCCCAAGAAAAAAAAACTATTTAGTGGCTCTTTTAAGCATGTCAAGCAGAGCACTGAGAAGCCAGCCAGCTTAGAGCAAAACAGGAGCAAGTGAGGGACCTTATCAGAAAGCTAATGTGAGACATTCAGGGGAGCAACCTTTGGAGAAGAGCAGGATTCAGAATGTCATTCTCTCCCAGGGCCAGGAGCAGTGTGACCGGGAGGCTATAAGAAGTTCAGTGGTGCTCAGAGCTACAGGAAATGTCTTGGGGTTGGTGCCTAGGAACAATGTCTGAAAGGGGAAGGGAATCCCACTAGACTTGCCATGGTGTCTGCCCAAACCAAGATGGAGCTAGACATCTGCAGAAGTCAGCCTAATGCTTTCACTATAGGTATAATTGAGGTGGAGGAGATGGGTCCAGGCCCCTAAAAGCTGAAAAATTGATGGCAGCTCTGTTTTAATTAGCTAATGATGGGGAGGCTGTATTTGGAAAAACTGTCGGCTCCTTGGCGTTTGTTTTTTTGTTTTGTTTTGTTTTTTAATTTGTGTACAATTCTTTAATTTGTATTTGAAAAATGTCAACATTGGCTCCAACTATACTAAAAAGAGAAAGAACTTCTTTTATATTTCATGAGACAAAGAAGGAGATGAGATTTCAGAACCCAAGCGAAGTGGAAATAGTGTTGGTAAAGAGCTGCTTCAGCCCTTGAAGGGACTTTTTTCCTGTGGTGCAAATGGATGGACACTATATTCTCCATTCACCACTTAGTAGTTAAGACAGGGGCCTCTGTGGTACTCTGAGGAGTGCTAGGAAAGGCTCTGTACCCTGAAATAATTTCTCCCTCTGGCTCTATCAGTGGAGATAACCCGCATTTCATATTATTGTTGAAGAGCCTGTACAGAAATTTATCTATCACCTGGGAAGAGAAACAAGTGAAGCGTGCCTCATAGGTCCCTGGGACCTATGAGCTGTCACCACAAACCTGGGGTGCAGCATAAGAGAAGGTTACTTTTTCAAGTGAGAGAGCTTGACAAACCTGACAGGTTTGTAGATTTAAGAACCAAATGGCCAATCTTAGCAAAGAACAGGGTCCAGAGGGCATAAGGCAAGCTGTGTGCTGAGCTTGGAGGACTTTAGAAGCACAGGCCATCATCAGGCTCTGGGGTAATGGGTCTCAAACTCTTGTCTTGACTCTCTACTCTTCGTTTCCCAAAATTCCTTGACTTTTCTGGCCCATTTTTTCTTCTAGAGAAATTTTTTTTATCCCTCTGCGAAGATTAGTGGTTTTCTTTATTTTTCTCCTCAACTTTTGAAACAAAACATGAAACTGAGGGGAGTATATAGCCAATTGGCATAAAAATGAAATTTCATGGCAGCTAGTTCACCAAATTTCTGACTCTCTCTTTAGCTTCCAGCCTCCTGAGCCCACAAACAAAAGGGGGCAGGACACTTAGAAATATGAAGTCCTGAAAGATCCAAACATACTCAAAATGAAGTTTTTCTCCTCATATAGAGCATTTAACACAAAAAGCAAGCATGCAAGCATATCCTATCTATGTTAGTAAAGTAGACAGATGGCAAGGGGTTCATGCTCAGAGAAAAACATACAAGAACAAGTTAGATAAGCTCATTCACAACCTTATATGTTTGCTTATTTCCAACCAGAGTATCTTGATCTGTCCTATAAACTAATATTTTTATGTTTAATTCTGCTTTCTAAAAACAGTATAAATTGAGTATAAATACAGCTGCCTTCTGAGACCACTGATCATACTTGAAGTTTGAGAAAAAAAATGCTTTGGTTTTTGCATTCTAAGAAGCCTTAGACATAAGAAAAATTATCAGAATACTGTTATCTCATGTTGGCTAATCTTATATTTAAATTGTACCTATAAAAGTCTACAGAGTTCAAATATTTGGCTGTGCTCGCAATTGTATTGCTCATGAAAATCTCGATTTTCTTATCCATCATAGAACCACTGGTGTTGCGGTTGCCTCAGAAAAAAATAGGGCTAGCAACATCAAAACCTGATTATGCTCAATTATGAGCCAGAGCAGAGTGCAGAAATCAGTGATAAATCAAAATCTGAGCAGACCTACACAGCCGGCTCTTTCTTTGTAATAAAGCTGTTGCCTAACAAAACAGTGATTAGTTTTGTTTTTTCGCTTGCATTGATTTTAGTTATTGTGTGTGTGTGTGTGTGTTTCTTCTGATTACATTTGCACACGCACACACACACACATACACACACACACACACACACACACACACACACACACATACACGACACATTGGCTCCCACGAACCATTTCAACCTCCTGCCACAACTAAACGCAAGCATTTTCCAATGCACACTTCTGCTTTCCTTATCACAAGACATGGCTGTAACACCAAAATACCAAAAATTGGAGGTTTTATGATTTTGGTGTCATTATTCACTTACTATTTGCAGATTCAATATTTTTAAAAATTAAATCTTAAATAATGAACAGACTTTAATGGTTAAAAATAAGGAGCTTAAGCTTGAAAAGAAAAAAATGTGTAAGAGACTGAGGGAACTGTAAAAGAAAGTATTACTGGGGATGAGACCAATACAGTAGTTTCTTTGAGACTCCCCACAATGAACTAGACAAGAAAAAGACATGAGCATGACCCAATAGGGAATCACTGGCAAGCACAGCAGCCAACCTAAAAAGCAAAGATGTGCTTAGATACTTCTTCCATAATATGAGTTAATTATAGTGGAGAGACAAACGAGTCTCAACTTCCTTGACTCTTTTGAGCACTACATAAAAGTAAAATGCTTACTCCCACTTATTCATATTTTGAAGGGAAAATCCCTGTATTTTTTTTTTCAATTAAGTAGGTACATTTTAACTGAGACCAATACAATGAGCCACTATTCATCCACTATCTTATCAATTACTTGATTTCTCAGGGCTTCCCTTTTGTCACCTTTAAAATGGTGATAACCATATAGGTTTGTTGAAAAATAAAAATTTTTGTAAAGAACTCAGAAGAGTAAGTTTTCAATAAATATTAGCAAGCAGTATGGATAGTAGTAGCAGGGGCAGTAATCATAACAGTAGCATTAGTAATAGTAGCAATACTAGTGGTGGCAGTATTAGTACTCATTATAGTCGATAGTAGCTGTAGCAGAGAAACAAGCAGCAACCATATGCTATAACTATGACCAAATCTGTCCTAGGTCAAAAAGAGTCACTCAAATTGTAGGCAACATCTTTCCATAATACTATTATTGTGCTCAAAAGATTTAATCTCTCATACTTAAGAGTCTGAAAATAACCTATTTCTTTGCCTTGAAGTTGGATGAAAAGAATAGATGGTTTTGATACCATATTACATATTTATGGGTGAGCCAAAGTAAGAAAGGAAATTGAGTCTCTAAGGCCATCAGATTTGTCTCTCATCATCAGGCGAAATATTTTGAACTTGGTATTTAATTATTTTTCTTCACAGAGGAAATGAATGGACATACAAAAAGTAAAACATATGATAAAGCCTACAAAGTTGCTTTGCAAAACCAAATGTTTTTACTGACCACCGGTGGGAATGAAATCTGAGAGCCAGAATAAGAGAGTTGACTGTGGCAAACGATGAATTGTTTGAGGCTTTTGGTTCTTTTACATGTGTCATGCACTGCGGCATTAATGTAAAATATAATGAACCATATTTTCAATGAAGAGATGGAAATATATTTATGTATGTATTTATTTACTTAGTGAGAATATTAAAGAATATTCTCAATTATGTATCTCCACAGAAAATACATTCCCCTGCAATAGTACAAGAGGTTGACAAGTTAACTCACAGACTTTTTTGCCTGTATTGTGATATAAGCAATCTCACTTCTCAGAAAGATTTCAATAAGAAATACCCACCAGCCCAACAATATCCCAGATCCAGGGTAAAGCACAGAAGGCAGTGGAAAAACATTCTTGTGCATCTCCACATGAGTATGGTTTCTGAAATATAGTGGCACTAAGTCAGAGTCAGAGAAACTGCCCAGATACCTGCTTATCTGTGGTTTCTGCTCTCTTTATTAAGCATCAGCCAACTCTCACAAATAGATAAACTCGATGGGGTAGCATCTTGCCTAATAACCAATGAGAAGGTTGGGAGACATTTTTCTCCAATGCTTGTGGTAGGGTAGTTCCAGATGACGCCTCCAGACTCTCAAAAGAATGACTCCTCACCTCACCCCCGCCCCCGCCATTATGAGTGCTACCTTGGAAAAGTTTGAGGAACATTATCCTCGCATCTGTTTTTCTCTCACAGCCAACAACCATTTGACAACAGATACACCTATTCTATCTCCTAAATATTCCTCAGGATAACTCATATTCCTCCACATCCTTAGTTTGTGTTGTCATCATTTATTGCTCCAAGGAATGCAGTAATTTCCTTCCTATCTAGGCTTATCCTGTCTATAGTGAGGGTAGTGTTAACTACTATGAAAAATAAACCTCCAAATTACAATCTTTTAATCACAGAAATTTATTGCTGATGTTTCTGTTCAGTGGAGCCTTCCTCACAGTGACTTCAGGACCTGCGCTCCTTTGTTCTTATAATTCTGCAACACCATCAGGCAGAAATCAGCAATTTTTTTTTTCTCTAAAGTGCCAAATAGTAAATACTTCAGGCTTTCCAGCCATATAGTTTCATCACAACTGCTCAATGCTGCCAATATAGCCAAAAGCAGCCATAGACATACCCAATGAGAGACATGTTTCAGTAGAACTTTACATATGAATACTGAAATTTGAATATAAGTTTTACCTGTCATGAAATCTTCTTCTGATTGTTTTCCCCAATCACTTAAAAATTTATAAATCATTCTTAATTCAAGGCCACACACAAAAAGAATGTGGCAAGCTAGATTTGCCCTACAGGTCATAGTTTGGTGACTCCAGTATTAGAGTAAAAAGAAAATCAAACGTAAAATATTGTAGCCTGATGATTCAAACTGCTGAGAGTTGTGTTCTTTTGTTTTAGTAACTGGACATAAAGTATTTGTCTCTTTGCTTTTCTTTTTAACAGGATCTGTAAATATGGCGGTATCACATCCCATTGCTGCCAGCACACCTGAAGGGAACAATTATGGGGCAATAGGTATTTCCTCCAATGAATTCATTCATGGAAGTGTTTCCTAATTCTCCAGAGAATTAGGAGAATTCCTAATTAGGAGAACTGAGAGAGTGGGCAAGGCAGTCATTACATAAGTTTGCACTGTCTTTATACGATAAATCGATTGGATAACCTGGAAGGTTCCTTCTAATTCTAACTTTCTCCACATTTATTATTGTTTCTTGAATCTGCTAGCCTCATGAGCAGAATTCCTTGCAATGGTTGCCATCAACAACCAAGACCCCCATGGGTTTTTTTTTTTCCTACCCAGCCTGACTTTAGGACATGAAAGGTGTGTCAGAGTCTGATGTCAGGGAGCCTAGCCACAACTGACCAGTTGTTTCATTCTCAGGTTTCAGTGGAGTAAGGGCGATCAGAAGACTAAGGCTGTGCTGCAGGTGAACATGGCTTAAGTCTCACAATCTTTTATTCTGGCTAACTTCACAATTGAACCTGCTCACTGCCATCTGGTTATTCACATAGCAACCCCCAGTGTTCATTAAGTGACCTGAAAGGAACAGAATTTCTAGCCCTGTCTTGTTACAGCAGGACTGCTTTGATGCTTCTACACACTTCCACGATGCTTATGGGCACCTTAAAATGTCAGTGCAGAGGAACTTGGAATCCTGTATTCCTGCCCTATTATTATGTAACTTTGAGAAGCATGTGGACTCTGTGCAGGCAACTTATTTCTGGCTCTGCCAGAACAGGGTTTTTTGAGTTTTTTTTTAAAACCATCTGAACAGAAGAAATAAAGCAGAAGGTAGCCTCGGCTCATGTGCTCATCAAGCTGCACAAATTCCCATCTGCTCTGGGAAACATTCACAGGAACACAAGGCTTCTTCTCCCTGAGAATATTGTTTTTGTTATGTAATCATAGATGTGACATGTGGGGGATTTCCGTTTCCAAATTCTTCATCCACAGCCATGAAAGCTGCTAGGTATGCGTGTGTTTACATGTATGTGTGGTAGGTGCCATACATAACTACGTGCATGTGAAATATAGCACATTATTTTTGTCTCTAATAGTTAACAGAGCATATGTCTGTACATTAATACGTATTCAGCCCTAGAAATAGACACTATAAATATAAAAATAGGAAGAGAAGAAGATTAAAAATCCATTGAGGAGGAATTGAGAGAAAGATCATGTGTTGTGGGTAAGGAGTTAGTTTTTACCAACACAACATTTTGAGAATGAGTCAGCATAGTGCTTTTTGCAGAGAAGAATGGGCTCCATGGGTTCTTCTTGGCTTTGGAAGGCAGATGAGTGTTCTCTGTTTCAGATGAGTCAAACTCCAGTCCTGGCAGGCAGATGTCCTCCTCTGACGGTGGGAAGCCCTGCCAGTCTGACACAGACAGCTCTGTGGAGGAGAGCGACTTTGATACCATGTCAGACATTGAGAGTGATAAGAATGTCATCCGGACCAAGGTACCTCTGCCTGGATATACTCTCTAAAAGTTCAAAAGCAGAACACAATTTTTAGTAATGCCTTAGTTTCCTTTATTTTTTTTTTCCCTCTCTTTAGAGAAGTAAAATTTCTCAGAGGGCTTTTTTTTTTTATTTAATTTTATTATTAATTTCATGTACACAGTTAGACATTTATATAATTTATATAACAATCCCCCTAATTGCTCTTTCTCTACTCTAGGTCTATACCTAGCCATTACATTACAGCTGACTGCATTCCCTATACCATGCTCCCCATCACCATGACCATCTATCAACAACTAATTTGTACTTCTTTAACCCTTCACCCCTTCTCCCAGACTCCCAACCCCCCTCCTCTCTGGCCATCACCAGACTGTTCTCTATATTTATGAGTCTGTTTTTGATTAGTTTGTTCTTTCTGTTCCTTAGCTTCTGCGTATAAGTGAAATCATATGGTATTTATCTTTCTGTCTGACTTATTTCACTCAGCACAATACCCTCTAGGTTCATCCATGTCGTTGTGAATGGTAGAATCTCATTTTTTTAATGACTGAATAATATTCATTGTACATATGAACCATAACTTCTTTATCCAATCATCTGTTGATGAACATTTAGGTTGCTTCCATATCTTGGCTATTGTAAATTGTGCTGCCATGAACACAGAATGCATAGATCTTTATGAATTGTTAGTTTGATTTTCTTTGGATAAATACCCAGAATTGCAATTGTTGGGTCAAAAGGTATCCATTTTTAATTTTTTGAGAAACCTCCATGCTGTTTTCCATAGCAGCTGTACCAATTTGCAATCCCACCAACAGAGTATGAAGGTTCCCTTTTCTCCGCATAACTATGCAGTAAAAGCAATACCCTATTAGCATTTTTTTTTCGGAAGAAGAAAATGAGAGCGTTAAAGAGAACAGTGTTAAAATACTCAGGGTTTGAAGTGGCTCCTGCGGACAATAAAGGAGAAAGGGATCCAACCAGATGGAAGAAAAGATTCATTGAGGGGTGTACCTAGAAAGACCTTCTAGTTCTTTACATATCGTTCTTCAAAAGTAAAGCTTGTTTCTTTCTGGCATAAAATTTTTATATCATGTTCATATTCAGTAAAGGATATGAAAGTGAAGTGTATGGTTTCAATTTTATAATTCAGCAACCACACAGTGGGCATCTTTGAAAACTGGGAAACCAGTTCTTGAGCTATAAGAAGTATTCTACTCCCAATAGTTTTCCCACATCAGCAATCTTTAATATTCCAAAGAAAATACTAGAATTTTCATTAAGGTATCCTGGGAAAAGCAAAATTAAAAGAAAAGTCTTCTTAAATAATGTTAATCTCTAGTGAGAGATTGAATTGAAATTTGTAAAGCTCTCCTTTGTCTCTTATGCAAAAAAAAAAAAGCAAGTACGGTTGTGCATTCTCTTTTTCTTTGTCCTCCCAGATGTTCCTTTACCTGTCAGATCTGTCCAGGAAGGACCGAAGAATTGTCAGTAAAAAATATAAGATTTATTTTTGGTGAGTAGATGACCAGCAGGACCATAGTTATCTTTAGTAAAATTAAAGTTTTCTTTGTATAAGTCAGTCACTGATGTCACAAGTTTCAGTGTTTAATGAGGTACAGGTATTGGTGTTTCAAGGATCCATTCCATATTTCATAGAAAGAACAAAAATAAACTACAAAAGGTAATGATCCCTAAATGAAATAAATACAAAGAAAAAATAAGAATGATAGTAGAACCCCGTATGTTTAGGGAGCACACTGAATCCTCTTCTAGAAGGATAACATAACGCTGACATTAGTGTAGCTAGCTACCTTCCCTGAGGCACTCTAAACTATAGCCACTCCCTCTTTTCCTCACCAGATCCTGCTTTTGGAAGAAGTGATTTCAGGGACTATGTGCCTAGAGCACTTCAGAGTAGCAGGAAACTACCCTAAGATGATACCACCAGCCAATGATAAATAGACCTGCGATAGTCAAACACACAGATGCAGCCTTCCTTCAAGCTGAGGCTAAGTTGCCTGGCAGGGACCCCTCCCTCCTCTCAGAAACCCCAGGCTAACACTGTGACAGCACTTCTTATTCTTTTCTCTGGAAGGATGCCCTTTAATTGGATACAGATATTAGAGGAAAACAAGGAACAATGGGGGCCACATGGAATTTCATAGTGGGACCATCATTTTGGAACTACAAGGTATCTAAGAGAGTCGCATCCCTTCATGTGATCCATCTGTCATTGCTTAACACTGATTGCTTTTAATCTAACAGCATCTTTAAGAGATAGGCCCTCATTAATAATTTAGTTAAACCAGAGCAAGTATTATTTACACTGTTTTACAAATGACTGGAGAAACAGAAACTACATAATGTTTCTAACTGCTTTTGCAAGTTGACTAGGGAGTCATGGGGTGGAAGCATTCTTTTTTAAAAAGATGAGCAAATATTCCATTGTTAATTTGGAAATAACTATTTCTGGTCCTTTCTGCCTGCATAGGAACATTATCACTATCGCTGTGTTTTATGCACTACCTGTGATCCAGCTGGTCATCACCTACCAGACAGTAAGTGCTACCCTGAAGCCCAGAATCCAAGCTTCACACTGCAGGGACAGATCTTTGTTGTGACTTACAGAGAAAGGTATAATTTGGGATAGGTCCAAGAATTAATTTCCCACTTGGATTCCAATTGGACTTCTCCATTGCTTCATCATTGACTGACCTTTAAATCTAGTTTCCAATTGTTTTATCACAGAGGGACCTGGAACCTCTTGAATTATTTTGTCTACCAATCTGAAATTATTACCTTGCACTCATTTAGTCATAGTACCTATCAATTGTGTCTATTATTTACCAGTCTGAACTTTTGAACATTATGGAGTAATGAATAAATAAAGTTCCAGACCAAAACAAAGGAATCTGATGTCTAATTTAGCTTCTCATTAAGGGGAAATATTTTTTTGTAAAATTAAAAACAGCTTCACAAAAGTAATAAAATATTAAAATTTTAAAAACCTAAAATACAAACTAGAATAAAGAAAAAATAGTAGTTAAAACAGCTTGAGAATCCCCACCACTCCCTGAACCTAGGGTCCAAGTCACTTAAGTGACTTTCTCTAGGATTTATTTTATATGAGGAAGCCCATTTAGAATAGCATGAGGCTGAAGGTATTTCTAATGCAGTGGCTTTCAAACTTTGCTATGCATTACAATCATCTGGGGAATTTTTTTAAATCCCAGTGTCCAAGCTGTACCCCATAGCAGTTAGATCAGATTCTCTGAGAGTGAAACCAGCCATCAGTATTGATCAAACTCCCAATGATTCCAAGTAACAACTATGTTTGAAAGCCAATAATCTAATAATATTTAGCCAATTCCACACTTACTACATGATGAAGAAAAGGTCTTTATGAGGTTTGAGAGCCACAGTTTATGGTCTAAATATTCTCTGAATGCTTTGGGGCCCTGTCGGGAGATATGGATTGCTCTGTGGTCTAGGAAGGTTTCTAATGACAGAGATGGTCATAAATATGGAAAACTGAACACCCATGTTTTCATATCTACCTGTATTGGTATCATTCTCATGCAGAGGATGGGTCAGCTCCATATCTTCCTAGCATTCATCTAGAAAATAAGACGTAGCATGACAATTCTAATAAGCAGGTTCCAATGTCAGCATTCTTTCATACTCCTTTTATCATGAGAACAAAGGAAATTTAGTTGAATTCTACCTTGAAGCCATTTAATGGAAGACACAGAATATTTCAATTCAAAGCAAAATGGTAGCATTTAAAGGAAATGTGCCTGTGCTGTGTAAAGGTAGCAGATAATGACTCAGTCCTCTGTAAATCACTGACAATGTGTATCACTGTGAGCAGTGTCTGCTTTTTGTGATTTCAGGCTGAGCTCAGGGAATGAAGAAAAACTGTGTCTCCTCTTCTCGCTCTTGATTTTGCAGGTGGTAAATGTCACTGGCAACCAAGACATCTGCTACTACAACTTTCTTTGTGCTCACCCCTTGGGCGTCCTAAGGTAAGTGTAATCTTCTGGTTGCCCATGCAGTGTTTAGAGATGCCTTTCTGTGTAATGTTGTGATATCCATTTTAAAAAATACTAAAAACATCTGTGGAAAACTACCCCAGTCAAGGATAAAGAGGAATAAAATCAAGAAGTTGAGATCAGGTGTGCTTCTTTCATTCCTGCATAAGGCCTTAGGAAACATTCTTAAGAAAACATTCTTCTGCTGAGAAGAGGGCAGGGATCTTTTTAAAACATCAGGTCCCTAGCTGTAATGGCACTCATCCATGGGTATGAGCTGCTAATACATTTAATCCGTTAAACAACCTCATGTGAAAGATAGTATTATTATTAACATCCCCCTTTTCAGATGAAGACACTAAGGTTTAGAAAGGTAAGGCCTTGCTGAAGGTCCCTCAGCTGTCAGTGATGTACGAACTTGAACCCATGCTTACTGCCTCCAAGGCTATGCTATAGCCACCAGAACATGGTACAGTGGAAAGAGCATTTGTCTGAGAGATGGAAGCCTGGTTTCTTGTTTCAAAACTGAACTAGCCTCAGTTTCCTGAATGAAAGCCAGTGGCTGTAACCCACTGACAGTTATTCTGAAATTCATAGTTACAGAGCTGAGCACTGACACATGACATGGGTCCATCTATAAAACTTCCCTCTCATTGTGTAGCTGAAACACTTGGCCAAACTACCCATCTTTGGAGTGGCCTTCTCAGGATTTATTCCATGCCAGTGCCATTGGGACCAGAGAGAATTGGGAAAGTGTTAGAGAAGAGAAGTGGACATCCTGAGAGGGAACAAACACATTTCATAGGCTAAGCACTCAAAAATGAAAGGTTAAAGATGCTCTCTGATGATTCTCCCATCTCAAAATCTTATGAAAAGTTTAGTGGTGGAAAACATGGAATGCTGAGTTCTTTCACTAATTTGTGAATTCATTCTCTAAATCTCTTTGCTTGCCTGACTCTCATGGTTTCTCTCTCACCCCTTTAGTGCCTTCAACAACATTCTCAGTAACCTTGGCCATGTGCTCCTGGGCTTCCTTTTCCTGCTGGTCGTCTTGCGTCGGGACATTCTCCATCGAAGAGCCCTGGAAGCCAAGGACATCTTTGCCATGGTGAGAAGAGGGCAGATAAATTGGAAGTGGGAGCTGGGAAGGGGTCTGATTCCAAACAGGATCCACAAAGAAGAGGGACATCTGACTTGATGGTGTGGTGATAGACTATGATGCTTGAGGCCAGAAGCTTGGGTATCCAGATTCCATGGCTATCACCCACTGGTACCTTTCTATTGACCATGCTGTCTCCTTTTTCAGGAATATGGGATTCCCAAGCACTTTGGTCTCTTCTATGCTATGGGCATTGCATTGATGATGGAAGGAGTGCTTAGTGCCTGTTACCATGTCTGCCCTAATTACTCCAACTTCCAATTCGGTAATTAGAATTTATATCAACTACACAGATTTGAGTTATAGGGGTCTTATCCTGGGATCCTCCCCAAAATGCCAAGGTTATACTTGCAAGAATTAAGTGACATTTAAATGAGCTGAATGATCTGAGGACACCTCATCAGAGGGTATGTTTTCTACATATTGTACCATTTTTCCTCTCTGATCTCCTTTTAGAAAATTCTCAACACTGAATGATGACCTCATGGCTAGATCTGCACCTGGGCCATGGGGTAAACACTGGGCAGCAAGTCGGATAGAATTCACCAACAAATGTCTGTATAGGTCCTTCAGTGTATTTTGGCCTAATTTAGCAGTTAGACTGCTTTGAGATGAGATTAACAAAAAAGCCGATACAAATTGGATTAAATAATAACAACATTTATCAGCTTACCATCTGAAACTCCAGAGGTAGAAAGGACTTGTGGTTAGTTTATCTGGTGGCTCTGGCTCCACTTCTCACATCCCTTCCTTAAGCCTAGCCTGCATGTTGCTTTTATGCTCAGGCTGTCAGGGAACACATGGTGGCATATATGGCCATAGCAGGTTCTGGCTTCCTATCTCTAAACCACAATGTCTGGAAGACACAGCAAGCTGGCTTCCAACAGCCTTCATTTAAGAGCAAGGAAATTTCTTTTCCAGACTCCCCCAGATAATGTCCCCTCATACCTCAATAGCATAAACAGTCATGAGCCCATTCCAGAATCATTGCCATGTGCTGGTTACCTCAAGCCGGGATTGCTACACCAATTGCAGTGGCAAAGGAGATGGTATTACTTCTAGACCAGGGGTCTCCAACCCCTAGGCCGCAGACCAGTATCCATCCATGGCCTCTTAGGAACTGGGTCGCAGGAGGTGAGCAGTGGGCAAGTAAGTGAAGTTTCATCTGTATTTGCAGCCTCTCCCAGTGCTAGTAGCATCACCACCTCAGCTCCACCTCATATCATTAGACATTAGATTCTTATCAGAGCACTGGTCTCTGGTGCCAAAAAGGTTGGGGACCGCTGTTTTGGACCAATGAGATCAATCCCTAGAACCAGGGGTGGAGCTAAACTTCTGGAAGGAAATTGGCAGGAAGGGTGTGCGTTTGAATTGAAAACAGGACCAAGACATCTGAGTTAGTACCGAGATGCTGTCAGGAAGGAAGAAGAGAAGAGCCAACTTTGATAGTCGGCAGCTCACACTGTCCTCCTCACTCAATATAAAGATTTTTAAAATAGTCATTTTTATGTTTGTGCTCTAGCCTCTGCCTTTTAACTCAGAAGACCACAGAAATTCTGTCACATTTTAATATTTTAAAATTAGAAAACACTTTTAATAAAGATATTCATAGAGAACAATATTATTCACCACTCCATAAACAAATGCCAATATTTAAAAATATTTGCCTTAAATCTACTTTTTAAGAAATAAAACATAGTATAATGTTGAGGACCTGTTTTGAACTGCTTTCCAAATTTATTCCCCTCTTTCCTTCCCAAAAAGAAATAGTAATCATTTCATAATAATAATCATAGTAATCAAATGAATAATTATTGTCATTAACTGTGACTAATTTGGTATTTACCCTTCCAGTTTATTTTTATAGTTTTACTACATCTGTAGAAAATTAATATTAATTTAGCACTCTGTGTTCTGCAACCTTCTTTTTTCATCCAACAATATGTGTAAGATTTATCAGTATTAAATCAAGGACAGTTAGTTCATTTATTTTTAAGAATTGTCATATTCTTTACTAAAAAATACCACACTTATCAATGTTTCTATTGAACAACATTAAGATGTTGCCAATATTTTGCTATTACAGACAGTGCTGCAATGAATATCCTTAAGTATGGCTCTTGTACATGTGAAAGAGGTTCCCTAGGATACCTAGAAGTAGAATTTGGGGGTCACCTGCAATGGAAGATATGCATCTTCTTCCATTTTACCAAAAACTGACGAGTTTCTCTCTGGTGTATTAATTCCCACTCCTGCTAGCTGTGTGAGAGTTCCTGTTGCCCCACAGCATCACTAGCATGTGTTATTGTCAGACATTTAAATTCTTCATTTTTTAGTAGTATGGGACATTGCATCATTTAATTGCATTTCTATAACTCTCATGCAGCTAAGCCATGTTCAATTTCTAGCTGTTTTCCACCCCTAGGCTATAGAGCTATATATCAGCAGTAATCAATGTGGTTATATTTCAGAATGCTGAGAAGGACCTCCCACACCCACCTAGGATTTATTTTATTGTCACACTGCCCTAACTGTCACCACTGGGTTTCTTTAGTCATTGTTGTTGAACACCAGCATTCAAACACAAATACTTCTGCAAGTGGGGATAGTCAATTAATTATATATGATCAGATACTTTCCTCCTATGAACTAGTAACAGCCTTGGAGGGGTTCAGAAGTGGAGTATGTGGGATTTGCCTAAGCACGTGCCTGGGGAGGCAGGTATGTTGAAGGTCTCCACACAGTCCAAGGGCAGCAAAGATGCCAAGGCCTGAAAGGAGGGGGTTTTCTGAGGCTGAAGAGAAACCTCTCTATCGCTACTGGATCCTGATTGTCTTGGCTCCTCCTCTGTGCCTTCAGACACCTCCTTCATGTACATGATCGCCGGCCTTTGCATGCTGAAGCTGTATCAGACCCGCCACCCGGACATCAACGCCAGCGCCTACGCTGCCTATGCCTCTTTCGCCTTGGTCATCACACTCACCGTCCTCGGAGTGGTGCGTCCCTCACCCACAGCCTTCACCTGGCTTTCAAAAAGTTTCCCCTAAGGAGGGTTTTTTTTTTTTTTCATTTTTTGTTTGTTTTGGAGCTCAGGTGAACAAAATTGAATTAATTATAATGTTTGGTTCATGGTACACTCTCATCATTGATCCATTTGTGGCACTTTATTCAGTTATTTGGCTAGTTATTTTTAATAATGTAATTGGCACCTGTAGAACTACCCCTGGAGAGTTTTAATATAAAGCAGGGGCTTGACTCATGTGAGCTTGCAAAAGAGATGTACAAGATTGGAGAGACTGACTGACTTAAACAAACAGAAACCACTTTCTAAATGTGCATGGATAACAAGTGTTAGTTCTCTTCAGTTATTTGGAGAGCATTTGCCCCCAAGTTTAGACCCATTGCCCCTTCCTTCTTGTTGTTCAGCTGCCTTACTTGTTTCTTCCCTTTTCCATTCTCATTTGGCCAGGTAGCTATTCTTTTTCCTGCTCTGGATGCAGTAAGATCCTTGTGAGCTCAGAGAAGAAGGGAAAAAACAAAATGCATGCACTGCTCAGTTTTTGATTCCTTATGCAAGAATGAGAGACAGATGATTTTAGTGAGTTCTCTGGGAAAACCCCTGGATGAAGATAACCTCCACCTTTACTCCTAGGTGTTTGGAAAAAATGATGTGTGGTTCTGGGTCATCTTCTCTGCGATCCATATTCTGGCATCTCTGGCCCTCAGCACCCAGATCTACTACATGGGTCGTTTCAAGATAGGTGAGTCACCTGTTACTCTATACTAAACACACTGGTTAACTTACCCTGAGAAAGCATTGTCTTCATTGATCCTAAACAGAAGTGTTATAGGTCACTGTGAACACGTACTCTGAATTCTGTGTTGTGTTTTTGGATGCATTCTCTCCAAGAGCTTCCTCTCTTTTATAGGATTGCAATAAACTATAATCACTAGTTCTAGTCACCTGAAAAACTAAACTTGCCATACCTGACACATACCTCCAACTCCAAGTCCAAAACACTTTACAATCCACCAAACTTTAAAAGTGTATTTACAGAACAGTATGATCATCACACCACTAGTTCTACATAGGGGATGGTTTTTGGTTTGTAGTATATAAAAGGAGCATTTCTCTAACCATGCTAAATGGTTATCAACAATGAGTTAGAAGTTAGATATTATTTTCAGTTTCTGGAACTGGAACTATTGGAGACCAACTTGCCATTCTCACTTTCTGAACTCCCATCTGACAATGTAAACATTACAACACTGAGTGTTCTACAGAAATCAGCTTCTGATCTGCTGTTGGTCAGTCATCATACATGGGAGCAGGTTCACGTCATTTCTAGAGCATTTAAATTTCACCAGTCATTTTAAAATTCATGAAGTCAGACTTAAATATTCTTTTGTATATGTCAAGGAAAATCATGATATATAAACATAGGCCCTCTCCTAATATTTGTAGAGCCCAAGGCAAGATTTCAAATAAAAGTTCACATCTCACATGTGTAAAAATTTCAAAGTTATGACACAGACTAAAAAATCTATTAAATACATGGAAGGAAGGAAGGAAAAGGAAGACAGAAAGGATGACCAACAAACTAATAAATATAATATGCCTTCATTACAACCTAAAAGGTCCAGGTTCAAATTTAGAATTCTCAGTTCCTCAGAACATACTTATATGGAAGAGCTGGTCTCCAGCACCACCCTTTTTTCTCCCCTCTCTCCCCGCATCTCTGTCCTTTATCTGAAAGGAGCCTCACAAATATGCATATGGATACCCTTGCTCAACATCCAAATGACCACTTCCTGCCCCTAGAGGTGCATACTCTAGTGGTGCTATCTGCCTCAGGAAGATGATCAGAGAAAGGAGCTAGGCAGGCTCTGAGAGCAAACTCGAGGCCATATGGGTCGGGAATTCTAGGGTCAGGAATTCACTATGTGATCTAGAAAGAGAAGGAGCCCTGTGGACTCCTCACACAGTGGGGCACGAGGGCCTCTAAAATATGAAATCCTTCTTGCTCGGAGTGATTTTACGTAAACAGGTGGCTTATTTAAGACCAAATAAAACATTTTCTTACTTTGGCAATTTAGGTTTTCTTTTTGGCATGGTCAGTAGATTTTCCTTGGCACTAACATAGCCAGTGTACCTCCAAATCCCTCAGGGGATGCATCATTAGCTGGTTGTGTGGTTCGTTTGGTTTGGTGCTCCGGTTATTTTCCATCCTCCAGACTCAAAGATGAGTTAAGTCATACAAAGTCAACTTCAAAAAAAAAAATTTGAATCATTGTGGCTTTGGGTTCTCTCAGAGAACCAGAACAGTAGTCCCCCCTTATTCATGGGGGATATGTTCCAAGACCCACTGTGGCTTCCTGAAACTGCAGAGAGTACTGAACCATATATATACTGTTTTATCCTATATGTACATACCTATCATAAAGTTTAATTTATAAATTAGGCAGAGTAAGAGAATAACAACAGTAACTAATAATAAAATAATCATAATAATTACTGTAATAACAGTTATGTGAATGTAGTCAATCTCTCTCTCAAAATATCTTATTTCCCTGTATTCACCTTTTCACTTCAAGAAAGCTCTTTACATCTTCTCTGTGGCATATCCAAATTGCCAGCATCACTATTCTTGCACCTTGGGGCCATTATTAAGTAAAATAAGGTTTACTTGAACAAGGTTTACAAACACTGAGCTATGACAGTCCAGCCAATAACCAAGATGGCTACTAAGTGACTAATGGGTGGGGCACATATGCAGCATGAAGACTCTGGACAAAGGGATGAGTCACGTCCCAGGCCAGCTCATGGGACTCGCGAGATTATATCATGCTACTCGGAACGGCGCCCAGTTTAAAACATGAACTGTTTATTTCTGAAATTTTTCATTTAATTTTCTCAAGCCCCGGTTTACCATGGGTAACTGAAACTGCATAAAGCAAAGCCACAAATAAGGGGAAATACTGTATATATAATGGTGACCATTAATACACAAAGACTGAGGAAGATTTATTCACAAAGGAACTATTCATAAGACAAGGGTGGGGTAAAGAAAAATGAAAGGGGTAGCATGGTAACCAGGGGTTAGTAGCAGAGACGCTTTTACTATCCATAGCCAAGAAGGATGGAAAAAGTGGTTACTAAAATGTGGAAAGAGAGTATCACGGGGAGGAAGCCACTCTGAAAGGAACAGTGACTGTTGGCTGACAGACACGGCCAACCTGAGGCCACCTCGCAGGGAGGACACCAGGCAGGTATATACTCTGAGTTCACTCACCTTCCTCTGTCCCCCCAGTGTCCTGCTGGGGTTTCCCAGTGTCCCAATCCGTGGAGAGTGAGGAATTCCACTGATGTCCATGCAGTCAGCCTCCCCGGGCATGGTGCAGGACAGAGAGACATGGCAAGTAGGTCTAAAAGGGCAAATAGAAGACGGCCAATGTCTAGCTTACCTGAATATTTTCAATTTCTGGACCCAGGCGTCTTCCCCATATGGTTACATATTTACCAGAGTCAAATGGAAAACTCTCTATTTCATTGTGACGATGATCACATCTAAATTTAGTCCAAAGGCAGGAAGTTGAGATAGTGGACAGTGGTTCAGGTAACACCAACCTCTCAACTCATTTCATAAGCTGCCTTTGCTTTCTCCAACCACATTTCCTTTCCTTTCTCCGTGGCCCTGAGGCAACACATGAAGATAAACATGGACACAGGAAAGGCAACAGTAGGACAGAAAACTGTAGAACCACTTTGCCCAAAACTACTGTACTACCAGAGCCTTGGAAAAGGACCACAGGGATGAGAGAGAATTGATTATGAATTGTAAGTGGTGCGCAAAAGGAGACAGAGAAGGGAAAAAACCTGATTCCTTCCTTGAGGAATAGTAGACTTCTGAATGTCTGAGACAGGCATTTCATGTTCTGTATGATGAGCAAACGTTACTTTTATAATCAGAAAATGAAATTTAAATTTAAAATGCTTTAAATATCTTTTTTAAAAAAAAGGAAAATTAAAGTTATCCATTTAGAGAGAAAAACGAAATGACCAGTAGTTTATCTGTTTGGCTATCTTCTTACAGATTTTTTTTTTCCCCCTCATTTCTTCTCTGCTTCCCACTGATTCAGATGTGTCTGACACAGGTAATGTTCAGCCGCCTTTTACAGGGTTCTAGATTGTTTTCTGGTTGTTTTGCCAGATCTGCTCCCTAAACACTCCTTTCCAGGTTGGTCAGCTTGGTGGGAGGGGGAGCCAGACACAGGCTCAGAGGCCAGGATCACTCTAACCCAGCTGCCACACCTCTTCTGGACTATCCTTTGGACCTGCCTCTCCTTCCCTCAGTGCATCTAGTCTAGGGGAAACTGGTTAAATTGACCCCAGGGATAGCCTAGAGGAGAAGTAGCATTCGCAACAGAGATGAACTTCACCCTCTCTGAACGCTTGCTTTAGGCAAACCCAGCCTTGCATGTGATGTCCATGGTGTGAACAGCTCCCAGAAAGACAGCTCCACCCACAATCCTGAATCATATAATAGTTATAACACGCACACTTGCTGTGTTTCATACTGTCTTTTTGAAGAACTGCACTTAAAAACATCTTTCCCATCTTCTCCCTATCTTAACTAAATTCCTTTAATTCAGTACAGGTTTAGGCTTTCTGAGCATGCTCAGTAGGCCCCAGTACCCCTTGATTCAATTCTTACTGACTTATAACCACATTGAGAAATATAGATTAAAACTTTTACAAACAAAGATTTCCAATCCTCTAGAGCGAGCAGATGTTTTAAGGTGAGTTTAAGGGGCCCTATAACACCTCTGCTATAAAGGAAACACCGCTAGAGTGAATTGTAAACAAAGGGAAACTTAGCTGACGGAGACCATAGAAGGGTTGGCCAGCCACCCAAATTATTTGTGAGTGCTGGTTATTCGTGTCCATCTTACTTGCCTTTCTGCAGTATGACCAATGGACGTGACACACCCTCCATTGAAAGTACAGATGGTGTGGGTGCCATTTTTTAAAGCACCATTTTTATGAGGTGAAGACAACATCATCCTGGCCCCAAAAGCTTGAGCTACATGGGAGTATTTTGGATCATCTCTGATAAGCCTTCTCACCATGTGGTTATGTCATCGGCAGATTTGGGGATTTTCCGGCGGGCTGCTATGGTGGTCTACACGGACTGCATCCAGCAGTGCAGCCGGCCTCTGTACATGGTACGTGCATACTCCTGTGTTCCCTGGCCTTCTCCCAGAGACCAGGGGACTAGCAGGAGGGGCAGACTCAGGGAAGTCATCCAGCTCCCTAAACCCAAAGGGCCAGATAGCCCAGGGGAGCTGAGGTCTAGTCAGGGGGAAGAAGCATATTGTTTATTCTTCTTGTTCATAAAAAAATAATAATAAGCTGGCATGGTGCTACTTTTGTACATGAAACCTTGCTAGTATATAAAAAAGAAAAATATATATGTATAAAACTACTAAATAGTGATCGTTGCTGTGGGGAAGGATCAAGACAGGTGTCCCTGTAAATGACCATCTAAAGAGGTATGATTATTTTACTTGTGAAAGTGAAAGGGGATGCTACTAATAATTGCATCAGGACAGCAGGCATAAACCAGGACTGTCCCGAGCAAACTGGAACACATGGTCACTCCAATCACTTTCATTAGGCATTTACGCTTTCTACATTATACATTGGTTTGATTTTTATACATTGTTTGATTTTTTAAATGAGTAAGAATATTTTTTTTCAAGCCATTATTGCTTAATGGATGAGATACAAGTTTTAAAATTCTTTCCATCCTTGTTTTCAGTATATTATACATTTCTACACTGAGCAGAGGAATCAGGGCCCTGCTCATAGTTATGTTATGTCTTGGCTCACTGGCCAATGACCTTGGGAAAATTATGCACCTCCTCTGAGCCACTGCCTCAATCTTTACACAGAGTTGTGGTCAGAACTATTGATGCTATTTGGGCCTGGTACACAAGAGTTCACTAAATATCTGCTAATAGTTTATATAATCAGGAGGATTTTTACATAAAAAAATGTGGAAATCTTTTAGCCCTCCCCCCACCCCTACCCTCACCCCCACCCCCGAGTTTGAATAGGAGCTACAGGCACTAAAAAGTGAAGAAACAGAGGCTGGGGTTTGTTTTTTTTTTTTTTTTTTTTTTGATGTTTTCTTTCCTCCTTTCCAGGACAGAATGGTATTGCTCATTGTGGGGAATCTGGTTAACTGGTCCTTGTAAGTAATCTTAGGAAAACACATTTTTCTCTTTATAAATGTCCATATACTGTGGTTTAGCTTTCCTTGCCTGTCATTTTTATAAAGAAATCTGAAATTAAGGAGAGCATAGGATTTTGCTTGCCCTAAAAATTTGAGAAAAAGGTTTTGTTTTTTTTTTCTCCTGCAAAGTCTGCACTAGGAAATTCTTGAATATCAATAGTGGTCTCTTAAAGAAGTGAGTTCAATGCATTAATGCATTGAGTTTTTTTGCTCAACAAGACAAACATCAGAGTTGTTAAAACTGTGTGGATAGATTAGATACATGGATGGATGGATGGATGGATGGATGGATGGATGGATGGATGGATGAATGGATGGATGGACGGACAGACAGACAGACAGATGGACAGATGTTATTCTAGTAGTTACAAAATTTCAACATAGTTTTAATTTTTTTATAAAACTTTCCATAAAGGTTACCCAGTAGGCATTTCTCTCTCTCTTTCTTTGTGTATGTGTGTGTAAGTCCCTTTTCTATTTATTTCTTTCCCTCTAGATCTCATTCTTCCTACTCCACCTATATTATTATTATTATTCTTTCCCCCTACCTCTTTATTGCCTTGGTCTTTTTTCTTCAACTGGCCTCAAAATAGAACAGTACAATAGATGTATATTTTTGATATTTTACACAACCCAGTCTCAACTCTGAAATGTGCACGAGTGAGTTTTTTATTAATCCCTCAAAAATAAGTAAGTTTAGCTGCTTTTATTAGTGGTTTTTTGCTGATGTGCTCCTCCGGGCTAGTGACCTCAGATAGAAAAATGGCTCTCTACTCCTGCTGCCCTTTAAAACATAAAAGGGATGAAGAAAAAGGCATATTTTCAGAGGAAGCCAGAATCTAGTCATGAGAATTTGAATATTACTTGGGCACCATGTGCTTCTAGAAGGAACTCCCCATAGTGTCACCCCAGGGATTGCCTTGGGTAAGAGTCATACCTGTGAAAAACCTCTTCTTTACATGGGGACAAGTAGAGATGAGCAATTCTTGGCAGTGGTCACCTCCAATGCTTCTCAGGACTACCCCTTAAGAGCAGACCACATAGTCCTGGTGACTCCATAAGGCAGGTTAATAAATGTCAATATGAATCTCAAAATCATAGATAGCTAGCCAAAATTTGATAATGTGTGTCAAGCCAATTATTAGAATAATTCTATGTCTAATAATCTAGTCCAATGAATTCATCTTAAATGAAAAAAAAAAGCACACTATGTCTGAAGATATTCATTTATTCATTGTAGTGTTCTTCATAATAGTGAAAAACTAAAGGAGGGAGGGAAAACTTTATTTCAACCAGGGAGGAAAGATGATTCTTTACAGTACATCTACTTATGGGAACCTTACAATCATTAAAAATGAATATTCTGAAGGAAGTGTAATAAATTTAAAGTCACTTATAACATTAATATAGTTTTAAAAAATTCCCCTCCTTGACAAAATGGGAGTGGGAAAGTGAAAAAGCTACCAATGCTACAAATCCCCCTTCACGGCTGCAAAATAATTCCTCCTCATGTGCTCAGTGCCCTCTTTGGACTCATCTACCGACCCAGGGACTTTGCTTCCTACATGCTGGGCATCTTCATCTGCAACCTGCTGCTCTACTTGGCCTTTTACATCATCATGAAGGTAAGCATGGCTGCGGGGAGCCTGGGAGCCTCACCGCCTAAGGCCCTCCAAAGGCAGTGTTGGCAGCTGGGCAGCCTCTGCTTCTCACCCACAGCTCCGCAGCTCCGAGAAGGTCCTCCCCATCCCCTTCTTCTGCATCATTGCCACGGCTGTGGTGTGGGCCGCCGCCCTGTATTTTTTCTTCCAGAATCTTAGCAGCTGGGAGGTAAGAGGACAGTTTTCTTTTCCAAGATGTTCTCTCTTCATCTTGCCTTTTGACTGTCCCACCTCCCTCTCTTTATGTGCTTGTTGCTGTTTATCTTTTTTACATTCTCTAAAATGAAAGGTTTCTCTAAAAGTTTTAATATTCACAATATTAAATGAATGGCCTGTTGTCATCATTATCAAGGTAGCTCTTGCAAATGTGTAAACCCCACAGACTCTGCATATTTGGTCTTCATTTATGTTCTGTTATGAGCCTGCTCCCAGGGGATCTTTAACTTGCGCACAAATCTGATTAGTATATCTTCACCTTTCTCATCGTAATCACAATCCATACACAGATATCCAGGTGCAGGTGTTTATAAATCCATTTCATAGACTGGAAAGCTGAGGCCTAGTAGGCAATTAGTGACATAGCTGAGGTACAGAACAAGGAAGTGTTCCCTCTCCATCTCCACAATCACCGCAATCAATTTTAGAACTTTTTATTACCCCAAAAAGACACTCTCCATTTCTCCCTAAGCCCTTGGACCTGGGCAGCCACTGATATATCTTTTGCCTCTATAGATATGCCTATACTGGACATTTTATTCAAATGCAATCATACAGTATGCAGCCTTTGGGTCTGGCTTCCTTCACTTGGGGCATAATGTTTTCTAGATCCGTTCATGTTGTAGCATGTGTTGGTACTTCATGTTTTTTGATTGCTGAGTAATATTCAATTGTGTGGATACACTACACTTTATCTATCCATTCATCTGTTGATAGACAGGTTGTTTCCACCTTGGGGCTCTTATGAATGATGCTGCTTAAACATTTGTATATAAGTTTTTGTTTGAACGTGTGTTTCCTTGGAAGCTAACTTTTTGAGCCAGGCATCTAATAGCATTTGTGTAGCTTTCTGGATGCCCAGCCCTCTAAACTGTTGAACTATGGGAATGCTCGCCCACATCCTGCCTCTCCTTCCTCCAGGGAACCCCAGCGGAATCCCGGGAGAAGAACCGTGAGTGTATCCTGCTGGATTTCTTTGATGACCACGACATCTGGCACTTCCTGTCTGCCACTGCCCTTTTTTTCTCATTCTTGGTGAGTTTATAATACCTTTTTAGTTAATTTCTTCTCTCTTTACATTCTGTACTCTCTTTTTTTCTCTTCCTCTCTTCCTTACACCCTCTTCTTTATTCCTCTCTAATTTTCCTTTCCAAGTGGACATTGTAGTTCAATGTAGAGATTGTCTCTCTTTTTTTTTCTTTTTATACTGTATCCTTAGGTTAGACATTATTTTCATTTCTCTTAACTCTTCAATATCTTAAGACACAGAGTGACCAAATGATTTTCCTTAAGCTGCACAACATTTGGACTGAATTGGTTATTAGAACTCACATGCCCGGAATTCCCCCAGGAATTAGTTTTGGTGTCCACTAAAATTTCGATAACATTAGGTTATTTCTTCTTGTGCTATTCTCACATTCCTCCTCCTCTTCCAGTCTCACTAAATATCTTGAAAATAATTTGAAAATTCATGGAGTGGCTCAGGATAACATCCAGGACTCTGTTGCCTTCTAACCAGTCAGTTCCCAAACTCTCTGTACTCTCTCTCTTTTTTTTTTTAACCCAAATGCCTTCCCAGAAGTTAGGCATATTATAACACCCTTAACTCCTCGCTTCCTTTCATCTTAATTTTGACTCTTCCAAATTAAAAGTTCGTGGTACCTGCACTATTAGTTGACAAATAAGGACCTGACTAGGCATCCAGAACTCCCTACACTGCCCCCATGAAACAGTCTCCAAGGCCTTATTACTATAAGAGTGGAGCAGGGCTACCCTCTGGTGGCCAGTTTGGAAAGTTTAGCCAATTTGTATAAACATTTAAGGCTTTTATTTTTTATGGTAACCTTCATTAGAGAGAGAAAACAAAAGTGGATGGAACAGTTCCATGTGGAGAGAGTGGTGGTAGAGGAACCTAAAAATGGAGGAGGAGGCTACAGTGCTTATATAGCAACGCTATGCAATAAGACTTCATTTCCTTTAGGTTTTGGACTAAATGTCCCCTCCTAACTAATGACTTCCCAGCCACCCTATCAAAATTTTTTTGCCTCTTCCTACCCCATGCTTCCTATGTCCCCTCCGTAATTTAATTTTGATCCTTAGTACATATTACCATCTAATATACTATACTCAGCACATATTTCTATCTAACGTACTATATCTTACTCATGTATTTGCTTCACGTCTGAAGCCCTCGTCTAATGTAAGCTCCAAGAGGGTAGGGACTTTCACCTCTTTTGATCAAAAATAGACGTCCAGCACTTAGAATTGCACATAATATACCCGTGATAAATATTTGAATTAATAAATGAACTACATAATTATTATGAGTACCCATTAAGAGCACAGCATTGCAAGCAGCTATGGAAGACATGAAAACAAGGAAGGGCGTTTGTAGTTTTGGTCTGCATGAGTCTTTGAGAGAAAGCAGGGACTTACTGTGCCTGTGACTGTACTTTTCTTTTCTCTCCCTGCCCCTCTCCTTTCAGGTTTTGTTAACCCTTGATGACGACCTGGATATGGTTCGGAGGGACCAGATCCCTGTCTTCTGAGCCTCCAGCATTAAGGAGGGGAAAGGGAGAGATTGATCTTGGTGCTGTTTCATGAAAAATACAGGGACTGCCGCAAAAGTAACCACTGCCAAATGCTCCACTCACCCTCCGTGGAGTCAACTCTGCATTCACACAGGGAGGAGAGGAGCAGAGAGAGATTCGAACCTGCAAGAAGGGAGGCAGAAAGGAAGCCACAGCCGTGGACAGAGGCAAGCCCTGAAGAGTCAAGAAACACACATCCCCTTATGTTGCAGCTCTGAGCTAGTTATGGACAAATGCTGCATCAAAGTCAATTCATTATCTTGGGACCCCTCCCACCTTCACCTGGGATTGCCAGCAATGGCAGAATGATGCTTCACTCTTCCCTCTAGCTGCCTCCAGGCCCAGAAAGGCTGGCAGCTCAGATTTCTCACCCAGAAACTTTAGGTGGTCCCCCTTTGCACCTCTGCAATATCTCTGCTCTCTACATCCCAAAGCACCAGCTCATTTCACCAGGATCCAGGGATGATGTGGTTCCTCAGAGTCTGGTAGAGACGTGCACCCCACTGGGATAGATGTTTTAGCAGCACCAGTCAGTCTTCTCCTCAGAAGGAATGCTGTATGTTTTCCCTGGGTTCCTGACCCTCTTAAAAAGAATCCAGATTGGGCCTTGTCACATACACATCCTCCTAACAGGTAACTGTGTCTGGAACCAAGGCTTGGGTACCTACCTACTTCTTAGTATTTTCATCTCACTTCAACACACATCTGCTGTGTGTTGACCCCATAACTCAGGCTTTCCATTCTTGAGAATGGAACAGCTCAATTCTGTGCCCATATAACCTTGGGAGAAGAAATATGTGCTTAAACAGGGGCTTTACACGAAGGGTCCTCCACCACTAACCGAGCCCCTAATCCATCACTTGATGCACTTCAGGACCTCCAGAATTTCTCCCTGAAGTTCTCTAGAAGTAGCCCTCATGGTGATCATATTTTACTCTAAATCTAGTTGCAAAGAGCACAGGCAATTTAGGGTCATCTTGGTTGCCCCTTAATCTCATTCTCTCTCCAGGAACACTAGTGGGTATTGAAAGTTCAGCATCCCACCTTACTTCTCACATAGTCTGGCAGCTCTGCCCCTGAGAGTCCTATTTTGACCAGGTGCCCTTGTTACCTGGAGTATGATGTAATCAGAAAATATGCATACACAGGTACACACATAGACATATTTGCCTGTGACACTGAAGTCATGTTTTACCTCTGCTCTCCTGATCATCCTATAAGGAAAGGGATCAGCCATTCTTTCTGTTTAAAACTATTATTCGTTGTCTAAAATATGTGCATAATGTTCAAAAACACATTTTGGAAGTTTGAATAGCAGACATTCCCTGATTTTAAAAACACAAAGATGCTTTAAATGAAATATTTTGTGATTTTTTTTTTCTAAAATGCCCCTAAATTTGTAATTGGTCTTCTGTTAGCTTTTAGTCCTTAAAAATTGCTTGCTTTCATAGACCTTATGAAGACCACCTAGTAAATGGTTGTATTAGTCTAACAGCTAAAACAAATTTCAAATCTGTTTAACTATGGCTAATTTGATCTAGTTCTTTTATTTTAATGCACTAGTGGTTTCCAATCCAAAAAGAAAAAAGAAAGAAAGGAAGAAAAAGAAAAGAAAAGAAAAGAAAAAGCCACTAAGGAATGTGAACAAAGCTCGTTCAAGCAGCGTTGTGGCCTAAAGTGAATAAATTGTGTGACACATTATCTGTTTGGTAGCTTGTTTGGGAAATATGTCCATGGAAATTGGGAGGGGCCTGTAGAATAAATGGACTGTGCTGCTGTATTCTTGATCTTTTTCTGATGTCTGTCTTGTGCTCATACATTGTGGTCAGTTTTGTTCTCTGCATCAGGACCAAAAACCCAGACCAAGCCTGCTCTTATAAATATCAATTTTAAAATTACTTGTTGCTCATTCTTTCTACAGCGCCGATCTTGAGGTTCGATGACTCAAGAGAATGGTTTGACTGCATCCGTGTGGTTGATAAGAATGTGGGATGGAGGGAGGCAACCAGTTCTTCATAACTGAACAGCAACTCATCGTTAGTAGTACAATGCCTGTGTAACTTTCGCCTGTGTCCATGGAGTTCACTCTTGAAAAGAGAAGGGTAGGTAATTCTGAAAGTTGAGTTCAGCAAGAGGGTAACTGGAGAGAAACAGCCAAAGCAAAGGGCTCTTGCAAGAGCAGGCACAGAAGTAGTAAGAGCAGTTCAGCTAGAGCAGGACAGCTACGTGGCAGCCAAAGGAGCAAAAGAGTGCACATAAAAAATGACCTCTTCACACCTCTGACTAATGCTGGAGAGGCACTCCCACCTGTCGAAGCTGGAAGGCTGAGGGATTAGCCCAGTTTTATTTTAGCAGCAGGAGAAGCCAGTGGAAAACCAGAGTCTCTCTGGGGGAGGGGACTTTCCATGACTGAAGGAGATCACTGAGCCAGGTCCTGGGGCAGAGAAAGTGGCAGCTGCTTCTTTTGTAGTTCCAAATAGTCACCAGAATGTTCTGCAGGGCCACAAAATGCATGTGTCAGTTGACCAAATGTTTCTCATTCTTGGAGATAGACTTTCTATGTAAAAGTTGGGGGAAAAGGAGAAGCAAAGGTAAACATTCATCATATAGAAAAAACAGTAGTCGGAGAAAGATTCTTGAGTCAGACTTTAGTCCAAATATGGTCACTGTGTAACATGCAGCAAGTCGCTGGAACTCTCTGATCCTCACCTACTTCCTTTACAGGACACTGCATGAGGGAGACAAAGGTGGAGAGATGCAGAGCACCAGGAGCAGTGCTGGCACAGAGATCATCACCCAGCACCTCTTGAATCCCACAGGGACGCATGGCAAGAGCAGATCTCTCCACTGGGCTGGCATCTCCCTCCTCCAGTGTCTCTCCACTAAAACCAGCTATTCTGTTTCCTGTGCTCAGTTGCAGGAGGGCCTGAAGGGGCTGGAAGTCCGTCTCGCCTTCAGAGACACTGCTCAGATCTATAAAACCTTTCAGCTCCAGATCCCTCCTTGCCCCTTAAGGCTGCTTTTCACTGCCTCTGGCCTGTAATACTCATTTGAACTCAGATGAAAAATTGCTGCCACAGCTAAGGCCAAGTGGAAAATCTGGCTAGTATAATATCCCACTTCATTACTGCCATCTCTGTCCAGGGAGACTCAAAGAAAACCTAGATGTTCTTCTCTCTCCAGTAGCTGTAACTACCGTGGTTCAGGGAATGAGACTTGCAAATATTCCCCCATCCTGCCCCACCCTTATCACCAAATGTTCTGTAGGGAAAACCTGGATGTTCAGCCTGGATGAAAAAGGGCTTCAGCTTGTGGGTGACAAAGGAAGCATGGAAGGGTCACTCAGGTTTTAAAATTACTCTAATGTCCCCTGGTGAAACTAAAGAAAAGATGAGTAAGATACCATTTGCTTCCACCTGAGACAGTATAAAACCCTCGCCTACTACAATTCTGTCCTCTTAGAAGTAGTTCTTTTGTTTTGTTTTTGATGCTGTTCGGTGGAGACAAAATATACCTGCGAGGCTAAGTTTTAATAGTTCCACAATATTAAGGCGCCACTGTCAGCAAGGATAAGTGCCTGCTAAATCTTAGGCCTTAACATACATGAATTCAAATAAGCTTGACATGAGTCACAGATCAGCCTTCATTGGCTATGAACTATAAGGGGCGTTGGAGTTCAGTGCGGTCTTGCTATTCTTATTGAAATACAAAGAAGGCTAAGTGGTTCCTATCATTCACAAAGAATTACCTTTTGCTCCCAGAAATCTTAGGGAAACAAATCTCTGCCCTCTTCTTAAATATCTCTAGATTAGGAGATTTCACAATTTTCCTGGAACTGTAAATTTTAAAAAATTCCTTGGCTCTACCCTATACTCTCTTTATTGCTTTGAATTTTCTGCCACCTAAGACATCTATTTCACTGGAGAGGCACAATAGCAAATCGCCATATTTTAACATAGAATAGCTACGAAGTCATATAAAATTTCAATCAATTGCTAAATAAAGTCTGGGTGGCCCAGCACTATAGGTATGGTTTATAAAGCAAAAAATTTAAAGAGTGAAAGATTTTTAAGTAAAGACAAGAGAAAGCTGACATAAATCCCATAATGGCTAGCTCCTTGGCTCATAATTTCCTCTAACTCTTGACACTGTTCATGAATTAGGACTCCAAGTCCTTGACAGGGAAGACTATTCAAAATGATTTGAAAGCTCTCCATTTTAGTATGCTATAGCGTTGCCAACAGAGAAAGAAAATTGATTTGCATTTTGTGATTTTATTATATTGCTTATCTGAGTCTTTCACAAGGCTTAATACCCAGTTCTAAATAGACGCCTTCAAGGAAGAGGACAAATTCAGGCTTGAGATTTGCTGTTTCTTTTTTCATGCAAGACATCTTGTAAAGTAGTCTCCTTTTTACGGGGTCTATTTCCCTTTTATACTCTCCTTCCTCTGCTTCTCTGTTTACTTAGAATCAGAAACACTGCTTCAGTCAGCAGGCCCTGTAAAAAGCTGGGCACAACAATGGGCAAAAGATAGACAGTTTTTTCCATCATGGGGTCTACAGTCCAAAAGGGAAGTTGTACATAAAACAAATAATTATAATTTGTTAATTATAAGTGAACAAAGAGCTCCAAGAAGAAAATGGCTTTAAAGAAACAAAAATAGCTTTATCTCCCTAATTCTTAACAAGTTCAACTACCATGCCTGACTGGAGGATAAGCTTGGCACTGAGTGTCTCAGCCTACCTTTTTAGTAGGGTCATACAATTTATTGAAACTATTGTCCTCAGTTCCCATCTCCAACTCCTAGAAGATTAAAGTTGGCAGAACTGATCATTAAAACAGTCAACATTTGTCACCTGCCAAAAGTTTTATATATATTACCATATTTAATCTTGAAAACAAGCCTCCCAACCCCCAATGAAATCGATACTATTACTATTACCACCATTCTCTGGATGGAGAAACTGAAACTTGGAGAAGTCACCATTCATTAGATGAAGGGAAGAGTGCATAAACATGGGATTAGCAGTCAGACATGAGGAGTTTAGGTAACAAGACTAGAGAAAGGAAAGACCCATTGTGGTGCAATGATGATTCAACTTTTATTTGTGCATGAATCTATATATGTAAAATGCAGCCTGGAATTATATATCTATTGAACATATTAACAAAAAAAGGTTTTTTCTCCAAAATTCAGAAACCAGGCATCTGTTAAAAAACCCAAATAACAATGAAATTTCTCATGCTTTGGGAAAGCCAACCAATAAAACTATGGCTTTGGATCATTTTGGGTCTCTAAACTGGGACAGCTGAATTCATATGAGGACTGTTGCTTTAATTTCTAAGCTTGTAATGTTAAGAACCACTGTCCTTTTTATA
Source organism: Macroglossus sobrinus (assembly GCA_004027375.1). Taxonomy (NCBI): domain Eukaryota; kingdom Metazoa; phylum Chordata; class Mammalia; order Chiroptera; family Pteropodidae; genus Macroglossus; species Macroglossus sobrinus. The sequence continues at coordinate 400,976 of PVKZ01000357.1, read as the reverse complement.
AATTTAATGATTGCACTTGACAAAGGGCTATGGACCCAAGGATTCATTTTAAATTAAATATATGTTGCATAAGATTTCAAGTTTCCACTGGGAGCCCGTTGGTTCAGAAACAAAATTAACAACGGAGAGAAAGCACAGGAATGCAGTAGGTTTTTTATTTCCTAAACAATATTCAGAGACAAAAAAAAAAAACTGTGAAGAGTCAAAGAGTCCTCTAAAGCTGCTTTGAAAACTAATCTGTGCTGGCCCAGTAGATCAAGCAGAATCTATGACTCCCATGGGTGGCTGAATCATCTTTGTTTTAGGGGGCTGGGCCCAGCCCACTCCTCCTATAAGGGAGTGGTTTTATCCACCAAACTGAGTCAGAGGAACTAGAGTGTATTGAAGTATAAAATTATAATTCTTCATTTGGGGTACAGTGATAATGGTGATAAATATTTCCAAATTTATCCAGAAGTAAGACAAAAAAAAATCATTGTGACTTGGTTTGAAACACTAACATACTAACCAATTTTCTTCTATTCTAAGCTGTCTCTTAGGCTCTTAAATATATATATATATATATATATATATATATATATATATATATATATATATAATGTGAATGTGCACATTTGCAACTCGGCAGCATTTTTTTAAAATGGAATTTAACCTAATTGAATCATGAAATCCCAGAAAACTCCCTGAGGCAGTAAGTTCTCCACCACTACAATGTGGCTTCAGCCTCTTTCCAAACCACGGATCTGAATGTGATTAAACCACGTAAGAAAATACCAAAACCAAAACTGCACAGCACAAAACATAGTTAAAACTAGATTTTCATATCTTCCCAAAAATCTGTAGCTTACTGGTCATGTGAAAATTAAGCTGCATATTGATACAGTGTTAACCGACCTACCTGACTTCTGAACTTATGTAGGCAGCAAATTAGCACTTATCTCCTTAACTTCTCACAGGAAGAATGGGTCAAAGGAGCTGTTGACATTGCCCAGCAAACTGTAGTCTAGCAGGGTCCTGTAACTCAATCTCATGTGTAGAGGAGATAGAAATGAGTTAGGTCATGGAAAAGAATTACCACTTGACTTCTAAATACCATTTTCCAACTGTGTAAAAACACTTTCAGATATAAAACCTCATTTGTCCTTCACAACACTGTGAGGGAGACAGGACAGATAATATACCAACAAATAAACTAAGATGCAAAGAAGTGATGCCACTTTTCCAAAGCCACACAACTAGGTAATGGCAGCCTGATACAAAATAATGCCATGGCTCTTTCTTTTTATAAAGAATGACAGTAAAATAACTTTTATATCTGGCTGACTCATGAAATTTCTCAAGAGAAAAACATCAGTTCAGACTTCCACAGATAGTTTTTTTCTTAACCTTTTTATTTAGGTATAATATATTCAGTAACGTACAATACATGCACTAATCTTAAATTTAAATAGATTGGTGATTTTTTACGTATATGTTTGTATGTGTAAATACACATACATACACCAATGTAACCATCACCCACATTAAGATTCAAAGCGTTTCCAGCATCCTCATGCCTCTTCCAAGTTAATCCCTGCCCCAGAGACGCTATTCTGATTTCTCTCCTCATAGATGAATTTTGCCTGTTCTTGAATGTCATATTAATGGAATTATGCAGTAAGTACTCTTTTTTTTGTCTGGCATCTTTCACATGATATAATGTCTGTGAGATTGATCTGCATGTATCAGTAGCTTCATTTTGTAAATATATATTTCATTTATCCATTCTCCTATTAATGGATGTTTGGGTTATTTCCAGTTTTCAGTTACTGTGAAGAAAGTGTCTATGAATATCCTTATACATGTCTTTTGGTGAATTTATACAAACATTTTTTTCCAGGGTACATACACAGTACACTATGGAATTGCTCAGTTACAGAGTAGATAAGTCTTTAGTTTTAATGGAAACTGCCAACAATTTTCCAAAGTGGTTGTACCTATCCACACTCCCATTTACACTAATGAGAATTCTGATTATTCCACATCTTTGCCAACACTGACATTTGTCAGTTCTTTCAATTTTAGCCTTTCTGAGTGAGAGTGTAATAGCATCTGATTGCATTTTATTTTGCATTTCTCTGACAGCTAATGATGTTGAGAGGCTTTTCTAGATTTCTTGGCCATTTATGTGAAAAATTTTTTCAAGTTTTTTGCCCATTTTTAAAATCAGTTCATGAGTCTTTTTCTTTTTAATATAATCTTTGGTAGTCTATGACTTGATAAATAGAAATTCTTAATTTTAATAAACTCTAACAATTTTTTATTTTATGGTTATGATCAGATGGTATTACCAATGTGGTTTTTTTTTCTAGAACACTAGTTCTCAAATTTTTGGTCTCAGAATCCATTTATACTCCTAAAGATTATTGAGAACCCCGAAGATATTTTTGTTTATGTAAATTATATCAATATTTACTATATTAGAAATAAGTGGAAAATATAAGCATATTTATTAATTCATTTAATGATAGCAATAAACAGCACTTAAAACAAATAACATAAAATCTATTTTATATTTTATTTTCCAAAACAAAAAAATTATGAGACGAGTGACAGTGTTTTATATTTTTGTATATCTGTGTAGCATCTGACTTAACAGAAAATAGCCAGATTCTCATGTCAGTTTCTGCCTTCACTCTGCAGCAGTTTGTATTTTGCTTGATATTTATGAAGGAAACCTAGCCTTACAGAAATATGTAGCTGGAAAAGCGAGTAACCTTTCCAGATAATTGTAGCTATTCTTCTCTGATACTATATCAAAACCTAGCAAATAGTAGTTTCCCAAAGACAAGTTGCAATATAAATTTTGAAATCATATTAGTGAATTTTTCATGTTTGATAATGTTAAAATCCATTGGTCTATTTTATATTGGATGGGTTTTAGTATCTCTTAAAATATTATTCTAATTTATCTTTTTACTCTAGTTGTTGCAGTGAGATTGATGAGCTGCCACTAGCTACTATATCCTCCTTACTATGAAAATACTTTTCATTTTTAGGATGGTTATTTAAAGAGATATGATATTAAAGCAAATTTTGCTCAAACATCTAACTATTGGAAAGCCAACAAAACTTTAAAGAATATAGCTGTTATAAATTGCACATTAATTTTAGAGTGATTCAATTTATGCATAGTGGTTATATTTTTATTGGTTGTATACTCTTTATGCACATTAGGGCTCCCCATGTAATCAAAATATATGATACATCTATGACCTCTGTATGAGAGAGGCAGTGTGCAATAGTAGAAAGAAACTAAACACTCTATAGTCAGAAAACTGAGTTTTAATCTGAAGTCCCAAGAAGCTGGGACAAGTAAAATATTGTGAGCATTAATTTTCTATAGCACACATGGGAGTAAATGACCCTTAAGGTCCTCATCTTACCTGTCTTAATATTAGGATATATTTTATACATTCATAAGACAAAAACTTCAGGCGTAAATGAGATAAACACCTGAGTATCTGCTATCCAATTCAATAGAACATACCAATGTTTTCTAAAGTACCCTCCTAGGTATCCCCCTCCCTCCTAAGAAGTACCAATTAGCCTGAACTTTGAGTTTACCATTTCCTAACTTACAATTTTTACACCTGTAGGCTATCCCTGAATAGTTTGATTGATGGAAATTTGAGCTTTACATAGTGTTATTCTGTACAAATTCCTCTGCAACATGTTTCCCCGCCTCAAACCTCATGCCTGTGAGAAGTGACCAAGTTGATGTGGCTGCCATGACAGACCTAACGCTTGCCCCAAAATTCTACACTTCAGTTTCCTCCACTATGAGAGTATAAACTGAATCATCTCCCAATACTCTTCCAGATCTGAAATTCTAATTTTATTTTTTACAATGGAGTTGTATTGTTTGCTCTAACAATATAGCGCTGATCAGAATTGTAATTTTTTTGAGGTTGATGCTTCGATCAGGAACACAATCACCAGGACAAAATGTGTCATGGTATCATTTTCAGATGCTTTGGCAAAATTCAAAGATTACTTGAATGTAAAACTTTGTTATACAAGAGAAGTCGTTTTAATCCCAGGCTTGATGTGGCACGTGCAGTGATCAGAAAAGACAAAATTCACAATGCAAAAATGCAAAGTTTATTTTCTTAAATAAAATACTATATTCATATCTATACAAATAATTATTACAACCATTAAAATGTTACATTTACCAATAAAAATTTCAAAACTTTAAACAAGAGCATGGTTCAGAATATTCACACCCTAATACAATGCATTTGTAAAAAGATGTCAAAATAAACAGGACCTATTCTTATTTACAGCTGTAGGACAATCTTGATCATATTATACATATCCGCTCTGGATTCCATTACAAAACAAATTAGTTTCCGTTAGGATTATAAACCAGGTGATTTACAGTAATAGGACACAGTGTACAGCAGACATTGCTGGCATGAAAATAGATACAAACATTACATAATTGAAAGAACTACAGTTAGGTTTTTTTCTGGTGACTGCCCTACAGTAAGCTTCTCACCCAGTGTATCTATAAATAATTTGTGAAGGTAATTATGTCCTTAGATTTTTCCACCTATTTTTACCAAAAGGAATATATATATGGCCTGCTGAAAGTGGAAGCAAATCTTTTCTTCACAGTAACACAACTGCAGCATTTCAAGAACACTGTCTGGTCCCTTTTTTCTTGGAAGATCAACAGTTAACTCCCCTCAAAGGTTACCAATATAGTCAAGTCCAGTGCCTCAGTGACCTCACAGATGAAAATGGTTTGAAGACTTAAGGGGTGGGGGAACAGAGAGCCAGAAAAGTGAAGAGGGGTCTAGATGGAGTAAACATTACATTCCTATGACATAATATAATGTGTAACTGTGCACACAACTGAGTCAAAAATCATGATCTTTTTTTAAAAGGTTAAATTACAAAGTTATCTTCTATATCTCATGAAATCTCTAATGAAGATTCTGCAGTCATTCAACCTAACACCAATTTGGATATTATCCCCAATATTTTCAACCCAAGTTGGCTCATATTTATTAACATTTGAATACACACATATGCCAAAGATTATGGTTGATAGGGTTTGCACAAATCTAGAAATAAGGGTGTTGGGTGACTACTACATACAAGCTCTGAGTTTAAAAGTTTTGCTTCTACCTAGTAAGTTTTTTACAAGATCAGCATCAAAGATGGCTCAGAAAATGATAAGGCAACAGTGAGAAACATCAGCTGTACTTGTCTGCTAGGTGTTTGATTACTCGACATGTACCATCTCAGCTGGTCCTTTGCTAAAACAGAAGAGTGAGTGAGTAATATGTTCCAATTGCTGGTCTTAGGACCAGAGGCACAGTTTCAGTTAAAGTGCAGTACCAGGGTAGAGGCATGTGGGCAGAACTAGAAATTGTGTCCAAGAAGGTCCTCAGTACTTCTTACTGGCATATCTGGACTGCCTCAATTTAAACTTGATATCCCCACAAACTCTAGCAGAAACACCCTCAGGCTCATACAAGAAGTGTAGAACAAAGGGAGAACATGGGTAAGTCTAAAAAAGGACCCTTTTCTGTTGAACTCTGGGGAAAGAGAAATAAATGATAGCATTCATCCAAAGGAGAAACTATTTTCTGGCCTTTAACTTGAAAATAAGTATTATAAAATCCTCACTTACAGATTAACTTCACACTAGTTTATCTGGCTATTACTTTGCCCTCTGGATGTACACAGCCATAGGCAATTATCTCTAGGCAAATACAGGATTTATATAGACAACAGAATTACAAATTTCAGGTTCCTAAGGATATCAACCCACAGCCGTCTTCTGGTACCACCTTTGCCCATTCTCCACAACTCTGTGTGGGGGAGGGGAAACAAGTTCATAAAACAAGGACGGACTCTTTATGGCACATTAAAATTTTAAAATTAGTTTTGAACTACTTTTGTTTCAAGAAATTCTTATCACTCCTTACAGAGCGGGAGACATAGTGGTTCCCAAAGCCAGGAATTGAGGATCACTGATTTAGGACTTCCTGTTATATACTAAACCAGTAGATGGTGTGCTCAATAAATGTTTCAAGGCAAAGGAGTAATAATCATGCTAAGGAAATGACCAGATCCCTGCCACCTATTTGACATGGAGCAGATGGAAGAAAATAAGAGCCCAGGTACCTATATATCAAAGGAAGAATAAAGCTAAGAAGATGCATATGTTTTTACCCTCTCTCAAATTTTTAAAACTTTATTCCCATTAAAATGTGTTTCTACATTTTTTGGAATACAAATTTTAGGCTCTCCATGAAATGGCTAACATTAGAAGGCAAGCATGTGACAAATGAATTATCTTTAAAATGTTTAAATAATTTTGCACTTAAAAAGGCTGATTTTAAAACTTGACACTCATTGCAGTTCACCTTGATACGTGAAATTGCTGCAAAAGAACATTTCTTCCTCATTCTTCTTGCTCTACAGTTCTTGTATGTAAAATTTTATAAAGCATGATCAGCCTGGAATTCTCAGTCCTTACTTAGAAAAAGGGTGCCATCTCTGGCACCCCCAAAAGTCTTAACATAAAAATAAAACACCCCCAAACAACCTGTATGTAACAAAAAATAATATCAAACTTGATTTCTTTTATTCATGATTGACATATTCAAAGTTTATACCTAAGAACTCTGAAATTTTTCACCTCATTAGAAGTCATATTGTGTTTTAGAGGAATCTTCCACTTTAGCAACTGATTTTATGTGATCGATAACACTAGGAGAGATGATTTAATCAGACTCTCACTTATGACTCATACGTAAGTCTATGTATTTCTAGAAATTACAAAATTATTTATGAAGACGGTTTTACATTCTATAGTCATATGTTAGCAAGCCAAAAATAATATTAAAATTACTATAACTAAAACTGATTGTGTTCTCTGCCATTCCTTTGCCAAAAAACTATATCAAGATCACTAGATATTAAATTTCCTCCCCAAAATCATGTAGCTCTAATTACCAAATACTTAATACTGCTGGTAAATCTCATACACTCATGTTTTTAAATCAAATAAGATCACTATATCCTGAACACTTTTAGAATTGAGTTCATATATAAAATTATCTTACATATACATGCACATTTCTGTATGATAATTAGAACTACATGTAAGCAGGAGCCAAATTACTTGCAGACGGTCAGCACTTTCCTTGATGGTCAAATAAGCCTTACTTAGGGGTACAGACTCATTTGGGATCAAAGTATTATATGGTTAGAATGAAAGCTCTGAGAAATATAAATGCTATCTCTGAACAGAGCTAAGCAGAAAAATGCAATCAATACAAAAGAAAAGCATCTGAAAGTTCCAGGGTTTAAGGCCTTTTCATTGCAGTATTCAAATTAAGTATCTTCTTAGCATGTTAACTTAGTTCCAATTATATCTAACACTCCCAGTTCTTCAGAACTCACTAGCCACTGTACTGTGTTAGTGTGTGGGTGTGAGAGAGAGAGAGAGAAACAGAAAGAGAGACAGAGACAGAGACAGAGAGGGAGGAAGAGAGCGAAGAGAGGCGAGGCAGGAAAGAGTAAATGTCAAACACATTGAAAACTCTCCTTGAAACTAGCAGATTAAATCTTTCAAGTACAAAGAAAAACTTGAACGTTAAAGCTTAAAACTAAGTTAATTTAAAAAACAAGTCATAAATCTCACATTCTTTCTCAATTAAAAGTTTTAACTATTGTGTTTATCTGTGGTCTTGTTGAAGTACCTTATTCATGAAGCTCTCCTATTCCTCCCCATGACCATTTTGAAGGGAAAAAATACAGTTCTCATTTACACACTCTCTCTCTCTCTCTCTCTCTCTCTCTCTCTGTGTGTGTGTGTGTGTGTGTATTATATATATGTGTGTTTATATATATGTGTGTGTGTGTGTGTGTGTATTGCCCCCAAGAGGCTGCTTCAGTCAGCAGCAGGAGTAGATAGGAAAGTTTGGTAAGAACAGTTAAAGAGGCACAGATGACCCTTTTGCTGAGTCTTTAGAAGAGGTATTCGCTGGAGTTCACTGCTCTAACCCAGACTTTGGAGGCTTTTTTTTTTTTTTTTTGAGGAGAAAAAAAAAATGCTGGTCCTGGGGTTCACTTTGTTAACAGAGCAGACAAAACAATTCATATCATCTCTACTATTCTATCCCATTTTTGGCAGAATATAACAACAAATAGTGGGTTTGAGAAAATAAGCATATATGGTTTTCTTGTGGCTTTGTTTTCAAAATTCAATATATGAGTATATACATATATGTTTTTAAGTTTATTACATCAAGTTTTTCTGTACTTCAGCAGGTCTCAGTTCTCAATTTCCCATTTTCAGATGGCAAGCCTATTTTTAAATGACCAGTTTATACTTTAAAATCTATGTCTGTGTATACACACACTCACACATACACACGGACATATATAGACAATTTTTAAAGCACCATTTCACATCTACCATCAGAAAAATAATAAAAAAATTCATCTTCTCACTGTAATTCTACTTTAAAGAATAATAATGGAATATACAATGATGTATTTTAAATATAAATATCAGTAAATGAAAATAATGAAAGAGCTTAAGACTCTGCTCAGAAATATTTAAAAAATAAGGCTCACATTATTGTGTGGATTCCAAACACACTATTTACTGACCAGTCTCTACCAATTAAACAAATGTAAAAGAATTTATTGAGAGATCAATAAATAGAATGGAGAGAATATGAAAACAAAACTTAACTGATGAAACAACAATCTTTAACTGAACACATGCAAAACTCCACAATACAACTGCTCTTATCCTTATGGTCTGATGCAAAATGCAGTATAAAATGGAATATCTATGTACTTTTCTTTTAAGCTTTCTATTTTTAAGACTGTTTAAGAAAGACCTTTATTTTAAAGGATCTTGGCACATTAAATAACAACATGGCTCCCTAATTTGAAGACCAGAACACAAAATTCAGATAATTTATGAATTACTATAATTAAGAAAGAAGCCTCTATCTAAACCAAATCTTGGGAATAAAGGCTGATTAAATAACCCACTTATTTGCTAACTGCTTGACTTTACAACTATGGACATTCATTCTGTATTAATTCAACACCTGCCATGAGTAAGAAACGGTTCTAGACACTGACATCAGCAAGCATTTGGTTATATGAACTATATGTATTTTTGGAGAGCAACTCAACTATTTCAATTATTATATAAATTATCAACAATTAAGTTTAAAATCTAGGTTCCTTCCTAGTACTCTGTCCATGCCAAAATGATCTCCACTAACTTTCAGCTTATTAATATTTAGGGAATATAAGATTACAAATCAAACTTGAAAATGTAAATCTGCTTGGAAAACTTAAAAAGCACACCATGCAGTTTAAATGAAAGATAATTTTTTTGACAACCCAGTACTCGCATCATCTCTGACATGGTTTTCCTACATTCAGAAGATAACTGGAAATTGATTATACAAGCACGAAGACATACACACACTCTCTCTTCTTGTGCCCGTATGTGTGCATGCACACATAAATAAATCTGTAATCTCATCCATTACACTTATGTTTAGTCTATCAGTATTTAAACAGCTGAACTGCAGTCATGACCTAAAATATGGCTTATGTTGTGGGCAGGTCTGTTTGAGGACTGCTTGGAAGAGTCAGAGGCAGAAGAGTTTGCTATTGTAAGCAAAGGTGACATTGCTGAGCCATCAGGAAGAGCTGTAGCTATTTCTGGAAATAGAGATGTCATATTAAAATTGGATAAGTGAGAGTTGGTCATGTGCATTGGTGGCATATCAGGGAGAAGAGGAAAGCTTGGTTGAGCAAAACCAACAGGTCTTGGAGGAGATAAAATTGATCCAAATCGGTTATTTAAACTTCCACTGTTTACTTTCTCTGTGCTAGGATTTGAGAACATTTGATTTGAAAAATAGGGAATCGAAATATCATTGGACAGTGTAGGATGAGCAGGAGAGTATGGAGGATAAAAGGAAGGTAGAGTATTTTGGGGATCTACAGGGATGAGGGCTGGAGTTCGAGTGGCACTAGGCTGGGTAACTTGTGGAATGAAAGAAGTATTAGCATTTATTGGTGGATTCATGCCACCCTCAGGAATAAAAGGAAAACTAAAATTTTGTGATAGTGTATGCTGGTCAGGTACCGAATTATCATTAGGTACTTGTGGGCTATCAGGCATGAAACGAACAATACTTCCTCTCTTCTCTGTAGTGGGTTGTTGGCGTCCAAGAATCATACTGCCACTAGTAGACAGAGGAAGATGGGGAAGACTTGGATCAAAGACATTACTATGCCTTTGGTTTCCAGAACGACTCCTTTCAGGCTGACGGATTTTGGAACCACTGCTGTCTTGCAAGGGATGCCTTGAGCGCTGGGGAACTGAAGAATTAGTTTGACGAACAGGAGGCCCTTGATCAGTATTTCCATGAGACACAGATGGATGTGGCAAAGCTGGCCTTGCAACCCCATGCATGTTGGTTGTGACTGGAGGGTTCATGTGGCCTTTGGTCCCATGGCTGTCAGTAATCCTCATGGAATTGGACTTCTGTACAGAAACATTGGGGCTTGTGTTTCGTCCTTGAATATCTCCTGAGGAAGAAGAACTCGAAAAAGGAATGTTCAAGGTGCTGTTCCTGGTATTAATTGCACCTAGGGACATGTCACAACTTTCCCTATTCTGATTCTCATTCTCTCTTCTGATATGGACACTTTCATGAGCTGGAGGACAATTATATTCAATTGCAGGGGATGGACCACACTGTGCATTCCTTTGATGTTCTGAAAGTGATCTCTGGCCCCCAATGACCTGATCACCGAGGTGAGGGGCAAGCAAACTCTGCATGAAGCTTTGATGACATGTATTTTCACTGTCCCTTTGTGGGATAGCATTTCCTGTTGGGATGCTCTGAACTGGTGGATAAGGTAATCTCTTTTGGCGGTCAATTGGTGGTGGACCAGGGTTCTGACTAATTCGAAAAGCCTGGGATTGCATACTCCTCAATGAAGATACAGGATTACCTATTTCATTATTTCTTGAAGATTGTATTTCAAAATTACTCTGGGACTGTTGACTGGCTCCAGTTGGTTTAAATGTCTGACAGTCAGAAAGGCGGATATCTGAGGCAACAGTATGGTCCACACGACCCTGCATATTATGAATGGCCAAACTCTTATTTCTGGGAACATCAAGATAACTTCTCATTTCAAGCTGATCTGAAACTCTAGAACCCTGAATCAATATACCCATTCTCTGCTCTGAATTAGAGGATGTCTTTCCAATGAGGGCCTCAGCAGAATAACTTGAAACTCTATTTCTCTCTGGCCTGTGTGGAGTACAGGTCATGTCTGAAGGTCTAGTCACAATACTTGGTTGAGACACCATTTGCTGCTCTATGCCTCTGGATGTCAAGAGCCTCTGCATTGGATTATGCCCAGATACATGTTCCGAAGAAACCCCTGAACCTTGCTGCCTGCTTCCAACATCCTGTTGCTGGTGCATAATATCTTGATTGAGATGGTTCTGGGGATGGTTATGGTGGTTCCGGCTAGTTGAAGGGTTTTCACAACTCTTCTCTGGCTGGGAGCTTCCAAAGTGTTGCTGCATCTGTTGCTGTATCTGCTGATGGTGGGGATGTGGCTGACCACTCTTGGGTCGGGACTGGTCAGTTCCATGGTGCTTTGGTTGTAAGGAAAGCTGAGAGGCCTGAGTGCCCTGAACAAGATTCCTCTTTTTCTGCATTTGAACTTCCTGTTGCAAAGTTCTCTGTTGGTGGACATTATGGGGCTGAGAGTGGACAGAGGTCTCTGCATGAGGTATGTGATGCTGCAGTTGATATAAGTGATGCCTCTCCCTTAACTGCCCTGCTTGCTGCTGCTGCTGCTGCTGCTGCTGCTGCTGCTTTAAGTAGAGATGGTTACTATGTAGGTGAGATACCCCCTGAGCTGGAACATGCTGTTGCAGGGCCTGCAGATGTTGACCGGCCTGGGTTTGCTGCTGCTCAGCAACTGAAGAGCTACACTGAACTTCAGTTTGTCTCAATGCAGGGGCCAAAAAATTGTTACTAGGTGGAAATAATCGTGTAAGGCCATCTCCATGTGCTGGGTTGCTAATAGGCACGAGTGAGTTTGAAGAGTTGGGAGGGATCTGACTAACCATCATTTGAGTTTGATCAGAAATGCTGTCTGGAGGTTGGTTCATCAGGGACATACCTTCAAGCCTAAGGGGGGCTGGCTGACAATGCTTTTGACGTTTAGCTGAAGACAGTAGAAGGTCATCTGGGACAGCACGCTTAGCAGAATCTTTACGGCTTTCATGACCTGGCTTTAAGAGTGGCTCTTGAATCTGTGGATTTGGTATGGTACCAGTCATCGTGTTTAGTTGTTCTTGGGAATATTCAGTCATCAGAGATGGTTCAGGAGGTTGATTGCCATAGGAAGTTGATGAAACAGTCAAATTAACCGTAGCAGGAATAATTGTTTGCTCTGAAGTCTGAGATAAACTAGCAGAGCTGACAAGAGGATGGCTGATGCTGCTCTGGTGGATAAGATTATTCACACTTAAACTGGTGATGCTTGGTGGCTGAGAAGTCGAAGCCTGTAAAGAGGCATTTGATGTTTTAATTCCTGCAGAACAACTTGATTTTTCAAGGGGCCTATCCATAGTTACTTCAATTGACTCCTGAGAATTAAATTCATTTGGTGTTGCTTCCGCCTGACCTGGGCCATTGTCTTTAGCGGTCTGTGCTTTGAAAGGCTGGTCTCCCTCTAAAGATGATGCTTCAGAAGGTTTTGAAGTAACTTCCCTAAAATCAGCCTGGGTGCCACCTCTTCCCTTCTCCAGGTTCTCCTGGTCAAAAATAGCTCTTGCTGCAAGAGCAACTATATCAGTTTGCTCTACGAAGGTACAGCTGTCACATGTATTAGTTGTTGCATTGCTGGTGACATCCTCTCTAGCTGTTTCAGGCAGCATGGATGCAACTGAGAAACTACGACTACTGCCAGAGCTGGTTGACATGGGAGAGTCAGTCTGTCTACTAGTGAGCAAAGAACCATGAATAATCTCCTGATCAGAGATGCAGGAAGGATGCTGTCCTGGATCTCTATCGTCACTGCTCATCAGTAATAGGTCTTGTTTGGGATGTAAATCAACACTTGAATCAACTGTTTTAGAATTTTCTGAAGAAAAGTCAGAGTGGTCCACCTGGACTGAAAGAGATTTCTGAGGGTCTTTTTCTTTAGCAAAACCAGACAGCAATGCAGTTAAACCTTGCCCCTTTAAGAGACCCGTGGTTTGCATTGTATCTGATGAATCTTGCTCAACTCTGCAGGGCTCAGCAATGATTTCTACCTCAGAAACACAGTCAGTACTTACAGTGCTCATGGTAGATGATAAACCAGAAACCTGAGAAACCAAAATGTGGGCATCATTTGGTGATGGAATCAACACTTTGGCTGAAGTACAGGATTTGGCAGCATCTGGCAATGCTAAACTAGTTGGTGGCTTATCCTGAGATGTCTCTCGTTGCAAAACAGGGGCAGAATCTTTGGATTTTGCTGGGGCCATTGCAAAATGTTCACTTGTTACAGATTCTTGGGAAGATAAGCTAGACTCTTCTGCAGACTTAGATTTGGGCACAGACTCAGGTATCGCTGTTTCAGAATTCAGAACATCCAAAGAATGTGAACCAGAAACGCATACAGTACTCTTCGCCTGGGACATAGTGACAGATGGTAACACAACAGGGGGGCTTTCCAGCAGTCCATCATTACATGGTGGCCCCGCTGAGCCTTCAGTGCTGGGGCAGTCTGCCTTGCCCACATCTCTGACTGGATTCAGGGAGCATGCTGACTTGTTAGCTACTAAGTGTTTCTTGACACCTGGCTTTTTATTCAACCTTTTTGACTTCACATTAGGCAAACCAGCTACAGTGTTCACTGAAGGAGTAGTCACTAGATTATAAATACTGGGTAGTGTGGCTGAATTATCTGTTGTCATGGGAGATGCTACAGTAGCTGTTAATGAAACACAGTTTGCTGGGGTGGTTTGACCATTTGCAGCAGTTTGAGGATTGGCAGGCTGGCTAACAGACAATTGTACACAGCTTTGCCCAGCCATCTGTGATATGCTTTGATTGAGGCTGGCCAAAGCGCCAAATGTATTCAGGGCAACATTGGTATTTGGATCTTCGCTGGTGGTGGGTTGAATAATTTGCATAGGGGTTTGGTTTGTAGTTCCTAATGAAGACATCACAGGCTGCAAAGCAAAGAGCTGTCCATTTAAAGAAATGGTCTGAGGCTGTTGTTGGTTTGACATGGTAACAGAAAAAGTTTGTGTTGAGTTAGATGTTGATAAAGATGAAGGTCTTGGTAATATGTGGACAAGATGCTTTCCTCCAAAAGTGTGTGGGGTTGAAACGTTTTGCATTGAATTAGACCCTATGAAAGCACTGGTTCCATTGACAGGGAGTCGAATAGAACCAGGAGGTGGAGCTGAGAGAAGTGGCAAAGGATTCTGATTAGCTGCCTGTATGATTACTATCTGCTGACCCACGCTTTGGTTGGGAACCTCTGCCCTCATCACTGTTGGGCATGGGGTAGTGCTGGGTGGCTGAAGAATGATAACGTTTTGATTAGCTGGAGCTGCATTAACAGCTGATCCAACTGGCTGAGCCATCTGAATCACTTGCATTGCTGAATTCAATGAAAGGATATTTTTTGGAGGCTGAGATTTAACTTGTGGCTGGGCAATTAGTGGCTGCATAGGTAAAGATGGACAAGAAGGCAAGGTTACAACTACTTGCTCAACTGGCTGCCCATCTACTGGAAAGGAATTATTAGAGTTGATGCCTGTAGCCACATGTCTACTGCGGCTGGTTGTGGTGGGGCTAGTACCAGATTCATTTAACACTGGAGTCAGAGCAGAAGATGATGTCTGGCTTAAGGGCTGAATAGTGTTTCCCGCCAGTTGCAAAGTAGTCCATGTTGTCTGTGTGTTTCCAGCTGAGGAAATTCGGGTAAGGCTATTAATGTTTTTCAAATCTGAAGCACTAACAGCTGAAGAAGGCAAAGAACAAGAAAGAGTCCAACAATTATCCAAAGGGTTTTCAGAAATACTGCCCACAGGAGTGGTGGTCTTCCCTCCTCCAGGGGCAGATGGGGAGACCACTGTGGTAACACTTGTTGAGTCTGCACCCTTGCTTATGCTCACCGGACAAGAATCACCTGCAGATCTGGAAGGCTGGGAGCAAATTGTGGTGGTAACTGAAACAACAAAGGTGGTTTGAAAATCACTTGTGAAATCTTGTATGCTCAGGCAGGACTTGCCTCCATAGTTCATTTTAGTGGCAGTTGCTGAAGAGCTGGAGGGAATGCTTGTGGCACAAGAGACAGTTTTGTTCAACAATTTCGGGCTCTCTTGCCCATTCTTATTTCCAGAAGAATTTTGATCATTTAGACTTGTATGCAAGGAACGATGTTGGGGAGGTTCAGGCCCAACAGAAACAGCAATCAGTGAGCCACTGGTGGCACCAAGCACACTTGATTCACTTTCAGAGGTGGAAAGCTCAAGAATATTTTGAGCAGAAATGGTAGCAGGAAGACAAAGAGGAACAGGCTGGTTGGCAGCCAATGCAGAAACTGTGGTCTGATGCCACGGCTTGTTTTCAGAAGGGTAAACTCCAGAAATAGACACAGGAGTCACAAGATTGCAAGTCCTCTGTACTGGCACCACATTGGTGGTTTGCTTTTGTAAATTATGACCAACATTAAAGGTTATCCCCTGAACAGCTGTTCCCTGGCTGTTTCCACCAGGCTGACTCCCATTGGAATAAACAATAATATTTTTCTGAACTTGGTCACTGGGAATAACAACAGAGACCTTTGAGCTTTTAAGATTTCCCTTCCAGTGGATTGTAGGGTCATCATATAAGCATATGTCATTTGCTTTCAGTAATTCAATGTATCGGCCATTTTCTTTTTGAATTTCTTCCAGTTGTTTACGTAGCTTTTTAATTTCTTCAGCTACAATATTAAAAATAAAAATGAAATAATTACCTGTAAATGTCAGTATTTACAATAACTTGAGAAAGAACTGTGTACTAAAATTCCTGAATTCTAATTCTAGTGTTCTAAATACCTCAGTTGAGAATTATCATCTTTTCTAATACAAGTTCTCTCTTCTTGTTAGAATGGTATCTCAAACCACTATCCCATACTTTTAAAAGTATGTATCTTTAAAGGACAACAACTCAAAGGTAAAAAATTATTCATAATGTAGAAATCTCAAAATCCCCAATTCAAAAATTCCCAACAGGGCAGCTACAAAGGTGAAACGAGGAACAACATATTGACACCATGATGACAAATTAGGAAAATAACATTGAAAATCAATATAACAGCATTTAAATGCTACAACAGCTAATATTATTATAGTGGTAATAGCTAGTCTCTTTTATAAATGGCTTTAGACTACTTTCCATTTTACTCTTTGAAACAATGGAGACCAAGTAGGACATGTAGGAAACAAAGTGGTAGAGCAACAATGGAACCAGCATTTTCTTTGGAGGGGCAACACATATATGCTACTGAGTAATGAAGACATCTGTTACATCCCTACTCCTTCCTAAGGAAGACAGTCTCACCAATGGATCCTACTATGGGGAAGCTCTGGGGGCTGGTATTTATGCTCTGTGGCCCCATACACCACTACCTGCCTTGCCATAGTGGTAGGTACTCTCCCCACTCCCTCTGCCAAAGGAAGCCAATCAAAGCCTATTTCCCATGAGGTAGCCTGAAATGAAAAGCTCTGTTCTGACAAGGATGAGATGAAAACTAGCAGATTATTTATCTCTTTTACTTCTCATGACAACCATGGGAAGCACCTACTGTCATTGCCATTTCCAGATGTGAGAAACAGACTCAGAGCAGTCATATAACTTGTGTAAAGTCAACCAGATAGATGCTATGATTATCCTCTTTTTAAGAAAGGGAAACTGAGACTTGGAGAGGTTAAGTAACTGATCAAAGGTACTGAGTGAGTAAATGACATTGAGACACAAACCCAAATGGGCCTGATTCTCAAGGCCATTGCTCTGACCACTGTTCTAGACTGTCATGTGGATGGTAAGTATGTGGAGGAAGCTGTTGGGAAATGAAGAGAGAGCAGATGCACAAAAAAAGAGCTAAAGAAAGGATGATGACAGATATGACAATGTAGTCACACTTAAGCTGCCTCAAGTGGTACTCCAACCCCTGGCCCGGCTATTTAGCTTTTCCTGAGCCCCATGCAAATTGTATTTTTTCAGTATTTTCCCTTTTCCTTAAAGTACCTTGACTGCCTTAGCCTGTGGACTGTGAAACCAAAGAAGCCCTCACTAGAAAAGTCTACACATCAATGATGATGAGCCTAACGGTCCCTTTTGTGGAGTGCCTCAAAATGGTTACCAAACATATATTATGTATCTAACTACCTAAAAGCATCATAAAAACAGGGCCTGGATCATAAAAGATAGCTGAGCTAGGTGAGGGATTAAGTTGTCATCTAACTATAAGTAAACAAGAATTCTGAAGGCTGACCTCCTGGATATGCTTTCCAATAACCTTCCAGCTTCTTACAATAAATACATCCCTGTATCACCCCCCAGGTTTACAAAATTCTGCCTTTGTTTCTCTCCTTTTAATGTGACCTTCTGCATTGTCACAGACAGTTCTCTCTCTGCTCTTGTCAGAGCCATAAATAAAGGATAATTCGAAGTGGCCTACACGCTGAGCTTTATATTTGCCGGTGATATTTTTCTTTTTAGCTGTTATAAGGTAACCTTTTTCCCAGTTCAAGTGGAAAAAGAAAACTCAGTTGATAGCATAAAAAATTCACCTCTATCTAAAAATCAAATACTATTAAATGTTAAGCAGTCCAATGCACATGTTACATGTAGAATAATTATGAACTAAATGTTTTGGGCTTCTGAGTAAATTCACAGTTAAGTGTTGTTTTTAAGTTACACCGAGCAGGATTCTCCCTTGCATCCTCTTATGGGATTCCCCTAGCTGGAAGATCCAAATGCAATAAAAGCGATCCAGTATAATTTGTATCATGAGTTAAGTAAACATGAAATACACAGTAGAGTCCAAAATCAAAATTATGTTTTCCTGCATGATTAGAGTTGCTCACAGAAGAAGGAAAAGAGGTAAACTAAAATGAATTTATTTGCAACACTATTATCCCAGACCCACTGAATGTGCAGTCTTAATAATGTGTGGGGGCAAAAAAAGTCTTCTGTATCCTAATATAAGTTGCACGGTAACACAAAGGCCTGAACAGTGAAAAAACGAGAAAAAGAACCTTAAAATCTTTACCTTGTTCATTGTTTCCTCCATTAAGCAAGAGTTCATCATTTTGCCTTTTCAATTCTGTTATATATTTAAAGGCTTGGTCCAAGATCATATTCTTGCTCTGCCAAAAAAAATTAACCATTTAAAAGTTTCGCTGAAGAGTAAGAACTTGCCAGAAGAAACTTGAAGCTTTGGTTCTATAACATATATATAATATGTATCTTTAAATTTTTTTTTAAGGCACCATATTCAAAAACTTCTGTTCATCTAAGTATTTATTGAGCATCTACTATATGTCAGGTTCTGTCCTAAGTATTAGGGATTTAACAAAAAAAAAAAGCTACTAACCTTGAGATATTTTATTTATATATATATGTATAAAATCAACGGTGATGTGCTATGAAGAAAAATAAAGCAGGGCAAAGAGGGGTCAGATAGATGGCAGAGGTTACTCTGTGCTATAGACTGAATGTTGGTGTTCCCCTACAATTCATACTGAAACCATAATCCCTGGTGTGATGGTATTTGGAGATGGGGCTTTTGGAAAATAATTAGGTCCTGAGTGTAGATCCTTCATAAATGAGATCAGTGCCTTTAGAAGCAAAGACAGGAGATGTGATCACTCCCTCTCTGTCATGTGAGGATATAATTAGAAGAGAACCCACACCAGGAACCAAACTGGCTGGCACCTTGATCTTGTACTGCCCAGACTCTAGAACTGTGAGAAATAAATTTTAGTTGTTTAAGTCACCCAATCTATATTATTTTTCTTATGACAGCCCAAATGACTAAGACACTCTGCTATAATCTATTTTGTATAGGAGAAGGCCTCTCTGTAAGGTGACATTTGAACACGGACCTAAAAGAAGTCCAACGAAGTATGCCCCATGGGTATCTGGAGGATTCAGGTAGCAGGACTGACAAGAGCCAAGGCTCTCAGGCAGGGTAGTGTTTGGCGCATTGGAGAAATAGTAAGGAGGTGAGTGGGACTAGAGTGAAGTATATAGTAGAAGAGTAGGGGGAGAAAAGGTCAATGAGGACCTTCAAAACCATGTAAAGATTTTAGATTTGATGTTATTCTTCATTCTGTCAACTAGAACTACAAACTATTCCACATAATAAGTTGAGAAAATAATGTCACTTGATTGTGTTTTGGTGTCCTGGTCCCAGTATATTCCATTCCTAAACTTTTCAAAAAGATTGCATTTTATGTCAAAGTGTTCCTTTATTATTTATTCTTAATTAACAATTTTTAAAACTGAAAATATAATGTGTGTATATGGCAAAAAAAAATGTAAATAACATGAAGGGCTATATAATGAAAAGTAACATTCCTTTTCACTTTTACTCTCCAGACCCTTTTCCAGAGGAACCTGCTGTAAAGTTACTTGTGTATCCTTCCAGAAACATTCTATGCCCATATATGTGTATATATATTTTTTAAAGCCGATGCAAACATACTATAAACAGTATGTTACATTAGTTTTTTAATTTAAATATATATCTTGGAGATAATTTCATATAGCATTTAAATATCTATATCTATCGTTATACTTTCTAAAGGCTGTACTTATTTTATTACCAGTCTGAGTCCCAAAAGAGACCCTATATAACCAAGGAAACATTTTAGAGAGAGAAAACTGATATTGTCTTTTTTAAAAGCAAAAGTAGAGACAAAGGCAGAACTGATGATACCTACCTACAACCTGTCTACAGCAGATGGGAGTGGGGATGTACAGCAATTAGTGAAGAAAATCTACTCTGCTTCTGGGAGCCAAATACTGACTTATATTGCATATTCTAGGACACAAAGGAAGTAAAACGATTACAGTTTCCTTTCAGAGAAACTTGTAGGAAAGAAAGCAAAGAGCAGGAAAGTTAAGAGATTACTAGGAAAATAGCAATATTTACTGAGTAGCTATACGTTGAGATATGAAGGAAGAAATACAGTCAGAAGACAGTACTTACCCTTAAGTTTGAAATGGTGTTAAGGAAACAGAAAGCATGTTCTTAAAAAGACTAAAAAACACATTTACGCAAGACTAAGTACCATCCTATAGGGGAGAATAAAAAGAAACTGAAGTGTAAGACCTTAGCTGAAGGAGATAATGCCAAGAAGCCAGCAAACTGAGCTGGCCTTCCAAAAGCCAGTTAAGGACTGGGAAGTTCAAGACTGGGAAGCTCCAGCTCCCACACAAGGTGGGGTAAGGTATGGGGTTAAAACTGAGGAGACTGGTGGAAAGATTCTTCTTGTACAGTAATAAGAACCAACCCCCACACATACATTCTAAGCAGCTGGATGACTTCCCTTTTCTGCCCTGACCACAGGAGACAAGCTTATTTTCTGTGAAATGTGAACCAGAGAATTTCAGCCTCAGGGATACCTGGCACAGAAGTGAACAAGATGAGGCTCCTGAGTGAAAAAAGGGGAGTAAAGTAAAACTCTGTCTCCTAAAGCATGAGATTCTCCAGTTCCCAGAATAAGGGCAACTAGACTTAGACTCATCTTCCAACCATTCCCAATCCTAGGTAGAGGGATAAGGAACTCTGCTCTGAAAAAAATGAAAATAAAAAAATAAAAAATAAATAAAATAAAGCTACCCCTAAAACTAAACAAAACAAAAAAAAACTACATATACTGATATTTTTGAGTTTCACAACAACAATAGCAGTTCACTACCTAATCACTCAACAGTTAGGGCCACCAACAGACAAACTTAGTCAATCAGCTTTTAATACCTTATTCTCAAAAATGAAAAAAACAACCAAGCATCACTAAACATTTAAGGAAAGTGAAAACCAGACATCAAGCCAGGGTGGTGCGAGCAGGAGGGGTGGTGGGGGGAGGTTGCAGATCAAAAGAAACAAAACCAAGACAACACAGAATAGAGAAGAAAAAAAATTTTAAACCCTATATGACATTTTCAGAGATGGATAAGATGATATTGTATCTATGAAACAAACATGTAACATAAAAAGAAATGAAGGAATAAGACAAAAGACTCTTGGAAATTGAAAATATGAGAGCTAAAATTAAAAACAGAAGAGCTGGAAGAGACAAACCAATTGAGATTGAATAAAAATGGGTAGATGGTTCCAGGAGTAAAGTCTCAAAGGGAAAATGTAAATTACATGGTACATTTGCCCATGTAGAAACTGTACTAAGACACTATTGGAAGTGTGGAAAAAATTAAAGATAGGTATATAGAAAATTAAGCAAATGAAAAACAAAGGGGCAATTATTAACTCAAAAACAAAAACAAAAACCACTTATGAAATGAAACATAAAGAGTACTAGAGTACTCTTTAGCTCAACTGTAAACATTTTCACAGTCTTAGTAACAGAAAAACTGAATATCAATTTAATCAAAAGTTGTGGTAGAATTATATTGTGAGGATTAGACAAGGAGAAATAAAGGGAAAAGCATAATAGAAAGTCAACAGATAATACATAAAATGGAAAATAAAGATATAGTAATATAACCACATTATTTCAAAATATAAAGGTAAATACAAGAAGAAAACAATTGAGAATGATTGCTTCTAAGGAGCTATATTAGAACTGGGAAGCAGTGAACAAGACACTGTTTTAAACTTTTGTGTACTATTTGCTATATGTATATGTAAATTTTATATATGTTATTTTAATTTAAATTAACTTTAAAAGCCTAAGACAAATTCTGATATCCCATTACAATGGAATACTATATAACCATTAAAAAAAAAAAAGAAAAAGATCACATTTGAAAAGGTATCTACAACCAAAAGCCTATTGTGTACCATTGAATAAAAATGACAAAGCAGGTCATGAAACTATACAGATATACACATAAAGCAATGCCTGGAGAGGTGTGCTAATAACATTTTTAATAGTGGTTATAATTTCAGAGTGGGGTGTCAATTTATTTTTTAAACTTTAATGCCTTCTATATTGTTTCCATTTTTATTGTTTTATTTTGTTCTGTTTTCAATGAGCACTCTTTACCCTCATTATCAGAAAAAACAAAAAGCTATCTTCATTAGGGAAAACTGTCTTTAATACACTAAGATTTAAATACTAGTGAAAGTTGATATTGGCATGGAGAATAAAATAAAGAAGAAACCCTTAGAAGATTCTAGCTAAGAATTTAAGATAGTAAAGGACATAATTGGCAGAAAATAAAAGAAATACCTGGTGAATACACTGGCACATATATAAATGTAATCATGGGACCAAGTAATTCAAGATTTTAAAGATCTAGAAATTATATGGTCCATCGATCATGAGAAAACTGTACTAGAAGACTGTTAGAAATGTAGGAAGAATTAAACATGGGTATATATAAAATTAAGCAAATGAAAAACAAGGAGGCAATCATCAACTCCAAAAAACTGGTAATGATGGGGAACAAAAATAATCATTCTGAACATGGAAACAACAGGGAATTATCTGTTCACAAGTTATGAATGAAAATACGACTAGACTTCTTACCTGCTTCAGTGCAGGGGAACATGGGATCAACTCTCCTATTCTGTTAATCCCAGCATTGATTTTCTTCTTCCTATGCCTCTCCACTAGATAGAGAAAAAAACTCCATTTATCATACCCTATAGTACTACAGCCAAACTGCCTCATTCTCCCTGGGTAAAGAAATTTTAGGTAAAAATAAAACAAATAAACAAACAAACAAAAAACACTAAGATCTTATCAAATAGTATCTACTAAAGACTAACTGTAAAAAAAATTTCTAACGATGTCATATTTTCAAATCTAGTGTTATAGAAATTAATATAAGCAATACTTTTATTAGCACTTTAAAGAATGATCTATAATAACTAAATTCAAATTATAAACAGAAATTGCTAATAATATATTACTATTAGGCCATTACCATTATATTTCAAGTAGTTACTAGAGATTATAATGATAACTAAACTTCAAGAACCCACTAATGAGCTAAATTACTAGAAAACTGCTTTTTTATGGCAGATGGGCAAATGAGACCTTTCTAGACATATTGAAGTACCTTAAAACACACTTTAGGATGACCAGAGGACGTTTTTGGAATCATGTTATGACTTAAAATATACAAGAAAAAGCTCTGGTTTGTTTTTTTTTCTGTGGAGTCTGGGCTGTTCACTTTGGCTACATAGATTTTTTCCCATTTAAGAAACTGGGCAACTGACAACTTCTCAGTTAACTGAGAAATGTTCCAGGCTTGCATGCTACAACTTTAAAAACTGTATGAAAAGTGTGAGAAAATACAAGAGATGAGCTAAATAATTTCTGTAAGGCACCTCTGATAGAAACATTAGTCTTGGCTATTTTCTCTTAGAAAGTTTTCTAAAACTTTCCTATCTAACAAAGAATTCCAGTCCTTCTAAAGGAATGATCTTTCAGATTGTAGCATAGGTAAATGTTGCTTTGCAAAATACATACTTTTTGCTTCATAATCTAGCAATAAGAACGTCCTTTTCAATGACATCTAATTACTCTCTCTTAATAAATTACCGTCAAGACATACTTATGACACCATGTGACAGATGATTCTAATAAAAAGATTGAGTTTGCATAGCCAAAAAAGATTAGATTTAATTCACATGGCCCAAAAAAGCAAAGCAATAAAGTACAGCTCACCTTTCTTCTGCATTCTCTAACAATAGTATTTGTTGTTATCTAAAAACAGATTTTTTAATGTATGGAGGTAAAAACAAAACAAAACATTAAGACTCTTTATCCCAGTGATAAAGGAGAATTCAAAGGCAGCAGACTCCCTTCTGGGGAACAGCAATATCCTACTAGTGTTCAACACATCTCTCCACAGATAAAATTTTCCCGAGTCCTTTCCTTAGGGAAAGGAAGATATCATTTATAGAGTAATAGAAATTAACTTCTAAATTTTTTTTTAGATCTGACTGTAGATAATCCTTAAATTATCTAAATAGACAATAAATCAGAAGATAAGCAAACCGTCTTCATAAGATTTGGGGTGTTTTTTCAATCAAAAACAATAAAGGAATACTTTACTAAAACATAATGAATAATGATTCTATGCTTATAACATAAAAACTTATAATCAACTGCAGTATAATTTCATTTTGAATGCAAAAGGTTAACAACTAAAATTTAAATTGTTGTTTCTACCTGCATTGTGTGTCTCCCGATTTTTCTTTCTGAAAAAAAAAAATGTAGATAGAAGGAATATGAAAATAATGGGAAAATATTTCACCACCTTATATTTTGAGACATAAAAATAAATTTTATGAATTCATATTTGTTGCATCAAACAATCTGAAGAAAAATGTTCTTAATATATATTATGGTATGAAAACTTAACTACAGATACATCAATATAAATTTAAAAACCCACAATTTCTGAAAGTAACTCTCTATTCCTAAATACCCAGAAGTCATTAGTTGGGAAGTAACTCAATCACTGAAAACTATTTTAAAAATGTAACTAAGGAGCTAGTCAACTCTCAAAGTGATGTGTCAAGTAGGTGACTTCTGATGTTTGCCCTGGCACTCAGCCCAAGGTGAGAGTATGTAAAGGAGACAAGCAACAGTAGAGAGGAAACTTGAAATCCCCAGGGAAATGTGGTAGCCTCTAACACCCATGCACTGACAACTGGCATTTGAGCTATCCTTTGCATTTATGTACCTTAGGCTATCCAAATTCTTAAATTTTCTTAAAAGCTAATCTACTGAAAACACTGATTTTCCCTTTATGCACAGTTAATCAATATATTAGCATTCTCTAATAGCCATTTGGTAAGGAAAGAGAACAGCAATTTTAATATTAACAGAAGCACTGGCCATGCAGTTCTAAGCAGAAACATTGGCCAAAATGCTAGAAGTCCAGAAGAAGGGTTATATAAGAACCAGAACTAATATTATATTGATGTGCATATTGGCATTAATGGTTTCTAATGTCACTAAATGTCCATTCAAACCAACTTCAGCCTAAGTGAACTTACTGTATGCAAGTAAAAATTTCAGGAGAAACTGATTGTCATTTTAGTTGTTACACTGCTGGTAGAATATGAAGGACAGGTAAATTTTAACTATGTATCCCCTTCCATAAATCTATTCCTATTTATCCACACATAGTTTTGAAGAATGATGGTTTGCTAGGCATCCAAGTGAAAGTTCCCAAACGATTACCTATTTAACAAAGTAGAAGCTAATTCTTCTTATCTTCTAAAACTATATTGTTTTTGGACTGTTGCTACATACCTGTGCTGCTTTTTTGTAGGAGTCTCATTCTCTGTCATTTCTGGCATGGTTACAAAGATAGGAACCTACAAGGCATGGAAAGACACACCAGAAAGTTTAAAGTCATTATAGTATCTTAGAGAAACTGATTATTAGTAATTTGGTTTGAATAAAAGCAACATCATGAAAAAGCACTGGATTAGGTATTATGGATAGAAAAAGGCATAAGAAAACAAGACACAAAATATTACAACCAGCAGATGAAGAACATGGTGAATGTCAAATGTGAGATGTAGCCAGAAAGTGCTTAAGAAAACTGGAGTAAGGAAAAATCGTTATGGCTTGGGAATCAAGAAAAACTTAAAGGGAGTATCAATTTGAGGAAGACCTGGAAAGACAGGTAAAACAGTTGGCAGAGTTGGCAGAGTATGTTTTTGTTCATGATACTATTTATTCATGATACAAAATTTAAACTAGAATAATGGTCCTCCCCCATCACTGAACACAGTGTAAATGAAAGTGACAAGCAGACAAACATGTAACATTCCAAACATAGAAGCAAGCAATCATTCATCAATTCACTTATTTGCTAGGCTTCTTTCATTTCAAACTGTTAGAAGTCTTACATTATCATTTGTGAGTCATTAAAATCTGAGTATTAGTATAAAAGTTCTATCTATATTTTAAAAATCATGATACTAAAGAATATATGTACTATAAGGAAATACAAACATATGCCCAAAATGTCTGAAAGCAAATACATTAAAATATTAATCATAGTTCTACAGGGCCAGCAATATTAGAGCTGATTTCTTTCTCATCTGTGATTTTTCAAATATTTCATAATGAAAACTTTAATGCTTTAAAACTTTAATGCTTTAAACTTTAAAACTTTAATCTCAGAAACTGAACACCTTTCAAAAGAGGTCTGTCAAGTTGGGCTACCTGTTCTAGTATATTAGAGGACGTGCAAATGTGGTTTCCCATTTTCTCTCTGAGAAAGAAAGAAGGCAACAATTGGAAGTCAGCATGATTTTAAATCTGGTTCTCCCATTTCCTAGCTGTGGTCTTAGGCAACTTATATATTTTCTTGCAACCACAGATGTTTCATCTACAAAATGGATGTATGTAGATCATTGGGTTGTTTCAAGAAGTGAATGAAAGAATGCAGAGAGGGTATAACAGCACAATGCCTAACAGTAAGAAGAATTCAGTAAATGTTAGCTATGAATAGTAATGAGGTATTTCAGGTAAAGGCTTTAGCCCTGGGAAAGAGGGTGAAGGTCCTGGGAAATAAGTAGAAGTGAATGCAGAGAGGGTAATGACAGAGCACTGACTCAGGCAGCCTGAGAAGAAACGTGTGCCCAAGACCCATTTCCAGCAGCTTATTCCATCTTCTCCCTAACATTTGTGAGGGCACATACTCACCTAAAAGCAACATGCTCACATTAGATAACCATGTAACAGTAATGGGGGACAGGTAAGTAAATAAGTCTCTGTCATCTTTCTCACCTAAGGGCTTACAGAATTTCTTCACTTTTGATTCCTGGCTTCCAACACCTCCCGTTTCTGATCCAAATTTATCATCTTCTACCAGAAGATGGTCTATAAGTTATGTTTTCTTCTTACTATACAAGAGAAAAATCCATGTTTATAGCAGCATGTAAAACAAGGATTGATAACCTATGGCATACAGGCAGATTTTCAGTAGCACATAGGATGATCCTGAATTCCCCGCACCCCACTTGCAAAATAATGAATGTAGCTTCTTTCAAAAGTCACTTTCCAATAGCTTATCCAAAAAGATGGTAGTACTGCAACCAGTGGATGATTGTCCCCGGGAGGGGATTCTCTCCTTTCTCTTATGCATGTCCACTGTCCTTTAAGTTCTAGTTCTCCACCTAGCTCTTATTCTAAGATCTGTCCATGTGCAGATAAGAGTGAAATACATGGTGATGGAAGATATAACTTTGGATGGTAAACACACAATGCAATATACATATGACATATTATTGAACTGTACACTTAAAACCTATATAATTTTATTTACTAATGTCACTCCCATAAGTTTCATTTAAAAAAAAAATCTGTCATTAATTCTAAAATTATCTTTCCTTGACTCTCCTACTCCCTCCTTCTCTCGTGAGAATAACTGAAAAGTTACTCAAGGACTTTTCACTAAGGCAGTGACATTAGGAAGACAGCCCTCATATGTGTGTGTTACATGAACTCTGCAAACAAAAATTAAGTTTAGGCCTTAATAAAGAATTAAAAGCATTTATTTGAGCAAAACAAGCTTAAATGAAGAGACAGATTCAGGTAGCAATCTAAATTGTGTTCCACTGAGAGAAGGGGGAGGCTACCTATCATGGGAAAGTTACCACCCAGGTTCCCAATTAAGTCCATTTTATGTAAATGAGGTCCTCAGTTCTGGTTGGATGGGGCAGATCTCAATCTCTGGTAGAAAGAGGAAACCAGGATTTCCCTGCAGTGGTTGGCTCAGACAGCATAAACTAGACTCTTATTATTCATAAAACTTGGGACTTTGGTCAATAATTGTGAGTCCATCTCAGCGGATAAATTCCTTCTCGGGGTTCACATCAAACGAATCTCTTCTTTGCATCCATAGCTCTTTAAAAACGTAGATTTAGGGACTTCATCCCAGTCAAATAAAAAGCACTGGAAATCCATATTTTCAACAGGGTCTCTGGGTGATTTTTCTTTTTCTTCTACTCTTCCTCCTCCTTTTTTTTTTTAACAAAAAAGTTTGAGAAACTTAGCTCTACATTAGGGCAATGTTTCCTAAATATTCCTGATAAGAATTATCAGAATAATACAAATAAATTCCCAGACCATCCCAGACCCCTTGAACCAGTTTATAAGGAAGAAATTACAATCTCTAAAGTAAGAGTGCCCAGGGTGATTCTTATATAGAAAATTTAGAAACAGAGGCAAGTGGCTTTAATTGGTGAAATTTCAGGCATCTAATACCCTATTGTAGGAGAGATTATTTGGGATATGGCATGATAGTTGACAACATAATTTTACCTATAAATCAGTAAGGTCAGATTTGCCTCATACCCATGAGTCAATGTTTGGTCATTAGTATCAGGTTCTAGTTGCTTCCCAGTAGCACTTTTGAAAATCTGCAAATTCATGTTACAGTAAAGATACATAAAAGTTCTAATTATCTAAACATCTAAAATCTTAAAGTAAATGACACTGTGGTGAAAGCCAGGCATTCAACCAAAAAAGGAATAGAACTGCAAATCAAAAACATTCAGTTTACTAAATGTCACTATAAACATCCATCTCAAACCACATTTTAACCAATTCAATTACATCTAATTCCACGCAAAATTATTTCGATGTCTAATTCTTTCTGATATCAAAATTGCATTCCTGACATTAAAAAAGAACATTTATTGAAATAAAGAACTATATAATTTTGTCATAAATTCTTGTTCACTTATTAACTAATCTAAGAAAGTGGCACTTTTAATATAATATTTATATAACTATATACAAATATACGCTTTAAAATATTTAAAGTGCTATGAACAAAAAAGGGGCTCTGTTATAAATCTAACCAAAAGTGACCTCACAGAGTGATCTGATCACAGATTCCTAACTGGGCAGGTCATGGTGGGCAGCTATGCTCCAGGCCCATGAAAGATTTACTTTTGCCTTAAGCAAGCCCTGTCCATTGTTCTTGTGATTCTGAATTAACACACCTGTGAAATGACAGAAGTAGTCCTCTTTTCCAGAGACCTAGAAGAGTAACCACCCTCAGAGGAACTCATAGTCTTAACTATACTGTAATCCAACCAGAGATTTCCTTGCCTTTCTTTCTCCCACCTTCACATAATCTTCCTATGTTCTCTCCTTCCCTCCATTCCAAATGTATAAAAGAAACTGCAAAACTGTTCTCCAGAGCATTTGAGATCTTGCTTCCTGGCAGGGTGTCAGTTCTGTTTAAATAAGCTCATAAAAATTCTCTACAGGTGTGGATGTTCTTATGTTGACAGTACCATAAATTTTTAAAGAAAAACTTCAAACTGTTACATTTGTAATATATGAATTATTATTTTTCATGGTAAGAAAGGATTATTTCTGAAATTAGTCAAATTCAATGGTTCTCAAAGTGTGGCCTTCAGATCATTTACATTAACATCACATCTTTTAACTTTTTTTCCCCTTGAGGTAAAGCTTACACATAATAAAATGCATAAATCTAAAGTATAACATTCAATGAGTGCTGACAAATTTACACACCTGTGTGATCCAACTCCTATCAAAGTATATCACTACAAAGTTTTCATGTGACTCTTCCTCATCAATTCCCCTCCTCCCACAAGGCAACCAACGTTCTCATTTATTTCACCATAGAACTTCAAATGTATTAACTGAAAATTCTCTTGTGTCAATGTTTTACTAAGCTTGCCATTTTTGAAATTCATCCAATAGTCCTTTTTACTACTATGAATATATATTGTGTGAGTTTAAAACAGTTTCTTTATTCATTTTTCTGTTGTTGAACATCTAGACCGTTTCCTTGTTTGGGCTATTATGAATGAAGCTGCTATCCATGAACGTTCTTATATGTCTTTTTTGAGGATATAGTCTTTCATTTCTCTTGGGTAAATATCTAAGAGTAGAATTGCTTATCATATACCCTACAGTTCCAATCTAGGTATTAAACCAAGAGAAATGAAAGACTATATCCACAAAAAGGCTTACATAAGAACATTTATCACACTTTCCCCAGAGTGATAGTACCATTTGCACTCCCATTCTCAGTGTAGACTAACTATAAAAAGATTTATTTAGGATAAAACTCAGTCTAACTGCTCAGTGGCAAATTGTGTTTTCTTCCCACCAAAAAGCAAATTAATAGGAAAAATTAATTTAAATGGTGTCTTTAAATACAATGCAAAACCTAATTCTTATCATAGAATTTTCAAGTTGAATTAAAATGTTTGAATTGAAATAGTTTATGGCACATTGCTTAAACATTATTTGTCAATGGTTTGAGGAAGATCTCATTTTTGCTGTTGTTTAACACATTCCTACGTATTTTACAATTATTTAAAATGTTTTATGGAATGGCTACATACATATGCAGCTTTTAAATGTATTCTATTTCTTTATATGAACTCTCTTAGTAAATCCTTAGTCCTCTCCAATCAAAATGACTTGCCCCACTGAACTAGAATATAATCCAAAGAAATTATAGTACAACTAATCTTAAATCCCTGGTCTGGGTCACAGCCAATATACTACTAGTCTATTTCACCTTTATAACAAAAAGATCTCTACTTCTTTTGATGAGCTTGCTTTAACAGTTTTTCCTTACAATAAAAGTAATATATACCTAGATAACAAAGGCATGGAGAGAAAATTAAAACTACTCTCAATCACAACACTTTACAAAAATCCATAAGAATTAATGTTAACACTTTCTGGATTTCCTTGTGAATTTTTTTCTACACACACCTCATTTTTTATAAATGCTAGACCACAAGCAGGGTTGTATTCTCCTTTCTACTAAAGGTGAGTATTTCTCCATGTTATTAAATATTGAAAATCATGATTATAGCATGTATGTTTAATATCACATATGTATCATCTATCATCTTATTTGGTGCTTTAGGCATCTCTGCTCTCTGTATTTTGCTATAGGAGCTGCTGTTCGCATTTATCTTCTCCAGCATTTTCAGTTAATAATCCTCTACCGGAATGTCCTATTACCTGGTCCAACTGTTTCAATTCATTAAATCTTGACCCAACAGCACTATAGCACAGGGATAGCAGAAGGGTGCTTTTAACACCCAAAGTAATCCTTTTCTTTGTCTGTGGTTTCAGAAGCAGCTTTCCATCTCAGTGGGAACTTGAGTCGTTGTTTATGAGTGTGCTGTATTGTTTTCTGCTTTGTGCAAATGCTATCAGAAGTTCTCATCTCTTTTACCATCAAAGAAATCTTACATCCTTTAACAATGTCTGTTGGCTTCTTCCTGTTAATATGTCACCATCATGTCTGGCACAACAATATTGGAGGCTCATAATGCCAACCATGGGATACTATAACATATATAAGAATATGAGATAATGAAATCCTGCCTCTAGAGCTTTCACTATGAAGTTGAGTCTAACTATATCTCAAGAGAAAAAAAATAAGCCAAAAGTATAATTTTCTGAATACAGTTTAAATTTTTATTTTAAAACTACACAGGTAACTTTATTTTTGAGATATAATTGACACATAACATTATATTAGTTTCATGTGTACATCATGATTTGATATTTGTACATATCGTGAAATGATCACAATAAATCTAGTTAACACCTATCACCACACATAGTTACAATTTTTTCTAATGAGAACTTTTAATATCTACTCTCTCCGCAACTTTCAAATACACTGTACAGTATTATTAAAAATATATATTTTTTGAATATACAGAAATGTATAAAGTTAAATGGAAAAGTTACTTGGCTCTCCAACTATGCTCTTCAGGAAAAGCAACTGTAAATAGTTCAGCATTTTTTAGAACTTTTCCTTGCTCTTGTCCAGGCAAACTATAAATACTTCTGGCTCAGAAATTATATCCTGTCTAAATTTAAAGGGAACTCCATGCTTTGAAGCTTTTTTTTTTAAATCAATTGCAAAGGTAATCCCTGCTCTTTGTAAAAATTTTAAACAGCACAGATATATATGAAGTACCAGTGCTTCTCTGCTTTTAACAATCTAATGGTATCAATTCCAGACATTTCTCTATGTATGCCCAAGCAATTACTTATGTCTAGAATCACAACTGTTACACTGAGAGGAGGACACATAAAATGCAAATTAGTATCAGTTCAAATCTTTTCTGTGGGGTGATTCTACTTACTCCCTGGATAAAATTTAGGGCATATCCCATGACTTTACTGGTCACAGTTATATAATAAAAATTCACTAGTCATTTCTAGTCACAAAACAATCCATTGGGAATATCTCAATACATTTCCTTCTATGCCTTTCCCCGACACAGTCTCTTACTTTCTCTCCACCTCCATCCCCCAGCTTCTGCATTTGTCCTCACAGCTCCAGTCCCTTTCTGCTCAAGCACTTTTCCTTGCCTCTGTCAGGAAGGCCTGAGGCAGAATGCCCACACCAGTTCCATCCTGACATATTCTGGACCCATATCTGGTCCACAAAATACATACTCTATAATACAACAACTCCTAGAAATTTACCCCACAAGTATAATCATGTATATGCACAAAGACATTTATTCGAGGATATTCAAAAGACAAAAAAAGGCTCATTACAAGACTGATGAAATATGTCACTATGTTATGTTGAACCATCTGAAATTGTCCATATTTGATCATTTCTGCCTCTAGAAACTTCAATTTCAGATGTTTCACTCTAATAGCTCTACACATACAATAGTTATATTGTGTTCTGTCTCCCCAAAATTCCTATGTTGAAGTCCTAACTCCCAGTACTTTGGAATGTGGCTATATTTGAAGATAAGTCTTTAAAGATGTAATTAATTTAAAATGGAGTCATTAGAGTGGGGCCTAATCCAGTGACTGACGTTCTCATAAGGAGATTAGACCACACAGACATAGGGATGACCACTGGAAGGTACAGTAAAAAGGTAACCACCTACAAGCCAAGGACAGAAGCCTCAGAAGAAACCAAACCTGCAAACACCTTGATATTGGACAGCTAAACCTCCAGAACTGTAAAAAAATAATTTGGTTGCTGTTCTTTAAGCCACAGTGTGTATTTTGTTATGACAGCCCTAGCAAACTACATATGGGGGGTGGGAGTGTGTATGCGTGCACACACACACACGAATGCACAGACTTCTTCTGGAAGGACTGCCTTTGAGGAGAAATGGGAACAGGGTGCAAGGAAGATTTAATGTACATCCTCATATACAATTTTAATTTTTTGCCACATGCATGCCTTTTCCAATATATGCATTAATTTTTCAGTCTTTCTAATAAATGCATTTAGGACTATAATATTTCTTCAAGGTACAACTTTGTCCACAGTCCATAGATTTTGATACATAATATTTTCAAGACATTAATTTTTAAATAGTATGTAATCTCGGTTAAATTTTAAATTATTTTTAAAATACTATACTGAAAGACCAAAAAGTAAATATTACCCCTAATCATATTTCTTTCATTTGAGATGGAAAATTTAAGACCCTACTACCACTTATTCAATTCCACCCCCTCCAAGTTGGAAACCAATTTGATATTAGTTTTCTTGATCTTTCTAAAGAGTTTTCTATGCACTTTCTATCTATGCACTTTCACATGCACATAAATTTTTTCACATAAATTTTTTTAGAAAATGATATTATGCTATATATGTCATTGAAACATGCTTTATTTTTACTTAGAAATATATTATCCTTGGGGGAGGGGGAGGCTGCAATCAACATCTTTTACGTATTTATTAATTTAAAGGCAATAAAAGGTATCTTATTATTGCTTAACTTGTATCTCTTTGATGACTAGTGAGACTGAATCCCCTTTCATGTTATGAATCTTTTTTTTCAATAATTTGCTTTTCTTGAGTTTTTCTTCCTTGTAATTTCAGCTTTTATATCCCCTTCAACCTGAGATGAAAAAACTTGTGAAATAAGTTGTTTTTTGCTTCTCCTTTTGTTAATCTCATGTGTGAACTGTTTCCTTACAATATGATTAGTAATATTTTTTAAAATTCGAGATTTTCTTTGTAGCCCTCTAATATATTTTAAGTGTTAGATGAGTATTTAATAAGAGTGTATATTATTAGCTCCTTAGATATAAAGTTTTATTAAATATTTTTAAAATTAAGTGTTTGTTGTCTAGAATTAAACTTTGCCTGATAACAAATTAATATGCATTTTCTTTCATTCAACATTTACCCGCAGTGTATATACTTTTATTTTAACTTTTCTGTATTATTTTGTTTTTATATTTGTCTGTAGTAATACAAATCTAAAGATGTTTCTATAGTTTAATAACCTTTTTTTTAAAAAAAAATGAGAACTTATTCCATCATATTTATTATAATTATTGTTACACTGGTCATGTTCTGTTCCCTCTCCCACCATGAATGTGCATGCTGATTATGAGTCCTGGCTATGAAAAATATCACACATGGATGGAGGTGAGCAGCTAACTGGGTATCTTCTGAAGGAAGGAGCTCCATATTCATAGTGGCAACTAGAAGTTCTATAAAGTATAAACCTGATTATTTCTCTGGCCCTAAAGCCCATGATGGAGATAGCCCCAACTTATATAAATATATGTTTTAACCACCTACCATGTGAGTAAATGCTGTAATTAAGCTATTCTAAATGGTCCTGGAACAGCTGTTTTGCAGTCTACTAATTAATTACCTTTTGACCACTGCTGTGGTCTGAATGTTTGTTTCCTCCAAAATTCATGTGTTGAAATCCTAATTCCCAAGGTGATGGTATTAAGAGGCAGGGCCTTTGGGAGATGACTAGGTCATGGGGGCAGAGCCCTCATGAATGAGATTAGTGCCCTTAAAAAGAGGGCTTAGAGAGCTTGCTTGCCCCTTCCACTATGAAGAAGTTGGCATTCTGCAAACCCAGAAGACCTTCACCAGAA
Organism: Macroglossus sobrinus; assembly: GCA_004027375.1. Lineage (NCBI taxonomy): Eukaryota > Metazoa > Chordata > Mammalia > Chiroptera > Pteropodidae > Macroglossus > Macroglossus sobrinus. The sequence continues at coordinate 365,770 of PVKZ01000357.1, read as the reverse complement.
CCCAATCATGCTGGCATCCTAATTTGTGCCTCCAGCCTCCAGAACTATGAGAAACAAATTTCTGTTGTTTATTAGCCATCAGTCTATGGTATTTTGCTATAGCAACTGAAAAGAATTAAGACAACCAACCTCAATCCATTCTACCTTTCAAAGTCTGAGCTTTAGGGTTTTCCAGAAGTATGTTAGGAAAACTGACTTTTCTAGTGTTTCCCCTTTACGCCTGTATTGTGTGCAGATTTCTCCACACTGTAAGGTTCTGTCATCAATCTGACTCCATATGCATTGCATCTTTCATAAGTTCCTCAATGTTTTTGATCTTTAGATGACACCCTTTCTAGCTTTTCAGCACTAATATATATCCTTATTTTCATATTTTCTTATTTTTTGTTAACTAGATTCTTTCTCATTATATAAATAACACATACTTATATTAAACAAATCATAATGAAGAATGTAAATTGTAAAAAAGAAAAAAGTAGTCTTCCCCACCAATTTTCTGCCTCAAATTTGCTGTTAACACTATCCATGTAATTACTACTATGCTACTATTTTTCCTTTTTTACACTCTTATTCTTTGGAAGTATTAAGTATAGCTCACACTAAAAAAAAAAAAAAGGAATTCATTTCCACCTCTTACAGAAAAAGAGTATCTAAACACATATTTTTAGAATTCTTAAAGATTTGTCTCTTCTCTCCATTTACTTATTTAATCATTTGTATCAGTATGAACTTATGAATATTTTATTCTTTGAGTCAAATTTAATGCAATAGTTATTTTATTGTTTAAATTGTTCAAGCTTTGGCCATTGGGCACTCTTTTGGGTTGGTTCCTGTGTCTTTTACATTTATCCTCCTCACCTCCCTCCCACCCATTTTTTAGTACTTTCTTACCTTTTGGCCCTATAAGATGCTCCACGCTTATCTTGTAATATATAGCCTATTGGTTCTGTTTCTCTGGAGAAGGCTGACTAATACAGTAGGTAATAAGGATGAAAGAATAAGTAACTTCGGTAGGGTGCAGGAATTTTTTTAAAGCTCCTAAAGTGAATCTGAGGCATAGCTGCTATAATCACTCATACAGATACTTTCAAGCCCCCACATATCCTTCATTTTACATTAATGAATGAATGGTACAGTAGAATGGGAACAGCCTTTAGTATCAGACCTAGGATTAAATCTCAAAGCTGACATTTACTAGCTATTTGTTTCAAATAAGTACTCCTTGAAGTCTTGGCATCTTCACATTTAAAACTGGGAGATTATCACCAACCCCTCAGATGACTGTTGTGAGTTTACATAATAATACATTTAACAGATCAAGCGAAGTGCCTTTTTTTAATTTCCCCCTTCATTCACTGGAGAGATGGAGGCCATGTGGCATGAGTTTCATGACCGGATCCTACATTTATCTTAAGAGACCTTTGTCTAAACATCTATCCTTTCAATCCACCAGAAATTCTAGAGCTGACCTCACCATCTGTGGAGAGGGACTCTATACTTGATTCTTTCCTCTTCAGCACTTTATTTCTCCCTTAATGATTTCTCTTTTGCTTCCAAAATATAGTTTCCTCATAGTAAACAAGAATTTGCCAACTTTTCTATCATTCTGTTTCTCTCCTACTATTCCTGTGAAGCATCTCACCTTTCTTTCGTTTGCCAGTTCCTTCTAAATCCATGGTAGTATGATTTCTGATTGTTCCTGCCAACCAAAACTGCTTTCTTAGAAGTCAGGGACTATTTTTCACAAAATTAAAGGTCTTTTCTATGTCTTCCTCCTTCCTACTGCAGGATTTGAGGCTGTTGAACTCTCCCTTTTTAAAAAATTCTCTCCCAGGTTGTCTTCCTCTTCTCCAATTATGTTTCACCTTTCTCTACCATGAATCTTAGTCAAAGAGACTGAAAGTTCAATGCTTTTTTCTATTAGCTTTCTCCCTACAAAGTTTCAAATAGTTTCTATGAAAAAGTCATTATGTTGTTATAATAAAGCTACCTTTGAACACTGATCTTGCTCCAAATCTTTGGTTAGGCAAGACTCTCTTTAGAACATTTCATTTAAAAACCAATTAACAAGTCTGTTTACAACACATTAACCTGTCTTGCCTCTTAAGAGACCTAACTTCCAATTTCTCCACTTTATCAATCACACTAAAACTTTACTCTGGCTCTAAACTCAAAAATAATCTTCAAATCTACTCATCAAATCCTATCAGTTCTTTTCACAATCTTTTTCTCCCTTGTGTATTACTACCACCTTAAATTAGGCCCCATTTTATACATGTCTGGCTCTTACTACTCTTTTTTTGCTCCCAGTCTTGTTCCTGTTCTTCAGTGATTGTATACACCAATGTCTCAGTAATCTTCCCAATTCACTGTATTCCAACTTGTACCTCTCCTGCTGTAGAATCCACAGTACTGTTTTCCAACATCTACTGCATCAAATCCAAACTCTTGGTCCTAGCTTTCATAACTCTACCGCTATCCTCTTCACTGGCCAATCTCACACATCCACTTCCACCTAGTACAACACACATAGGAACAGGGTTATATAGCTAATCATGTCATCTACTCTTCCCTCCTCTCCAATCAATCCAATTCTTCCCTGTGTCCCTTATGAACTAACTATTTTTTGCTAAATCTATGCTATTTTCTCACTGAAATGGCCTTTCCACTTTGCTTATCTAAATCCTATTTACTCTTTAAAGCCCAGACAGGTCTTTCTCTATAAAGACTTCCCTAATGGTTCTAGCTAACACTATACCCTCTATCTTTGTTCTGATCTCTACCACTCCACTTCTTAGTAATCTTGTTACAAAATATATTGTTTCTCGATATATTAATCTCTCCTCTATTAATGCTTTCCCATTAAAATATATCTTTATTTTTTTTCTATTTAGGAGGCAAAATGATTTTTTTTTTGCCCACCTTGACACAGCTTCTAGGTGTTCCCATTCTTTTTCTCCCTCCCGACTCTTTCATGTTCTTTGAAAGAGTAGTTTATACTCACTGTCCTTTCTTTCTCACTTCTCATTCACTCTTCATCTTATTGTTACCTGGTTTTTATTCCTAAAACTGCTTATGTCAAGCTCACCCAAAGATGTCCACATTGCCAAATCCAACAAACTCTGTAGGAAATATCTTGTTTTTGGCTTTCTGGCAACAACACCTCATCTTTTCTTTGGAGAGCTTCTCTGCCTCATTCCCGAGGTCTGACAGGACCACAAAACATGGCCTCACCTCTGGGGCAGGCAGAAAACTGACCAAAAAGACTCTGTGCACAAGAAGAAAAAGTGGCTGAGCCGGAGTTAACCCCACGGACTCAGGTGATTCTAGAAGCTGCTATGCTCTGACCTTTCCAAGTCTTCATTATTCTATTTTCCTTCACTTCTGTGAGCTTACCCAGTATCCAACCATAGATCCCTCTATTCTGCTTAAGTTAGCCAAAGGCAATTTCTGTTGTGTATAACCAGAGAGAAACTGGTCCTACAAGTGAAGTAGAGACAGAAGTGGTACCTCTCATGGTTACACTACAAATTTCTTCTCCCTGTCCCCTTCACCATGAATTCTGCTGTTTAAGAAATTGTGGTAGCTAAGGGAAGAATGCTTTTGCCAGAGGACCCAATAATGGCTTCATTAATTGGAAGGAAAAGCTATCTGGGGCTCCTCATGCAACCAATCAATAGACAAAAGGGAAGTTACAAGGAGCATAGATGGGAACTGGAAGAATCCTTTGTACTAACACTTGCAGAGAAGTTACCTATAGACTACTGCTACTCTACAGAGAAAAGATCTGCAAAAGTTCAAACCTCTCAGGAATAAAAATTTGCAAAACACATGGGTCTGTTTCCAGAGTTCAGGTTCTTTAACGTAAAACTTTCTACTGATATTCTACTTGCAGCTCCTTAATCAAAAAACTCCCTCTCTCATTTTCATGGCTTTGTATCTGTTACTTTGTCTAGAATGCTCATATCAACTTTCCACCTGGAACTCCTAATTATCCTCTTTGAAAATTTCTGATCCCTAAAGGTTAATTCCAAATGTTCTGACATAATACTCTACATTGTCTTAACATGAAATACACTCTATATGCTTATTGGTTTTTCCCATTAGACAATAAGCTTCTAAATGGTAGAAACCACATCTTTCATATTTGTATCCTCAACAATTAGTACTAAATACAAGAGTAATAAATGGCCTTTCTTAATTTTCTGTGGTATTAACCACTGCATCGTAGCCTTTGGTATTTATGTTTAAATTAGCAGCTAATAAATACTGTGTTCAGTTCTTTAATTATTTGATATGGTGTTCCCTGATCCTCCCAATAGGTCTAAAAACTTCTTAAGAGCTAAGTCCACACTATTTACTAGTTTTGTATTCTCTTTAGCACCTAAGAGTATTGGGCACATGGTAAGCACTTGATAAATACTTGATGAACTGAATTAAAAAGAGTATTAGTACATTAATAGGAGCAACTTATCATGCCCTACTGATTTAATTAAAAGATCTGGCCTTGTGGAGTACAATTTTACCCATATGGAAAATTTAATGAAAAAAAGAAAAATTATCCAATTGGACAGTTAACGGCTTTTCTCTTAGTGAAAGTTCCACAAATATTTCATGGATAATAAGACTCAACCCTTAAAGCTCAGGGTAAAGGATTCAAGGTACATATCCCTGTGTATATTGCAAAGAAGATTACACATTTAAGGAGTCTGTCACAACCATAATTACTTAAATTCTACTAACCCTTAACAAACCCATACTAGGAGTATAAGACATAAGAATATTTACTAGCAAAGTTACTTAATGCCAAATCGACCTATCTTAAACAAGTATATGGTTACCTTTGCATAATACAGTAATGGTTGTTTATTCACACAACAAACATGTAAGTGCCTACTAATGATAAGAGCTGTGTTAGGTCCCAGGAATAGAAAAATGAAGAGAACACAGTTCCTTTATTGATGGGGTTCTAGCTCTGCTATGCTGTAATGGTATTTAAGAATACAATGTGAATCATACTTCCTGGAGTTGCTCAACATGAATGTTCTGGGGGTAGCAGTCTAGTGGAGAAAGTGGATAAAGACACTGATGGCAATGCAATGCAATTAGTGTTAACACAAGCTGTTATGGGGTCACATTAGAGAAAAGAGTCAATCTATTGAAGAAGCCAGGAAAAAATATGGAAGAAATTGACGTCCATACATGAATCAATGCAAGTTGAGGTGTGAGGAATCTACCAAGACAAACATCTGAGATAGATTGAAACTATGGTTGCAAGCAGAATTGGTGGAGTTCCAAAACAAACTAATCCAACCCAAAGCAAACCATTTTAGGAGAACTCAAAAATGAAATACTTCTTGCCGTTAAGTTTGAGAATAATAAAACAAATATAAAAGAAGTTAAACCATCGTGGTAGAAGCAAAAAGGAGTCTTCTAACAATAGGGGGCACCAAAGTTCAAAGGAAACCACTAAAAGTGAGAGGCCTCCAGAAAACATTCAAGGAGTGAGAACTATTGGTGGGGAAAAGGAGCATAGGGAGGGGTGGGTGTTAGTATGCTGAGAAAGACCAATGTCATTAATAAAAGCAAGAATCTGAATTGCATATTTGTGGGACCACGAGGAAATCTGAAGACTCATATTGGGAAGCAGTGGGGGAAAAGTTGGACACATGAGTGAAGGTCTTAATTTAGAAGAGCCTAGAACACAAACCTAGCAGATTGGACATTGTTCTGGACTCGTAATAGTTCTCAACCCTGAATACTAAAAAGAAACCCTGAATACTAAAAAGATATATATACCTATAGCTGAGACTCACCCCATACCAAAAGAGAATCTGAGAGGCTTGGTCTAACTAAGCATTAAAATGTAAAAGCACACAAGGTGATTCTACTGTATAGTCCTGACTGAGAACCATTGGGCTAAATAGGAAGGTAATGCTTGATAGATATAGTTGAGATCCAAGCTTGGTTTCAGTTCGTTTATAAGCAATTATCTGGTGAAGCTTGTCTTCTAACTTGAGTTAAACATTTTCAATTTTAATCTTTTCCCTTGTTGACAATGCTAAGCTCTGAAAATAGGAAAATAACCAATTGATTTCTCTTACATGACTGTTTCCATGACTGCATAGTTTGCAACTTTTTAATTTTATTTCCATGATGTCTCACAAGCAACTAACTTAGAAAATAATGACTTCAATCCTATGCTGTCCTTAGGTCCCCGAAATAAAGTGTTTTATATTAAAGAATGTTCTAGGCTGCATCTATGTCTGAATTTTATAAAATTTCTCAGACTAAAGCAAAATATGAGATTAAATATTCATTCTTATAGTACCTAGAAACAGTATACTGTACTGTTACTGGTTTCAGAAGTGCAATGATTACAAAGTATTTTGCTTGTTTTGCAACAAATACTTCCACAGTACTTTACAAATAAAGGGAAACAACAAATGTATCTCCTATAGCAAGTCTGTACTACGATAAACAACCGTCCTGTGTGGGAGGAAAAAGTCATCAAGGTGATTGGAGAATATGACAGTTGGTTGATCCTTCAAAAAGCAGGTCCCCCCCCCACCCTCCGCCCTACCCCATCCGTCGCCCCGCTCGCTTTTTTTTTTTTTTTAAGACAAAGCATAGGTACAAATATGCCTCAGGTTCCATGTTACTCATCGAAGCGTTTATTTAAGAAATCTGCACTTTGTTTACAAGTAAGCAAATGTCTTCATGAAAACTTAAGCTACAACTGTCTTGTTTTGTATGGTACTAGGTCACTGTATCTACTTAATGGTATAAGTACGTAAGTAGGAAGCCTATCGCTGGAATTCCACACACATAGGTTTATGCAGTCTCTCATTTCCATATGAAGTTAATGAATTCAAAGGACCATACTCCAGCGTAACCATAGAGGGTAAGCAGATAAGGGGGCAATGAGTATGAGAGAACTCGATAATCCAAATGTTAAACATGAATAAGAGTCCAGAAATATTTCCCCGAAATATGAAACTAGATTCCAAAAGTTGGCTGTTCGCTTCCACCTCTCCTGTTCAGAAAGGAAAAGGTTTCTAAAAAGGTAACGCAGCCTAACTCTCGACATACTGGCGAGAGTTAAAAAGCAAGTCACGTGAGTCTGACCGGTGGGTTCGAAGGAAATTCAGAGGGCAAGGAAAGAGAGGATGGAGACAGGAAAAGGTGAAGGAGGTGGGCAAAGACCATCGGCGTGAACCTGGATGCCCAGCTCTTTATGCACCCGGGGCAGCGTGGACCCTCTCTCGCCCCGCGCACATCTGGGGGCCGTGGCGCAGCGCGAGCCCCCGAAGGGCCTGGCACCAGGGGGCGCGGGGAGCCCGCAGGTCGCAGAGCAAAGGGATGCATACACCGCCCGCGCTAGCACCCACTAGGCTCCACATGCAGGGGTCCCCACGAAGGAGACACACTTTGCGCAGCCCCCGCCTCCCAGAGCAGGTAGGGGGGTGGGTGGAGCAGAGCCCGAAGCCGCCCCCCGGAGCCGCCCCCGCAGCCCTGGCCCCCGCCCCCCGCTCCGGCTGTCAGCGGCCCCCTCCCGCAGTCACTCACCCGCGGGTTGCACGGTCTTGGCCGCGGCAGCGGCGACCCCCGCCTGGGTCATGATCCCAGACGGGTACGGCAGGGGTGTCCGACTGCCCAGGCGAATCTCTCCCCCCGCGGCAGTCGCCTGCTCCTCTGGGGCTGGGGGAGCGCGGGCCCAGGCCCTCCTCTCCCCCCGCCCCCGCCGCCTCTTCTTGCGGCCACCGCCGCCGCTGCGAGCCCGAGCCCTCAAGGCCGGAGACCCGGCGGCAGCGCGGCCTCAACTTTCCCAGCCCCCCTCCCCCCGCCCCTCCCCGTCCCTCCCCGCCCCTCCCGCGGCTGCCGCTCAGCAAGCGAACAGCCTACCCTGGGTGTGCCGCGCTCCCGCCCCTGCCACTCAGCCCTCCAACCCAGCCCCGGAGAGGCTGCCGCGATAGCCAATCAGAACCCAGGATGCCGTAGCGCTAAACTGGAGGGCGGGAGCAGGTGGAGGGAAAACGGAAGAGAGAACGGGCCTCGGGCGGCCCAATGAAGAGGGCCGGGGGGCGGAGGTGTGCAAGTTAGATTGAAGGAACAGGAAATATTCTTAAAGGTAGAATGATGGGCAGGAAGGAAAGCCAGTAGATGAATGGAAAAGAGGTGGGCCTGATGCCTTAAAGGGGACGCCTTGAGAACCTAGAAACGGAGGTGTTTTAAGAAACTTCTTTGTATCCTGTTCTGTTATGCTTTCCACGTCTTCCTGTAGGAGTTTATAAGCGCAAAAACTGAAAAAGGAAAGGGTACAAGAGGACTCCAAGAATTAGCGTGCTCCTCAAAGCCTACAGAGCCGAAAGGCGGGATGATTCCTCTGTAAGAGGAGGTGGGGAAAAAAGATTATCCAGACGTCTCCGACTGCGCTTTCACTGAAAGATCGTTGCCGACCTGACGCTGCTCGAATCTGTAGTCTGTCATCTTTCGTTTGCAATAAAACACGGATTCCTACGAACTGGAGATGACCATGCTGAGAAGTGTCCTGGGGCCCCGCATCTGAGGGAAGAGAATATGTGGCATTGGGAGAATGAGAGTTGGAATTTCAAACTTGGGTTCCTAGAGACCTAGATCTAGATGGTATAGAGCCGCGGGAGATGGAATAGAGACCCGAGGCTCTCCTAACTCCAAGATGGGTTTGGGGACGGAGAACTGTGATCACAACTCCCGTTTCCTGGTTTTGCTTCGTATTTCATAACCCCTCCCCTCCTGAAACAGGTGTCTTCCACCTATTGGTGGTCAAAGATTTCCAAGTGTTTCCACAACCAGGTTTGGAAATGTCCCAAATCTTAGATGTCCGTGGGCTTAGTTAGACCAGGTAAATTCCAGAAACTGCACACAGGGCATGGCATAAGGGAAGTTACTTGACTCTATAAAAAGGAAGCCGACCTTGTATTAAAATAAGTGTAAAGTTAAACAGTAACCGCATCTTATGTTTCTACAACAGTTTTAAGCTATGATGAAACAGAAGATCTTCGAAGTTGCTTATAAATTATGGCACTATAGACGGTCTGGAAATTTTCTTTAGCATCTCGGCATATGAAGCTCTAATTAGCCTCTGAATGAACTTAGCACACCCAAATAAAGCTGCAAATGAGTAAGACCCTAGGATTCAGAGCCTAATAGTAATGCTAATAGCACTTTCATGAAATCGTGTAGTATTTAGTATGTCCAGCTGTAGGAAATAATTCCTATTGTGATCAGAATATAAGATATCCTGGTTTAAAAACTGTTCTCTTTAATAAATATTATATCTAGGATTAGGTATGACTTTCTAAACAACTACCATGCATGGAGTCTAAAGTAAAATAAATATCCTCAGAAAACATGATTTAAGAGTTTCTTTAAAGCACCATTAAAAATATACATCAGTACTTTTCTGGCACAATTTAGAAGTGTTAAAATAAGAAAAACTTCCATTTGAGAAAATGTCCAAATGTTAGCTTTTTAAATTTAATCCTCATTCCTGACTGAGGCCAAAATGCCATTCGTGGATCTTTTCTTGGCTTTGCCCATTCGACATTGGTTTACTGCACTAGACATGAGTGGATAACATCAAGTAATCTCACCAGTCCAATTTTCGGGCTAGCTGGTGCGTGCTTCCAGTGCCTATGCTGATGATAAAGTGTGGTGGCCAACCAAAACTAGTTTCCCTGCCTCCAGGGCAAGTCCATTTTTCACTCAAGTCGGAGTGATTCTGATTTTCACCCACATACTTGAGGACTCTTCAATGGCTCTAAAAGACTATTGCATAATTTAGGAGACCCTTGCTTGCATCCCCAGTTTTATTTTGTAACATCACTTTCCTACTTCTGCGGATAAAAGACAAGGGGAAAATACTTCTGACAGCCAGGACAGGGGCCGAGACTGCAGGGGCAGTCCGGGGGGCGGCTCCCGGAGGCGGCTCAGCTCCACCCACTCCCTCGCTGCTATGGAAGGCTAGAGCTTCGCAGTGTGCCTCCTTGGTGCGGACCCTGGGTGCAGATCCTGGTGGGGTGCGAACGCCGGTTATGCGTGCACCTCTCTTCTCTCCAACTTGCGGGCTCCAGGCTACCCCTGGTGCCAGGCCCGTCTCGGGCTCGCGCTGCCCTTCGGCCCCTAGATGAGCGCGGGGCGAAAGAGGATGCAAGCTTGAGTTTTCTTTTTAGAAGCTTTCAGAAGTGAATGGCAGTGATACAAGCTAATGGTCAACGTTTGAAATCTGCTTCCGTATTTCCCGCATAAACTCCCCTAGTTGTTTTCCAAAATGATTGTAATATTTCTCTTTTTCAACAGCAATATATGCGGATTCCAGATACTTACTCCAGGTCATCGCCAAACCTTGCCAGTCTTTTGAATTCTAGCCTTAGAGTGAGTGTAAAGTGGACTCTCGTGATTTTAATTTTTAATTTCTCTAATTAGTAGTGGTGTTGAGCATATCTTCCTTTGCTTATTGGCCGGTTGCATAGCTCCTTTGGTAAAGTGTTCTAATCTTGAGCCCATTTTTAAGTCAGGATGCTTGTCTTGATGAGTCGTAGTTCTTTATACGTTCTGAATAAAAGGTCTTTCTCACATATATGTTGTGTAAATATTTCCACCCAATCTGTGTCTTGAAAAAAACAAAAACAAAATAGCTTTATTGAGATATAATTAACCTACAACAAACTGAACATATTTAGAATGGACAACATGATACGTTTGGACATATTTATGCGAATGTAAAACCATACTCTACAATCAAAAATGAACATAACCATCCTGCCCTCATATTTCTTCATACAACTTGCTAATTTCTTCCTCTTGCCTTCATCCTGTTATCCAGGTAACTGCTAATCTGCCGTCACTGCACGTTCATTTTCATTTTCTAGAATTTTATATAAATAGAATCCTTCAGTATATACAGTACTTTTAAAATATCTATCTTCTTCCATCTGGCATACTTCTTATATTTTGAAATTCATCCGCTTTGTTGTGTGTATTAATAATTAATTATCTTTTGTTGCTATTTAGCATTCCATTGCATGGATCTATCATGTGTATTCACATTGGTGGACAGTGGAATTGTTTGCAGTTTTGGACTATTCAAATAAAGATGCCAGAATATCTGTGTGCAAATCTTTGTATGGTCATTTGTTTTCATTTTCCTTTGGTAACACTTGGGTAAATATACAGTGGAATGGACAATTCATCTGGTGACTTTTTTTTTAACTGCTAAACTGTTTTCCAAAATTGTATCATTTTATATTCCCACCAGTAGAATATGAGAATTTGAATTGCACTATATCTTTTCTAACACTTAATATGGTCATTCTTTTACAATTTTAGTCATTCAAAATGGTTTATATTGGTATTTTATTGTGACTTTAATTTGCATTTCTTAATGACTAACAGTATTGAGCACCTTTTGGTATACGATAGCCCATTTTTATTGGGCTCTTTGTCATTTACTGAGTCTTGAGAGTTATTTATATGTTCTGATACATATCCTTTGTCAAATACATGATATGCAATATATTCTTCCAGTTCCTGGGTTGTCTTTTCATTTTCTTAAGTGTTTTCAAATAGCAGTTCTTAATTTTAAGTCCAAATTATCAATTGTTTCTTTTATGGATCATGCTTATGGAGTCATAGCTAAGAAATCTTTGATTAACAAAAGGTCACATAGATTTTTTTCTATGTTTTCTTCCAGAAGTTTTATAGTTTTATATTTTATATTTAGATCTGTAGTACATTTTGAATTAATTGTTGTATGTTGTAAAAGTATGGATCGAAGTGTTTATTTTTGCACTGAGAAATCCATTTTTTCCAGCACCAATTATAAAGACCATCCTTCCTGCATTGAGTTGTCCTTGTACCTTGAACAAAAACAAATTCACCATGTATATTTACAACTGTATTTTTGAACTCTATTCTGTTCCATTGCTCTATTGTCAGTTATACCAATACCACACCGTTATGATCATTACAGCTTTGTAAGTCTTGAAGCATAAGACTTGTAGTATAAGTATTCCAATTTTCTTGTTCTTTAAAAATTGTTTTAACTATTCTAGGTACACATTTCCAAATAAATGTAAACTTGTCATGTTAAAAAAAAAAAAGCCTGCTAAAATTTTTTACTGGTACCTATAATTCAATTTGGAGAAGTTATTACTTAATATTGAGTCTTTGGGTTCATGAATATGTTCTCTTTCTCCCTTTATTTGGTTCTTTTAAAATTTTTCTCAGGAGTGTTTTTAGCTCTCTGTATAACGTCTTAAATATATTTTTAAAAATTATTCCTAAATAGCTCATATGTTTATGGTAGTGTAAATGTTATTTTTTAAATTTCAATTTTTAATTTACATTGCTGGAAATACAATTAATATCTGTATGCATTTACAGCCATGCCACCCTGTACAAGCCCAATCTCAGAAGCTAAGCAGGGTCCAGCCTGGTTAGTACTTAGATGGAAGACTACCTAGAAAGACCAGGTGCTGTAGGCGAAAAAAAATTTAAAAATAAGGGATTGTAAGCTGACAAGGTCCTTGCAATCTGTGAGGTCAACCAAGGATTGCCTCATCTAACAAAAAAAAAAGAGAGAGATTTGTATCTTATGACCTTTTTACATCTACTTATTTGTTCTAGTAGCATTTTTTTTTTAGTTATCTTAGCATTTTCTATTCCATTGTGTAATCTGCCAAATAAAGACCATTTTCTTTATTTCTCACCAGTCAGCATGCTTGTTATTTTTCTTCTTACTAGACAGGGAAGGGCTTTCAATGTAATATTGCATAGATATGGAAAGATCAGTCATCCATGCCTTCTTCCAAAAGCATCCAGTTTTTCAGTATTAAGTATAATGGTACCTGTATGCTTTTTATAGATACCCTTTCAGAGTTAAGTTCCTTTTTATTCCTTGCCATTCAAAGGTTTATAATGAATGAATGTTGAAATATGAATTTTGTAAAATACTTTTTTCTGCGTCTATTGAGATAATCACATTTTTTTCTTTTTAAATTTGTTAATATGATAAATTACACAAACTGATTTTCAGTTGTCAACCTTTCAAACCTGGACCTAATCCTATTTGATCATCATATACTCTTATAATAAATTGCTAGACTGATTTGCTAAAATTTTCTTAAGGATTTTCCTAGCCTCATGAGAGATATTGGTTTATAGTTTTCTCATAATGTTTTTGTCTCATTTTGGTATCAGTATAATGCTATTCCCATAAAATAAGTTAGGCAATATTCTTTCCTGTACTGTTTTCTTGAACAGTGTAGATTTGGCATTATTTCTTTCTTAAATATTTGATAGAATTCACAAAAGAAGCCATTTGGGCCACTCTTGTGAAATTTTTTTATGAAAAGATTTTAACTACAAATTCAATATCTTTTACATATTTATGTCTATTCAACTTACCTATTCTTTTTTTCTTTTCTTTATTTGATTTTTTTAAATACCAGTTTTATTGAGATAAAATTCACATACCATTGTGAAAAGTTGACATAAGTGGAGCCATTTTATTGAAGATAGAGCAGTCATTCCAGAGGCTCTGCACATCTTGCTCTCTGAAGCTTTGGAAGGTTTGAACTGGGCAAAATAACCTTCGTACTAAGCCAAGTCAACATTGCCTTACGAACAACTGTTAGCAAAGTTAATAGGAAAGCAGACATCTTGACCACAAAGGCTAATGATTACAGACTCCCTTTCTGAAGATAGAATCAGTAACTAGCCACATATAGCTAATATATAGCTAAAGAATAACTCGGCTCACTAACATCAATAGAAATTTCTTCTATTCATGCAATGATTCCATTCTTTTCCTAAACAAATAATAATCTTTGCCCTCACCCTATAATGAGAACAGTAGCTGAGTTTCTGCCTAAATTTGTGTTATTTGAATTGCAATTCTTCCTGATCTTCCACCCCCAACCCACCCCCACCCATGCTCATTTCCTCTCATTTTAGTTTTTGAATCTTAGGTTAAGAGCATACAATTCACCTATTTTGGCAAATAACATTGTATTGTGTGGATATGAAACATTTTGATTATCTTGTCATTAGTTAATGGACATTTGGGCTGCATTCACACTTTGGTTACTAAGAATAATACTGCTATGAACTTTCAAATACAAGTTCCCCCCACCCCCCACCTGCCCTAGCCCTGCTACCCCCATGGACAAGTTTTTGTGTGGACATATGTTTTCATTTTTCTTGACTCTATACCTGGGCGGGCATCACTGAGTCTATGGTGACTCTATGATGCTTAACATTTTGCAGAACTGCCAGATTCTATTTCTTCTTGAGTAACCTGAATGCTTTGTCTTTAAAAAATTTGTTATCTAAATTGTTGAATTATTGAATAAAGTTTTCTGAGGTATCTATTATCCTTTTATTTTAGGTTTTGTAGTGATGTCCTCTTTCCTTAGTGATATTGGTTATTTTGTCTGTGTGCAAATGTGTGCTTTTTGTTTTTGGTCTGGCTAGAGGGGAGGTGTGTTACTTATTCTTTCAAAGACGTAGCTTTTTAAATTTATTTTTCTATTGTCTTCAATTTTAAGTTTTGCTCTTTATTATTTCCTTCCTTCAGTTTAGGTTTAACCAGCTCTTTTATCTCTAGTTTAAGATGGAAGCTTAGTTCCTTGATTCAAGAGCTTTTCTCATATATACATTTAATGCTATAAATTATCCTTTGAGCACTTCATTTTAATCCCACACCTTTGAAACATTGTTTTCATATTCATTCTGTTCAATTTTTTTCTAATATTCTCTTTTGATTTCTTCTTAGACACAGGAGTTATCTAGCAACATGGTGTTTAATTTCCAAATATTTGGGGGATTTTCCAGATAGTTATTAATTTCTTGATTAGTTCTGGTGTGTTTAAAGAACATGATTTGCATGGCATCAGTCCTCTTAAATTTTATTGCAACTTATGCCCCAAGATATGGTTCACTTTGGTGAATAATCATGGTGCACTTGAAAAGAATGTGTATTCTTATGCTGGGTAAAATATTTTATATATGTTAATTAAGGTCAAGTTGGTTGAAAATGTCATTCACATCTTCTATAACCTTAACTATTTTCTATATACTTGTCTTACTATTTACCAAAAATTTGAAATCTCCAATTGTGGATTTGTCTATTTCTCCTGTTAGTTTTTGCTTCACGTATTTGGAAATTGTTACTAGGTTCATATAAATTTAAGATACATTCTCTTGGTAAATTGACCCTTTCATCATAAATATCCCTCTTTATACCTGAAAGTATATTTTGTTCCAAAATCTACTTTGGTATTAATTTAGCCATTCCGGCTTTCTTGAGTTTACATGGTATATCTTTTTCATCCTTTTTCTTTTAACCTACTGATTCACCTATATTTAATGTGAGTTTCTTACAGGTAGCATGTTTTTTGTTTGTTGTTTTTTAATATCCAGTATGAAAAATCTCTACCTTCTAATTGATGTTTAGACTATTTATCTTCAGTGTTATGATCAATATGGTTGGATTTAAATTTTCTATCTTGCTATTTTCTATTTCTGTACAATTTTATATCTTGCCTTCTTCCACTTTAATATTTTAAAAGCTGAGTAATATTGAGGTATCATATTTTAAACTTGCCCTTATTATTCAGCATTTTGGTTGCTTCTAGTTAACTTATTGTGAACATTACTATACAGGTCACTTCAAACTTGGTTTATATTAGTGAGATTTACTTCTCTAAAACAAAGTAGGGAGCAGTTATGGCTTAGGTGCTGTAGTCACCCAGCATGCACACCAGGCTCAGCTCTTTAATTAGTTGTGACCTTGAAAAAATTATCCTTTCTTCTTTTTCTTTTTTAATCTTTAAGCCCACTTCTGAAACTGTAAGATGGAGTTAATTATAAGTTCCTATGACCAAAAACTGTTGTGTAAATTAAGTGAGATAACTTGTATAGCGCATCTACCACAGTGCCTGATACATGGAAAAGTTTCAGCAAGTTTTAATGAATGAATCTAGTGCAAGGCAGCAGGATTAGGAAAGGCAGGATGCAAATATTTTCAAATTCTCATTAGACAAAAATAAAGCTAGTTTTGTAAATTGTCTAGTTATTAAAATTTTTCCATTAACTGCATTTCCTTTGTGAATTAAATCCTTCATTATGAAAAGATCTTTTTCCTAGATATGACCTCTTTAAAACTGTCTTAATGAAAAATTTTGCAGCCCCTTTTAATACACATATTTGTTAAATTTGACCATTTAAAAAAACTTTTTGATTTTTAACTTTCCTGGAGGATGTATCTTTTTTACTAAATCACTCTTTCCCTGTGATCAGTGTGTGAACAGGTTAGTTTTCCATTTATAGCTGGTGACATAATGCTCTTGATAACTGTGTCTTTTGTTAAATTTGGTTCAATATTGGAATGTTGCTGATATCTTGGCTTTTTCAATTCAGTTTTATGGTAATTATCTCCCTTTTTTTCACTTAGGTGTAAAAAGAACAATCTTAAAAATAATCATTTGGTACTAAGAATTTAAATCACAAATTGATTTAAATTTCTCAAAAATTCTGTAAAAGTATGCCTCCCACTCCAAGAGTATCTCATTGCAATTGAAATAATGTAATGTCTGTTCTCTACCACTCTTAAGAATCACCAGGCTGGGGCCAGAGCCATCTTTTTTACTGCTGTACTGGTGGTGACTGACCCACTGTGGGTATACTCAACCAAATATCACAGAAGGCAATGTACTAAGCTCTACAAATAGCACTTTTTTAAGGACAATAATTCAGGAATAAGGCTCTAAATTTGTCTCAAGTTACCTATTAGCTGAACTTTGATTTGGAGTGAAGACACTAGACAATTTTATGTTGGGAGAGGGAAGCTAGTTAAGTATGGGGTAGTTGTGGTAGGTAGTTGCAGCAGTTACCAATTTTAACCACAATCAAGTATATAAGGACAAGGTATGAGGAAACCTGCACAGCTAAGTGTAAACAAAAATCATTATAGATGTTTATACATTAATGAATTGAATCAAGTGCTTAATAGGTGGTCATTCCTAGTGTCAGACACCTGGGGAAGAAGTTTATATAAGGAATCAGAAACCAAAGTGAAGAAAAGATCTAGGGAGGTAGAAGAGTTTACTCTTTGGATTCTGATGTGAAACATCAAATTGTGTGGAAGGTCACTCCAAATCTGGCTGATAGTACGATGACCTCCAGCTAAAATGCCAGTTGAGCTAGTAGTCTTTTCTGAATTGTAGCTTCCTCGAGGAAGTTTAGGGTGGAGTTCAAGGAACAAGCATTATCTCTACAATGTAAGTTAGATAGTTTCTGTAGCAAAAATTCTGGATTTTATGTTCTAAACTCCCTTTCATGCTTGTAGTCTCAGCTCTTCTCTGAGTATTAAGCTTTTTTGTTTAATACTCAAAAGTGTTAATAGAAAGCAAGTTCCTTCCAAAGTTAAAGCCAAGATCCTTGGAGGCTCTGGTTGTTTTAGGCCTTTACTTAGACATAAATTTTACATGTTAATTAGAATTTTACTTTCTTTTCAAGAGGCCATGATTATCTGCCTATCGCTAGAGTGTAGAACGATAAGTGCTCAATAAATATGTAGAAACAATTTACAACTTTTACATCAGCTAAAGGCAAATAACTCACATAGGAAGATGTAAGAATAGTCATAAAACTACTTTGAGGGTACTATTATAATAAAGCCCTCATTTTACTTGATTTTACGTTATATATACTAATTATATATTCAGATTTTACCTCATAAGCAGTTATATATGTGGTACCTGATAGTTTTTTTATACTTTAGTAGAGCACTAGTGACAAAAAAGATTGTTCAAATCTTCATAGAGAACTTTTGATGTTGTCAATATGGTTCCTAAAAGATAAAACTAAGTAAGAGTTACAGAAGTTTGATGAAGGAACAAATGAAAAAAAAACCTTAGTCAGATATCCTATGAAGCTGAAGCTATGATTTATACTACTTAGATCTTTTATAAATGCAGATGTCTTGAGTTTTTGAGGACAGTAGAGTAAAACGGATGAAATTCAGCTATGTGGCAAATCAGTTTTAGTAAATCGGAAATTTACTAAATTTTAGTAAATCGGAAATTTACTAAAAAAAAAAAAGCTCCAACATATTCTCTCCCAATAAGATATCTTGCCAAATGTTATTTGTCTTTATTACAATTATAAAACAAGTCATAATTCTTTGAGATTTAAATTCTGGGCTAAGTAGTGATTGCTTCCTACTAACTTTATGCTCCCAACTGCTTCTGAGTTTATTATACTAATTTCTACCTAAAAAATCTAGTATTTTAGAGAATTAGAAAGGTTGAGAATTTCTACCCCAGTAACATTAGTTTGACTTCACTTTCCTGAATGTTATACCAAGATAACTACACCTAAATAAAATCTGACTCAGGCTCTTTTTTCCATATGACTGTTATTTGGCTGTATCATAAACTAGGCCTAAATTCCTGTGGTAGAGCCTTATAAGGGAAGTCCAATTCAGGGGCCCTCTGCCATAATTTATTCCCTGAAAAATTCTCATAGGCTCACTACTCCAACTCACTGTAGTATCCAATTTCCAGGAATGTTCAAATTACTCAGCTACAAAAGCACCAATCTGAAAGGCAGAATGGTGTTTATCACCACCCAACCAAAAACCTAACCGTAAGAGCAATTTTTGGAATGATTTCTCTTACTTTGTGAAAAATGATAAAAGCGCAATACATTCTAGACCTCATTTATGAAACTAAGGCCTTTAGAGAGTAAAAACACCACCTTTCCAACTACCTGCCTTGGTTGTCAACAAACCCCAATGTTTTTTCCAAGCATTAACATGGAGCCAGTTCCATTGACCCCCATCTTCCAGGATTAATATCCTTGTGTATTCCCCTCTCACACTATACCACACTATACAGTGGTTGGTCTGTGACCAGTGAATACAGTGGAAATGGTATGTCAATTCTGAAGATTTTCTAACTCACTCAACTAGTAAACTCCTTCTTCACTAACAAAAAAATTAAATATATGTTACTTTGTAGTCAATGCACACCACTGAGATCAAAGCCTAAAGTGTCAGGTGCTTTTAATAATTACAATCAAAATATAGCAGCAGTAAAATAGCTCCTTGGACTTATTTTTTTTCTCATGAGGACTTAACTTCAGATATTGTGAAGTGTTTCTATCAAGTTCCAAAAGGTCTAAATTAGGAGGCTATGATTACACTCAGCCTACTTTAAACTTAGTTCTTAAAGATATGTAAAAGTATTTTGAAAATAAAACTGGGCAACAGCAAACAATGACTACATATAGCTGCTGATCTCAGAATTCAACACAATGCAATACCACACTTCACAGATTACTACCAGAACATCACATAAGTTTATTCCAGATGTAACAGCAATGTTAAAATCAACAAGTTTAATTCTTAACTGCACCAAGTAAACTTAGCCATTTAAGTATTTTTAAAGTTATTCCCTCCAAAAAAATGAGGGAGCTTTTCTTTTCCACCCCACATATCATGGTTTCCCAATAGTTCTGTTTTTGGAGGACTTTCAATTGATGAGTAAACTGCTTTGGGGATACTTTAGAATTTCTTTCCCCAAATAAAAACTTATCTAGACAAATTATATATTGCATAGATTTCTCTGCAGATTCTTTCCTTTAGGACCTAAATGCAATTACCAGAGAATAATTTTTACCTATTCACTCCACAGTAAAACCATCATCTGTCTTGAAAAATATGAATACATCCTATGATCTTCCAGTTAACAGAATTGTTTTACCTCAATGATAATTTTTATCCTATTTCAAAATAACCAACTCAACATGGGACATTATTTCAGTCTTTACTGACTCACAGGCATATGAACTAGTGCCCAGCTTCTACCTCTTCTAAATCCTCCTCAAGTGGATGGAATTATTTAATACAAGTTTGATGTAGGACAACTGACCCTTTACAAACATTTATAATTTAGGTTAAAGTCATTGACTAGTGTGGAAAAAGAAACACTACAATGATAGGGAGCCTACACACTCAATTCAAAATTTAATATTTTTTCCTCCTTAAATAACATGTACTTAATTGTCATGAGGCAGCTATTCGGTTTTTCAATAACCACATTTAGGGATACATTCATAGGACTGATTAGATAGTCCAGGTGAAATGGTTATAGAAATAGAGGCAGTGTCATCTCAGAAAACTCATTTACATATCAAAATCTATTTTGATATCTGGAAGTTTACAAAAAGGCTGAATTTTTCAAACTAATTACGCCTTCTGTAACTCAAGCACTCTTCTCTTGGCAAGAGCAAGCTGAAGGTAATCCATGAAGGTAAAGGTGCTTAATGCTAAACTTTTCTTCTAAGCTTAGATTTAGACTGCTGAAGAAACTGATACCCGAGAAACCAGCATGGTCTTTCTACATTTTTACTATCTTAAGATTAAAACCCTATCAACTCATTCATGAACTATTTTCCTTTTTTGTATTATTCTTGGCACTCGATTAAGACTTCTTTTGTATTCTGTACTTTCACATTCTCAAATAAGAATTTAAGAATATAAAATGTGCATAAACATTGTGTAAAATAATTTTGTCATTTAACATATTCGGAGAGATGAAACTTTTATACCAGAATTTACATAAGAGGATAAATATTATAAATCAACCTTCCTCTTAAAGTCAAACGATAGAATCTTCAAGCTCTGTGCATTGTTTTAAAGTCTAATGAGAACACTTATTGGACCACCAATAATAGCAATCTAGAAATTTTAAATATTGGTGATGGGACTATGGAGGAAAACAAGAAAATGTCACATGTCTCCTATCTTACAAAGAGTTATCAACCTATCAAAGCCACTCCTTATTTGCCAGAAAATGATCTGGCATAAACCAGTCCTGTCAGTAGGGGAGGTCACAGTGACATTTGTATTATTAACACTTCTAGACTTTCCTTTTCCAAGAAGAGAAGCAATATGTTTACCAATTTTCCCTCCCCCAAATTCTTAAACTCAATATCATAGGCACAGAATGTAAGCAAATCTGGGATGTTCTCCAACAGATAAGCAATAGCACAGCTACGTTATTCTCAAAAATACTGTCTAGATATTCTTTCCCATAATCAAATGCTCAGTGGCTTCACTTTTAACAGCCTGCATTAGCTGACATTAAATGCATTTATTGTGCCACAAGTCCATCTAAGCTTCCTTTTAGGTATGTTTTGATATATCCAAAAGACAACACCTGCTTCAGGTTTAAGGGTATTGACCTATAAGGACAACAACTCCATTTTTAAAGTTAGACTAACTATTGTGGAATTAATGAAGAAAAAAGTCAGGAGAAAAAAAAGTAAGTCACAACAAACCTCTTTAGGTCAGTTAAAGGCCATATCTCTAGCTGGGATATTAAAAAAAATTAATCTCACCAGCCCACACTCTAAAAGTTAATGCCACTAATAACAATCGACAGCAGGAAAAATAAACCTGCTAACGACCAGCCCACTCATTAGCAAAAAGCAGTTTAACTCAAATACTGAGACCAAAGTCTAACACTACCTACCCAAACTGTCCCACCCACCCTCAGTCACCAGCAAGGAAGGAGAAATAACTGCTTTAAAAAAAAAAAAAAAAGCTTAATATTTCTTATAAGGATAACAATGGTCCAACTCCTGAGACAGTACTCAGAAGGACAAAAGGTAGAGTGAAGGCAATGTCAGGGATTAGTATCCCATAAACAGTCTTAAAAAAACCAAAGTACCACAAGCACATTAAACTTGTCTACAATTAGCTAACAAGAATATTGCTGCTGCTGCTGCTTTTTGTCTTTTGTAGGCTCTGCCCTTCAATGTGAAAGCAGGACATTAAAAAAAACTTAAAAAAAAATGAAATTGACATCCAAGTTGTGGAGACCATACATCTTAACTGTGAAATTAAGCTGATCTATACCTTCTTCCTACAATGAAACCACCTCACAAAAATAAAAGAACTAAAACAATCCAAACATGATTAATTTTAGAAGTCCTTGAAAGTATTAAAACTTTTAGAGGAAAGGAAAGGAAAGGAGGAAAAACAAGAACATGGAGGGAAGAAAGCTTTAAAAGAAAGGGGTAAAAAAATCAATGGGCCTCTCTTTTATTTGGCGACAAGCAAGTGCAAGAAAGTTCATTTGTAATCTGTTCAGTTGTCTGTCTTGTGCACATCCACGTTCTGGCCAGAAGGGACTTTGAGGTTTTTCTGCAGCACATGAGCATCTGCCGGCTCTATCCTCTTATAGTAGTTCTTCTTTGTCTCAATAATCTCAAAGCCAAACTTTCTGTAGAAGTCAATTGCCGACTCATTGCTGATCTGGACATGCCTATGATAGAAGTGTATCAAAGTAAATAACAATAAAATTTCATCAGCCTTTATGTGTTCTCCATATAAATTCAAATTGGTTGGAGCTGGAATACTGCAGACATTAGTTATATTCTCTTTAAAATTATTTGTAATCAATAAAAGTTAAGTATTCATTCCAGAAAAACTTTCGAGGACAAATTCATACTTTTAACCTAGATCTTACGAGACAGCTGACTGAGATGAAGACTCAAGGAATAGTGTTTATTCTTATATAATCAACAAAAGGCAAAGTACCTTGGCTACTGTAACATTTTTTATTGCAAGGAGAGAAAAGTTTCCTGTAATTAAAAATGGATAAACAACTATAGGGATGATCTGAAGACCATATTAACACATGCAGAAAAAAATGATTAAAAAAATTAAAAATCAGGGTCTCAAATGCCTGAATATATCCTTTCTGAATGATACAAAAACATGGTATATTTTCAATGGAATATTACTCAGCCATAAGAGATGATATATTGCCATTTGCAACAACATGGATGGACCTCGAGATTATCAGGCTAAGCTAAATAAGCCACATAGAAAAAGTTAAAAATCATGTGATATCACTTATATGTGGGATATAAAGCGAAAAGCAACAAATAAACAGGACAAACAGAGATTCATGATCATGGACAATAGACTAGTGGTTACCAGATGGGAGAGGGCAGGAGGGAGGTAGATGGAATAAAGGGGGTCAAACATGTGGTGACAGAAAGAAATCTAACTATGAGAGGTGAACACAGTGTAAATATACATGTGCCTTACTGTTAAAGTGTACAGCTGAAACTTATTGAATTTTGTTAACTAATGTCACCATAAATTAAAAAAAAATTTTTAATGGTATAGAAGTAATGGTAAAGAAGTAATTTAAGCTTTTTAAATTACTCCTCAAATTACAATTATATAACTTAACGTATGCTGCTGTCAAAGTGAAAATGAGAATCTTAATATCTGTATAATAAACAATCCATAGTTGTGATGTTATTCTTGGTTCTTAATCTGAGCTCTCTTAAGCTCTAAGTATAGTAACAGCTAGGTATTCTCTGATTTTGATTATTAAACTCTACTACTAATGAGCACATCATTGAGAGACTTAAACAAATTGCAAAGTGTAAACAGATGGCATAAAAAAGTATTAATGGATTAATTCTCAAATTTAAGAAATGAGTTTTAATCTTGGTTTTCTCAAGACTCTTGCCCCAACATAATAAAGCAAAAGAAGAATGTTTTATCAAGTTTCTTATCTATTTTTTAAAACAAAACAATAATACAACATAACTACTACTTTCCATGGTATTTC
This sequence comes from Macroglossus sobrinus, assembly GCA_004027375.1. NCBI lineage: Eukaryota > Metazoa > Chordata > Mammalia > Chiroptera > Pteropodidae > Macroglossus > Macroglossus sobrinus. The sequence continues at coordinate 342,065 of PVKZ01000357.1, read as the reverse complement.
CAAATAACAATGAAATAAGTGACCAGAATTTAAAGTTTCTAGTAAAAATTTCTACTACCAATTTACTAAACTCTTTATTAAATAATAATAACATCATTTTACTTACAGATAGATGTTGTCAAAAGTGCCATCTTTTTCACAGATGTTTAAGACATGATTTAACATTTTAGTTCCTATTAACAAAACAAATAAGTAATCTCATAAAAATCAATCTTTACACATCCAGCTGAGTCCTAATAAAATTTATGAGGTAAACATTAGACATCCTGATTTTCCAAAATTTTGTTCTCTCTACACTACCTACTATGTTTAAAATTGCTATCAGAAAAGCAATCTTTAGCCCTTTCAGGTAGAAAGAAAACAGAAAAAGCAAGAGACATAAGTAACAAAACTATATAGGACTTCCAAATGAATTATGTTAATAAACAATTACTTTTCACCTTATATAATTGATTAACCATTTCCCACTATTCCTAAAAGAAATGGATGACGTACTGGGTCAGGAACAACAATGTGCTTATGCTTCTTTGAAGAAATAAGAAAACACAAAGAATTTTACCTATTCCTAGCCTTCGGTACGGTGCCAGACATCCTAGTGTCATGATGTAAAGTCTCTTCTGATTCTGTGAATGATCCACCCTACAGCATACTGCACCTACTGCAATATCATTGAAATAGGCTGCCATGGAAAACATAAAGATATAAATTCACAGACAGAATAACGCATTTTACTGAATCTTTTTCATCCTATAAGAACTAAACTGTTGCTATCAACATTAAAAGTTATCAGTTATTCTGAATATCAACAGCCTCAAAAACCTCCTATGCCTTTTTTAGGCATTTAAGCCTCCTCTAAATCCTCTAAAGTAAAGCCAAATATGTGAAAACACAGAGGCAAACAATAAAAGATACTTAGCATTTCTTTTTAAAATTCAAATATTTTATGTTGATTTCTCTGAGATTTTTCTCAGAACCTAGATCACTCCCATTTCCTCACTTGTAAAATAAGGAGATTAAACTGGTTAATTCTTTCGGCTCTAATAGCAAAAACCAGGGGTCAAGAACATGAATTAAGAAATGAAAGAAGGAAAAAGTCATATTATACCAAGTTTTGCTAGCTCGCCAACCTCCAGCACATCCTTGTAGAACTTGTCATTGTAGCTGACTGGAAAGATGACCTGGTTTAATCTCTTCAGCTGTTTAATATTGTGTGGTGTCACATCTCCCAGCTCGATCCGGCTACTGGAACAAACCAAAATGTACTCAATAAAATATAATTAGCTACACTTGTTGAGACTAACATATTAAGACTAACAAAGTCTTTTTTTACTAGATAAATTTAACCCTTTCTCAGTGACATTATACTCCTATGAAGATTACCATTCATAAACAGATTCTGCCAGCCATTTCATCCAGATTCAACTCTTGTAACTTTATACACTTGTATACTTTTATAAACAGAGACAGTAAACAATTACAAAAAAGACTAGATAATGTTATATAAATGCCTAACTTTTCCCTGGAGTTTACAGTTCCAAAAAACTTTAAGAGAGCTATTACTGAATGTGATTCTGATACTATGCTGTCTGGAATGTCAATAGGTAAAATATCTCTTGAGGACAATCTAGCACTATTTACCAAAATGCCTAAAAAGTACATCTCCTTTGTCCAAGTAATCTTATTCTAGAAAATTAAGCACATTCTATTGGAGCCAGTAACCATCAATAAAGTCACATGGGGTGGTAGCCAGAATCTAGATTCCTGGACTCCACCCCACAACTTCAGAAGCAGAATCTCTGGAAATGGAAGAGGGGAATCCATATTTTAAAAACAAACAACCCTACAAAATACCCCAGTTTGAAAACTACTTACCAAAAATGTAATAGCAGCATTTCTAAGAAAAGAAATGTAATAAAAAACATTGGTCCCAAGGGAAAAGGGATTAAAGCTAAAGTCTCAGATTTACAGTAACAAGGTTGTCTTGCCTATAGAGCTGTCAACAGTTTTTAACAGCTCAATTTCACTACCATAAGTTAAAGGCCGCTCAAATGTGACAAGACAAATCTGAGTAGCATCTACAATTTTTCCTCCTACTACTAGCACTATCATCAGTAAAGTTGCTTATATACATTATTTGCCTTCTTAAAAAATCTTGGCAGTGTGATAAAAACATTTAAAAAACAAAATAAGGATGAGTTTAAAAATAAAACAATCTGATGCCAACCAAGCAAATAGAAAATAATGTAGGTTCTACTCATTCTAGTTCTAGGACACAATGGCATTGGTTAATAGCAGAGAAATACAAACAATACACCATAATTAGTTATTTTCAAAAGGGCACATGGGTTTTGAAAACTGTTGGAGAAATGACTAAATTTAAATGTTAATCATCACTCTTTAATAATAGAAAAGAAAAAAAGAAAAAGTTGAGTGCCCACCAATAGGGGACTGGTTAAATAAAGCATGATACAAATTATATTAGCATAGGAAGATGGTGCTGACATATTGTTCTGTAGAGTGGAAAATATATTCTAACTATATATGTATATAAAAACTATGACTCAATTTGTGTTCACACATATAAAAAAATGTTTGAAAGCGTATTCCATAAGATATGGTCAAAACTGTAGGTAATTTAAAAAACAATATTTTCTAAATGTTAAAATTTAGATAATCAGAAAACAACAGAATGTATTACAATTCAAATAAACCAAAAATCCTGATTACAGACCATTTGCTCATTTGGAACATTAGCCTTCCTGCCTCAACTATTTTTATGCTGTTTTTTATTTAATTGTGACCAACCACCCTTGCATATCTTGTATGTTGTCTTAAAATCTGAGCACAGATTTTTAAGACACTAAAATCTTATTAAAAATTTTGTTATATTTTCCAATTTCTAGCCACAAGTAAATATAGTTTTCTCCCAAGTATCTGACAAATAAAATAGATTCCCTTCATGAGATTCATGTCTTCCTTAACTAGATTACATCTCATTCACAGAACTCCCTCTTTATTAAATTACACCCTAACTTTCTCGTCTTTATGGCCAAGAAAATGACTTTTCACCCCAAACCTTGTTGATTAAAATCTACTGGGCTCACTTACCCATCAGCTACCACTCACAGCATTTTTATTGGCAGACACTGTTATGCTGTAAAATACAAGATCCCTTAAACTACGCATCTTACCCAAAATGTCTATTGTTTTTTTAAAGAATTCCTCCCATTTAGTTAACACATCCATCACCTCATATATTTACTTTTTTATTTTTTGGCAAATTTCAATTAAATAGTTACCCATGTTATACATTAAAGCTTCAGATCTTATGTATCTTATAGCTTAAAATTTGTACTCCTTCACCAATTTCTCCCTATTTCCACAACCCTGGCAACCATTTTTCTACTCTATTTCTGAGTTTGACTCCCCCCCTCCCCACCCCTCCGCCCAATTCCACATATAAGTGATACCATGCAGTCAGTATTTGTCTTTTTCTGTCTGGCTTATTTAACTTAGCATAATGTTACTCTTCATTTTAGTATAGCACCACAGATTGAGTATAGTAATTTCCTTTAACTATAATATAGTTTATTTTGATTATAGTTAGAGCATTCCACTTAAAATTACTCCTTGCGCTTAAAAGAGTGATTGAAAAATTACTTTATGAAGTCTAACAGTAAACAACATTAAAAAATATTTAACATAGGAAGTCAGTTGTAAATTTTAAGTTAAAGAACATGAATTAAAATAATTTTTTAAGAATGATTTTTAGGTAATAACTAGGCTTCAAGTATAATTTTTAAAAGGATAATAACCAGATATTTTTTGACTTCATACAGAAAAGTGGTTAGAGTGCCGTGTGCTAAACTAAATCTAGTAAAAGTTAATTACTAATAAAGTTTCCATTAGGGTGGTGGGCAGACCAAGTCTAAATATAGACCACCATATTGAATCATTAGGGATTAAGCAGCTTCATCTTTCCTTAATTAAAAAAAAAAATACATGTCTTGATTTAAAAAACTCTATCACCATAGAAATGACTCAGGAAATGAAAAGAACCTGTAAGAATATTACCAGAAATAAGTTTGATGTATATAGTATTTCAATAGTTTTCTATGGACAAATATATTTTAAAGCAGAATTGGGGTACTATGAATATTATGTGGTAGCCGTTTTAAGGAATTAATCAAGTTTAAATAGACTGTCAGAATATGTTACAAATAAAATTTCAAAATGTCTATTAATTGTAACTCAGCAAAATTTAACTTCAAATGCAATTTAACTCTCATGAAAATGATATGTCTGGCTGAAATGGAATACTTCTGTAATCCTGATCACTTAGCTCTAAATTATTTTAAGATGTGGACATTCTAAATATATCAGAGTAATATCAACAACTTGTAAATATAATTTAGCAAAGAATGTGTGTAGTATCAAAGGCAGAGAACTATGTAGAAATGTCAAGAAAATGAAAACATTACTTGACTGTAAACAACCAGAAAGCTTTTAAAGTTAAAAGAATTTCTAAAGTTAAAAATTTCCATCTCCATTAGAAAATTAAATAGAGCTTTAAAGAATTCTACTTATGAAGCTAAAATTTTCTACAATTCTTATTAACATCAAAGTTGTTTCAATATTTGAACATCCCTGTGCTAATACCTGAAATGCAAAGTTTACACCTAGCAGAAAATACACATGAAATACAATATACAAGTAATAGCACATGCATATAAAGTATAAAATACTAGAATGTAGGTGATCCTGGGAAAGGTTGTTAAGGATGACTAAAAGTTTGTTCTGTGGGACAGCAAGAAATGCATTCTAAGAAGATAGAACTTGAACAAAATAGCAATGATGTACTCCCAAAACTATAGGCAACGTAATATGGTTAAACAAAGTGTGCTTTGAGTGAATGTGGAAACTGGGGTTGAAGAGGAAAGACAATTTTCTGAAAGCCTTGCACATCAACACTTCCGTTTTCTCTATCTACACTTATTTTTGTGACCTCAATCTCATAGCCTTATGGCTTTAATGCTGCCAAGTGCCAAATCTGTCTCTAGCCTAGAGGTCACTCCTAAATTCTAAAGCATCTCTAGTAAACAACTATAAAGTTAAACATATCCAAAACTAGATTTCTGACCTTTCCCCTGAAATATTTCACCTGCAGCTTTCCATATCTCACTTGGATGGCCTCTCCATCTTTGGCTGTAGTTTACTCTTACCCTCTTTAAGTCTGATCAAATGCTACCTCGAGTTATTTCTCTGTTTTTCTTTCCTTGTAGTTTTCCTGATAGGCTTTCTTATCAATAAGGATTATGTTGTTTGTAAGTGTTCCTTCTTGCTCTTTATTGTCAATGTTTGCTTCATGTATTTTCAAGTAATAAGAGCATACATATTTGGGACTGTTAGGAGTTGATGGATCTTTTTGCAATGTCTTTTTGCTGTAATAGTCCTTGTCTCAAAGCCTACTCTGTTCATCAATATAGAAATATCACTTTCTTCTAATCAATGTTGCACAATGTATATTTTGCTATCCTTTTACTTTTTAAACTTTGTGTCCTTATATTTAAAGGGTCTTTTATAAATAGCATATACTTAAGTCTTGTTCCTTTAATCTGACAACTGGTGTATTTAGTCTGTTCAGATTTAATGTTAATTACTGATGTAGTCTATTCAAGTCCATCAGCAATGTGTACACCAAATGTTAGCTGTTCATTTTCCAGCCATTTTGCGGAATCAATTTTACTTTGTTAAAACAATTTTTCAAGTTTACATAAAATTAAATTCACTATTTTGGTGTATAGTTGAGTCTTGACAAACATGTATTACCATGTAGCCACTACGATTACCAAGAAACAGAAGGCTTCTATCATTCCAAAAATCTACCTCATGAGTCAGTAGTTCAACTCTACCATCACTCCCAGGCAACCACTATTTTGTTCTCCAGTTTTGCCTTTTCGAGAATGTCACACAAATGGAACCACAAAATACATAGCCATTTACTTGGCTTTTTTCATTCAGCATAATATCTTTGGAATTCACCTCACCGTTTTATCAACAATTTATTCTGTTATTGCTGAGCAGTACTCCATTATATGGCTGTACCATAATTTGTCCTTTTGTTGAAGGGCATTTGGGTTGTTTCCAGTTTTTGAAGCTAAGAAGTTGCTACAAACATTTCTGTACAGGTTCTTCTGTGAACATACATTTTCATTTCTCTTGAATAAATACCTAGGAGAGGGAATGCTGGGTCATGTGTTAAGTATATGACAGTTCTGGTTGTTCTTAATCTAAACCAGTATTTGGCAGTGTTGACTTTTAAAATGTATGCTATTCTAATAGGTGTGTTGTGACATTTCATTGTGATTTTAAATTGCATGTCCCTAAAAACACAATTTTGAGCATCTTTTCAGGTACTTCTTTGCCATCCATATATCTGGTAAAGGAACTGTTGAAATATTTTGCCTGTTTTAAAAAACTCGTTTTTCTTACTGAGTTTAAAGTGTTTTATGGATACATGTCCTTTGTAAGCTATATTTGCTGCAAATAATTCCTCCATCTGTGGCATTTTTCATTTTTTTTTTTTTTAGGTGAGACAACCCTTGGTTAATCTTATAGATTGCAAAGAGCTTGTCAGCTTACAATCCCTTATTTTTTTTTTAATTTTTATTTTTTATGCCTACAGCATCTGGTCTTCCTAGGTGGTCTCCTATCCAAGTACTAACCATGTCCAACCCTGCTTAGCTTCTGAGATCAGACGGGATCAGGCTTGTTCAGGGTGGCATGGCCGTAGTCTACATTTTTCATTTTCTTAATAAGAGTTTCTCATAAAGCAGAAATTTGTCTGCCTTCATCTTCATGTGGTCTTCTGTGTGTGTGCTCTCTTCTTCTTATAAAAAGACTAAACATTAAGTTAGGGCTCACCCTAATTGAGTATGACTTCATCTTAATTATACCTGCAAAGACCCTTTTTCTAAAGATCACACATGGAGGCTCCGGGTAGACATAAATTTGGGGGGAATACTATTTAAAACCACTATACTGACACCTCATCTCACATTTAGCTCATTTTGTGTTGTTTTAAGTCACTAAGTTTGTAGTGATTTGTTACAGCAGTAATGGAAAACTAACACAGTGCTAAACTGTTTTTGAAAGTATCTGCACCATTTACATTCCCACCAGTAACATATTATTAAGGTTCCAGTTTCTGCACATCCTTGGCAACATTCTTATTGTCTTTCTGTTTATAGCCTTTCTAGTGGTGTGAAGTCATAATCTTATTGGATTTTCATTTCTCTAGTGACAAATGATGCTGAGAATCTTTCTGTATGGTTATTAGCCACTTGTACATTTTATTTGCTAAAATATCTATTTTAATCTTTTGTCCATGGTCTAAACCTGGAAGTAAACCTAGAATTTTCACATTAATTCATAAAAAAAAAGAATTCCCATTTTAAAATTGGACTGCTTATCTTATTGATTTGTAAGAGTTCTTTATATATTCTGGACATTAGTCCCTTATCATCTATCTATCTATCTATCTATCTATACACACACACACACACACACACACACACACACACACACACACACACACACACACAAATAATTTTAACTATTGTGGCTGTCTTTTCATTTTCTTAACTGTGTACCATATTCACATAAACTGTTATTAACCGGGAAAACTGAGAACTCTCTGTACTATCTTCACAAATGTAAATCTAAAACTATAACTAAAACGATTGTAAAACTAAATTTAAAACTATTCTAAAGTAAGTTTGTTTTTTAAAAAAGAAAGAGGAACTGTCAGGTTAAGAAGCCATGAGACATTTCAGCCAATAGCAGTTTGCGGACCCTTTTAGATTCTAATTTGAACAAACATGTTTTAAAAAGACATTTATACAGTGATTTCTGCTCGTCGCTGCCTCTGTGGGTTCCCTGGAATCTTTACACCCAACCCTGCCAGCACATGTCAGGCCAATTTTGACAAAGCTGCTGATGAGGATAAGCATCTCAAGTCCAAGCCAATAGACGATAAGATGCTGTTCATCTACAGCCACTACAAACAAGCAACTGTGACATAAATACAGAATGGCCTGGAATGCTGGACTTCAAAGGCAAGGCCAAGTGGGATGCCTGGAATGAGCTAAAAGGGACTTCCAAGGAAGATGCCATGAAAGCTTATTATCAACCAAGTAGAAGAACTAAAGAAAAAATATGGAATATAGGAACTGAATTAGGCTGCTAGCCACGCATTTCATATAAACTGGTATCATGCCTTGTTTTTCTAATATTGCAGATGTAATAAAAATAACCATTTAACCCTCTTCCTCAGTGATGTCCAGGGTACAGCTCATACAAATTAGGGAATGAAATGGTTATTGACCTTGCTGACTAGTTTTTATCTATAGATCAATTAAAAGTACATTTGTTACTTTAAAAAAAAAAATTTATAAAATGAGAAAACCCGAAGAGACTAAATATCAGATCATAAGATATTAGGTAAAACAGTATTGTACTTAAAAAAGTCCTTTTATGTTAAAGACTCATTACAAAGTATCTACAAAATGATATAATACATACCTCAGAGATATTGTGCTCAGTTCCAGATCACCATAATAAAGCAAATATCACAATAAAGTGAGTCATACAATTTTTTTTGGTTTCCCAGTGCATATACATGTTTACTTATAATCTATCACGTGTGCAATAACACTGTGTCTTATATACTTTAATTTAAAAACACTTTCACTATTAAAAAATGCTAACCATCATCTGAGCCTTCAGCAAGCCAAGTCAAAATCTTTTTTGCTGGTGGAGGATTTTTATCTTCTTCCAATAGTTAAGGCTGGTTCATCTTTACTGACAATCTGTTGTATATAGTGTAGCCACTTTCATTAATTATCTTAGCTAGATCTGGAAAATTTGCTGCTTCATCTTACACTTCCATGTTATGGCTTCTTTCCTGAGACCTCTCTGCTAGCTTCAAACTTACCTTCCGCAGCTTCCTCATCTCTCTCTGCCCTCATACAATTGGAAGATGGTTAGAGCGTTGCTCTAGGTTAGGCTTTGGCTTAGGAGAATATCATAGCTTATTTGATTTTCTATCCAGACCACTAAATCTTTCTCCATATCATCAATAAAGCTGCTTTACTTTCTTATCATTCATGTGTTCCCTGGAGTAGCACTTTTAATTTCTTTCTAGAACTTTTCCTTTGCCTTCACAACATGGCTAACTGTTTAGTGCAAGAGGCCTAGCTTTTGTCCTATCTTGGCTTTAGATATGCCTTCTTCACTAAGTTTAATAATTTCTAGCTTTTTATTTACAGTAAAAGGCATGTGACTCTTCCTTCCACTTGAACACTTAGAAGCCACTGTAGGGCTATTAACTGAACTAGTTTCAATACTGTTGTGTCTCAAGAAACAGGGAGGCCTGAGAAGAGGAAGAGAGGTAGGAGATTGGTCAGTTGGCGAAGCAGTTAGAACACACATTAAAAGTTCACCATCTTATATGGGCATGGTTCATGGCATCCCAAAAAAACAATAGTAACATCAAAGGTCACTAATCAGTAATTAAAAATCACTGATCAACATAACAAATAATAATGAAAAAAGTTTAAAATATGCAAGAATTACCAAAATGTGACACAGAGATATGAAGTCAGCAAATGCTGGAAAAAATGATGCTGATGAACTTGATCAATGCAAGGTTGCCACAAGCCTTCAATTTGTAAAGATGCATTATCTGCAAACAACAATAAAACCAGGTATGTCTGTATGTCAAGGATTTCCTTTGAAGTACTCCAGCAAAAAGGGAAAAACAGAAACATACGGGTCAGGCAAAGATGAAATAACATGAAACTGTACTTACTGGAACTGGATGCATGAGGGCTCATTGAACTATTTTCTTTACTTTTGTATGTGTTTAAAAATTTCCATAACAAAGCATAAAACAAACTCATTATATAAGGCAACTTGGCCTCTGAAAGAACAAAGATGCTATTTCTAATACTAAAACTCATGGTAGAAAGCTCTTGATGCCTCATTTACAATTTACTATTTGAAAGAACAAATAAAAGCAGAACAAACTTCAAACACTGAAGAAATCACAACTTTTCAATTTCCAGCTGTACCCAGCCCTCGGTTTGTAGAAGAGAAGGTGAATGAGAGCTGGATGAGAATGAGCCTTCTATTCTGGTACAAACCTCCCCTTCTAAATTCAGCAATCACAGGATAGACTGTCATAGTCTTTGCCATGTCCTTTTTTTTTTTTTACATTAAAACTACTATCAGTTTTTCTGTAAGAATGATCATTAAAAAATTATACAATGTAGTTTAAATGCCACCTCTTATCATTGGAAGCAATATTAGTGTTAAGTAGATGAAGAGTGCACCTAGACTTTTTACATTAATTTAACTCATAAAGAAAGAATTCCCTTTTGTAACACATCACTTTTTTGAGAGTTGTTTTCTACAATATTAAAAAATGCATAATGTATACCCAAGAATGTCCACAGTGAGAAGAACATCTAAAAACAGATTTACAATTTTAGGAGTAAAGTACAGGAATCCATGAAGATGTCTGAGAAACTATTTTCAAGAGCAGGGAAAATATTTGGAGTGCTGCAAAATCCAAGAATGGATTCTAAACCCAGCTATACAATGGAATCCACCTTGCCAGTTAAAAATTCAGATTCTCACACTCTATCTTGGAATTTTCACTTCTGTAATTCAGCTTATTATGTTAACCATACAGATTTAACACCCACCTAAACTAATACATTTCGCACTGTATGTGTGTAAATTTCTAAATGTGAGAGAAATAGAAGCTAAAGATGGGCATTGAGAAATGGAATAGGTCATTGGGAAAAAAATATGCTATATGATTAGAGTAGATTTCACATAAATGTTAATCATTCCCCCTGTGCAAGTAGTATAGTATACACTATAGTTTTGATGTGTGTGGCATATGTAGTATGGAGCTGTGTCCCAAACTCAAACTGGCCTGACTCATAACCTGAATTGTTAATCACTGCACTGTTTACTTACTTCAGAAAAGATTTCAATATAATTTAACAATGTAGACTATCTTAATTTATGAATTTAAGACCTCTACTTTGTAAATAAACCACAAATCCCCAGCCTAAAAGTTAAATCAGTCATGTGACCACATCTATTTGACTCAACAGTTTTTTTAAAAAATTAAGTTGGTTGCTAAAATGTAAATTTTAAGATTTTACAAAAAGCTTATACTTCTCATTTTTCTCATTTAACCTTGTCTGCTTCGTTCCAGCTTCCTGATACTAGAGTTTATAAGCCTAACTATAAAAAACTGAAGATAGTAGTTATTAAAGACACTAAATTATTCTCTTAGTTGAAGTAAATTGATGTGATTTTTGTTTTTCATATTAAAAACAAACCCTGATGCATTTTCATACTCAAGCTTTTAGACTAAGGATCCAAAACAGACTGACATAGCAAAAGTGCCCACAGAAATGTATACCAAGTCCTTAGATCTGGAAAACAGCTACTTGCCTCCTATTTTATAGAATCCATTAACCATCTGTGTCAGCACCACAAGATTAGTCTGTTACTCAGTCAAATATATAATCTTTGACATTAGAATGTGGCAGTAGGAAATGTTTACCCTTGGCATATGAAAGAAGCAGTGTGAGAAAATAAAATAACACATGTTAAGTATTTAGCACAGCAATATCAGAGAAATACTCGAAATGTTTTTAGCTATTAAAGGTAATATCAATTATGCCCATAAAGGTAAAAACAAAATTTAGTGGCAATATTCTACAAGACCACAAGATGGAGATATGACTACACAAAAGTAGATCCTTCTCTACAAATGCTGCCTTAAGTCATACAGCAAAAATAAAAAAGTGAAGTACAGAGAAAGCTTAAAGACTAACCATTTATACTTTAGGTAAGTATCGAGTGTACCTTGGCACAAATTTTAATTGCTTAGTCACTCCTTGTGCAGAATGTTTAATCTGCCTATGTCTATAAATTTCCATTATGGTGCAAGATCAGCCACACCATATGACTTCCCTAAACTATCATCTTTACTTCTTAGGCCCTTAATATAACTGATGGGTTCTCTCTGATCTCATCTAGATTTTACAGCAGTTTCTCAATCTTGGTAATACTGATATTTTGGGCTGGATAATTCTTTGTTGTGAGAGGCTTTCCAGAGCATTGTAGGATGTTTAGCAGCATCTCTAGCCTCTACCCACTAGATGCCAGTACCGATGCCACTTCATCGTGACAAGCAAAAATGTCCCCAGACACTACTAGTTTTCTGAGGTGGGGTAGCAGGTGTGCTCCTGGTTGAGAGCAGCATTTCAGAGGGTTAACAGGTATCAAAAAAGTGGTAGTGGGTGGATCAGCTCTCTATGTTGTTTGACTGCAAGTATCAGATGTATAAAACTTTTAGCAATCATTTGGTTGGGTACTAGAAGTGCTAAACATACACATGGAACACAATTGACTAAAGGTTATAACCTAAAAATAATAAAATTATTCTTGAAAAAAATTTCATAGTAATCCATAGTTCTATTAGGGGAGTTCCTTCCCAGCTCTGTTTTTTTCCTTACTACCACCTAAATGTTGATGTTTTTACTTCCAAATCTCTGAATCTAAGCACAAATTTATTTCCAGCTGCTTAATGGTTATCTCTACAGGAATCTCAAATTCAAAACATCGAAAACTGAATTCATCCTCTACAGGAAATGAGAACATCTCATTTCTACCTTTATAAATAGTCCCTTCATTCATCCAATACAAAAATTATTCTTAGATGTATTCTAATGTCTCACTTCAATCTGTTAATTCTGCTTCCAAATATCTTCATAAACTGTTCCTGTAGCTTTTTAGCAGTGTGGTTTAGGCCATTTCAATCCAAAATCTATAGCCTAATGAAGGGGAATAAGACCAGAGCCAAGGGAAGCCAACACAATGGAGTCAGAAAAATCTTTCTAAAATACAAATCTGATCAATTCTCTGCTTAAAAAATTACAATAGCTACAAATAACCTAACAAATGAAATTCAAATAGCACTGCATATAACGCCCTCATCACTTAGCTGTGGCCACTGGCCTAGCCTCACTTTCCTCTCGCATTGTTTTTTGGCCATATAAAACTACTAAAATATCTCAGAACTCCATCCTCTTGGCTCACCTCTGTATGTTTTTTTTTTCATTAGTAGAATATATACTATACCTACAGACACATTAGTAGACAATAGATACCATCTTAAAACGATTTGGAGTTTTAAATGAGATTTACTGCCTGGCAGTATAGTAGGCACTTAACAGGATATGCATTAGGTAGCTATAAAAAAAGTAAAAGTGCCATGAAGGGGAAGAATGAGAGAATAATTATCAAAAGGCAGACAGACACAGAGCAAAATGAAGAAAGTGGCTTAAAACAGAACAATTCAAATATGATTCCAAAGTTCTGTTTCTTGGTATCACAGACAGTTAGAGCTGACAGAGACCAGGTATGGCAAACATGTGACATATATGCCACAGTAGTCATGGTAGATATTAATAATCAACAATATCACTTTTATTTTGCGGCCTGAGAACTCATCAAAGCTATCGACAGGTTACATACTGATAAGATAGGTTCTATCAACAGACTAGAACTTGCAAATAAATTAGAATACTTGGTTATTCTTGTTCAGGATAACATTACTCTCTTTAAAGATAAAGAAACCAAGGCCCAGGTCAAGAAACTTACTGACCCTACTGCTAACTATCATTAGTGGCACACTGGACTATAAAAAAGTGGTTGCTTTTAGTTAAATTCCTTTTGCATTATAGTAAGTCTCCTTTATGAAGATAAATGATGCTCTAAATAATAAACTATAAGGACGAAAGGGAAAAAATATACCTTAGGTTTCTGAAAAGAGAAATGTTTAAAATGTTCCTAAGTACAAAATATCTTCCTTGCTTACCATAGCTTAACAAGCTCCACTTGTAAAAATTTTCTTTCAAATGATCTAAGTCCTAACCTGACATCATTCTGACAACATTTACTAATTTTAACGTCTCAGTCCATCTTTTAGTGAACATTATCTTTGCTCTGTAATTTGAAGTAAAAATGCAATCGATATTCAAATTAAAAACTGGTGAAGTTATACAAGTAACAGGTAAGTCACACAGATTTTTTGTTTTTTAAAAAAGGCCAGTACCAAGTGGGAAATAACTGACTTCACTTAAAAAAAAAAAAAAAAAAGGGTAATACTATTTATTGCCTGATCAGCAAAGTAAAACTAACATTAAGGCTATATGTGAATATGTCCTCAAAACCAACCTGTAAAGAAACCAGTTATTTTTATCATTTTACAAATGCTTGATTTATACCACTTAACCCAGACAAAGATAATTTATACCACCCATGGTTGAAATGGCAGCCACAATGTCTTCCTCCATTTCCTAAAGGTTTTTCCAAGTGCTCCTACCCTTCATCAGCTCTTGGAGAAGGGCACTCTCATACACTGCTGGTAGTATAAATTACTACTATCTTTCTGGAGTCAACTTGGCAGTAAATATCAGAGCTTTAAAAATGCCCTAACTTCAGGTCCAAAAAAATCACTTCTAGGAATTATGCAAAAGAAATCATTTAGGATGTGGTCTGTAGGTTCACAAGGAAGCATTCATTACAGCACTATCAAAGACTGAGAGGTGAGAAGACTCTGGACTTCAAAGAGTTTATTTTTCTCTTAAGAACAGCTTCAGCAATGACAGAGGCAACATACAGACTGTGCTAGATCAAGAAAGGCAAATAAATACTTCCAATTATCTCTTCCTTATCCACAGCAGACAAAGATTACCATATTTTAATCTAAAACCAGGAACTTACACAATGTTATATGTCAATTATATCACTAAAACTGGAAAAAACATACTTTCCCAAGCAATCATATTATTTTAATTTTAAATTCTGTAAATATAGTAAGCAGAACTTTTAAACGGTATCCAAAAAAACGTGATATTATAAAGATACATATTTTACTTCATTCTATTATTTGAACCCAAGCTATATATCAGTATGATTCCTATTCTAAGACTCTACAAAACAAATTATCCTATCCTACTGTTGTTGCATCCCTAAGCAAGAATTATTCTTTAAATCAGCTTTCTGTGTAACACTGATACTGAATAACACTTAAGTATAAAAGCAAGTCAAGCCAACTTAATAATAATAAATAGATAAAACAAAACCAGGAGTGGCCTCAGAATCTTTCACCACAGAGGGATAAAGAGCCACACACCTTCTATTAGCCCCAGTTGAAACATTTGCCATCTGGGAACTGAATCCTAAGGGAAGAGATTATGTTTCACAAAAATTTGTTTTTGGGGGGTCTAGCACCGCATTGTCCAGTAAAAACATAATTTAAGTCACATACGTAATTTCTAATTTTCTAGTATCTACATTAACAAACCAAAAAGACAGGTGAAACCATTTCCGCATGTAGTCAAAATAAAAATGACTGTTTTACTCTTCCTTAAATCTTTTTTCATACCAAGTCTTAAAATCCAG
Organism: Macroglossus sobrinus; assembly: GCA_004027375.1. Taxonomy (NCBI): domain Eukaryota; kingdom Metazoa; phylum Chordata; class Mammalia; order Chiroptera; family Pteropodidae; genus Macroglossus; species Macroglossus sobrinus. The sequence goes on along the minus strand of PVKZ01000357.1, from coordinate 326,507 downwards.
TGGTATTATATTTATAGCACATCTCAATCCAAATATTAATTTTCATTGGAAACATTTGATCTATATTTATATTTCATAAAATTTCCAGATCTACATATCCAAGTTGTTCTAAACATACCTAAAAATTGTTTGACTACCAACTTTGAGTATCAGTTTTTAATTTTTAATTAAAATTTTAAATTCAGTTTCTCAGTTATCACTAATCACATTTCAACAGTTCAACTGTAACTAGTCAATAATTTATTGGACAAGACTAACATTTGTCAATAATTTACGCACTGAATGAATATAAATAGATGATGGAAGAGAACAGGTCAAGAGAAAGCAGTGTCCCATGATAGTGCAATTACATAATTTTGTTCTTATTAAACTATAATCCATACAATTCTCATTTCTATGATGGAAAGGAAGTTTCTATTGGTTACTACTGGTATTCTAATGGTTTTTGTAGACCATGCCTTAAAAAAAAAAAGGATAACCATTTAAATAATTGAGGATGTATCTTTCAGATGGCACAAAGGTGGAAACCATAGTTAATACCTAGAAGAGAAAATCTGGAGTCAAAAGGATTTCCAACAGGCCAAAATAGGGTAGCAAAATGAAACAATATAGATGTTAGTTTGGTCTAGCAAAAGCACTAGCTTTAAAAGAAAATGCTCAACATGAATTCCATTAAAAATACTTTCCAACCCAGAAAATTGTGATTTTTTTTTGTTTTGTTCAGAACCTTACCAACACTTGCCCACAATTTTGGGAAATCACAACACTGATGGCAACACAGCATTAGCCACCAATATATACATCTATACTGGTAGCAGATATGCTTTCTAAATTATACAATGATTCTATTTACAGAGAGATGCAAACATCTGATCTTATGATTTATGGTATAGTTGTGTCTAATCATTTACACTGAAATATATTATAGTTCCCTTTTATTTCTCCTTTACATTATTGAGGACATTACATATATATTTTTAATTGTAGTATAGGTAGGTTATATATGAATTCATCTCAACACAACAAGCTACAGTCATTACAAAGTATTTGTTAAAACCCAACATCTCAATCAACATCTTACAAATTATTGGTTTCATAAAGTATGAATGGCAGGTTTACAAATGTTCCTGAACTGTTTTGGCCTTGGTGGCTTTTATTGTTTGTTTTTTTTTCCTAACAAATCCGACCTACAAAGTTCCTGGTTCATAAAAACAAGCAACCTCAGTACCAAGGAAGTAACATCTCATACCATATCTCAAATTTCTACACCACGCATATAAATACATGCAGTAATTAAGAACTGCATACTTATCTACTATGGGGGAAAGGCAAATACATGTCAATACAATGGAATGTCTAACTGCTACTAACAATAAAAAGTAAAAATATGAAGAAAAACCAGGTAAAATAGTAACTTTAAAGTTTCAAATGATAAGCAAAATAAGCAACAATGTAAAATATTTAAATAGATTTGATTTAGTTGGAAATTCTGCATGTGTTTCTGATTTTAGACAGTTCTATTCTAGACAGTTCTTTCTATTCCACTTGCATTTCAGTTAGCTCAATATACAATAAAACACCTAAGCAAATAAAATTCCAAACAAAAACCACTGTTTTATTTTCCCAGGCCTTTCCAAACTGAGGCAGGACTATAACACTACTGCATTGTGAATGGCGATACAAGTCTTTGAACTTGAAATCTTTTAAATACAACTACTGTCTTCATTTGTTCACTGTTTTAAATACAAGACTCAGAAATAAAAAAAAAAAAAAAGCTTTAAATTCCCATCTTACCTGGTAGTTAGTTTATTGTAAAAGTTAAAGGGACTATCCCTGGGAAATCATTTTAAAAGTTCACCGTTAAGAACACAATTTTAAGCTCCCAATCATAAGAATTGATAGGAACTAGACTTAATGACTCCTCATTTCAGGCATAGTTGATGGCATGAAGTAGATTTAATGACAAATCTCTAAATTTAGCCAGTTCCTCTAAATTTCACTTATTTCTGGGTATTTGACTCCATCAGGTTGTTACATATAAATAACCATTTAAAATAAAAAAATAAATGACTGCCTCATGAGTATATTAACTGAAGGTAGATTTTGAATATCACCATGTGAGACTCCATTTTTTTTTCCAAGTTAGGTAACAATAGAAAGTGAGACTAGGCTAAACCAAAGATTTTAGATTCAAACATACATAATAATTTCTCTCAGGCCCTCCTTTATAAATCTGTGCACAGTCTCAACATTGGAACTCTCTACTTTCGTTTTTATTTAACAGAACAAGGCAAGCAAGGATTGAATGTTCAAGAGAATACAAAAATGAGTAAGAGATAGCACTCATAGTCAAGGAAAAGAAAACGAAAAATTCCACCAAATTATATTTGGTCATATACAAAACAGCCAAACTTCCTAGGTCATGATTCAAGCACAGCAAATACTTCTCATACTCCTCAGGTGGTATCCTGATTCTAACTCTTCAGATATCTGATATGAAATAATGCAGGTACTGTGAAAAGTTTCATTTGGAAACTTTAATTACAAGACATATGATTCAATATTAAAATGAATTTCCAACATTTAAAGCAAAATGAGAGGAAGGGATCACATCACAGAGCTAAGGTCAAATTAAACTTTGTACCTCTTCAGCGACCTCAAACACGTAAACACACTGAGATAATATTTAGACCCTGTGTTAGGCAGTATGAAATTACTGCAGACTTTCACTTCATCCTCAAAAAGGTCACCGAATAGTTTGAAAGACTTCACTATCCCAAAACTTAGTTACAATTCTTTAACTGACTTGCTATAGAAGAAAAATGCAGGCACCTCAGAAAGCTGTTAGCATTGATAAAATTCCATTTCTTCCTCTAAGGAGGGTGGAGGCAAGTTCCCAAACAGCCAATTTAGGCTGTATAATATTAATTACATAGCACATTGGCTATGTAATTTTAAAAGTATGTAATTTTATAGTAAGTGACACTTATCCAAGTGGAAACATTCGAACCAAAATAATCCCTAATTTTATTCATGAGGGCAACTAAAAAAATACAAATTGCCAATAACCTGAAGAAAGCTTCGTAGTAACTAAGGTCCCTCTGACAGTACAGGGGCAATACTAAACTACTGGAGCAACAGCTCCACCTACTGATCAACAATACTTCCTTAAACATTTTGGCACCCCAAGTCTACACTGATCACGCTCTCTCCCCCTCCTCCACCCGCTCTGACCCAACCCAAATCCAGTTGAGTCACTAGCTCTTAATACTCATCTCTCTGCTCTTTATTCCAATTTCGTCTCCCTCCAGAAGGTTCTGCGCGACTCGCAAATGTGAATACAACTGAAAGGTAACAAACACCAAGGTTCCCAGTGTAGAGCCTTGATTTGCAGAAGACAACCAAATCACTCCACTTGAAGTGGCGGGTCAGGGGTGTCTCGGGCCTTCGTTCACGGGTAGGAGACCCCAGGAGCCTCACACGGGGCTTTTCCCTGTTGCCCCACTCCGCTGCTAGTCTCCACTCAACACACACTTGTCCTCTGCGCCGAAATCCTGGGTTCCGGGCGTCTTGTCTCTGTTAGCCCTTCATCCCGCCAACTGCCCGAGCCTCCGCCCCCTTCGTGATCTGAGAAGCCCAGAATCTCCCACCGCTAGGTCTCTCCCCTCCTCCTCAACCCCTCTCCCCTGACGGGCGGGCCGTGTCCGGCTGCCCTTCCTCACCCTTTCATCTTCCCTGCCTGCTGAGGCCGTTGTTACCACCGATATCAACGCCGTTGTCGTCGCCGCCCTGAGCTCTCAGCAACCTGAGCTCGGGCCACTCAACCTCACAAGCCGGCCTCCCCGCCTAGGGCAGGGAGCTGAGCGGGTGACGGAGACCACGAGAGTGGAGCGCGGCCCTGCGTCTCCGGAGGGGGCGGGAGTCTCTCCCACCGCCGCACTGGTGCCGCCGCTTCTGCACACGTGCACACTGGGCACTTCGCTCCCGCCCGCCACCGCCAGCCAGACCCGCCGCCGCACTGTGACCTTTCACCCCGCCCCCTCTGCGCGCCGGCGCGTCGGCCGCCTCACGCGCAGCCGCATTGCTGGCCTCCGCGCACCCTTCCCCCTTCATTTCAGGACCTCCATCTTTCTACTGGGCTGTGTCTTCTGGCGTCATCTTCCTCCTCCTGCCCCTTACGACACTACTTATGGGGCTGGCTCGGTAGGCCCTGGCGGTAAAATCTGGACGTTTCTGTCCCTCCCTCGCCTCTCCTACGTCAATAAAAATCAATCTTCTGCGACTGTGTACTTTCCAGTTGGTAGTCTCCCTAATGACCTTCAAACGCTCCTATCTCCTAACAAGATTTCATAAATTTGGTTCTTTAAATGTAAAGAAGTCTGTGGGAAACTCAGTAAAGTATATTTTTAAGACAAATGTAATTAACAGTTGTTCGGATTACTTGGCTTTCGCCCAGCATGCTTCAAGTTTTGAGACCACGTGACTGTCCCGAACTAAGCCTGGGATTTTACCGGCGGGCGTCAGAGAGACAGAACTCCATCGCCATTTCCGGTCCCTAGATCATGGCGTGAACGTCACTTCCTCACCAATGCACTTTAACCCGTTCCATCTACGCTTCCTACGTTGCACTTCACAATATAATCTTTATGAAAGTTTTTTTTCTTAAAATTTAATCGAAACAAAATTAATGTTCAAACAATCCGTAAAAATACAGGCCTCCATGATGTAGCGCATCCGGCTGGCGACATCAGGGCGGAGCTCAAGGTCACATGACTACGTAGACCCGCCCCCCCATCCCTTCTGCAGCTGAAGGCTTCGCGTCTCTGTCAGTGAGAGAGCCTTCTGGTGCGTGATCACTTGTGGTTCTGCACCTCGCGCCTTGGCAGGTGAGCGGCGACCAGTAACCGGCGGCTGGTGGGGATAACAGTATGGGTGGGAGGAGGAAAATAGAGTGAATGGCGGCCTTCGCTGTACCGTGCTTCCTACCCGCTGTCATGCAGCACCGGCAAGGAGCCCTTTCTCCAGTTCTGATCTCCGCTTCTCCCAACTAAATCCTGCCCCCCACCCCACCCAGCTACCTGGGGATTGAGATGTCCACTTTTCTCGGGGTGGGGGTGAGTGCGGCCATTATGGTTCCCTTTTCAGAGTCTTCAGGGCTTCGGGTAGTGGGATTGGTTCAGCCATTCCTTGGGGTCTGCAATAACCTCCAGATCTCAATTCCCAAAGCCCATTCTTTGGCAGAGGCCCTGTACCGTCTTTACCTTCATCTTAGGGCTGGGGAGCGAGAAGGTAAGAAAAACCCTGGAGGCAGAGGCGTCTCCGGTGAAACTGGCTTGGGAGAGAATGACACTCACGTCTCCTTCACTGTGGAGTCACTGTAAAGCCTGCTTCCGAACGTGCTTGCTCAGTAATTCTGAGTTTTTACCTGCTATTCTTGCGGGAGGCGTTCTATAGGTGCTCACATGCTTTGGATAGGATTGGAAAGGTAAAAGCAGACCTTTTACCTTTCTTTTCTCTGACTTTATGTGCAGGAAGAGAGAATAGTTGAGAGAATAAAGATGTACTAGCTGCAAAACAGTAGGTGTTAATACGACAGTCTCGGGTGAATGGGGAGGCGTTGAAAGATGATGTTGCAGTGTGGTGGTCTGCAGGAGAACCAGGCTAGCTTATAGGAAAGTGATGAGGTTTCATTGAAAGGGAACTAATTCTTTAGAAACTAATTAGGCTGGAATATAATTAAACCCAATGTCTTTGACCTTAAATTTAAAGGAGGTTAAGTCGAAATATTGCTGACTTTATATTTTATGCCTTTGACATCCTCTTTTGCCATTTCTCCCTAAAATCCTGCTCGATTGCCACTCCCAATCAATTTCTTGAGCAGTAGTAAATTTATTTTAAGTAGCACGCACTTGTGTCCCTCCTTAGCTTTCCCCTTTTGTAAAACTCTGGGTGACCTCTTCAGATTTTGATGAATAATATTTTGTGAAAGAACAGAATTATTTTGTCCAACCCATTGTACTGCCATTTCATTAGCATTGTAGTAACCAATGTTTTGACCTCAAACAATGTGCTTTAGGAAAGAATGTTTTTCAGTTTGGTATTTAAACTCTTTTATTTATACTGAAAACTTAGGAAGTCTCGTTTTTTTTACATTGAAAGTCCTGACGGAAATTACAAAATTGATTTTAAAATGTAAATTTTTAACCTGAAAAATTATATTCTTGGTTAAATCTTTTAGTTTTCTAACCAATGTAATTAAATCCATTAAAAAGACAGCTGAAAAATGAGAAAGTTGCAATCATTATTTTTGAGTGTTGGTTGTTACTTTTTTTGTTTTTTTTTTCTGTATTTTCCAAATTCTCCACAATAAGCTGATCTTATTTTGTTAAGAGAAACAAAAAATTAAATTCTAGAATAATAGCAATTTAGCAAGACTTCCCTTCCCACAGTGACACTCCACCAAATTAGACAAATTCTTCTGTGTTCTAGAGGTTAAAACCAGTCCTTTCTGGGTGAGACCAAAATGGGAAAGAGAAAACCAACTAAAAAGCAATGAGTACTAGGGGTAGAAATGTTAGTCTGAAAGAGATTGAATGACTTTGCAGTTTTACTTCACAATTCTCCAATTTTAGGGAACTTATGAAAGCAATAACATAGACCACTGACGGAATTTGAAAGATTAGCAGCAGTAATTGGTGACTAAATTGCTATTAAAGTTGAATATAACAAAAATAATAATAAAAAGCTTTAACATTACACACAGTTTACAAACACAAATAATTTGAAGTTTGGAAGTCATTTCTTAGACTAGCTTTACCAGTTGATGAATATTACATGTAGAAATCTTAACATTCATTAGGGAATTTTGTTGTAGTTCAATATTAAATGACACACAGGGTTTTTGTGTTAGAGTCCCTGACTTCTCTTGTGTGCATAGTCGGAGGTTTTTTTTTTCCCTTATATTCCATTGCCTTTATAGGTTGTTGCCACCACCAAGAATACTTTCTTTCCTTATGGGCAGAGAGCCACTCAGTCTTATAGACCACTACACAATATTTTTTATTCCTCTATTTTCACTTCTAGCACACTGTATTTAATTGCTGTTTTCTGGGCTGTTCCTTAGTAAACTGTAAAGCTCCTGGGAGTTCAAGGATGGTGTCCCTACTGTTGTGTCTTCAGTGCAAGGATGCTGAATACCTGATAGGTACTAAGTAAATTTTTTTGAATGAGTGTTTGACAGCAGGACAAGGAGAGTAAAATACTTTTAAAGTTCTTGTAGATAATAGCTCCTTCTAATGTTGTACACTAAGTATTAGCTTTCAAATATAAATCAGTAATAATAACCATCCAAATCATGGTCTGTAGACTATATGTAAACCTCAGTTGGACTTTATTAATGCAATGACCAACTTATTTTCACTACATATGTGTGTACATATATGTTACAATATATTTGGATGAAAGGAAGAAGAGTGAATTATACTTAGTGAAAAAGTGGCTCTGTACAGGCAACGAGTGATACAGCACTAGACTAAAGTCAGCTCTGCGGCTTTAGTTACATCCTCTTTTAAGTAAAGATGGGAGTGTGGGGGCTTAGAGTTTTGTACTTAGGAACCTTCCTTTCAAGGGTATTATGAGTTCAAGTGAGATTAAACTGTAGATAACCTATGTGAAAGTATTTAAAAACTAAGTGGTATTTACATGTAAAGCGACATAGTACAGACTTTACCAGAATAGATTTTCCCAGTCATAGACCTGAGTTCAAGTTCTGGCCCTACCGCTTGTTTAAGCTTTGTGACCTTGGACAGTTTACCTAATTTAAGCTTAAATTTCCTCATGTTTAAATCTGTCCTTATAGGTACTATTAAATTAGATCAGGAATGCAGAGGGCTTTGTACATACTTTGTAAAGGAGACTTAGGAAACTTAAAATTGAGTAACAAGTTTGGGGAAGGAGTAAAATTTGTAATGAGGCTATTGCAAAAAATAGAGGAGTGAGAAAAATGTACTTTTAGTAACGATTCTAAAATATTTATTAATACAAGGTGAGAACAAATCAGCATAAAGTCCGTTATTTTGGCAAGTGTAGTAACAATATTTTCTATAAAAAGGTTTTCCAAAACTTATGATCATTAGTATGTGGAATCAATTTAAAGAAGTAGTTCTTCTATTTCTAAATTATTATTTCTACAGTGGATTATAGAATATTTTAAAATTATACAGGCCTATAGAATAGGATCTTCTGAGTTTATGCTCATATTTAAAAGTTTTGCCTTTCATTTAGATGAATTTATATCTTCTTTTTGTCCTCATATGAAGTAGATGGAATGGAGAGAACATAATGGAGACATAAACTAGAATAAAATTTTTCCCTTCCTAGATTTAGATGATTCACAAGGATTAGTGGTTTTGTATGGGAAAATGTCAATAAATTAAATAATAATTGAAATATACCTGTCATGAGTTTATGTTTCACCTTAATCCTGAAAAAAATTATTTCTCATTTGTTCTAGGGAAAGATTTTAATAAGAGATAAATGAATATTCTCTTTAATGTCAAAGTCTCTATTATAATGATATAAATTATGGTCAGTTCAATGTTTTCTGTTTAATTTCTATAGAAATTTTAAAAGTTTTACTATTTTTTCACATTGTGAAATAAACTGTGGTTTATATAAGTGTGTTCTTTTATATGTAGTATATACATATTATTTACATAGTAAACATATATATAATGTTTATAAAGACAGCTGAAATAGGTGTATATTTTCATGGTAATAAATCTTTATATTTACCAGAAACTATTAAAGCCATCTTTAAAATTAGTCACTACTATGTATAAAATTACCTAATGATTACTTTATTTGAAACCCTCCTTATATTTGTTCATAGTTAGCTCTTTAATAAACTTCACAACTGCAGTTAGTCAGTTTTTAAAAATTGATGATATTTCATAGATAATTTTTTATTTAACCTAAGATTTTTTGTTGCTATTTTTTTATATCAATATTATGACTAGCCTACTACAATAACATTTTCACTTTTGCATCTTAATGCTACATGTAGAAACTATTGTTCTTTAGGTGATAAACCTTTTTAACCATTATACCTACAACATGCCATGTTTGTTTTCTGAAAAATAATTAAGTTTATTTCATTGTAAATACAATGGGTAATGCATGGTATGATACAGAAGAGCACCAGATGTGCTTGAACAATGTAAAACCAGATTTTGTTTTAGTTATTTCTTATTTTAATTTCTTAAAAGTGTTTATTTAAAAATAGATAAGACTAATTTAGGAAATACTTATAAAATTGAAGAAAAAGCCTGATGATATAAAGTATATGTAGTATGATTGTATAAACATTGAATGACATTTATCAAAATAAATTATCATCCCAAGGTTAGGCGATTAAAGAAAGACTTACAATTTATTACTGTACCTTGTGTATATTTGATTTTCTACAGTCAATAGTCATTATTTTGGGCAGCAAGTTTTTAAATTTGATGTAAAGAATTAGGACATTTACATTATAATTTCTTCTTAATTACTTGAATATCTTAAGTGACTTATCCAGATAGCAGAATAATTTTTTAAATTTCACAGGTTCATATATATTTTTAGGCTTATGTAAGTACAGCAACATTTTAAGAAGCAGAAGTAAATTCCAGCATATAAAAGAATTTGATACATTACAATGATATTCCAATTTAATGGGAAATAAGGGCACACATGTAGTAAATATAACTGACACAATTTATCTGTCTAGAAGAAATAAAATTGAGCCACTACTTTGCAGCATAGGTTAACACCAATTTCAGATGATTAAAAGCTTAAATGTACACAATAAAACATTTAAAATACTAATATCCTGAATTTCTTTATACATACAATCTAGTTGTAGAGATGTGACCTTTTAAGCCAAGATAGGAAATCTAAAAGTCACAAAAGTAAACATTGATAAATGCGACTACATAGGAATGAAGACTTTCAATGGCAAAAATAAAGGATAAAAGGCAGATTGAAAAAAATATGTTTGAAATATATATAATAGATAAAGAATTAACATTTGTAAGAACTATTACTGTTAAGAAAAATCTACACAATAGAAACATGAATAAAACATATGACGGCGACTGGTAACCAATATACGAACAAATATTCTTTCCCGACTTGCAAAAATTAAGTGGTAAACCTACTGCTAGCAGAGATGTGCAGTAAAGAATTTTCTCATTAGATGCTAGTTGAGATGTAAATTGTTACAGCATTTTTAGTAAATAATCAGGAATATCTGTTAATCTTGAAAATACATATCTTCTATATATCTAGCAATCCCACTCTATGGACTCTTTTCCTTAGAAATAAAAGCATTGGTTAGTAAGCAGTTTTTAACATGAATGTTAATTGTGGCAGATAGTAGCAAAAAAACTAAAAACCAAGGGATGCCTGTCAATAGGGATATTGATACATAAATTTTGGCACAGGTATATTTATGAAATGTTTTTTAGATCAATTAAAATCAGTTGTCCATATGTGTGTGTGGTTGTGTAGCCTGTTTGTAAAATTTTAAGTAATAATACCAGGAAGGATAATAGAGATCTTACCTATTCATTGTAGAATTATTAGGTGTTCTAGCATTCATAACAGTAAACAAAATAAATACTAAAATTATAATACTTTTAACTTTTAACAAAACTTTTTATTCTTTTATACCAGAAAGTCATTCTGTGATGGTAATATTTGACTTCAGCTTTGGCTTCAGGTAAATATTGATTTTTTAAAATCATGACCCCTGAGCATTTGGTCAAAATGTATATTCAGTGCACTTCAAAGAGGTTGTATCAATCAGTTTTTGCTCAGTGAATGAGAGTGACTATTTCTCACATACCTGGGTCAGTACTGTCACTGGGCAATGTTTAGTAATTGCTAACTGTGTTTCAGGGTGCTTTACTATATAGTTGGAACATTCAATGAACAAAGCAGACGTCCCTGTTTTCCTGGAACTTACAGTTTAGCAATGGAGACAGATACTGAAAAACTTTCTTCACAAGTTTTTAATTACAATCTTGGCAAAGGTGCTGTAAGTCAGTAAGACTATACAAAAGTGCTACAATGGAGGAATATTGAAGACTATGAACGCATGCCGGGGGAATTGGAAGTTAATTCTTTAAACCATACTGTTGAAAACCTCCATCAGTGATTAAGTTCTTCTCTCCCTACAGCCCGTTTAGTTAAGTAAACCCTGGTTGTTATTAATTATAGAATACTAGGCAAACTGTTAGAAATGTTGATTTCTAGCCCTCGGTGTTGAAAAAGTCTGTGGACTTTTGACTAAAGTAATATTTTTAAATCCATGTTGTAAAGTGTTTTTTCACTTATATTAAGCAGCATTCTTTCCCTCTTTTGGCCTCAGTTTATGCTTTAGGTCATATCTTCATTGCAGAGATTTTATGCCTGAGTTTGAGGTGAGCCTATTGATGGTGATGTTTCTTTCTAAACATTGGGTTAATGTGTCTTTGCACAGTTTGTGAACATTCTTTCTCTTGTAGTCCATCCATGAAATAAATGATAGCACAGATCCACTTGAATATATAAATATCATTTATAACACAAATATACTAGCATTTTACTACTATTGATGCTGACTCCTGCATGTACATTGGTCTCAAATACATGCATTGCTTATATTTGGCTAGTTTGGCTGCTCATGATATTTTTTTGGCAAAGCAGTCAAGAAAAGTTCTCATTAACATTCAGAAGAGTGATGTAATTGTAGGCAGTTTCCAAGAGACGTTTCTAAGTATTTTTGAGCAATGTTTTTTTTTTTTTTCTATAGCAGTTGTAAAATTTCTAGGTCAACTGTTTTTGAAAGGGATAATTCTCAGGCATGACTGCTAGTATTTTTTTAAAATTGGGGAAAGTCACTTAATAGGCAGTTTATCTGAGAAAACTTATTTAAACACCAAATAGCCATTGTGGTACTCAAGAGGCCATGAAGGTTAAGGATCCTCTCAGAAGAGAATTTGCTAAGAACAGCCCTTGGCATCATGAACTTGGAGTAGCAGATTTTAACCTAAGAAATTTTAATAATATTTTTAAATACACTTTTTGGAAGGTGGAAACTGTAGGGTTTCAAATTAATAACAATTCATTTCATTACCATTATTGAATTTTAAAGGCGATGTCCAGTTTTTCGATATTATAGTTTAAAAAACAGATATATATAAATCCTTATCCACATGTCAGATATATTTTCAGAAGTGCAATTTACAAATCAGAGTTTGAACATTTTTAAGGGCCTTGTTGCATATTGACAAATTGCTTCCCATATATCTTACAAAATTATAAGCCCAATTGACCTTTCCTTTATGATTGTAGTTCATTCTTATGACTATTAATCAATTCATAACTTTTTTTTGTCTACTTTCTATTCTTACAGTGTAGCTCTCTGATGATTTATTGCTTTAAATATGCAGTGTTCTAAATATTAGATAATTTTTAATTGTATAAATCGAGTCAATAAGACTATACAAAAGTCTTGCAACATGCAGAAACTTTGAGACTGTCATTTCAACAGTTGAGAGCTTCTGTTTTCTTATTTCTTACGTCTTTTACTAATGAAGATTGGCAAGTCTGACTTTACGTATCAATATTACTGTACTGTATTTAATTCTAATAGCATATATTATTGTTTCTAGAAAATATTTTTTTCATATTTTAACATCTTTGAAATCAGTGTTTGTCCTGCAGTTTCTGGAGTGCCTAGTTTAATCTGCCAATTTTTTCTTAGTAGTACATCAAATAAAGCAGTATGTTACAGTTGATGGTATCTTAGATGAAACGTATGGTATTCTAGGGCGAAATGTGTGTGTGTGCGTGTAAGAACTGCTCTTGTGGAACATCAGTGTAGAGTATTCTTAGATGGTTGCCTTACTTTGGCTTTATGTAGTTAATAAATTAAAATGAATGAAAGTATATCAGCAAAGTATAAAAAATAAAAATAGCAAAAATGGGAAGCCATCTAGGTACCCAGTAAAGAGATTTATTAAAGTATGGTATCTATTTAATGAAATATTTTACAGTTGAAGGTGATACTTACAAATAAGTATGTAAAGTTGTATTGCCATATTGATTACAATTATATAAAAAAATTGTAAAGAAATAACAGTCAGTAGTATCGAAGTGATGAGACTCACCCTTGGATGGTTTTTAAATTATAAGCATATTGCTTCTGAAAATAAATTTGAAGGAAAAATTTGTAACAAACACTTATTTTCTTTACTACTTGTATCTTTTGGCTATCTTCTTGCCAATTTATATCCTTGTAAGTTAAGATATAAATCAGTGACTCATTTTTTTCTTTGTAACCTGAAATCAAGAAAGTATTCTAAAAATTTACTCAAAAGTCTTATACATGTTAGTTTCATTGTAACATTTTACTCTTCAGTTTATTAAGTATTTTTCCCAAGAAATAAGAAAAATAAGAGGAATTTTTTCACTCAAACAGTATTTTAGGTAGCTTCACTGTTCCAAATTTATGACAGTCTATTGATCAGAAATTTTTCAATACTATTCCCTGTAGCGACATTAGGTTTGTTTTCATTAATATTAGGTTTGTATTAGGTTTGTTTTCATTAATATTCTCATTAGTCCCAAATATGCCTATTTACTTTGCAGTTACATTGACATTTTACCTTTTTCTATTATAATCATTTGTTTGTGTAATAAAACTAGATATTAATGAAATACATCATTATGTATTGTTTTTTAAAAATCTTAGTTTTTTAGGAGATATTTTAGGAACTGTTATTTCTTGGTTATATATTTTTTTAGTTTGTGAATGATCTGTTTTCATCTTTCTGCCTGATATTATCCTTTGTCATAGAGTCACTTAATGAAAAATAGACATGCCTGGTTTAAAAAAGAAAGATAATAAAGGTTAAAGCTACTGGCTAAAATAGGGTCTTTGAATTATTTGTTATTAAATGCCCAGGTGTTAAAATCAGACTACGTCTGGGCTTTACCACTCTATATCTCTGACATCTTGAGTGTGTGGTTTCAGTCTAAAATCCTATTTCCTTATCAAACAGCACCTCATAGGACTGTTGGTAAGGGTTAAATGGGATGTGTCTGTTTTGTAACATAATGCCTGGAGTGTGGTATGCCCTTAACAAATAATAATTGATATTTATTTATTTTAAATTTCAAAATATACTGAGTTACAGCTGTGCAAAGCAGTATGCTTGTGGAGGGCAGTGGGATAAGAAAATGATAGATATGCTCCTTTGAAGGTAGGGATACATGAGTGTTAATATAACAGTTCTACCATTATTCATAGGCTTCTAACCTATAAATTCATATTGTAGAACTTATACACTAAATATGATATTTTGTATTCTGGTTAAAACTTCAGATTTTCACACTCAATATTGCACAATTTTATTTATAAAAATTTGAAGTAAAAGGCACCTGTGATTATTTAATGCTATAAAAATTGTTTATGGACAAACCTGTCAATAAACTTTAAAAATATGTAGCTGATACAATTTGAATTTTATTCTCAGCTTAAATGTCCACCTTAGCTTTTGACTCTTTCTTTTTCAGGAACGCCTTTGTTTTAACATGGCATGTATATGAGGGTGGAGGGATGTGTGTGCATGTCCTCAAAAAATTGTATTTCAGTAGGAATACATTTTTCCTGATTCTGTTAGTCCATTTTGCCATCTGTGATTCTTCTGCACTTTTTTACTCTTTGATTTCTAGTTTTGTGTGTACATTTCCTTGTAGTCCATCTGAGTAATTTTTGTAAACTATTTAAGTATTGACCTTATGTTTGCCTTTATGCCTAACCTTTTGGTCTACTTTAATAGAGCTATGAAATATATATATATACATATATATATATATATATATATATATATACATATACATATACATATATATATACATATATATATACATATATATACATCATATATATACATATATATACATATATATACATATATATACATATGTATATACATATATATATATATATACACACATATAAAAATATTTATTCTTGAAATACTCTACTTTCGTGTTATGTTGGTTAATTCTGTGGACAGTAAAGGCAACAGGAACCCAGATGTTTTCTATCTTTCTATTTTGCCATCCTTAGCAAGGTGGCATATCTGCTTAGGTTAGCTACCTTCAGTGCCCCAAGATGAGTACATGTCCTATCTGATGACCAAAGGGAGAAAGAGTGTTTCTCATGGCATGTATCTTTTAAAAGAGTAAAGAAATCATTCCCAGAAGCTCCCCAGCAGACTTTGCCTTAGCTCTTATTGGCCTGAACATTATTACATGCTTGTTTCCAAACCAGTCATTGGCAAGGGAATTGGAATTACTTTGATGGGTTTATCAGAATTGGAACTGAGTTAGAATTTTGTTGACAGTGAAAAAATGGGGGAACTAGTTAGTCATCGTCAATAATCTGCCACATAAATCTTTCTAATGTGTTGCTAGGTAGGTAGATTAAATCAAATGAATAGAAAAGTGCTTCACAAAATGATGATTTAATATATAAACATAAGATAATGTTATTAGCTGGAATTCTACCTATTCTATAACTTTTGACCAAGCATAAGAATATTGAACAGATTCATGATGCCTTTCTTTAAGAAGGTAAACTGTATGAAAATAAGTATTTGATTGTAATCAACCAGATTCCTCTTTATCTTTTATTTATTATTTCTAAAGATAGTCCTTAATCAGTTGGATAGAATGTACTTCTCAAGTATTGCATTAAAATAATACTTTCAGTGTCAATGAAGTGCCCTGGGAATTTGTATGTAAATAAATATTGTCTTGGAACCTTGGTGTTTAGCTTTTATATAACGCCTTATCTTTTTATTTCTGGAATAATGAAATTACCAGGTATATTACCAGTAGCAATTTGGAGTGGACCTTGAAAAATGCAAAGAAAAAAAGTGGGCCTCTGGTGTAATGATTTGCCACTGCAGTGTTATGCAGTGTGTGGGGAGGAGACTAGTGACTCATTAGATCAGATGATTGCCTGTTCTGACCTGGATTTCCCCCCTTCTACAGCAGGGTTTTGTTTTTCTTAATCTTTCACAAATATGGGGGGGTAGGGAACCCTACGATTTGTGACTTCAGGAATCTTAGTTATAAATTACATTTACTTTTTATCCTTAAAGTAGAAGGAGTTCAACAGCTTAAGGAAAATTTTTTATGTAATCATTGAGTAGATTTCTCTGAGTGCATCTGTGCATACCACACTGTTTTTCATGAAAGCAATTGTTGTTAAAATAGGTTTTGTGCTTTTATTTTTTAAAATGATTGAGAGCAACAAGAATAGATGTATATTAGGAAAATGTTATTAAATAGCATATAAAACTTTATTTAACTTTAAATCATATGATAGTTTGGGACCTTATGGAGATTTAGGATAAGATTAACTTTCAGTATTATCTAACTTGCACTATAATCTGCTTATTGCAAGTTAAAATGTTTTAGGAGGTTGCTTTCTTTATATCTTTAAAAGCCTTTGCTTAAAGAGGCATAAACATTTAAGAGCGATGCAGAAGATTTTAGTGGGGTATTTTTATTTGCACTGTTTTCATAGATAACAACAAAGGGTGGTTAATGGATATAAATTATGATGACTATGCCTATCAAACTGCTGTATGCTTAGCCCAGTTCATTGGTTAAGACAATATAATGTCTACCTAATAAATCATTTTTATTTTATTTGTGGTGAGGAAGCACTTTCATATTTTTCTTATGAAGCAGAATTTGTTTATGATGAAATGGAGTGCAGAACTTGTTTGGATTTAAGAGAATAGAGAAGAACATACAAAGAAATTTCCCTGCTTACAGTAGACTGCTATAACATCCTATTTTCGGTCAAGATTCTGGGGAGAAGGGTGTGGGGAGGTTATTTATTCACTCAGTTTTTACTTGTTTTTCTACAATTGGAGTTCTTTGATGAAAAAGTTTTAGAAGTATAGTAGGAACCTTTATATCAGTGCTATAGGAACTGCAGATTTTAATGTCCAGACAGCCTATTACCTTGGACCAATCCTTGAAATTTCTCTAAGTGTTTAACTAGTAAGCAGTTGGAAACTGAAACTCCTGGACCCAAGAAAACATATTTCCAATTCCATCAGAAAATAGAACTTTAGAAGTTAAATAAACTCTTATGAGTTGGGACTTGTTTTCCTATAAATACCAATGATGGGCTCCTGCTAAGATTTGAAGGACGAGGAGCAAATTTCTTATAGAAACTAAGGCTTTGGTTATATGGGGATCTGACTTATGTGTCAGTTGCTTGATTTTAGCCTCAGCACTGTTCTAAATGCTCTGTTTTCTAAACCCACTTTTGTATTTCTTTTCCCATTTCACAAAATAGCTAATTGCTATAACTAAGAAAACAGGCCTAAATTGTAGGGGTTCAATTATTCAAGTAAGTTTCAGTTATTCGGAGTAATTGCTCAGTATGTTTTTATTTGAGTATTTTGTGTTCTCTGGAAGCAGATGCCAAGAAAGAGTTTGATGTATTAAGAGGTTGCCCTGTGAAGAGTGTGAATGCAGCTAAGCAGCTCTCTGCTTCTGAAACCTACCTCTAAGGGCTGATAGCTGTAAGCTATCCATACTTCCTTGTCCTTCTAGGAAGGGGAATCTGGGTACAGCATCTCCACTCATCTAATTTGATGAAACTGCTGCCTTGAGGCAGAGACTGTTGTCCTTTGTACGTTATAGGGTTGTTTAGATGTAGATAATAGGAAGCAGCCTAGTAGTTCACATTGGAGTCAGACTGTCTAGGTTTAAATCCCACTTTTATTGCTTGCATGTTTTGTGATCTTGTGCCAAGTTACTAAAATCTCCATTCTTTAGTTTCTCTATTTGTTAAATGGAAGTAGCATTAGGGATATCTGGCATTATTCAGTAACTATTCACTGAGCCCTTGTTTTCTTTGCTCAGGCACTGTTTTCTTTGCCTTCATGAAACTTGCATTTTATGGAGTGATACAGACAGTAAACAAGTTAAAAAGAATACATTCTTTCAGGTAGTTATAAGTATATGAAGAAAAGCAGAGTAAGAGAATTGAGGTTGGCAATGGGAGGAAGGAGACTTTCGTGGGAGTGAGGAAAAACATTGCAGGCAGGGGCACAGTGTATAGGTTCATGTTGCTGGAGCTGAGATTAAAATTTAGCTATGTTGAAAAATCAAAAGTGTACAAAAGCACTTGGAATTCCTTCATTTTATATTTAAAAACTGATGTTTTCATAACTTTATTTTATCCTGAAAGATGGGTTAAAAGCTGATTTGAGGATGTTTTTGCAACCACTTCTCTGCATATAACACAGTAGAGTAGAAAAAGCTAAGTTACTCATAATCATCATCGTATTTTTCTCCTCTTAACACTGGCTTTTTACAGAGTAAAATTATCGTGATTTTATATACAGTTAAACCTTTAACAACATGGGTTTGAACTGTGCTTGTCCACTTATAAATTTTTTTATGATTTTTTTGCTTTTTAAAAAATTATGGGTTTTTTTAGTGAATACATATAGGTACTGTAAATGTATTTTCCTTATGATTGTCTTAATAACATTTTCTTTTCTTTAGCTTACTTTATTGTAAGAATATATTATAAACTACATATAACATACAAAACCTGTGTTAATCCACTTTTTTTTGTAGGTAACACTTTCATAAGCAAAAGGCTATTAGTAGTTAAGTTTTGGGTGAGTCAAAAGTTATATGTGGATTTTCAACTGCATGAGGGTCAACATTCCTACCCCCATGTTGTTCTGGTGTCACCTGTATAAGAATATTAATCAGATGAATGCAAGTTTATGAACCTGGTAAAAAGCATCTCTAAGTAGTAAATCTGTAGAATTATCACTTAGGCCCCTGATTGTCTTATTAGTTTGATGTCACTTTTTCTAATACTTGCTGTCTTTGGCATGAATTAAACTATATATGCCTAAAAACAAACCAAAAAAAAGTTAAAAATTAAAGAATCATCAGTTTCCATGGTGATTAGAATAATCCAGCTGAGTGATAAACCCACAAGGTAGCTGAATCATGAACAAATTTATTTGTTTTCCACTAATCATTGTTCATATATTTGGAGATACTTGCTGTTGTTTTAAAAGGAAAGTATGTAAATGCTTAATATTAAAAAATCAATGAAGACACCATTATTGACTCATGAACTCTCTAGAAACCTTCATGAACCGTAGGAGATTTGAATCATCTGTAAGGAATCTCTACTGTAATACTCTATTGCTTCCTTGTTCATCGTTCAAGTCTTAGCTTAGCCTCCTCTAAGTCACTTCAGTCCTACCCAAGTCTAGGTTAGATGCCTGTGCTTTCTGCTCTTCCAAAGCATCCTGCACTGCTCTGTGAAGATACGTATGTCACATTGTTGTAACTGCGTTTGTCTTTTTATCCCACAAGGCCAGAAGCTCCTTGAGGGAGAGATTATGTCTCACTCCATTATGTTTTCACCTATAATACAGCAACTGGCACATCATCGATTTAAAAAAAAAATAGTTTTAGAAAATAAAGTTATGGTAAAATATACATAATAGCTAAAAAAAAAAAGACTAGACAAGTGACTAGTTTTGGTTTAATTAACAAGACAATAAGAATACATTAGATACTTTTTAGAAATTAGGCAATCTTAGCTTGCATTAATGGAGTAACATTAGTCATTGGAATTACTTTTCTGTTAGGCTTACTGTTAGGTGCCTAACAACAACCCCATTAGATTTTACAGATGCAACTGAGGCTCTAAGGTTGAAAGAATTTGATTTGCCCAAGGGCACAACTTATAAATTCAAACTCAGTCTGTCTGACTTAAAGCCTTGGTTTCTTTATCTCAATATAAAGAAGCATCCATCCACAACAGGTGAAGTGCTACTCGTCAATACTTACTCATACAACATCTAGAATACTATTTTTATTTTGTGTGCTCCAATTTAAAAGAAACATTGACATCATGAAATACCACCGGCAAAGGGTAGCTTTGGGAGTAAAGGATCTGAAAATAGATTATGTTTTGAGGGACGATTGAAAGCACTAAATATAATTTGCTTGGAAAGGGAACATAATCCATGGCTTCAGTATTTGAAAGAAACAAGGCCAGAGGATAGAAGTTGGGAAGGTGATTTAGATTATTTACAATTCTCTAAGTGGAGAGTTTTAAAAAGAGAATAGGTTTTTCAAAATTGAGGCCCTGTTGAAATCATAGTATTACTGATGAAATATTTTTACATTTCACAAGGAACATTTTTAACAAATGTGTAATTTAATCACAATTCTGAAGATAAGTGGTAGCATTATTTCTATTTTTCAAATGAACATATAAAGAGATGTTGATTTGTCCAAGATCTTCTGTAGTGTGTCACTGGTAGAATCAGCATGTGTCCTAAGTCTGCTGACTCAAGATGTCATGCTGTTTCCACTTTAATAAGCAGATGACCATGTATCATGAATGCCATGGAGGAAATACCCATATTTGGAGAGGAAATTATTCTGTATGATTATCATGTTCTCTTCTGACTCTAAAAATCTTTGATTTTCTGAAGATTAAAATTTGACCTCATCTCCTTGTTTACTACTTCTTTGAGAGTTTGCTCAAGCCATTTCTCAAATTAATTTTTGTCTTTAAACTTTGTATTTTTTCCTCATTATCCAAGTAGTTTCTAAAAATACTTCTTCCGTCTCTTTATAATCCAGTCTTTTGCAGTACTATACCTGCTTAATTGGAAGCTGAAAATCCTGGTAAACCAGTTTCCCCTTTTCTTTACTTCCTCCCTCACTTGCCTTTCTTCTGATTTAATATTCTTACTGAAGACCCCCAAGTTCTTTTGTCTTTTTTGTGATATTTGTGACTGTAGTATCTGGTTTATTTTTTCTTTCCAATGTAGTTCCATTATTTCTAATTACTTACACTCTACTTTCATCTTTATCAGTAAACTACCCGATGATAGTCTCTATTGTACTACCAATATCATCTTTAAATTCTTGGTACTTTTCCTGGCCTTTAGATCTATTCAACTCACTTGTAAGGTTTCCTATACCTCTATATGGTTTTAATCTTTAATTATTTGGGGGACATTACTTTTTTTATATACATGTATTTCATCTCCATTATTAAATCGACAATTATTAAGTTAGACCAGTATTCAAAAATAAACTTTCTACTTTGGAATCTGCCACTGATTTTTCTATTTGAATTGAGTAGTTCATTCTTTGGATTTTTCAGATTGTACATCTGTAAAGAAAAGAGGTTGAACCGAATTGCTTAAACTGTTCTATGTTCTGCTAAAAAAAAAAAGGGAGGGCTTACTTCCACAAAAATTTTAAAGGTGGCTAATACGTTAAGAAAATTAAATGTAGGATATCATTTGTTAGATGGTGAAAAATAAACCAGTGAAGGAGGGAAGTATGTTGTAATCTTAAATAGATGAGTAGAGAAACCTCTTGGAGGGGACATTTGAGTAAAGACTTGAAGGAAGTATAGGAGCAGATGCTGTGAGATGCTTACTCCAGGCAGACGGAACAACATGTTCAGAGACCCTGAGGCAGAATGTGTATGAGTTTTTGAGAAAAAGCAAGGAGTTCAGTGGGTATATACAGAGTGTATACATGCAGAATGATTAAGGGGAGAAGTAATTGGAGAAGTCAGAGTTAATGGGGGACAGGGCAAGATGTAGGGCTGGATAAGCCATTGGAAAGACTTCACATTATTATACTTTTTGGTATTTTCTTTGGAATACTTTTCATAGGGATATATAATTCTGAAAATTAATACCTGTAGAGCATTCATGAATGAGGTACATTTAACTGAATTTTAAGAATTCTATATTTTACATTGAAGAAGTAGTAATAACTCAAGAATACACCAAAGATGAAAGTTGACTACCTATATTGGTTCTTTTGCTTAAGGGTTTGAAATTATAACTTAATTTTTTGTATCATAGGTAAATTAACATGATGGATTTCTCCAAGCTACCTAAAATACTCGATGAAGATAAAGAAAGCACATTTGGTTATGTGCATGGGGTCTCAGGACCTGGTAAGTAATATATAATAATCTCAATGGTAAATATTCCTAACTTCAATTAATGTCTGTTTAAGGTGTTTTAGATTGAAATACACAAGTTTATGTTCACCTACATAAATTTTGTCCTCAAAAGATTTCATAACTGCTAAATTTGTGATATCCTGTTTACTGTGTAAATGTATAATCACTATTCAGAGTTTTACCAATTTTTTTTTTTTTTGCTAAGTCTGTGGTTTAAAAGGCTATAACCTTTAAAGCTTTTTAGTATGTAATACCTTGCAAATTATAAGCATTCAGTAAATATGATAATTTGGTTTGAGCTTTAATAATGTTTTCAGAGCACTTCTCAGCAATATCAACGTTGGCTCTTTACATATATATAAATCCTTCTGAATGTGTATTTCAGATATCACATTGTCAAGTCTACTGACATGATAATGATAATGGAAAGCAGTTTTAAAATTTATGTTTATTTTGCCAAAACTCGGGACACTGTATTTTAAATAATAAGTCTCATTCTAGTATTCATTTTGTTATTTCATATAACTACTGCAAAATGCAAATCACAGTTTTCGTAAGTAAAACCTGCTCATTGATTTATAATGCTTAGTGGAAATTCATTTTTTTCTTACATCTTTTTGTGAACCTTATTCTATAGTCTTTTTCTTGTTCTAATCAGAGTGAAGGTAAAGACCCTTTTTGATGTTTGTGCATGAAGACTGTCAGCCACTATGCCTCTTCTCTCTCCCCAAGAAGCTTCTACCACTTAGAACTTGGTGTTTGAGCTTGAACTCATTGGCAAATAATACATTTCACTATTTTTAATCTCTTTTGCCATACAGAGAAACAATTTTCCTTTTGACAGTCATAAGGGTTTTTAGGAAAGACCAGCTACACATAAGAACTTTTAGAAAAAAGGCAAAAGAATATCATCAAAAGAGTTTAGGCAAAAATATTTTTCTGAAACTTGTAGAAAAATTGTTCCTGGAACCTATTTATAATGCTTAAGTGCTTAATAAGATAATAAAGAAATGAGATACTTTTTGGTTTATGAAATACAATTTAAAATTTTTGTTATCTCTGTGTATTTAAATGTATCTTAATGCTCATATAGTAGGTATAAAGGTAAATATGGAGTTAATACATCTTCATTGTTCTAACACAAGTTAATGGAATTTTAATACTTTACTGGTTTCCACTTAAATATTACCTAATACATAGTTCTGATCAGTTGTATCAGAAGGCTTAATATTAAAAATAAATTTATTCCTATACATATCTGAAAATGTGCAACCTTCCTTTCCTGCCCGAAAAGTAATTTTTGCTTACTAGATAACATGGTCCAAAACAGTAAGTACAAATTCTGGTTCGATATTTATAAGAAATAGGGATTCTTAGGACTTTACCTAGTAGTAGTAACTGATTATATACGTATCTATGAAAAAAATTTTGTAGATGCATATGTGAATTGTGCTAGGTAGGGCTATCATTAATTTACAAAAAGGGTCCATGTTCCAGAAGAGTTTTAAGAGCCACTGGTATAAAATGTTAGAAAGGGTAAAGATGTTGTTTTAGGAATTTCTCTCAAAGGAATGGTCATTACACAGCAAACTGATATTTGTGTGGCAGTCTACCCTGCTACTAGCTAAAGCTTCTGTTCACTTTTAGTTTTAAAATTGTTTTTCTTTTTATTGTCCCCAAACCTATCATTCCATGTATTATAGCAATCTAGGTTGATCAAAACCTATATTAGTATTATGGATTATTATGAATATATTAAATAAATGAATAATCTTTGGCCTATTAGATTTATTTTGTGTTTTTTTTCCTATATCATATGCTAAAAAAATACATCTTTTTGTGAAACTATATGTTCTAGAGTAGGTATTTTATTTTTCTTATGAATTTATAAGAGAGCTATAATATTGGATTTATTGAATGTTTTAATTTTAATTATTCACAGCATCTTAAGTCATCAAAATACTCATTTGTTCTTTTCAGTGGTTACAGCCTGTGACATGGCAGGTGCAGCTATGTATGAGTTGGTGAGAGTGGGCCATAGCGAATTGGTTGGAGAGATTATCCGATTGGAGGGGGATATGGCTACTATCCAAGTATATGAAGAAACCTGTATCCTTTTTGATTCAATTTGTTAACACTTTCTACAAGCCAGAATTTAAGGATATATGGCAAAGGTAGAAGCAATAATAACCAGTGGTATCAGAGACAGGAAATGTTGATATTTAGAAATCTGATTTATACAGGAGTATATCAAAGAAAGGTACTAAGAATTGTGCTCTTCTTAAAAATCATGTTCTGTACTTTCATTACTCTTAATATTTCAGTAGTTCACAGACTAAACGGGGGTACCAATTAGAGGGAGACATTTTGTAGAAGAAACCATAAACGGATAATGCCATCAATTTTTATGGTTAAAATTCTCCAATCATGATTGCTGTTTAAAATAGTAAATCCATAAATAAACCAGCTACCATTCTCTATCTTTATTCTAATAAATAGTGCTTGGTTATGTGTTACATTACAGCTTTAACACTAGGGAATCTTTACTATTTGTTTGGTTACCATAATTTTGGCTTTTAAACAATTTTACATTTTCTATTAAAAAATAAAAAGATAACTGGTTGAGCCGTGTGAGAGAAACCACTTTTTTTTTTTTTTTTGCTTCATTCTTATATTTTTCTTTGATTGGTTTTCAAGATCATCGTTGATTCTTTGACTACTTAAGATTTATTTGGTACAATTTTTTCATCGTACTAAAAACATGTTTAGAAGTTTTTGTAGCTATGAAATCACAACTAGTCAAAATGATCTTTTTTCTGTTAGCTTTATCTTTTATTTAATCTTTTATGTAGTTTGAAGATTTAAAATAAATAAATGAACATGTATACAGTGACAACCCTCCCTGCCTTTGTCATCCTGTATCTGGCCAGTTTTCAAAACACATACACACATGCATACAGCCACTTTTATTAGTTTCTTTTATTGTACAACCTTCTAGTTAATTGCATATATAAACCAATATAAATATGTATTTTTTTCCTTTTTTTCCCTAAAAGATAGCATATTATATTCACTTTTTCACCTTGCTTTTTTCACTTAAAAATAAACGTATTGTAGAAAATAGATATAAGCATAGTAAAATGTTAATAGAGGAATCTAGCTGATGAGAGATAGAGTTCGCTGTAAAATTCTTTTAACTTTGCTTTAGGTTTGAAAATTTTCATAAATATTATAAACAAAAATATATTTTGGAACTCTTGCTAGAGCAAGTCATAGAAACTTCTATTCCTTTTTTTACAGCTACATAGAATTCTATCACATGAATAGACCACAAATCATTAATCAATCTTTTAAGGATAGAAATTTTGGTTGTTTCTAGTCTTTTACTGTTATAAACAGTATTACAATGTTACATTAGTATGAATTCACAGAAGTTGGATTTTTGGATCAAGGTTTACGCATTTTAATTTTGATATTGCTAAATTGCTGTCAATAAAAGTTGTACTGATTTTACTCCTATCAACAAGTAAATGAGAGCAAGGAGGATTCAGTGTGCTTATTTGGAGGTTTTTTCTTTCTTTTACAAAACCACTTCTTAATTCTTAAGATGTTTAGTTTTTGTTAGGTACTAAAATCCTTTTTGGGAGACTGATATTCTTTAGTAGTGTAGCTGAAACAATGTATTAAGGAGAGGCTTTTGCTTCTATTTTTAGCTCTATGTTTTCTCAAACTGTGCACCAAGGCACTCTAGGCAGCTACAGCAAACTCATGTGGTATCCCAGGATACTTAAAATTTTTGAGGTTAATACAGAATTTTAGACATCTTGTCAGACGCCATGTGAACTAGTAGTAGCTTGAGATAATAAACAGTTTTGTTACACTCAGCTGCACTATATTCTTGTCAATGATGTCATTGAGTTTTTGGTAATCGCTAAGGTAAAAAGCAACTATTATGCAAAAATGAATATGGACCAGATAATTTAATCTCATTCCAAGTTTTGAAAATTGTACAGGGCCTGACACGCTCATATATCCCATTTGTAAGAATTGAGGTTATTTAAAAATGAAATCACAATATTTTCTTTTTTCTATTAACGTACATATTTTTTTCTAAGTGCTACTCATTTGTTTGGACATATATTAAATTGTGTGGACATAACTAATAAATGGAAATATTAGATATGTATTTTGTCACAGGTCACTCTGAAAAAGTTGCTAAAACACTAAGGATATGAACTGAGAAAGTTTGAGAATCTCTATTTTAGCTCCTTTAAGTATCATTCTTGTTAAACATTTCCTTTTCATAGCATCTCTCAATTTTCATAGTGAGTTTTCCTCAACTACTTTTTCTAGCTGGTGTGTCTGTTGGAGATCCTGTACTCCGCACTGGTAAACCCCTTTCGGTAGAGCTTGGTCCTGGCATTATGGGAGCCATTTTTGATGGTATTCAAAGACCTTTATCGGATATCAGCAGTCAGACCCAAAGTATCTACATTCCCCGAGGAGTAAATGTGTCTGCTCTTAGCAGAGATATCAAATGGGATTTTACACCCTGCAAAAATCTGCGGGTATGTCTTTATAACCAAAACTTGTAAAGTTGGTGAAAGACTGTAAAATGGATATTTAGTGAACTATTTTGTACTCTTAGTACAAATAAAAATAGACCACAGAAACATAGTTTAAATTTTTCTTTAAATCCAATAGGGGGATTATAGAACTAATATGTTTTATTGATAAGTGAGGCAGATGATTTAAATAATAGCAAGGTAAGTCTACTTGATGTTTATTTGAACATTAAACAGAATATTTATTTGTTCTCTAGGTTGGTAGTCACATCACTGGTGGAGATATTTATGGAATTGTCAATGAGAATTCTCTCATCAGGCACAAAATCATGTTACCCCCACGAAACAGAGGAACCGTAACTTATATCGCTCCACCTGGAAATTACGATACCTCTGTAAGTATCATATAAACTTTATCTCACTGAGTGGCCATACTTATTATATTGCTAGTGGTCCAGTTTTAGTGCCCTAAATAGTTATAGAATTATTATTTAAAGTGTAGTTTTTAAGTAATGTTTATAATTATTTTTTAATTAAAGTTTTTTTTTAACATGGCTTGGGAATACAAAAATATATGGTTTCTTTTTGTAAATTTTTTAATTAACATATAGTTGGTATACAATATTATATTAGTTTCAGGTGTACAACATAGTGATTCAACATTTATGTACCTTACAATGTGATCACCATAAGTCTACTGACTATCTGTCATTGTGTAAAGTTTTTGGCATTGACATATTCCTTGTGCAGTACATTACATCATTATATTATGGGAGTGGCCTATTAGGTGAAGGTGAATAACAGGGCATATTGTTTCTTTTTTAAGAGAGAGATATCTAGTATAACATTTTTCTACCTTTTTCAGTTATGCTACACTATTTAAAGCCCTGATTCTTCAGGCATAGAAAAAACTTTGATTTTAATTGTCAATCTATAGTCACATTAATTAGTTGCATAATGGAGTATATGAATTCTTGTTCTGGGTGAGCCATTTAAAACTTAGTTTTTTAATATTATTGATAATTAGATCATATCAAATGTACTAAGTTCAGAATAGTCTTAATGAATATAAAGAGAACTATTAAGAAGACTTATATTTTCCCAATAAAAGATAATTTTGTAATTATTTTACAAATATAAGTCTGTATGCTATAACATATAGAGAACAAAAGAGTTAACATTGGGATTCTGGACAATCAGCTAGCCTTATTCACTAGCTTGGAGACTCATTCACTCTTACATGGAAGGACTACTCTGATATGGTTCATGTATCAACACAATTACAGATTCCTATAGTCAATGGACTTTAAGATTATTTAAAAATAATTGAAACCATTTTAGAGTTTATAAATGTTAGAGTACTAAGTATCTTTTTGCTTTTATAAATATTTAAAAATATTTAATTTTATTAAATAGTTTAATGTTCTTTTAATAGATATGTATTTTTTATTAAAGCAGTATAAGAGCATTATAATACAGTAAATAAAACAAAGAATAGAAAGTAAATTATGAAAACATTCATTTTTCCCTTCCCCAGTCCCAGGAATATCTTTCAAGACTTCCTCCTATGTATATCCACATAATTTATTTAACTATTTCTTCTATTACTTGAGATATCTCTTTCTCAAAAACTCCTAAACTGTTTTTAACCATTAGAACAATAATAAGCATACCTGAATATAAAAATTACAGGAAAAACTATAAACCTCCCTCCCCACTTCCCTGTACCACCTTCCTAACCCAAGAATAATCTACGGTTACTTTGAAGAGTAGATGTTTATAAATTTGACTGTTCTTAAAATCCTGGTGTATTTTCATAGGATGTTGTCTTGGAGCTTGAATTTGAAGGTATAAAGGAGAAGTTCAGTATGGTCCAAGTATGGCCTGTACGTCAAGTTCGGCCTGTCACTGAGAAGCTGCCGGCTAATCATCCTTTGTTGACTGGCCAGAGAGTCCTCGATGCCCTTTTTCCGTAAGTTTGAGCTGTGTCCAACAGTTTTCCCTCAGAATTATTATATGTGCTTATTGTTTCGCTTTTTATGGATAAAGATTTTATGTGTTAATCGTATAATAAATTTTATCTAGAGAATAGTGAATTAGTTAAATATGTATATTGCCAATATTTATTATAGAATCAAACCATTGATGAAGACTTGTTTTTTTCACAGTTGTGAAAGGAAAACGTTATTTCTTAAACTTTCTGGGGTGGGGAGAGTTTCCAGAAGAAAATCTTTGCAAAAACAATATAACTATTTTTCTTAAATTATCGTAGAGTTTGTAGATTGGTGTTACTTTAAACTAATGATTTCTAAAATAAACTGGGATCTCTGTGCTGCTTAGCAATCTTTCTTAATTTGTAGTCTGCTCTTTGTCATCTTCATCAACTACTCAAAAACCTCCTTTCTCTTTAAATCTCATGCTTCACCATACACTGCTTTACTTTTAACAAATGACTTCATTTAATTCACAGAAAAGACTGAAGATATCATACAGTTACTCCCTCAACCTCTGATTACTAAACCCATATACATCCCACTTACCCTGCAACCTCTTATCATTCGCAACTACTCTCTGAATTGTTCTGTTACTTTCCCATTCTTATTAGTCAGCACCTCCTGTTTCTATATCCAGATTAAACTGAATAGTCTATCACTTTTACAAATATTTGCCAGTATACTAAGTGTTCTTTTTTCTTTGTCTTCTGCCACACCCACCTGGAAGAATCCCAACTATGAATCATTTCAGTTATCTCCTTCTCCCAAGTCCACATAAGGCTGCTAAGAAAAGAAAATAATCAGTGCAAGTTGATACCTCACTAAGGCATAGCAGTCCTGCATTTCCCTAATTATCATTGTCCTGCTCTCCTGCTTGAAACCTCTCCACTCTTCTCAGATACTTAACTCCATTCTTCTTTCTCCTTCATTCTCAACAACATTCATGCTAGACCCTTCACAGAGAAGTTAGAAGCCATCAGAGTTGGAACTCCTTCGGTTTCCTGCCACCCAGCAAACTTATCATACATTCTCATTCATCTCTTCTTTTCATGGAGTTCATTCTACCTCATGTCTCCTCAGAGATCATCCTCTATCATTTATCTTCCCTTTATTTCCCATCTAATGAAAAAAAAAAATCTACCCTCTTTTCCCATTTCTACCTTCTACTTTTCTCATCTTAACAGCTCTACCTCAGGAAAGAATGAATAGTTGTTTCTACTTTTCCCACTCTAATTCACCATACTAATCTGCCCTTGTCTCCACCACTCAGTTGAAACTTCTCTCATTAACATCATCAGTTGCTCCCATACTGATAATTCAATAAATAAGTTTTAGTATTTTCTTACTTCCTATAACTTTGGATATTTTTTTCTACACCTTTCTCCTTGAAACACCCTTTTTCTTTTTCTTCCTGTTAGCTTCTGTCCACAAGTTCTAATTCTCCATTGCAGGTTTCTTCTCCCTTAATTCTGATATTTCTTAGAGTTTTTCCTGTTTTAGGGCCTCTTCTCTTGTCATTGTTTATCTTGCCCTCTGTGGATGACTTCTTCTACTCTTTGTGACTTAAATATTCATCTGTATATAAAGATCTAAATCTGTTTCTTCATCCCTGATTTCTTCTGAGTTCTAGGCTCATATTAGAAAACACTCTGATTATACCTTTACTTTTGAATATCTTACAGATGCCTCAAAGTCAGTATGTTGAAAACTAAAATAATCATCTTAATCACCACTTACTTTCTTGAAACTTGCTCAACGTTCTTTGTCGTTTCTCTTAACAAATGTCATTACCATCTCTTCGGTGAATGCCTAATCTAAAATCTGTGACTTCTCTCAAGGATCATTCTTACGCTTTCACCTGTAATTATTGAACGAGCATTTTTTATTCTACTCCATAAATATTTATTATGTACATCTTTCATTCTTGCTCCATAGCCCTAATTGATTTTACTCTAATTCCTGCAATAATCACATTTAATCAGACTTCCTATATCCAGTCTTGCCTTCTTTCTAAATGATTGTCCATTATACATAGTGATTCATCTAAAACACATATCTGATCCTGCCCTGTTTTGCTTGAAACCCTTAAGTGCTCTTCATTGCCGTTAAAACAATACACATTCCTTAACTCCTTACAAAGCTGCCCAGATCTGACCCTTGCCACTTGACTGCCCAACTTCTTCCTTATACACTATATTCCAGGCATACTGAAGGATTGTTAATTTCTCAAGCAATGCTCCCCCTTGCCCCTGGACCTTTGGCCATGCTGTTTTCTCTGCTTGGAATGTTACTTCCCTTTATCTGGCTAATTTCTATTTCCTTTTAGGTCTAAGCTTCTTTCAAGAAGAATTTCCTAACCCCACTCCATTCCAGTGTAAGACTACTTGCATTCCTGTGTACTCCAATACCTTGGATGTTTTCTATCATAGTACTTTTCACACTGACCTGTTAAACTTCCAAACTGGTGCACACCTAGTCCCACCTCCTCTCTCCAGGTTAATAGTGATTTGAAGAGATACACAAAGCCATAGGATGAATGGACATGCCTTCTGAATTTATCAAAGTCACTGAAAGTTTGGAGAAGAAAAGATTTTAATGCATATTAGTTTTATATTGAAAAAATTTGTTATTATTAGGGATGCAATGTTTCATTGAATTTTTATGATAAAACACAATCTTACAAAGAAATTTCCCTTTGTGTTACATTTCTTTTCTCCTGCCCAGACCCTGTCACCCCACACAGACATACCACAACATTCACTTCCTTTTGCCCTTAGGATTATTTTACATTTCACTGCCACTTTTAGGGAAAGTTTGAAAGTGGCTGCTAAGTAGTACTGTAATCACCAACTGACTGCAGTTTACCCCACTGGAATGTGAGCTCTGTGAATTTAAGGTCTTATTTTTTTGCTCAGGAGATAACTTTTAAAAGTTATTTATATTTTTACTTTACCTTTAATTCCTACATTATTCTTTCATTAATTTAGATAAGCATTCAGAATATCTGTACTATTTTGTTTCTCATTATTTTTGCATTCCTTTTCCTAAGGTACTTTGCCTTTTCATCTATTAAAGGTGCTAGAAATGATTAATGATAAAGAACATAACACTAGTATAGGTACAAACTAGGGGAGCAATTATATATCTGTATCTGTATATCTTTCTTTGTAAGTTTATGTATAGATACAGATGAAAATATTTTAAAGTGCTTTCTTTAACTTATATTTCTGTGTGACTTACCTACTTTTTAGTATTTATTAGCAAGTAAAGTAATTCATATTTGTTTCCTTTGTTTAGATGTGTACAGGGAGGAACTACTGCAATCCCTGGGGCTTTTGGATGTGGAAAGACGGTGATATCACAGTCTCTATCCAAGTATTCCAATAGTGATGTAATCATCTATGTAGGATGTGGTGAAAGAGGAAATGAGATGTCTGAAGTTCTTCGTGATTTCCCAGAGGTTTGTATTTACAGAGCTTCAGATAACATTCTAGAGAAAATACCACTATTCAACTTTCATTGGCAATTAATAAAGTTTGTTTTGGATCTGGAGCAATGCTCTCATTTGTCAAAGATCTTTTAAAGAATTTTCTAATTATATTTGCAATTCAGTTTGTATATTCAAGGAAAGGAAATTGAATTTTTTGGTCAGACACTTGACAGTGTCTTTTTGTAGTTCTCTGGTTTTCAGTTTTTGGTAGAAAGGTAAAATAGTCAATAGATGTGAACTTGACATAGGTTTTATACGATCTACTAGTTACTGTAGTAATGTCACTTTTTCCAAAAAATTATGGAGTTCACTTATGAAATGGAGATAATGGCTATCTTTGTTACAACACAGTGGGACAGGGAGAAGAGATTGGAGGGATGGAGAATATTACTTTGAGAACACTGATTAGAAGAGAGATTAAATATTTTAAATGTTCTATTTAGAAATTAGAGGATCACTAATAGATTGTTTGTCTCTAGCTCACTATGGAAGTTGATGGTAAGGTAGAGTCAATTATGAAAAGGACAGCTTTGGTAGCCAATACCTCCAACATGCCTGTGGCTGCCAGAGAAGCCTCCATTTATACTGGTGAGTATATGAATTGGAAGAAAAGCAGTTGACATCTGTTCTGAAGCTGAAAACTAGCACCAAACTTTTTTTTCTTAAAAACTTTTCTTAATACCTCCATACCTATAATTATATCCTTTGTTTTTAAAAAATATTTTACTCATTATATCTTGAGAATATATCAGTATGCGACATTTATAGAGTTGCCCCAATCTTTTTAATGACCATAAAATGAGTATTTTCTACTACTGCATTTTTTCCCCTTATACTTTTTACCATTGACCTATCTCTGAATATACCTATATCTCTATAAGCTGAATTATCAGCTTTGAATTAGTGTATTTTGACTGCTGGATATGAAAGATAAGAATATCATTATGTTTATATATTACCTTCCATTGTGCTCTCACTTTTATCCCAGCTTTTAGTACTTTTATTTTTTTTATTTCCAGGATTTATAATACATTCTGATCCATAACCATAAATTCAGTATTTGTATTAGTCTTAGACCTATAGTATAATGAAATCAGTGCTCACTGGCAGTCCTTTGGCTACAATTTCTCCATTTATTTTGTGATTGTCTAAAATTTTTGGAAGGTTCTTCAAGAAAGGCTTATGGAAACTATATTCCTTGAATTCTTGTTTTTTTATTGGTTTGATTTTTTTTCTACTGCCTTTAAATTTTAACAATAGTTTGGCTGAGTATAAAATTTTGGGATCATATTTCTTTCCTTGAGAACTCTTATTCTGGCATTGAATGCTGGTGAGAGATCTGATGCTGACCTGCTTTTTTCCCCTTTAACAGGTGATTTTTCTTTTTGCCCCAAAGGATTTCTCTTTGACTTTGGAAGCTCATAACTTTATTAGGATGCATTCCAGTATTGGTAGTTTTGATATTTTTTTCCTGAGACAGTATACCCTTTCAATCTATGAATATGCTTTTATTTTGGAAAATTTTTGAGAATTGTTTCTGAAACTTTTCCTCTTTCATTAAGGTTATCTTCTTCAAACTAGACATACTGAATCTCCTTTATCTGTTTCCATATTTATCATTTTCTCTCTAATCCTTTTTATTTAGCCTTTTGTCCATATGTTCACAAGATAATGGTGTTTATTTTTTTGTGTTGCTTCTAATAAAACCTTCAATTTCTCCAGCTCTTTGTTGAATTCTGCTGGCTCATGGAACATCTTTTCTGATCTTACCATATATTCCTTGGGATTTTACTTTGGTAGGATGCATTATGTGGTAGAATTTTCTTTTATTAATTCATTGTGGTCATAGTTTTCATCTGTTCCTTGGCAGGTTGTTTGACCACCATTATAGTCTCTCTTCTACTTTCTGGTTGTTTTTTTTTTTTTCTTTTTTTGGTTCTTACATTGATGTTTATTATTACTGTTACTCCTCTTTCCAGGAGATGGGTGGGGGTGACTGTTACTATGGTCCAGGGTAGCAGGAATTCCTCATGATAATCTGTGAAGTTTGTTATGGCATGGAATTGTGTAAATTATTTTACTCTTTTCCTGTTTAACTCTGTTCCTGTTTCATGCCAATAAAAATTTGCAGCTGCAAGGCCACTTACAATGATTTCTTTGTCTTCCACCCTGCTTCACCAACTTGTTACTTACTGAAAAAGAGGAGTTTGCTACCTGCGTTTTATTTGTCCCAGTCTCCCTGCTTCTCCTTGATGCCATACTGGGTCCAAGGAACTTCTAGCACTAACCGTGTACTCCTTTTGCAGTGTCCCAAATAAACGATCCTTGGTTTTGCCCCTAAGGAGGTATCTCCTAGTTTTCAGAAGCTAAATCTATGAGATGTGCATGCAGCCTCACGTGAAGTCTTGGTGCCTTCCCACACCATTGTTTGGTTTTTACCTCATTTAGGTGACTTTGCTCATTATTTTGTTGTAGAGCTAAATATGACCCTAATTTTTGATGATAGAATTTGTGTTTCAGTATTTCTCATTCTCCTTTTTTGGTGGTTACTTTCATGATAAGAAGAAAGTGACACGTTCATCTACTATTTTAAGACAGAAAGTCTACCTACTTCTTTTAAATGGCTACACAGTATCTTCTTTGTATAGGTATATGAGAATCTATTTAACTAGCTTCCTTTTGGTGGACCCATGGATTATTGGTAGCTTTTTTTCTAATGTCACAAACTTTGCATTACTAAAACATTCTTGTGCATATTTTTACACTGTTTCTTTGCACGTTTTGTGTGCACATTTCTCTGTACATTTTTGTAAGTTCTTAGAAGCAAAATTGCTACAAATACAACTATTAATACAGATTTTAGATTATGATAGCCCTTCAAAAGGAATAACGATGACAGTTCTTTTTCTTCACGTCTTCACCAATGTTAGTTTTTTCAGCACTTTTTATGATAATTATCAAACATACAAAAGTTGAAGGAATGTTACAGTGAACATTCATGTACCCAGTACCTAGATTTGACAATTAACATATTAATATTCCTGCTTTGTTAAATGCCTGTGTAGTCTGTTCTTAACAATGAGCTATCATCTTTCCTGTGCATATTAATGACTTGAAAACTACCTTCTGTTTTCCTTTTGAATATTAGTTATTTTTCATTCTGGTTTATAAAAGCTCTTTGAAATTAGTCTTTTATCTGTCCCAAGTTGCACGTTTTCCCAGTTTGCTCATCTTTTGATTTTGTCTGAGGTTTTATTTTTTTTCCCCCCTGGTAAAGCACTTATACCTTTAGATCTTATGAAAGAGGTCTGGAAACTTCTTTGAGGTTCACTCGTGTGTCTATCTCTTCTACCAAGTCTTTCTAATATATACACACAAGTATTAGTGAATGTCATCATAGAAACTTGAAACATAGCCGTATAAGAGAGGATCTGATTTTATTATCAGGTTGAAATATGTAAAAATTATTATGTTTTTAAAGCCTTAATAATGATAAGTAATATATTTTTAAAGACTTTGTTCATAGAACCCTTTTCTGGAAGCCTCAGAAATCAATATTTTTTATCCTGAAAGATATACTATGATAAATAGTTAAGTACTGAATTTTCCAGCAACTATTTTGTTTTACTTAATATAAGCCTCCGTGTTTTTTTACTGGTAAAATAAAGGAATTAGGGCCATAGATTTTGGGACTCTTATAATCTAGCAACAACCATACATTTCTAATGTCTTAGAGTAGCATTGTTCTTTGTACTTTCTAGAGGACATTTATATGTATCATTTAATCTGATGTGTACAGGTAGATAGAGCAGTAGTTTTTCCATTTTAACAAGTTAAAAAACCACATTGGGAAATGAAGTTACTTCGCTAAGGTTAATGACAGAATAGAAGCTAGAACCCAGGACTTCTTTCTGTATATTAGATTCTTCTAAGTGGTTTACTATATGTGATTTTACAGGACAGGATCTGATCTGCATAGCAGAATGATCTGGATAATTTAAGATATTACTCATGTTAATAACATGTTTCTTTTGAAAAATAATCAAATAAGCTAATTAGTTAATGGTATTTTGGTATGTATGTATATGATACATAGAAAAAAAACTATATTGAAATTTAATTTCAGAGTTAATTATATTAATAAGGAAAAAGAATAGGAGGGAAGAGCCTTTTCTACTTTTTAAAATATGTATTGTATTAAGGTAGAGTAAGCCATGACCACAAATAAATCCCAATATAATTGCTCAATATAATAGATGTTTATTTCAAGGACACAGGGTACTCTTTACTCTGTCATTCTGGGCTGGGACCCAGGCTGAAAAGAGATCTTTCATTTCAGCACATGCCTTCCAGACTTCTGGGAGCGCTCTCCCTTTCAGTAAGCCAGAAGAAAGAAAGAGAATGGAAGGGTTTGTGGCTTGCCTGGTGATGGGACACATTACTTTGAATTATATGCCATTGGCTGGAGGTTAGTTACACAACCACACCTAAATGCAAAGGAAAATAGGAAATATAATTCAGCTATGTGCCAATGGAAGAACAGATTTTGGTGAACAGCTAGCAGTCTATCTCATATACATACTGCTTTAAAGTTTTCCCAAGGGTGAAAAAGTCAGGATTATACATTGTAGGATTATAACTTGTAATATTTTTCCCAATTTAGGAATTACACTGTCAGAATACTTCCGTGACATGGGCTATAATGTTAGTATGATGGCTGACTCAACCTCGAGATGGGCTGAGGCCCTGAGAGAAATCTCTGGTCGCTTAGCTGAAATGCCTGCAGGTAAGTCTTTGAATTACTCATTATGTAAGCAAAACTGATAGGATTTGGGGGGCTGCTCTAGAACCTCTCTTTGTAAATTTCTTTTCATTTTTCAGATAGTGGATATCCTGCATATCTTGGTGCCCGTCTGGCCTCTTTCTATGAGCGAGCAGGCAGGGTGAAATGTCTTGGAAATCCTGAAAGAGAAGGGAGTGTCAGCATTGTAGGAGCGTAAGCACCTAAACTGTTTACTTTTTAAAGGAAAAAAGGGCCATTTATTTTAAAGAAAATATTTAGCCCCCTTTGAGGGCAGTGATTCTTAACCAAGTTTGCACTCCAGAGTCACCCAAGGAGCTCTTAGGTCATTTCTACATACTCTCTTCTATAAATGTGACTTGACTGATTTATTACATTTAAGTCACAATATTTTAGGAATAACTTATAAAATTATAGACACATTAAGGTAAGATTATTTCATGATAAAAAAATGCAGATTTATGAGCTTCATCTATTTGATTAGAATAATGAAACTGATTATAATAAACAATCTGTCTCATTTATAAAAAGTATTTAATAATTATAATTCTTATTTGCAATTTAATACTGGTTTCTAGTAAAGTTTTTATGTAGGATTTTCTTTCAAAGGTCATTTCTAAAGTTATTTATATTAAGAAGTCGTTTATATCAAAATTGACTTTTAGATACAAGTTATTTTTCATAGGCATTTCTAATGACTTTTTTCTTTTAAATTTAGAGTTTCTCCACCTGGTGGTGATTTTTCTGATCCGGTTACATCTGCTACTCTTGGTATTGTTCAGGTATATCTTTTCAAGTGTAGTCAACTACTAAGCTCACCACCACCTCCCCTCCCACACAAGCTATTCTTATGTTCTACAAATCACCATGAAGTATTTAATTTAGTCACTAAAGAGTAGGCAATGATAAAGTCTGTTTTAGTATTTTAGGAGCAGTCTTATCACTGAGAGCCTTTAATGCTATCTGTTCTTTCTTAGAGAGACCTTTAATGCTGTCCCTCTTTTCCTAGGGTTTATAATAAAAAATATCTCTAAATAGAAAATACATCCAAACCCTAAGAGGAGAATGTATTTGTATAATGGCAAAACCCAGAAGTTTTTTTTTTCCTCATGGTATAGTCCAAGGCAGATGATGCTATCAGAAGGCAGCTCTTTTCCAGTCAGTAGTAATTCAGAGACCAGGGCTTCTTTCATTTTGTGGCTCTACCATCTCCTATCCTGGTAGTCTTCTGAATCTGGCTGTCACATGAGGAAACTGGAGAATGCACACCCACTTTCTGAACCTTCAGCTCAAACGTGGTTGCTCCACCCATTCTGTTAG
Source organism: Macroglossus sobrinus (assembly GCA_004027375.1). Taxonomy (NCBI): domain Eukaryota; kingdom Metazoa; phylum Chordata; class Mammalia; order Chiroptera; family Pteropodidae; genus Macroglossus; species Macroglossus sobrinus. The sequence goes on along the minus strand of PVKZ01000357.1, from coordinate 288,229 downwards.
CCAACCCCAGTGAAAGCCAAGCTGGAAAATATAGTTTATGTCCAGGCAGCTGCTTCGCAGTGACAAAGCTTGAATTTTAGTGGAAGCTAGCTAACTTCGCCATTAAAAGAAACCCAAATAAAAGAAGCATGCAAATAGGGCTGTAGTAAAAAATATATATATATGTTTGTAAGTATATGTATTATTCATATGAGATAAAATAGAAAATTTCTTGTGTTTTCTGTCAGTATCATATTAAAGGAAATGGCAGAGGCTAAATTTATAGCTCTCAAAGTCTTTAACCTTTGCTAAAATTTTGAGTTGTAAATGGCAAGTAAAGGGGGAGCAAAGTTAGGGATACATAAAATATATGTGAATGTTTGACCTCAGAAAAATAACTTGTTAGATCTTATTGAGTTGTCCTTTCATGATGGGGAATTTAATTTAATCAGCACATTTAGAGGTTTTTTAATCAAAGTATGCAGTGTCTATTGTAATCTTAACTAGGCATTTTCTGGCTCATCTGTTTATATTGTACCGTAATAAACTTCAAAACAGTCAGTTTTTCTTTCTGCTATCTGATTTGACACACTATTAAGGAAATTCAGGTAGATTTTGCATTTGGTTATAGATACTACCCACATCCTGAAACTTGAAAGGAATATATTTTTAATTGTAAGTTTTATTCTATTTCAGGTATACTTGGTATATACTAAAAAGATACATAATTTGACCAAAAATTACATATTTAGAACAAATATATAGCAATACTTTTTTAAAACTTCTTATTTTTTTTAAGACAAATTTGTTTTGTTTTGTTTTGAAATCAGGTATTCTGGGGCTTAGATAAGAAACTAGCTCAACGTAAGCATTTCCCCTCTGTTAACTGGCTAATCAGCTACAGCAAGTATATGCGTGCCTTGGATGAGTACTATGACAAACACTTCACAGAATTTGTTCCTCTGAGGACCAAGGCTAAGGAGATTCTGCAGGAAGAGGAAGACCTGGCAGAAATTGTACAGCTTGTGGGAAAGGTGGGTCATAAAACCCCATGGAGGACAGATCTGTGAGTTATAGTATGGTGCTTTAAAATTAGAAAGAACCTTGGATATACAAAATCCTGCCTAACAAAATATTTTTAAACTAATAGAATTTTAGATTACACCTTTATCCAGAAGATATTTGAGGGACCTACTTTTATTATGGAGGGTAGAATAATGATTATTTTGATTTTCTATTGCTAAGTAACAGACTACTCTGACTGACACTTACTGGCTTAAACAAGGTTTTATTGTTCATGGTTTGGGGTTGATGGGGGCTCAGTTTGACATTCTTATTTGGTAATCCACATGCAATTATAGTTATACGGTGGCTGAAGCTGAAGTCATCTGAAAATTTCTTTCCTCGTGTGTCTAATGCTTGGGATGGGATGGCTGGAACAGCTAAGGATTGACTGGACATTTCTCTCTCTATGTGATATGTCCACATGGCTCAGGGCTCTCAAAGTGAGTACTAAGAAAGTGGAAACCACCAGCTTCTTAAACCTGGGCCCCCAAATGAATATAATATCACTTCTGTTTTATTGTTTTGGTCAAAGAATCCACCGCAGAGCTTGCCCAGATTCAAGGGAAGGGGCATTCACTTAAGATTGGTCAGTTAAAAGAAATAACTAAATTGTTAGGGTCTTTATATTCTTTTTAATTATTTATAGTACTTAGCATGGTCCTGATTTCATTAGATGAGAAAGAAACATTTGATTTACTTTTATTTCTTGAAATAGAATATACCTGTCACCAACCAAATTAGAGATGGTAGAGTTAGGATCTGTTAACATACATTTTTTCAGGTGTACTAGTGTTAAGAAGGATTGGATTTGGTTGTAGTTCCTCTAATAATTAGCTATGGGACCTTAAACAAGTAGACTTATACTCACGTGTCTGTGTCTTGATGTTTCAAAGGAGGATAGTGTGATTAAATTTGGCCAAATTAAATTCTATAATTGAATGACTTCTCAGATAGTGTGCAGTGCTAGTCAGGACTCTGAGAATTTGCTATCTAGTTCTCTTTTTTTTTAATATCTTATAAAGTCACTTCCCAGTTGTTTCCAACAAAGAATAACATAGCTAGCATGTGTTAAAGACTCATTATTTATAAATGAGTACTATAACCCTATAAGGTAAACAAAAAACAGAAGACATTCAAAACCAGATAAAGGCAATATAAGAAAAAATTACAGGCTCATTTTGTTTATGAATATAGGTATTAAATTTTAAATTAAACTTACTAGATCCCACAAGGTACTAAAAATAATAACATGATATATTAAGAGGAAACAATTTATCTCAAGAATACAAATATGATTCAACACAGAAAATCTATTATTTTAACTCACCAATATAATTAATGTAATGAAAGGATAGCTCAACCAATGAAGAAATATTGAATAAATATTTGAAGTTCCTTATTTATGATCTTTAAAAATCTCTTAGCAAACATGGAATGGAAGAGAACATCCTTAATTTGTTAAAAGTAACATACTAAAACCTTGGGAAAACATTTTAATGAAAATATTTTCAATGCATTCCGTTTAAAAATTAAGATTAAGACAAGAACACCTACCATTATTGCTTGTGTTTAATAAAATACCAGAGATCCTAATCAATAATGTTAGAAAAGAAGAAAGAAAAGCTGTAAACAAAGATTAAAATGTCATTGTTTATAGATAAATATGCTCATGAAACTAGAAAAGTAACAATTAACAGAGAAACAATTAGAACTAATAAGAGTTTGGTGAGGGTTCTAGAGTCAAGATAAACATTAAAAAAATTGACTTTCTATTTGCAATAAATTAGAAAACAAAGCTAAAAATAAGATGTCCACAACAGGAACAGAAACTAGAATATAGGAATTAACCAAAAATACATATTTCTTCTATAGGAAACATTTTAAAACTAGTAAATGAAGCAAGATAAGAAAACAGAAACAGTCCATATTCCTGGATTAAATTTTACTAGAAAGATACAACTTCTCATTAATCTATAAATTTGATGTCATGCCAATCAAGTTTCCAGTTGAAGCTCTGAGCAAAGCAGTAATCGTTCCAAAATTTATTTGTTATCATGAATATTCACAACCTTAAAAAAGAATAGTAAAGAAGAAGCTTTTCTTCTATGGAGTATAAATATAAAACTATAATATGGTATTGGTGAAATAACAGACAAGTAGATCAGTAAAACAGAATACAGACAGACTTATGTATATATGGACCCCTGATATTATAAAGATAGCACCACAATTCAAGTGAGAGATGGATAGATTGTTTCAATAATGAGGAAAGACTATTTACTATTCCCTGGTCCTAAACAAGTTTCTCTAAATGTCACTTTAGCCTATCTATAGATCTTTAACTTATCATTGGGTTAATCTTATCAGTGAAATAAAGTGTTTCTTTTTTATAGTAAGTAAGTAAGTAAATAAATAAGAAGCACTTTCTAATTCCACATCCAAAGTTAGAGTCCAGATGGATTAGCAATTTAAGTGTGAAAGATAAGCCTTTCAAGTTAATAGAAAAACGTATCTTAAGAGAGTATCTTTGTGATCTAGGGTTGAAAACTTCTTAAATAAACTCCCATATGCAATAAAACAATTTTTTTTAAAAATTTTATAAAAAGTAAGGAGTTTTTGTTTAAAAAAGACACACCATGGATAAAGCTAGCAAACAGGTGACTGATTGAGAGGGGGAGCTTACAACATCTAAAACTGATGGGCTAATAATATTTAAAATGTACAAGGAACTGGAAGTTAACAAGAAGACCAGAAGTGCAACAGAAATATGGGCAAAGGAAAGAGTAGAGAGATTATAGAAGAGAAGACACAAAAGATTAACACGCCTCTGGAGAAAAGCTTGAACAACAGTGAGATATCACGTTACACTGGTTAGAACAGCAAATATGAGAAAGTTGGATAGTGCCAAGTGTTATGGAGATAGAGGAACTGGTGTACTCTTGGTGGGAGTGTCATCTAGTGTTGGCTTTGTAGAGAGCAGTCTGACAGTACTTGCTTGTATATCTTGTGGCCTAGCTGTTCTGCTTGTTGATATTTATTTTATCTCAAAATAAATTCTCATACAGGTCCTTAAATGGATGTGTTTGTAAGGGCAGGGAGTTAGAGGAAATCTAAGTGCCTTTTACAGGGAGTAAAAATGGAAGGTAAAAACAGGGAAGTTAAATACCATAGAGAACAAACTATGCAAGAGCTGGGAGCAGCAGTCTATGTGACACAGCAACAAGAATAGATCTTAAAAACAAAGTGCTAAAAACACAAGTAAGACTGCTCTACATAACTTTAAATGCTAATATAAAATAAAAATCATTTTACATGAATTTATACAAATGAAAGGCTAAACATAAAACATTTTACTGTTTACGTGTGGTCAAATAGGGGTTGGGGATAAAAGGGGTTAAAAAGGAAGAAGAAAAGAAACCGAAGACCTGATCTTAACTTTTAAAGAGCTTAATGCACTTAGATAACACAAGACTGCAGTTAACTCACTGTCAAGTTCCCACAAATCTCAACAGATCTTTACTCGTTGGGTTGATAGGGTGATTGCAAAAGTTAAAGCTTTTAAGGCAGTGATATTTAAAGAGTAAAACTGACAGCAATACCAATAAAATAGCACTCAGACATAGTTAAGTAGATGCTTACTTTGCATTTACATTGTTCTAAATACCGTGTAATATTAAATCTAAAAAATTAACTTTGTGGGCAGTATAGATTTTTGTGAAACTTAAAACTGAGAATTCAGATAATTAAGATAGCAAGCTAATATATGAAGAAGAAAGTATTTCCAAAAAAAAACATTTTTTGTACATCCTTGTTCCTGCCTGCACTTATTCGCAGTAGTTAAGAGGTTAAAGCAACCCAAATGCTCTTCAACCAATGACTGGATAAACAAAACATGACATGTATACACAGACACACACAAATAAAAAACAGTGGAATATTCTTCAGCTATAAAAAGGAAGGAAAATTCAAACACATGTTACAACATGGATGAATCTCGAGGACATTTCATTAAGTGAAGTGTGTCGACATAAGAGACGCCCAAACCTGTAGAGAATTTTTATAAGATTTTATTTGAGCCAAGCTGATGACAGTGCCAGGAAGCAAGATCTTAAATGCTTTAGAGAAAGACAGTTTTGCAGTTTCTTTTATCCCTTTCTTTTATACCTTTAAGGAAAGAAAGGAAGATTACTTGAGGGCAAGAGATACAGAATAGTTGACATGATTATATGCTCCCTTGAGAGTGGTTAGCCTTAGAGGGGTCTGAAAAAAAGATTACTACTGTCATTTCAAAAGTGTGTTAACCTAGATACACAAAAAACAATGAACGGGGCTTGTTTAAACCTTTTGCTAAAGAAGTTATATGCCTGCGGCGTGACTACCCACCATGAACTGCTCAGTTGAGAATCTATGATCAGATTGCCTTGTGAAGTTACTTTCTGTCATTGAACTTGCATACATTCTCTTCTTCCACAAATATGTTTTACAAAAAGATAAATACCACATGATTCCAGTTATATAAGGTATCTAAATTAGTGAAATTTATAGAAACAAGAAAGTAGAATGGTGGTCACCAGAGGCTGAGGGGAGGAGGAAAAAGAGAATTGTTGTTTAATGGGTAAAGAGTTGCAGATATGCAAGATGAAGTTATGAAAATCACCTTTTAGAACAATGTGAATATACTGTACATTACTGAACTACACTTAAAAGTGGTTAAGATGATAAATTTTAGTTGTTTTTTACCACAATAAAAAAAGTTCATCAAAAAGCAGTTATGAAATGAATTTAGTAATAATAGGTGATGGCATATGATTATATAGTTTGTGCTTGCTCATTGATTTTAACCTTGTCCCACATTATGGAAGTAGATTTCTAAAATTACATATATTTTTTCTTCTAGGCTTCTCTAGCAGAAACAGATAAAATCACTCTGGAGGTAGCCAAACTTATCAAAGATGATTTCCTACAACAAAATGGATATACTCCTTATGACAGGTGAACCTTTCCTTCAATTTTTTATTTGAGGATTTTCTGTCTAGTTTTTTTTTTTTCATTGCAAATTTATTACACTATAGGAAGCTTAACTTAAAAACCAACAACATAGTAAAAGATGTTATTTTGTTCATAGCAGAACAGGTTTCTATATATATATTTGATATATTTAGTTAGGAATATTTTTCTGTCAGCACCTTTATCACATTTATAAATATAAGATTTACACAGAACTCCCCCAAAAAGAATGAAAACTTCTTACAAATATCCACATATATTTCATACCTATAAAACTTTCAAAGGAGTGCTCAGTGAAAGGTAGGTCCCAATTAATGGTTCATTTACTGATGCAGCAAAATACATATAAATCTGTAAAGTTTTCTTTGTTCATAAAACATCTTGAAAAATTAGCAAGATACTTATTATGAAACTGAGCTTCCTAAACCATCATATTTTAGAAAGGAATTTGATGTGTGTATTCCATGAGATTCAAAAGTCAGATAAACAGAAATAAAGTCAGATAAACAGAAATAAAAACAGAGTGCTCTCTGTAGTATGCATTTGTTTTCAATAGGTCTTTATTAAGGCAGGAGTGTGATGAATGAGAAGTTGAGAAGTTGAGAAATTGAGAAGCAGGACACAGGAGATGTGAGAAGGATCAAATAGTAATAATGTATTATATGAGTCTGAACTTGGATATAAACTCCACTGGTATCCAGTTACTAACTCTCATCCTCACTTAGGAATGTTTATATTGTTGAAAACTTTCTTAGAAGCACCTTCCAATTTCTGTGTTGCCACCAGAATGCTTGATGTGTGTGTTCTGTAAAATCAATTTGGATCTGACCAAGACACTAGGTCCAAAAATCTGAATTGCTAGTTTTTCATGATTTAAATTTATAAAAAATTTTCTTTCACTGGTAAAGGTTATCACTGATCAATATTATTAATATCTAGAAGTATATATGCTGAATTTCATTCTAGCCAAGAATATTAAGTAGAGACAAGGAAAGGAGAATAAGACTAGGGTGTTTGTTTGTTTGTTTGTTTGACCTTTGAACAAAGGCAATAGGATCTCTGATACTGAGTGATTTCTGGGCTAAGTGGGCACTTTTCAGAGAAACAGGAAGAAAGAAAATAAAAAGTTTATAGTTCACTGCACTGATTCCCAGGCTCTTTAAAGGAAGAGAGCTCCCAGATGCTGCTGTCTTACAACAGTGGCCCACTGTCCTCATCACTGCCCTGTTATGGGGTGTTGGTCAAGTTGTCACTGATGCAGTTGCTGTGTTTTTGAATTCTACTGCCTTTACTCTATTCAAGGATGAATAAGGCAACCAGAAAAGACTTAAGAACTATACATGACCCAGATAAAAATGGTGGGCCTGAGACAACAGCTCCCTGGAGGGCAGCGTTATTAGAATTCAGTTCCGGTTCCAACTCAATCAGTTCCACTTGAAACATGTAAAATGTGACTCCCTCCAGGCCATTACACAGTTCTCTTATCCCCTGGCAACTCCTTCCTGATCTGACTCTGCATTCTGAGAGACGAGGACACTGCTGGAAATGGCAAGCTGAAGATGGCAGCCACAGTCCCTGCTGCCCACATCATCCATGCCTGATATCCAAAACCATACCAGGCTAAATGGAACATCTGGAGACCCAAGCCAAGGAGGACAGTATTCTTATTCCCTAATGATCTCATCAAGGTAGTAAGAAAGACTATCTGCGTCACAATAGACAGAATTCCTACCATAACTATGAATGCTACAGTTTTAACAGATCTAAAACCTATGACCTGTCTGAGATAGAAAAAAGAACTTGAATACTATCCAGTTTCAGGGAGGTAAAAAACACAGTGATGCAGATTAGTAAGATGGTACAATATTTTCCAGCTTTCTTCAGTGACACAGAAGGGTCTGCTTCTTTCCACGAAATCTGACCCCTAGAGAGTGGTCTCATTTTCTCTGGGAAGGATTCTGGAACAGCCAGTAAGGTGAATCCACCACTGTGACCACCAGCACAATGAGGCTGTCTCCATAACTACCTGAGAGGCATACTTCAATGGCAGGGCTGTTGACCAGACTGGCTGCAGAGGTGCCTGAGACCCCATCTATAAGCAGTATCATGCTCTTGAGTAACATCAATTACATAGGCAAATATCACAAGGAATGTGATATAGAAATCACTGCAAAATACTACCACGGGACTGGACCCTCATCAGTAGAATTGAGAAGCAGGTAAAGAAGGTGCCGAAGAGGAAGGGCCTCTTCCACACATTAGACAAGAACTCTACCCCGGGCACTCAGAAAAAGAGCAAGCCCTTTACACCTTGAATGAGACCACTCTTGAGGAATGTGTTGGGGAAATGTCATGTAGAACACCTAACATTGGAGTTGTCAGTAGGCCCTACTCAGTTCAAGGAAGATGACAGGAGCAGCATGGTATACTCTTGGTGGGCCAAAGCCCTGTAGCGAGCTGCCGCCCGCAGCCTGCAGGCCGCGCGCTTCCCTGGCCTGGCTCCCACCTGGGGCTCTGACACCTTCCTCTCTGGGTTCTGCTCTATGCTTCTGCCGCGGTCCTGCCGGCACCGCCTAGAGGAACTGCGGGATGACTGTGATACGGCAAAAGAGGCTGCGGGGCCCATGGCAGCGCGCGGGAGCCCGCGGTGTCAGGCGGCTGACGCTGGAGCCGGGGAGGAGGCGAGAAGATGAGAGTAGCTGTAGGGGTCGCCGGTTGCAGCTGCCGGCAGCGTCAATGGTGGCTCTCACCTCAAGCTCCAAATCCGCTCCGGAAAGCCCTCCTATTGAGTTTTGAAGAAAGAGCTGCCTATAATAAAAACCTTTTTTATTTTTATAGGAGACATTCAATGATCAAATATGTCCCCATGTCTTGATTTTGCTCATTTGTTCAGATATGTCAGTGTTTTCACTCATTGTCCAACCATCTTTAATTAAATTGTGGCTTAGTGTGCAGAACCTGGGGCTCATTCCCTCTTTCAGAAACTTTTCTTACTACATTTTACACCTGCCTATGCCACCTCTGCTCTTTTTCTAAATAATTATGTCTACTTTCCTGCCTCATTTCATGAGTCTGTTCTCTTTCTTTCTACCAAAGACCCTGTTAGGTGCCCTGCCAGCCCTTGCTACTCCTTGCTAGTCCTTGCTTTTGTGTGTGTGTGTGTGTGTGTGTGTGTGTGTGTGTGTGTGTGTGTGTCTGCTACTAGCATGGCTTATTTAAAGTTCCCATTTCTTTTAAACTTTGACAATTTGAGCCCTTTCCTCACAGGCTGGCTTTTTTCCCTCAAATCATATTTGTCCCCTTGTAAGACTGAACAGGGAACTGAACAAATGGAGGACAAGCAGAAAATTTGACAATATACTCAATAAGTCTTATAAATCTATACTGGGAACTTAAGCTCTAGCAATTATCTACATAAACATAGCTCAACAAGGGGAAAATTCTTTGGAAAGATTGTAGTAGAGAGTATGCATGAAATTTTGTATGCATGTGTGTTTAAATGTGTCACAAGGTTAATAAGAATGTGAATAAAGTTGAATAATTACGTGTGTGTATTCATTATTTAAAAGTATGGGTAAATGAAAATGAACTTTATACAGAAAAAGGGGTTACTATTAACTTTAGGAAATTGCTGCTTCCTATTTTCTTATTCATTATACCTTAATCCGCTATCCTAAGAGAGTCTTTACAACTCAGTTAACTATTTTACCATTTGGGTTATTCCTCTAATGGCATTATACAAAAACAAACCCTCAGAGAGATTAGATTGTAGCAGTGTTGTTTCATTGTTCTTGAGAAATAACATTACCCTTAATACAAATAAAAGAATGTATTTCTCCATCTGTCTCTCCATCCCATATCCTGAGACATCTTTGTTCTCAAACTGTCTTTTCCACTTTTTTATTTCTTATATATCATCTAATAAATACAAGTAGTCTGCTTTTCTAAATAACGAAGCTAATATTCTTATATTTTATAAAGTTGTATATAAAGAATGAACCTGCTTTGGATTTTGTTTTTGTTAATTATTTTGACTTTTATTACCCTAGGTTCTGCCCATTCTACAAGACAGTAGGGATGCTGTCCAACATGATTGCATTTTATGATATGGCCCGTAGAGCTGTTGAAACCACTGCCCAGAGTGACAATAAAATCACATGGGCCATTATCCGTGAGCACATGGGGGAGATCCTCTATAAACTTTCCTCCATGAAATTCAAGGTATATTTATTTAGTTTCTACTGTAACTTTTTTTAGTGGTAAATGTTTCTTTTTAATTTTTTAACTATTTGAGTCCGAAACCTGGTTTGTGAAACTTAAACATTTACCATTTTCACACATGTTCAGGTTATGTAAAATCAGAACAGGCCTCAGAATTGTATTCAAATAGAAATTCTAGTGATAAAAGTTAGAGTACATCACATCTAAAAAAAATGCTGATATGTTTTTCCTTTTGTCCTAACTGCCAGGCAGTTTAGTGCTAAAATCATTGCCAAGCAGTAAATTATCTTACCTCAACTGCCTATTATCATCTAACCCCCAAGCTCATCTGAAATGACTTCTGCTGTTTACCACTTTAAAGTATAATATTTTTTTAACTTTTTAGTGGACTGTCATTCTTTTGGAAGTACACAAGACAAATGATAATTAAATGAAATTATCAATAGAAACTCGAATGTGTAAGATTGTTTTTAAATATTGTCGTTTGAATTACATTTAATTATTTCTAAGCCGTAACATACAAGTATATATTTACTAATTACCTGTTGAGAAATTGAGAATGATTCTAAGTATATGTGTGAAATTATATATATATATATATATATAATACACACACACACACACACACACACACATATATAGTATTTGTACTATAGGGTTGAAATTAAAACTGTACAATAGATACTGTTTCAAGAATTTAAAAAATATTCACATCGTTGAGTCTTGTCATTCTACTTCAAAGCATGTAATCAAAAGAAATAATCAGATTTTCATATGGATATATGTAAAAGGTTGTTTATTAACCTTCTTAAATGCCATCCAAGAGTGAACAGTACAATATGGTATGTGCATTATAACAAGAATATCATGAAGGGATGAACATCTTTCTTTCAAAGAATATTCAAAGGCATGGAGAAATGCTTACGGTATAATGAGTGGAAAAAAATCAGTTTGCAAGGAGAATTTCTATATGTAATTTGGTTCAAATTTATTTTTTAAAAATTAAATGTAAGGAGGATAAAAATATATATTTACTAGTAATAATGAATTCTGGTAATATGATTGAAGGTGATATCTTTTTTCTATTTACATGCACATTGTGCCAAATTAACATCACAGTTATTTTTTAATTCATTAAATATTTTTCTGTAGCATTATATTGTGGCTGGAGGGTAATATTCTCCCATTCTTAGGCACTTAGGACATTTCCAGTTGGTATGGACTGCTTTGTTCATTTAGTTGGTTTTGTGAATTTTCCAACTACAGAGTCCCAGAGTGGAATGATTGGGCCAGAGAGCTTATACATTTTTAAGTCTCTTTTATACATACTATTCAATTAAGTTACTTTCCATAAGGATTTTAATTGTGGTGTATTTTAAGATTATTTTAGAAATTTTACTTTCCTATCCCAATATGATACTATCAGACTCGAACAGTAAATTCTGGTTTGACTAAGTTAATTCCAACTGTCATAAACATGCAGTGCAATGCATCTAATATGTGCTGCTATATAATTCCCCAATATTTTGCACATTATTGCAGATAAAATTCATTGATGGTTGAATATAGCAGGCAAAATACAAAATCAGAATTTTGTCTTTCTGTTTGATTGGAGTATTGCTCCATTTATGCATTTTTACCCTTAAAGGAAAAAGGGAAATAAGGATAGTTTTCACTCCTGCCTGGGATTTACCAGTGTGCCTCACTTAACCTAGCACTCAGAAAATATTAAATATAAGTAACTTACTACATGTTCTGAAAGTTATTTTCCAAAGGCAAATTGAATTCTCTACTGTCTTTTTTATAGGATCCAGTGAAAGATGGTGAGGCAAAGATCAAAGCAGACTATGCACAACTTCTTGAAGATATGCAGAATGCATTCCGTAGCCTTGAAGATTAGAACTGTGATTTCTCTCTTCCTTTTCCTCAGCAAGCTCTCATGTGTGTATATTTTCCTAGATCTCTCATCTCACACCCTTTGCTTTCTTATTGTGCAGCTTTGAGATTTGTGCCTATATGTGTTATCATTTATTTTCCTGTTTATTTGGTAGGTCTTATATAAAACAAACATTCCTTTGTTCTAGTGTTTGAAGGGCCTCCTTCATCCTTTCTCCAAAGTGGTGAATGTAGTAAATATGATATACAATGGCTACACTACTGTAAACTTGTGTGTAGGGTGATGTCCCTCCTTGTCCTAGGTTTACCTTTCCTCATCGCCATTAAATTATAAACAGGACTATTGCATGTACTTTGCAACAGATTTGGAATGAAAGGCCAGATTTCTATACATTTTGACAGGTACTTTATAAAGTGACTTGATATCTCTCTACATGTCAAGGTTATTTGCAGTTTAGCATTTTACTAAGTAACTGCTTTGCAGGAAATGTTTGCTTTTTTAAAAAAGATGAATGATTAACGTTCCAATTATGCATTGCTTCCCCACTATATATCAGGAATATTTATGGGAAACTGTTGGGGACTACACTGTTTTTAAAATAGTCTTTTGTGGGGACTCAGCACAGTATATGAATCAGTACCCTCTAAAAAAGGAGTCAAATGGTCAAATTTAGATTAACGTCATCTTATTAAATCTTATTTTGTTTCACTAGGAAAAATTCAGTATCAAGGAATAGTCTACTGCGTTACTAGGAAATTCTCTTTTAAATTACATTTAGAACAATCACTGAAAACTTAATCCACATCATACCCTTTTCCTTAACGCAAACATCTTAGAAGCTTAAGCTTCTAAGAATCATGTGGCAGCGTGATGGGCAATAAAACATCACAAAGCAGATATTTGTTAGTAGTTAAAGGCTGTTTGCACCTTTAAGGACCAGCTGAGCTGTACTGATTCTTGGGGCCAGAGTGGCATTAGGTTTTTACGAAATGACATGTGTCACATGTTTGCATGTTTGTTCACTTATTGAATTTTTGAACAAGCAGTTTACCAATTGTAGAAATATTTTCTTTCATGTGGGTTTTGATTAATTGGCTCAAGAGTTCTCAGAATATCTGTAACCATAGCAGCTTACCAGTTTCCATTTGGTTTAATAGGGATGAAATTAATTTTTGTGTTTGCTGATGGCAGAATCTAGGTCATGTGAAGAAAGATCATTTTGTCCTATCTTTGAGGTATATATTTTAAAATAATAGTTTCAGTGTTTGTAAAATAAGGTACACTGCAGAACAACTTTGAGAGCAACAGTTTCCCATTAACTTTTTCTGACCAATAGTTCTGGCATCATCGTTTCTTCTTTGGGAAAAGGAAGGGCGTTTGAACATAGCTAACAATCTCAAATACCTAAATGTAATAGCATAAATAAAGTATTTATTTTATGCTTCAGTATGTTATTATTTAAATTTTTAGGTAATGTATTTCTTTTGGTCTGTTAAGGAAAGATGCAGACAGAGAATTCATCTGTAGGTTTTTTAAATCCTTGCAGGTTGCATGCTCTTACAGTGGGCTACTATTCAGGAGAGAGGTTCTTCCATACAACTTTTTGTAACCTTTCAGAGTACTGGAAGATAAGATTTTACAATGATAACTTGAGATGTGGATTTAATGGTGCTGCTTAATCAGTTTGCTTTCAGTGTGGCCTCCTGCTCAGAGGTCCTAAGACCAATGGAAAATAAAAGGATTTAAAAATTTTCTATTTCTACCTTAAACTTACCAGCACAATAGGTGGTGAGGAATGATATGACTAAGAAAGCTTGAACAAGTTTGTTGTTTTTGTCGTTCCAAATTTGCAGTGTACACTCTTACTCTTTTTTTAAGAATGTTGATATATGGGTGTGGAGATGCTAGAGAAACTATGCTCAGATATTCAGTAGAAGAGTTCCTTCAGCTATGTTATAGAATTTCATATTGGTAATCAATCATATTTCTTTAGTAAGAATGTGTTAAAATTACAACAGTCTTTTAAAAAGATGATGCAGTTCTATATTTATTGTGCTGTGCCTGGTCCTAAGTGGAGCCAGTTTAACAAGTTTCATATGTATTTTTCCAGTGTTAAGTGTCACATATTGTACCCTTTGAAAATTTCCTTCCATCCCAAGGAATGAATAGAAGAGACCATATATATTGCCTCCTTATCCTTGAGATTTCATTATCTTTATGTTAACAGTTGTGTATAATTGTTAAAATCTATGAAAGAATAAAAAGTGGATTTAAATTAACATTTGTGTGTTGGGGGGGCAGTAAGATCTGCTAGAAAACATGCCACCTTATATTTTGACTTAATGTTTTCATATGACTTTTACATTTTTTTATTTCTCCTTTTCTTTACAAATTGTTACTTAAGATTATGAAATTGAATTGAAGCCCTCATTATAAGCTGTAAAAAGTCATATAATCATATATACTATGATTTGGAAATGATGTAGTACACAGAATCCCATACCATTCTGAAATATTACTTTAAATCGAAGAAGTAAATGGTTTGTAAAAATAACACTTATAAATTAAAGGAGATCAGTGGTACTCATTTCTATTTTTGGTAAATAAACTAAAGCCTTGAAATTCATGATTTTGCAATCCAAAGTATTTAGGATTCAATGTAGCAACATGTTACTTAGGACATATTTTATTTTCTTACATGTATTTTTAACAATTTCCAAGTAAATAAAGAAGCAGTATGGAGTGAACAACTCATTATTACTATTGAATGCCAAGTTTATATAGAGAAATATTTTAAAATTTTGGGAAAGCTTATAGAATATTTGGGTAATTTTTAGTACATTTGGTAATAGTCCAATATCTTCAATTACTAATTTCAATGTATTGCTGCAATATAAAGGCCCAAAGAAGGGAACCAACTTTTCCAAGTAGGGTATGATGATGCCACTGAAGTTGTTCCAAAGGGCTTCCTCTTAGTTTGAGTTCCCCAAGAAGTTGACTCTGAGACAAGTATTTGAGTACAGGCAGTTTATTTGGGAGGTGATCCTAAGAAACACCTATAGAGGAGTAGAGAATTGAGACAAGATTGAAGGAAGTCAATAATTAAGTGTTCATTACCAAGCAAGTCAATACTTTGGACTAGAGTACAATCCTGTTGTGGAGTTCTGAGGTGCAAGGGAGCTAGGGTACTTTTAACAGTTCTTGAGAGCTCCTATCAATCATCCATCGAAGCCTGTTCCCACAAAGACAGGAAGAGTCAATCCCCACTACACACCTATAGGTAGATCGGACACTGGTTACCACAGAAAACCCTCTGCAAAGAGATATAGGTGCAAGCACTTGAAAAAGTTAGGCTGGTGTGCACCGCAATGGTAGTCATAGCCGGGGAGATTTACATGGAACACTACTAGCAACTGCTTCAGGCTCCTTAAGAAGTCTGGGGTGGGAGGTGGGGGGAAGCATCGTTCAACCAGTTTTGTTTTTTTTTTAAGAAAAGATTTTTAAAGAACAAATACATCAATTATGGTTATAAATGGGCAGATTTATAAATGACATTTAATGATCCTGAAAGTAAAGCAGCTTCTCAGATTAATGGGAATTTTAATAATTTAGTCCAAACACTTCAATACAGGAAAGGAAATTGAAGCCAGAGAGGTTAACTGATTTGCCCAGTGTCACACAGTTACCTAATTTTAGAACACAGATCTCCCGATTTTTAGTGTCTCTTTGCACTAAACAGTACTGTATTATCTTCCCTATGTATGTACTTATCATTCAGAACCAAGAAACTGGGTTGAATAAATATGAGATAAAGTAACCAGAAGAAAAGTAAGGAGAAAAGAGTGGCCAGACAAGGTTGTGGGCAGTGTGATGACATTTATTTTAAGAAGGAAAATGTGACTGAGAAACATAAGTTTGAGCTAGAGTTTAGGAAGGTGAGTCTAGAACAGATAATCATTTTTACCATAATTATATAGAAGTCTTCAAAGTGGGAATAAAATATGAATAATAAAACTTAGATTTAAAAATAATGAATAAGTCCTCTTACAAAGGACTTATATTCAGAATATATAAAGAATTCCTACAAGTCAAAAAGAGCTCTTAATAGATAAATGAGTAAAGAAAGACTTGAACAGGCACAGAACAAAATGACCAATTAACATGAGAAAAGTGCTCAGTTTCTAGTTAACAGACAAATGCAAATTAAAGTTATAATGTGGTAACTTTTTTTTTTTGTAAGGTTGAGTATTTTTTTCAAAGCAAGCCTTCCCTCCCCGCAAACTGCACGCATACGGAGTAGTTCCAGCCTGCACCTTCTATTTTGGTAGCATCTAGGATCTACAGAAGAGATTCTCAATTACTTGGAATTTCAAAATTGAGGTTCCCTAGCAACAGTGCACCACTCACAAAATACTCCATATAGTTTGTGGAGAAAAGCTCTTTAAAGTGGAAAGAATTTGTAGTCTGATAAAGATTACATTGGAATCAGTTCGTTTTTTCCTCTAGGAGGGCAGACATTTCTCCAGTTTTGGTTAAAGTTATGGCTCAGATTTCAAAATGCAAACATGTTACTAAAGCATCCGAAATGGGCCACACCATTTTTATTCCCAGAGCCGTGGCGACTCTTAAGTTATTTTGTGTCACAACCCTGTCAAGGGCATCATCCCCCTTTGGTGTAAACTTTCAAGAGAAGTGGAACAGCACACTTTTGGCTTTTTCCCTATGTGCCTGGTCGACGGATCGGGGCTGGTTAGGATAAACCTTGAGGCCAAGAGCGCCCAGAAATTTCCAAGCATTGGGCTCGTGAAGGTTCAACATGCCCCTATCTAGGTGGTCCCTGGAAAAACTAGTGGTTGTTACAGTAGGAAGAAGTCGGTTTCTTTTTGCCTGGGCCATCAAATGGCCTTGGTGCATGGGGGTAGATGGTGGGTGCGCCCGGCTCTCCGACCTCGGAGGCTCCAGCTCACCGCACTCCAGAGGGATGCGCAGCAGCGGCCAGTGCTGCGACTTCCGCCCTCTCCGGTGGCGCCAGTCTTTGGAATCTGGCATCGCTCCCACCTCGCCCGTCTAAGTGAGGGTCCCGCTACGCTGGGCCTCGCCTTCATACCCAGGCCGAACGGGGCTGGGGAAAGAGCTTGGCACAGCTCGGCCTCAAGATCTGCACCCCCGAAGAAGGAAAGCAGAGGGGTTTTACCCAGTCTCTCCTCGGCTAGGGTCTCAGGAAACGCACGGTGCTTACCCAAGAACCCCGCCCTCTGTGAGAGGCGAGGCTGCGGGGCTGCCAGGGTTTGCGAACCAGGCCCAGCCGGCGAGACTCCAACCCTCACCCCTCCCGCCCCGGGTGCCACTTGCCGCTGTCTCCCAGCGCCGCCACTTCAGGCAGCCCGCTCGGCCCCGCCTCTCCGCGAGCCGGACCACCCCCCACAGGGCTGCTCTCACCGTGCAGCGAGTCCCTCCGCTGCCTCCTCCCAGCCCCAAATGGCGGTGGCCACAAGGTGATAACATTTTATACCCACTGGAAGGACAGAGAATACCAAGTATTAGTGAAGATGTGGAGCAACCAGAACTGTCATTTTTTGATGAGAGTGTAAATTTGTATAACCACTTTGCAGAACTATTCTGGTAGTATCTACATAACTGAATTAGAAAAACCTAAGGATGTAGGAATCTCATTTCTAGGTCTTTGCACAACAGAAATGCATATATAAGATTTTTCTGAACCATTTACCCTTTAAGAAATGTCCCTTGTTACTGATTTTAAACAGTGCTCTACTGAGTCACGTGTTATTCTGAGATTCAAAATGGTTTGGCAATAGGACGAAGTTTTCCTAAATCATGAAATTCGAGCAGTAATAATTGTTACACATATGGATTTCAAACAGGATTCTGATATAGTGATTTTCAGATGTTTACTGAACGGATCAGCAGTTTCTCTTCTGCCCATTTCTTTATTGCAGGGTATTTCAAAAAGGAATCAAAATTCTGTGAAATATTTGAATTTGTCATATACAGGTTTAGCTTGTGAATATAATTATAAAAGAATGTAATTTTGTTCCATTTCTGAAAAAGCATTTGTCGTATGATTCAAAATTCCTTTTTCTTTAATCCATTTTGATAAATGTTTTTAGTTTGATTTTCAACTGGCTAAACAGCTCTTGAATTGTTACAACTTCCAAACAACTAGTATATCTAGCACCTACTATATTTCTTAAAATTGCACTGAGACTTTTGGACACCTTTTATAAAGGGCAAAGTGACTTCAATCACATAAAACCATATTCATGGCCTTTATTTTTAAATTGCATTTTGTGTGCTTTTAATGCCTTTAGTACCTGGTATTCCTAGGTGGTCTCCAATCCAAGTGCTAACCAGGCCTGATCCTGCTTAGCTTCCAAGATCAGGCATATTCAGGTTGGTATGGTCCTACACTATACTGCATTTTAAAATCTATAAAGACCTTTTGACACTTGTCCTAAAAAAATTATTTAGGACAGTATTTCCTAAAGCATGGATTCTTTAAAAACATGCTGAGATAGAGGCTGGGGTAAAAATTATTCATTTGGATTCAACACTTGAGAGAGAAAGGAAGCGAAGCAGGGTTGAATATAGAGGAAATCAAAATACAAAGCAAGCCCGACAAAGCCCTGGCCATGGCCCCTCCTGTGAGGAAGCTCTGGAGCAAATATTGTTGCTCTGAATTGACAGGCATCAGGCTGAAATGGCCGGACTTTATTAACTCTGCTTCTCTTGAAATCCAGGTTCAGGCTGCCATATACGGATGTGACCTCTGGTTACGTGGCATCTGCAGACCTGACCTAGAAGTAGCTGACAGCTGGAGGTCATCTGCTGACCTCACTCCTGACAACAGGGCAACAAGTCTTTCCTTGAAGGGGAATCTGCACAGCACAGCTCTGTGTCCACAGATGGTTTTTGGGGAAAGACAGATGAATAGTATACATTTTAATACATAGAGGCAATCCCTGGCCTGTTAGGAACCCAGCCACACAGCAGGAGATGAGCAGGCCACAAGTGAAGCTTCATCTGTATTTGCAGCCTCTCTCCAGTGCTAGCATCACCACCTCAGCTCCACCTCAGATCATCAGGCATTCGATTCTCATAGGAGCACTGGTCCCTGGTGCCAAAAAGCTTGGGGACCACTATTCTAGAGCATGGATGTCATTACCTTGATATCCTCATATATGACCACCGAGAAGGGTTGGGGCAGACACAGACTGCTCGATCTTCCAAGCATTACCAGATGTGGCACCTCCTTACTGTTGGCTAAGGACAAGTTTCAGTACAAATGTACTGCTGTGAGTTCTTAACTGCCAACACTCAATCAGAGGATAAGTGAACTGGTCTGGTAAAGGGGCTATAGGCAAGTCACCAACAGGGTCAACTATAGGTAAAAAAAAAATTTTATCATAACACCTCACCATTTATTTCAGTTGTATACTTTCACTCTAGAAAATTTTTGATAGTAGCCATTAACATGTTTTAAAAAAGAAATCCTAATATTTGAACTGTTTTTAAATTTAGCATCTGGGTTTAAAAATATTTTAAAAAGTAAAATATAAAATGTTAAATTACTTTTCATAAAAGTCATTGAAAGTCTTCAATCTAAATAAAGCATATCATTAGATGGTTAAGAGAAAAGGCTTTGCGCAAAATAGCAGTGGATTTAAAATCTGGCTCCAGTGTTCACTAACTGTAGAATTGGTGATTGTTTTACAAGTTTTTCTATGTGTCTCATCTGCTTCTTTATCTGGAAAAAAGGAAAATAATAAAAGCAACCCATTCTTAGAGATGTTGTGAGATTTACAGAATATATGATCGAGTTCCATGTCTAGTTCTGGTAACAGGACGGACCATATAACTGAATCAACCTTATCACTAAAAATAACCGAAAATGCTTTATAAAATCTTTTCCGAAAATCTGTAAGTCATCAGAGAGCTAATAAGGTACTAAGATTTATCAGGCCAATGTCTAAGGAACCCAGAAAAGTGAATGAAGTAATAAAACTGCTTTTGCCCTGAATCTGGCCAAACCCTAAGGTTTAGTTTTTATAGCCCAGTGAGAATGACAGAAGATCTAATGTGGAGTGTCTAATGGGAAACCACCTTCCTAGTGAGCTGGGAGCGAACTTAAATAAAGCTCGTAGCCCATTCCACTCTCTGCCCACAAGACATGAGAAGGTGGGTTGGGGAGCACACACTTGAAAATTTGTAATTATAAGCCAACCATTATGCTGCTTTGCAGACCACGTTCACACTACCTAAATATTCCAGAGAAACTTCAACCTGTAAATTTAGTTTAAAGCCATCCTGGAAGTCCTTTTTCGTAGAGGAATCCCAGGTAATAAATATAGAAGGTATGATAAAATTGGATATCACAGGTATGAAATCATGAATCTAGACTTGTGCTCTCTAGTATAGTAGCCACTAAGCATAATTTGTTATTTAAATTTAAATTAATTAAAATTAAAATTCAGTTTTTCAGTCACACTGCCACTTTGCAAAGGATCTTCTAACCATGATATTTTGTCCCAGCTCATAGATAAAGGGGAAACAGACTGTTGGAACAGAGCAATTGATGGTATTTTAAGGATGAGATCATTGTTGGAGCGAAGTTCTTGGGAGATGATAAAAATGCTAATGAGAATAGCTATGTTTTAAAGCTCTATGTCCATATCTTTTTCTTCACATGTAGGTACTGTTTCCGGGATTGTACTTTGTTTTAAATGCACCATTCCATGATCCACCTCAAGATATTCACTGATATTAGTATTCGCTTCTCTGTTTCCAACAAACTTGGCTACCCAAAAAAATACTACATAGTTTACAATTTATATATATTTAGCATTGGGTTCTAATCACAATAAGCACAATTTTTATTCTTATCTTTAAAAGGCAGAATTAAAGCACTTACCCATGAATTATAACTGCTAAATTTTAAGTGATCTCACTCGAGATTTTAAAAAATAACAGTTCTGCAGTCTGTTAGATTCAATAAAATAGATAAGTGGTTTCTAAATATGTCTAATTTCCAGGAACAGTAGTATATAAAAGAAAACATTATCTCAACATGTTTGATGATCTCTAAATTTAATTACACTATTAGTAGTCTGTTAGAAAACATTGGTTTCTATCTTTGTAAATGACAAGCATTTCAACTTAAAATGGCAATGATAAAATTGTGACGTTAACAGCTATCATTAAAGCAAAGGGATAGTAGAGGGATGTGAGAGATGGCAGGTCAAATTTGGGTATGTTTATTTATTTAATAGCACAGATTATAGTGCTACATTATATAATACATGGCATCCCATTTCAGAAATTGACTCAAGATAGATTTAAATAATTCACAGCTTAATGAAATGAAATCTAGAAACCCAATACCTTTAGCAAATGACGTAGGGACTCTCTCAGCTTACACTTCTTTCTTTTTACTCCAGCACTAGCTTCTTCACATGTATTCTTAGCTTTTATGAGTGTGTGAAGTTGTTTTATTCACTGGATCTCATCCTACTCTCCCAGAAAATGTTACCCCTTTCTCTATCTTAGATCTCTTTTTCTCTATTCAACTCTGCCCATTCTATGTTTGCATCTATGCAACTGCAGAAAAACACACATCTGTGCAAACTGGTTTCACTTTATTTTTTGACAGGTTATAATAGTTTTTAATTATTTGAAATAAGGAAAGTTACAAAAATAGTACAAAGGCTTCCCATATACCCTTTACTCAGATTCCCCATTTATTAACATTTCCATGTTCATTTTATTTATTTTATTATTCTCTCTCTCTGGACATATTTTTCTCTGAATCATTTGAGAGTGAGTTAAACCTAACTACATCAGTTAAACCTAAATATATATACATCTATATATTTCCTAAAACAAAGATATTCTCATAGCTAACCACAGCATAATTATCAAAAACAATATAATCAACATTAAATGCATTCTATAATCTAATCTGTAAACTTTGCTCAGTGTTCCAGTTGTCCCAATAATGTTCTTTAGAGCAATATATATATATATACATATATATATGTTTACATATATATGTGTATATAAATACATAGTTTACAACTTATATATATTTACATATAAACATATATATATTTTTTTTTTTTCTAGTTCAGGATCCAAGATTGCACATTGTGTTTAGCTGCCATATGTCTTTCATCTCCTTTAATATGGAACAAAAATTCTTTAATCTTTTTATGGCTTTCATGAACTTGATTTTTTTGAAGAATTCAAGTCAATTATTTTGTAGGATGCCCCAATATGAATTTGTCTGATGTTTTCTCATTATTAGATTCATAGTATGCATTTTTGGGACTAAATGTAGTTTTGCACTTTGCTTTTGTAATTTAATAACCTATTTTGTAGATTTTTCTATATCATTTCAAAGAGATACTTTTTTTCTTTTTACTTTTTTTTGGGGGGGGCATTGTTTCTTCAAGTATTCTTTCTGTTCCTTTCTCTTTCTCTCCTCTCTTTCTGGGACTTCCATTATGTGTGTGTTGTTAATGTTCCACAGATCTCTTAGATTCTGTTGATTTTTTTTTTTTTTGCTTTTTAAAAATTTCTGATTCTTAGACTTGATTATCTCAAATGAACTATCTTAAAGTTAACCTGCTCAAATCTGCTATTGAACCTCTCAAGAGAATTTTTAATTTCAGTTATTTTCCTTTTCAACACCAGAATTTCTTTTATAATCTCTTTATTGATAGTCTGTGTTTGGCGAGACATTGTTTGCATGGGTTCCATTTTCGTACATAATTTCCTTTAGCTCTTTGAGTATATATTAGTTTATTTAAAGTTTTATCTGTTCAATGTCTGGGCTTCATTAGGAACAGTTTCTATTAATTTTTCCTTGTGTATGGGCCATATTTTTTTTGTTTCTTTCAAGTCTTGTAATTTTTGTTAAAAACAAAACATTTTGAATATTTTGATGTGGTAATGCAGGAAATCAGATTGTCCCCTTCCCTGGGGTTTATTGTAGCTGCTTTTTCTGGTATTTGTTGTTTGTTTGATAACTTTTATGAACTATTTTTTTGTGTGTGATAAAACATACATAATATAAAATTTACTGTTTTATTTATTTTAAAGTACTATTCGGTGGCATTAAGTACACTCATATTGCTGTGCAATCATCCCCCATCTACCTTCAGAACTTTTTCATCTTTCCAAACTGATATTCTGTACCTATTAAACAATAACTCCTGATTCTGTGCTCCCAACACTGAAATCATAATTCTACTCTCTGTTCTCAATGGATTTGATTACTCTAGGTACCTCGTAAGTTAACTTTGTAAATTTTGTACTCTTGTCATGTGCAGCCACAGAAAACTGTTCTATTAGCTTTGTGATCAGCAAATAATTTGACAGAGATTTCCTTAAACTCCAAAAAAAAAAAAAAAAAAGGAAGAAAGAATGAAAGACCTCCTAGTCTTCGCAGATGGGCTGTGTGTATGTGCTTTGCCATGCCTTCAACACTCAGGCAGGCTTTAACTTCTCCTTAGCTTTCCCTCCTACTTATGCAGAGCAGCCAGAGGTGAGAGTTTAGGGCCTTTCCAGGTCTTTTCCATGCATGTTCTCAACTCTGGGTATGTGGTTGGTTTTCTAGATTCTCAGAAATTTATGGGAGCTTTTCAAAGCCTTTATTTCCCAAAACATTTCATTCTCTAGCCTTTTTTCCCAAGCTTTTCAGATTGTCTCTTATTTGCCTCAACTCTTTTCTCTTGCCTGAAGTGTCAGTAGCTAAGACATATGCCTTTAAATGTTTTCAACAAATGCCCCCTCACCCTAGAGATGGCTGTCTCATCCCTGAGAGAGTTCTGAGTTAGGTAAAATACAGGTAAATCTTTGAGCCGGTCCTTTACAGTCTTATCAATGGAATGTGTTATCCAACTTCTCTTTTTTTTTGTCAATTCAGTAGGTAAAAAATGGTATTTCAGTGTGGTTTTAATTTCTAGACAGGTCAAAGCAAACAACCACAATTTTTTAAGAGTAAGTTCTGTATTGCTTCCTCCAACAATAGTACTGGGAATTCCCAGCACTGGGAATATAGGTCATTATGGAGTGGAAGATATTACCAGGGTGAATTAAAATATCATAAAGCTCTTCTACTGAGACTCAGCTGTTTTTTTTTTTCTTAATTAAGCTTTCCTTTGATTATTTAGCGTTTGATTGAATTCCAGAGTTCTGAATATGTTGTTCTGACAGGTTTTTTTGCGTGCTTATTTGTTGTTTTTATGGAGGTAGACTCAGAGTTCTCTGCTATTTTTGTTGATCTCATTCCCTCTTCTTTTTTTCTTTAAATACAGCATAGAATTCCAATGGATGAATGTACACAGTTTATTTAGCCAGGCCTTCACTGAAGAACATTTGTTTCTAATTTTTGCTAATGCAAGCAATTCTCCAATGAATAACTTTGAATGTTATTTTGCATGTGTGCAATTAAATCTACAGGAAATAGCCCAGAAATGGAATTACTGCAAGAGTACATGCATTTTATAGTTTTTACAGTTATTGCCAAAGCGCTATACCACTTTACACTCCCACCGTGAGAGTTTCTGTCTCCTTTACAGTCTTATCAATGGAATGTGTTATCCAACTTCTCTGTTTTTGTCAATTCAGTAGGTGAAAAATGGTATTTCAGTGTGGTTTTAATTTCTATTTTTTTATTCAAAGTGAAATTAAACATCTTTTTATATTTCTTTAAAGAGACATTTGTATTTTATTTTCTGTGAACCCTCTGACATACACTTTACTAATTTTTTCCTTGATTGTGCTTTTCCATATCAATTTCTAAGAGCTCTTTCTATATTAGTGTTATCTCACTTTAAATACATGACTGTGAATCTCAGGCACTGGTGTGGCCCAGCAGTCCTATTGTTTCTCTAATACATTAGTTCATTCGTTTTCCTATAATACCAAGTAAGTATTTCATAATTTCTCCTTTCTCCTCAAACTTCCAACAACTTGTTCTCCATGTTCACTTTCAGCCTGTGTTCTGTTTCACTGAGAAATATCAATGTTCTTCAGCCAATGACTATCAGGAACACACCTGTAGTTGAACAATGGTGAGTTTATTGACTTGCTGAAATGACGGTGAAAGCACAACATGAAGAACCATGTGGACATCTCAGTTAAAGGGTGATCGAAAAGATTTCTAAACCTAAAGGATTTAGGTTTGTGTTAGGTGATTTGGGGGAGCAGATTTAAGAAGTGGCCTTTTCTAGATTATATGTTTTCAAAAGCTGCAGTAAATTCTATGATCGAGTGTGTTAATATATCTTACTCAGAAGGTGGGAGGAACAAAGTGAAGCTAAAACTGTGATTGGAAATAAGCAGAAGTCACTCATATGAGCCAGTATTGGGGGATATTTGGTCACTTCTATGGTTTGGACTATATCCACATTTTTGTCTCTGTTTAGACATAATTATGGAGTGGCCCTGTTATTGTCTTGCTCTATCATGGTCTTAGAGTGGTTTTTATATTTTAATATTGATATTATGTGAATTTTTTTTATCTTCAACAGAACACCATGGCCTGTTCTTCTTTTAGGCTTTCTTATCTCAGTAAATAGCTGCTTCATCCTTTTAGTTGTACAGGCAAATAGCTTTAGAGTTATTTCTAATGTTTCTCTCTCATACTATACAACCAATTCATCAGAAAATCATTTTAATTCTTCCTTCAAAATACTGTATATGCAGAACCTGACTATTCTCACCACTGCTAAGATTACCACATTTGGTCCAAATCATCGTTATCTCATATGAGTTATTGCAGTAGCCTTCCACTGGCCTCTTTGATTATTGCCCCTTTATCAGTCCTGTTCCCAACATTTGTGGAGCTTATGGCAAGAATTCAAGTGGATGCCCATATCTGCATACATTTTTTTAAAAAACTTAAGTATCTTCTAATTTCTTATCTTGACAAATATACCTCTACAAAGACCTGAAAGACCAGTAGGAATTTGGAATTCTCGGGCTTCTAAGGGTTCTGCATCAGAAAGTAAGTAATGTGGAGATAACTGTTTTCTAGCCACCAGCCTTCAACCTGCTTTTTTTTTTTTTTCTATTCTCAGCTCTGGCTCCATTCTCCACTGCAAGGAGCATTTTGTTCATGCATACGGACACCCCAGTGTATGTGTCCAAGATACATCTATACCCATTACAAACAGCTACCATTGGTAATTCCACAGGCCTAGGGTGTGCATGCAGGTGATGTTATCCACTCTAGAAAGAACAGACCCATGGAGGAAGGCTTTCAAGTTCCTCTAAGTGGACTAGGGGCAGTTTGAGCAAGGAATTCCAAGTCCCTGGCTATTTGGAGTATGATCTGGCCAGAAGGGGCTCAGAGTGGAGCCATTAAAAATAGTTCAAGGCAGGGGCTTTTCTTATCTGGATGTCAGGTTAGACTCCCCTTTATAGTCTGTAAGGGGAAAAGACAGAAGCAAGGAGACCATTCAGGAAGATACAGTAGCCAGAGTGGTCCTTTTATAAGTAAAGCCACATCACTCTTATTTTCTAAATCCTCCACTGGCTTCCATTTCACACAGTGGAAAACCCAGAGACTTTACAATACTGAGAATGCTCTCTGAGATCTGACTTGTCCTCATCCACCTTGTCTGACTGATCTGATTTACTCTACTCTTCCTCTTGCTTACTTGGTTCTGTCCACACTGGCCTCCCTTGTTGCTCCTCAAACAGACCAGGCATCCTCCCACACCAGAGACCTTTGAACTCACTCATTCTTCTGTCTTGAACCCCCTTATCTCAGATATCCCTGTAATGTCTTCCCTCATACATTTTTTTTTCAAACATAATCTTCTCAGTGAAGCTCTCTGTGACCTCCTTATTCAAAGTGAAGGTATTGCCACCATCTGACAGGGGTATAATTTTACCTATCATCTATCTCCTTATTTTAGAATATAGGCTCCATAAGGATTAGGATTTTTCTCTATTTTACTTACAGAACCCCAGCTCACAGAACAGCTCCTGGCCCATATAAGGGGCTCAATATATATCTTTGAATTAATGATTAAAAACCATTTAAAATCTTTTTTTCAATACAGTGGTATATAGAGGCCAAAAGTAAAATGTGTCACAGCTCATTAATATAGTACCAATTTTGTGCATGATTAAACAAAAATAAATTAGCATGCATTCAAGCTTAACCCTATATAACAATCTCAGCCTCATATTTTCTGTGGATGCCTATCTCCATTTTCATATTTTAAATTTAGAAAATTTGTTTATTTATTTCTCCCTTTTTGTCCCCCCCCCCACACACACTTCTATCCCTGACCTATGGATGTTGCTGCTTTCCCCTTAAGAACTAGATCTCTAAAGTTGGGGTGTCTCCTTCCACACACTCTGGGCCTGCACCCTTACCCCCTCCAGCCCCCCCCCCTCCACCCTGTGGCCTAGAGCACAAGGCAGGGGCCGGTGGGAAGGTATGATCTCTGGGCCCACCTGCGGATGGAGCCCAGGACATTCTGCACGTAAAGCAGACATGCTAACTACTACACTATGGAGTCACCCCAAGTTTGGAAATTTAAATGATTAATTCTGGCAAGACCAAATATAGTGCCTTTCAGATAGCACCATAATTTACTTAATAGTATTCCCATTTTATTTATTTATTTGGATATTTGCTTTCTAATATTTCACAAGTATAAGAAAGGCTGCAGAAAATGTTTTGTAGTATAGATTCCAATAAAAGGACTTATTAAGTACCAATTTATACTCTCACTCGAGATATAAAAAATGGTTTCTCATTTCAAATATACATTTCTATGATTAGCATATACTAAAAAGAGCAAACTGGTAATTGTTTCTTCACTAGAGGTTGTGCTGTTTTATATAGATTATCACATTTGAGCCCATCATTACTTAGTACTATTATGGACTGAATGTTTGTGTCTCTCTAAATCAATATATTAAAGTTTTCCCTCCACCCTAGCGTGGTTGTATTTGACATCAGGAAGTACTTAACGTTAAGTGAGGTCATAAGGTCCTTATCTAATAGGATTAGTGTCCTTACAAGAAGAGACATCAAAGAGCATACAGTGTGAGGACATAACAAGAAAGCACCTCCTGCCCTTCAGGAAGAGTCCTTACCAGAAACCGAATTG
Source organism: Macroglossus sobrinus (assembly GCA_004027375.1). Classification (NCBI taxonomy): domain Eukaryota; kingdom Metazoa; phylum Chordata; class Mammalia; order Chiroptera; family Pteropodidae; genus Macroglossus; species Macroglossus sobrinus. The sequence goes on along the minus strand of PVKZ01000357.1, from coordinate 259,906 downwards.
GCCTTGGACTTCTAGCATCCAGAACTGTGAGAAAATAAATTTCTGTTTAAGACACCTGGTCTGTGGTATTTCGTTATGGCAGCCCTAGCAGTACTGTACTGTTGCTGTCTCCATGTAACAAATGATGACACAGGGAACAAGAGATTAAGTGAGTTGCAAATATGTGGTAGAGCCAAAATTTGAATCCAGACTAATTTCACTTCAGGGTAACCATTGGTTCTGAATTTAAGAACAGCACAATAAACTTTTTTAAGGTAGTGGCCCCCATACAACATTGAAGGAAAAAACAGCTTATGCTAAGTTTTGCAGGACAAGAACAAGAACTATTCTTTCTTGTCTTATTAGGTAATTTGTTCTTTAGCATGTAATATTTTATTTATTTATTTGTTTATTTATTTGTTTGTTTATTTATTTTAGGCGAGGCAACCCTTTGTTGACCTCACAGATTGCAAGGACCTTGTCAGCTTACAATCCCTTATTTTTTATTTTTCACGCCTACAGCACCTGGTCTTCCTAGGTGTCTCCCTTCCAAGTACTAACCAGGCCTGATCCTGCTTAGCTTCTGCGATCAGAGGAGATAGGGCTTGTTCAGGGTGGCATGGCCGTAGAATATATATTTTAAAATACACAATAACATGGGTGAATCTCAAGAACATAATGGTGAGTAAAAGAAATGAGTCAAAATACAGTAAGGTTCAGTTTATAAAATGTCATAACAAACATACTGCAAATACAGTTAAAGAATACAAATATAATAAAACTCTAAAGAGAAGCAAAAAATCATAAGCACAATTTCCCTTTGAGAGGGAAAAAAGGGGTTAGAATAAGGGAGGTGTTTAGCGAACTTCAAACTAGACCGTGGATAGAGAGTACTTTTGTTACACATCATTCTGGATACCTTGCATATGTTTTATATATGTTATGTAATTATCCTATCTACTCATATTCAATAAAATTAATTTTTAAAGATAAGAACCTTTATAGATAAAATGAATAAAGGACATGAGTAGATAATCCCATAGTCTACGTTTCAGTGGACTATGAATAGAAGGTCTGAGAGTTAAGAGGGGGGAGCTCAGTGAGGAGGCACGCAGGTACTGTGAAAATCCTTCCCTCTGCTGTCTTCCATTGGGAGAAGGGATTGGATTTTGAATGTAAAAACAGCACAATAAACTTGTTTAGGGCAGTGGCTCCCACAGGAAAAAAAAATACACTCAGTGTCTGACTTTTTGTGGAACTGGGTTTGACTCTCTCTACTCAACTTGACATTATGATTATTTTCAAACATATAAAAATAGAAAAAGAATAATTGAACAGTGGTACATCTTCCACATAGATGCAATATTTGTTACTATTTTGCTATCTAACTTAGTCTATTCAGGATGTAATAACAAAAATACCATAGAGTGAGTGGCTTAAACAACAAACATTTATTTCTCAAGGTTCTGGAGTCTAGGAAGTTCTAGATCAAGACATAGCAAATTCAGCATCTGGTGAGAGCCATACTGCATATCCTATTCATAGAATGCAGTCTTCTCACTGTTTCCTCACATGGCCAAAGGAGGTTATGTGTCAATATATGAATTTCTGGGAGACACATTCAGTTTATGACATCTTTGTTGAAGGATTTGAAATCAAGTTGCAGATCTAACACTTCAGGTCTAAATACTTGAGTGCAGACTCTATAATAAAGACATTCTCTAACACAACCATGCAGTATTAATTATACATAAATGCATGTTAATAAGTTTATTGATAAATTTATCAATAAATCGTTAATTATTCCATAATACCAACTCTAATATACTCTTCATATTCGATCTTCCTCAGTTGTTTATAATGTCTTTTACAGCTGCTTTTTGGAGAACCAGGATCTGCAATACTCAATAGCTTTTTATCAGTAACCTCAATCCCTTATTTGAAGGAACAAGACTGTCATGCAATTTACTTTTTCCGTACATCGGATCAGGGTATGTATTGGAGCTGAGGACGGGCTTTGTGAGGAGTGACTTGTGCCTGGAAGCCATTCCAAGTACGCCCAGGAGGTTAGAAGGTAGGTAAGGACAGGGGCTCACTCATCCTGATCTCTAGTAAAGACTGACCTCAGGCTAACAAATTAACTTTACGTTTTTAGGAGTCAGCCAAAGCAGGGGGACTCAACTGCCGCCAGAGGGAGCAAGGCGCGCCGGCAGAACTCCAGGTGGCCCTCGGAGCGCGGGCGGGAGAGGCGCGCCGGCGGCGGGCGCGGGGCGCTGGCCTGGCCGCCCCCTCCCCGCGGCGGGGCGCGCGTGCGCGGTGCCGCGGCGGGCGGCGGAGGGAGCCGGGATGGAGGGCCCTCTGACTGTCCGCCAGGTAAGGGGCGCCGCGCAGGGGCGGGTTCCTAAACCGTGGTTTACCAGTGTCCTTCGCGATGGTTGTTTAACCCCTCTCGGATTATGGTAATTAATTCCTCCCTTCCTTTTTCTTGGTGCTCTTTGGAGTAAAGTGGAAAGTTGTTACCGAGGAAACGGTTTCCTGAGCTTCCTGCGAGCCTTTCCCTTGTGGGCGATGCTGGCAGGGTCTGCTTCTCTGTGGACGTGTGCAGGAATTTGTACCCGAAATGTCATTTTCCAGATGTCTCAGCCTCAGGTCCCATTGACTCGGGCTCTATTGTCAAGATACTAACCCGATATCACGTTGATCCAGTTTCACCCCCTTCGCTTAACAGCTCTTGATTAAATGGCTCAGACTAGGTAGTTTAAATCACTGTGCCGTCAACCACGTTTTTGGTTTCAGCTAGTTCCCTTATTTGTTTACTACCTTATTTGATAAATAGAACTTGTTGATTGATCTTCAGGGTGAAAGCCTACCGTTGCTTCAGGAGTACGTGCATTTCTGAATACTATCTTCATTACTTTTACTTTGGTTTTGTCTATATATTTTACTTCTGGGGAATGCAGTCAACGCAGTGCCTTTTATTTGAGTAGCATTTTACAGTTTACAAAATGGTGGAGGCACTCAGATAATTGCCGAATGAACAAATGATGAATACTTTTTCAATTGATTCTCTAAACATTACTATGGAATAGGCAAGATAGATATTCATGAACCCAATCAGTCATTCTTTCAACTGTATCTCTCTGGCACTGGATGTTTGGGATAAGATGGTGAGCAACACAGACATGATCCATGCTCTCCATGAGCTTATTGTCTAGACTAGAGAAAATTATTACCCTCACTGTAGAGTGAAGAAAACAGCTTAGGAGAGATTGAGTGACTGACAATGACCACACAGCTAATAAGTTAGAGAGACAAGATTCTATTGTAGCCATTCTACAAAGCCAGAATGGACCCCCACCAACATTTGTTTTGGATATAGAAAGTGGTGATGCCACACACACACCATGAAGGTATAAAGAGGTTTATTACTTATATACGTAACATGAGAAGGGAAGAGCAGGGCGGGATTCTCAAGCAGATCTGAAATCACTTGAATAGGCAAGGAAAGGAGGCTGGCTTCAGTTTTTTATTGTGGTTAGAGGCTGGGGTCAGTGTGAGGATTCCTGTGTGTGGACAGGGTTTGCTTGGTTTGACTCTCCCACCCACACGAAAGGAAAGAGCGCCCATGCTTTCTTAGTAACTTGCCCATTTGAGGGTCAGAAGAAAAAGGAGGGGGGAGGCTTAAAAGCTGTCTGCAGACAAGCATAACAAAAAATGGAACGAGTCTTATTATATTTCACCTCTGATGTTTGATGACTGAAATGTACACTTTTTTATTTAGTTGAATTTGAATATGTTTAAACTTGTTTAAGCCATAATGACTCTGTGAGGCCTGCAGCCTGAAGTCAATAAGGAAGAGGAAAGTTCTGTTGAATACCTTGTTCAAGAGCCCAATGATGTGTATTTTGTGAAGTACAATGAGTGCCTTGGTTGTTATGAGTAATGTCTGGAACTCTGAGGGGCATAAGGAATGTCTTGGTGAGGTCTCTTATTATGGCTTTAGTATATGTAGAGACATGTGTGACTTTGATTTATATTTTAAGTGCCTGTGAAGCAGGAGAGTTCCAGAGTTCTTTACCTCAAAGGATGCATCTCTTAGCAGTAGTACAAGAGTCTGTGAAAATGTGCTCCGATTTTTGGCCAGAGCATTCACGTTTAAGGTGACTGTGGGAAGTTTAGCCAGTTGTGCTAAACTCGGGTCTTTTCCTTTATCGGGGACATTCTGGTTAAGGGATGAAAAGCCATAGGTCTCCAGTGAGCTCCATCATGTGTAATGGTGGTGATGCTGTTCACTGAACAGCAAGTTTGTCCATCAAACTTCAAATGGAAGTTTGAAGAGTACAAACTCCGAATACCGTTCACTCAATCGAACCCAGCTTGCTCTCCAGGTATTCAAAGAGTTGCGAAGAGGAATGACCTCTTCCAACACCATGACATCTGACAAAGGAATGAGGACGGGGAGGCCGTGCCCTTCTGCAAGTGGGATACGTGAGAGGCCCAGATTTGGTTCTATTATGTAGCTAGGAGAACTTGGCGGTGCTGAGCTTTCAGGATCCGAGGCATAATGGACAGCTGGGGATGGAGGGTCACAGGCTCTATTTCCCAGAGAGTCCAGTATGCTTGCAGTAATTGCTGCTCTAATGGCATATAGTGTGGAGATAGTTTCTTGCATCAGAAGCCTGTGGACAATTTATAGACATTATGGGTGGTCCAGAGACTCTAGGAATCATGAAAAGAAGATGCTGAAGTCTCTACAGTGAAGGATTCTTTGTGTGTGTGTGTGTGTGTGTGTGTGTGTGTGTGTGTGTGTGTGTGTGTATTGGGGGAGTAACAGTAATGGGAATGTCTGTATGTTATAATTTTGACAAATTTTAAATTTTGGGGGGGAAGGGGCCCCATTTTGGGTGGACTGATTTGCAAATAACAGAATAAATGGGTGTAAATAAAATGAGGAATATATTGCCTCTAGAACTCCAAAAGGCCTTAAAGATGTTGGGCTTATTTTAATGTTGTGGGTGCTAAGAGGGCCTGTAATCAATCCTTGGTTTACCAAATAATTTTCAGGATTTTAACCAAGATGGCAGGCCTTACATATATGTGGCGCAATGGCCCATCCCCTTTTTGTGAGCTCCTTTGTATTTGTGTGTCCTAAATGGATGTGTCAAAAGAATATCCTCAGAGAAGGGGTGTAATCAATGTAATATCATACCTGTGCTCCTAGAGAAAATTGGATACAGTTAAGATCTTGCCTGTAAGGGCTGCATGTAATGGCAAGGCTTTTGAGGTACGCAATGAGTAGCTAGGTAATAGTATATTGTGTACCTCTGGAGGTGAAAGCACACTGTGACTGAGAGATCATTGAAAGAGGCACTGAATAGAACATATTAGCCAGTAATTGGGTATAGGGGACTTCATGGGTTGGATCACAGCATCAAGGATACAATAATCAACTGTAAAGCACCATTCGTTTTTCCAACTTTAACAGGCCACAATGGGCTGTTAAATGGAGAAGCAGTAGGGATAATCACTCTTTCACTAATTGGGTCTTACATAATAAATCTCAATCTTTGATGGCCATATTTTATTTTACATTGAGCTACATTAGCTATTTTAACTAAATAAAAGAGATTGGGGGAAATTGTCCATGGGGTTCCACTTTTGAAAAATTCAATTTGTAAGCTCCAAAGACTTGATTTAAATTTATTATTCATTGGGTCAGAACATCTACCCCTACTATAGATTATTTTAGGGCGATGGGTACTGTGACCAGGGAGAATTTTGGCAAGGCAGTAGTTCTGGTGGTTAAAGGGAAGCATACTTATTTGTTTTCTATTTATTTTTGAGTCATTCCCCTAAGATTTTTGGGAGTACCTGGTCTAAATTTAGTGAGAACTCAAGGTATAGCTGTAGTTTGAGTCCAATATTGATTTAATCCCTAAGATTTGTTAATTGATGCATTTCAGCTGATGCTGAAGTTAATTCAAAACCTATGCTGTAGAGATGGAAAAGCCAATCTTTACTCTTTGTTGTATAAATTATTTAAATAAATTTTTGGATTTCCAACTGAGTCAAATTGTGGACCTCTGTTTCAGTTTTTTTTTGTTGTTGTTAATGTATTTGTTTATTTTCCTTGTATCCAACTTTGTTTCTTTTTCTCTCTTTTTGGTGGTTAGTGAATATACTTTGGGTGGAGGAGGTCCTCTCTCCCCTTTTCTATTTATACATTTCTTTCTCCAGAGAGCTCCAAATCAGTATCATCAGGGTTAAGTGCTTCCCCTGTGGTTCCTTTATATAAGAACCCTAAGATTAAGTTGAGTTTGAATTAACCCTTTAATGTGCCACATGGGCGCTATGGATGCTTTCCCCTGTAACCCTGAGGATCAGGGTTTTTGTTACAATAGAGGCATAGGTGGCAGCAGCAGCAGAGGTACTTAGAGGTCTTGATGAGCTAATGGCCGCTCCCTCTTTCCCTACCTACTTTCTTTTTCTTCGTTCATTTTTTTTTTTTGACTCCATAATGACTGCTCTTTCATGAGTGACCAAACAATGGGCTCATATCTTGATCTATAGATTGGGGACCAATGCCTGGTTGAGACTCCTGATTCACTTATTTTAACTTCATTGTTTGTATAAACCAGAGTTAATTTACCAGTTTCTCTACCAATAGACAGTAAGGTCATTTGCATTTTTTTTTTTTAGCATTACAAACATCATACGTAGACTCCATGTGCACATTAAATTGCTGGGTCGTGATATATACCCATCTTAGTCTCTACCAGGCATAGAGAATAATTGCAAATTATTCTCCAGAGGTTGAACCAGTTGTCATTTTCATTGCTTTTTTTTTTTTTTTTTTTACTTTTTTAATTGTTTCTCTAGCTGACTGTGAACTTCTGGAGACTCAGGACTTCGTTTTATTTATTTTTGAATTCCTAGTGCCAACTAAACTAACAAATAGTGGTAGATGGAAAATATTTGTTGCATATGTAAATGTATGACTTATGGAAGCAAAAACACATTAATTACTGTTATTACTGTTTTATAAAAGCGTAAGTATTGTCTTTTTCAAGTTAATTTGTATATTTTGAACATTAACTCTTCTCTTTTTAAAATGGGTGTTTCTTAATGAGTAATTTAAATTGTTTGATACTTGTTTCCAGGTAATAAATGAAGGTGATTCAAGTTTTACCCCCGAGTCACAGGAAGAGTTAGAGGAAAATCCTAGTCCAGTTGTGGATGAGAATAATATAGCATCAGCTAAAAAACAGGGACCACATTTACATAACTGGAGTGGTGACTGGAGCTTTTGGGTAATATTATTTTCTTTATTATGTCTTCATTTTAATCTTAAATGCAAATTGTCTTTAAGTCTACAGAAATTCATATAATATTTGTAATATTTTCTTATTAGCTACTAGAGTTTAGATATTTTTTTAGCCGAGGCCCAAAGACATTTCTGATTACTTCCTCCTTTGGCCACTAGAATGCACTGTTGTCTGGTTTGATAGGAATTTTCTGCTTCTATTTCCTGGAGAGAAAACTACACCACAGAATTGGATTCCATTTACATTATTCACTGTATTGGCAAGAGACTAATATTTACAGAAACCATATTTCTAAATGTTACTGAGAAGCCAACTATTTGACATAATTTTGATTTAAAGAATTAGTTCCTGTACCTAAAAGATAGTTTAACAATGTTGGACCTGTTTGTATAGTAATTACAAGATAGGTTTTAAAGTTAGGCGTTTCATATTCTGTTTGCACTATGCTCACTTGGTTGCATAACCTGGATATGCTTCAGGTTTCTCCACTGTAAAATGAGACTACTGCTTGTTGACTAGGTGCAGGGAGTCTTTTGGTAAGCACATTTCTGTTACCATATGAATGCTAGCAATTATTATATTAAAGGATTCATTCTAAATTTAGCAATTCCTGTGAGAGTTATGAGCCACTTGATAAAATATGCAACTATAAGTGAAATTTATATAAGATTGTAAGGAATATATGGTTTCAATATTAATTTATTAGAAAGCTGATCTCTTGAAGATTAGGTACACTTGGAACAGAATTTTTAATAATTTTAGAGTAGACCAAAAGAGAAATTATTAACAGGTTAGATGGATTGGTAGAAATATTATCATTCTGTTCATCATTAGCAAAATTAGTATTATTTTTGGTCACATTTAGAGAAGTTTTGACTATTGTAGTGTTTTGATCCCTTTGCACTGTGATTTTTATAGCTTATGTTACAGATTGGAAAACTTTTATACTTCTAAGGACTATGTACAGTGTTAAATAATTACTGTGGTTACTCTTGGCAGACTTGATGCAAGAAAAAGGGTAAAGAAAAGGAAAAAGCAAGGGAAAGAGTATTTAGAAATAGGAGAGAGAAAAAAATGTTTCAACAGCTCTGCTACTGAAAGGGTAGTAGGTAGGACTAGAAGCCTCAGCATCACATGTCAGCTGATTAAAAATGCAGAATCTTGGGCTCAACTTCAGACCTACTGAGTCAGAATCTTCATATTCATGAGATTTCCAGGTGATTGGTATGCACAGTCAGGTTTGAGAAAGCACTGGTTTAGAGTGTTGAAGGTCTACTTTGGCTCAGTTTAGGTTTCTATGCTGATTGCAAGCATATTGTTTTGAGGAATTTTTATATAAAGTCACATGGAATAGACTAAAAGATGAATAACAACATCTCAGAAGTTCTGCTGACTTTTCCAGAGAGTGCTTACCCAGAAGCCAGAACTTTCAGAACTCAGAAGCAAACAAAAATAAAGAACTGGGATAGCTAAATCAAAGTTTATGTTAATATATACTGTAAGAGGAGAACTTCTCAAGTCTTCATTTGGAATTTCTTTACTATATTTTGACATATTTTTATAAGCCTAAGAAGTTGGTTCTCATTTTGTACTTGAATAGAATATTGGAGATAGGGGAATTACTTGGTGATAACACATAGATGATAGCTGCACACTTCTTGATGTGGCAGCCAAAGGTTTATACAAATAATTAGGTTCTAATATAGCACTGTAACTGGTAGAAATGGTAGTTAAGAAGTCTGGAAAATAACACACTCTCTTACATTTTAAACCATCTGCTACCACTGACTCTACCATGACACTATTTTCATGTTCTCCCAGCAATAACGTAGGAATTGAATAAGTACAGTAAAATGGTGGAGTTCACCGAGTGATCCAGAATTAACACAAGGAATACCAGTAACATAATGGGAAAATATTTGTGAGGCACATAACCGTGTAGTTAGGCAAAGAAAAGACTGTCAGAGCCATTTCACTGGAATTTCCAAGGAATCTGGATTTATTATGCCTTTTACTTTTTGCAGGTTTCTACCAAAAAAGTTTGATAACTTTTTAAAGAGTTAAGCTCCAGGGGCCTGGAAAATTCACTAATGTATGATAACTGATATTCTGACCAGGCTAACTCAGTTATTCCACAGTAGTGAATTCAGAGGGCAGCATGGAATAATTAAACAAATTGGAGTCTACGAACAAAACATCAGGGATAGAGTGCATGCTCTGTCCCTGATGATTCCACCTTGTGGTGCTGTTGATAATGTGGTTTAATCTGTCTGGCCTCATATGACTCACTGATAAAATCAGAGATTGGGCCACAGTATTTCAGTACTGGTATGTCTCGAATCAACAGATGAAAAATGGGTTAGGACTAGCACATGCTCATAATTTACAGTCTTGGTAGCTATGTTTCAGTCATAAGAAAAACAAATTCTGAGTATACTTGTTGGATGTATGTAACATGGGGAACACCTTTCCTTAAGATTGTCCCAGTGGTAAAATGGTTGAAAAGTGCTGAAAAAGAGGACCTACTATTTGTAATATTGGAAAATATATTTTGATGATTCTCCTTAATTTCAAAAAATTGTGAAAACTTAGAGGATATAAGAAAATGAACCAAAGTTATTAAAAAAATTTTTTGGTTGTTGTGTGAAATGAGTTTCATCATTCACTTTTAAATCCTAATGTCACAATAAAAATTAATGTGAAATGAAATTTAAAATAAAGTTAATTGAAGATATTTATGCTTTTCCCCTTTAACTGATAGTAAAAATACATAGCAAAAGAAAAAAATACCCAAAACAAAATACTTTTTTCCCCCTAATTAGAATAATAGTATATTTGAGGTGGGTTAAGTTCTCAGAGGAAAAGCGTACAGAGATCTGCAGCAGATGCATTTATTTACTGTAACTTCTCAGTGATGTATAGTGAGCAACTATTGGGAGTAGAAAAAGCCTTTGAGATTTTATGTTGTATATGTTTAGAAAATAACATGTTTACCTGGATATTTCATAAAAGTAATAGTGCTTTGGGTCAGGTATTTAATATTAAGTATTCTTTTGTATCTTGGTATTTCATTAATATTACATTCCCCTTAAAAATATTTTTCATTTGTATACATTTGTATCAGCTGATTTAGTTGATAAATGCATTTTAAAAGTTGAGAGATTTATAAAGTTTTCTGAATTGTATAACTAAAATTAAAAGTCAATTTGTTTAGGGTGTGTTTTTCTTTGAATAATTATGTTAGAAAATCTTAACAAATATATGTAGAATAAAGAAGATATGAAATCTCAGATTCCTTAGATCTTTGATTTAGGAAAAGAAATGGGGAAAAAAGGAAGATGGAGTAGGAGAATTTTAAAGAAAGTCAGAGTTTAAATTTGTCACTTCTTTTATGTTTTTGTTATAAAACATTTGAAAATAAAACAAGTCTAGATTTTGAAATATCTGTATATGTACAAATAATTACTAGCATACTTATGTTTTAATAGAAAATAGATTTGATTTTTTTTTGGATCATAGTCAAACTTTTTCTAATTGTATAGGAAATCAGAAATATTGATTCTGTACTTTATCATTCACTTATAGCATGATCATAGTCATGTTATCCACAGATAAGGTTTTCTACTTATAAGTGGAGGATAAAACTTACCACAAACTTTATTTAGATGTACATCATGAGGATTAATTAATACTGTACTGTTAAGAAAAAAAAAAACCCAGGAGGATTAATTAGTATGTTTATAACGTACTTTGACAACTTTGGAGAAGAGGCTTTCTAGAATCATATATTATCTCCCACAACATACCTTGGATTTATTCAACCTAAAAATATATTGTACATTTTCACTTTGGTAACTCAAAAAGGAGAATAAACTCATTTTCCAGTGTCTGCTGGATTAAAAAACATATTTTATCCAATTAAGAAATTTTAGTTATAGATAGGTATTGTTTGAAAATCTAGATATCTTTTAATACTTTCGGATTTAATTAGAACTAACATTTAATAGGAACTAACCTTTCTGAAAATATGGCGACAGGACGATTCGAAAGCTCTTTTGCTACAAAGTACCTAGAAATGCTTTTAAATGTAAACATCTTTTTAAAATGCATGTCTGGGCTCACAAAATAGCAAGGGAACTACCTAAGGGCTAAAAAAGAAGGAACTGATTACCAGAATTGTAGCACATGAGCTAATGCTGAGGCAGCCATGAGGGGTTTATTAGTTTCAGTAACTAAAGCTTTAATGGCCACACTGGGATAGGAGATTATGCTTTGGACTTGTATAAACTGGAACTGAGAATTGTTTATAAAGCCAGGACTCATGAAGCATTGTACCCTCCGTGAAGGTAGCTTAGGAAAAATATCTACCTACTCCTGCAGGTTGATGACAAATAAGTTTATCTGTCTAAACTTGGGCTTGGGGTGGAGAGGGGAGGGAAATCTTTCTGAGAGTATGTAACTGTGGTTAATCCCTCTTGAAGTTTTGAGACTTGAATTTAATAGTTTATGAGTGAGCAGAAGGAGATTGAATAAGTAGCATATTAGACCCTCTAAAACTTAGATAAAACTACCAGATAAAGACTATAAAACCATCATTTGATATTATTAAAGATTTAATAGAATTGAAAATATGATGAATGGATAACATTTTCAAAAACATACTAGGGCAGATTTGAAAAACAACCAACTATAACTTCTGGAAATGAATAAGATGGTCATTGAAATATTTTAAAAAATCAGTGGACATGATTTTCAAAAGAAAATCAGTAAGCCAAGAGATATATATGAGGAAATTATTCAGATTGTATCACTGAGAAATAAAAATAGACTATTTGAAAGAGAATAAGGAGAAAAAGATAGTAGTGTATTATGAATCTAATAGGAGTTTCAGAAGGTGAACATAGAAAATGAGCAAGAGGCAATATTCAAAGAGAATATGTTTGAAAATTCTCTGCTTTTGATGAAAGACTTGAGAATCAGGAATTAGTGTGAGTTTCTCAGAGGATAAATTAAAAGAGTATGTGAGCAGAAATATAATAGAAGTGGCAAAGGTAGATATGCATGAATTAAGATAGGAACAGTCTTATTAATTTAATTCATTTGAGTGTCTTCTGCGCATCAGACTGTTCCAGTGAACAGGACAGTTGTCTCTACTGTTCTGGAACTGACAGTTCAGAGTGGGAGATGAATAATAAATAAGCAAATGTTTAATATTATGTTGAGTAGTGATAGAAGCTCTGAAACCAATAAAGGTGTAGAGAATCATATGGGAGGGAGTAGCATTTTCAATTAGGATGGTCATGAAAGGTTTCTCTGAGGAAGTACCATTTGAGAGAGTCCTACAGCGGGATGGGGGATAAAGGAAGAATGCAAACAAATCATGTGAAGAAAGGGAAAGGGGTATGGTGTTCTAGGGAAAGGCCTAAAGTAGGAATGAAACTGGCTTTTTTGATAAACAGCTTGCTTATGGGATCAGACGTGGTGAGTGAGAGAAAGAAAAAGTTTAAGGATATGTTTCTTATCAGTGCAACAGGGACAATGGAATCTCCATTTAGGAGAAGACAGAGACTCGGGGAGACACAGGTTTTGGGAGCTGGGAGAATCAAGAGTTTTATTTGTTAACTTGGGGGTGCATATTTGACAAATAGGAAGGAGTAGCGGACTATTAGATATATGACTTGAATAGCAGGGGAGAGATTGAAGCTGGAAGTAAATTGGGGAATCTTTGAGTATGGATGGTATGTAAAGATAGATTTATAAAGATTGGATGAAATCACTTAGGGAGGAAATAGGGACAGAGAAAATAAGGGGATTCTTCAGTGTTTAGATCCTCAGGTAGTGGGGCAGGAACTGGCAAAAGTAACTGAGAAGATTTGGTTAATGAGATAAAAGAAAATCTTAGGAGGTATGGTTTCCTTAAAGTGTGATATCCTCAGTGGGATTCTTTTAAGAACAGAGTGGCCTGTAAGAGGTCAAAAAGGTGAGATATGAGAATTGGTTATTGGATTTGCAAGATGGAAGTTCTTAGTGACATTAAAAAGTACAATTTGTGTGCAAAAACCTGATTGAAACACTAGGTTTTGGACTATTGTCCTAATCTTCCTCTCAAAGTTTGAGTTATAATTATCCTAAGAAATAGAGGGCCAAAGAAAAAATTTATGTTTCATGAAAAACATATATACTTATTAAAGATGAACACATCAACATGGGAAAGTATTTTGAAAAAATAACATGACTACTAAGAAATTACTTTACCAATAACTTAACATTTAATGAATAATATTGAGAAGATGGAAAATAACTGAAATAGTAATATGTTACTGGATTTTAATTAAGGCTTTCCAAAAAAACTTTTATTAAATATGAGATGTGAACTTAAAACAATGACATTAATCCCATTGAACCACTTATAAGAGTGAGTTTCTTTTACCTTAGTCACATTTTGCTCAATAATTAAAGATTTTAATTATGTTAATTCTCTATGAAGCTGTTAATAAGTACGAAGATAAGATGGCCTAAAAGGTGGGCAGTTGAAGGGAGGACAAAAAAGGATGTGGAGTATTGACCTCCGAATCAGCTTTATTACTATTTTAAACATTTCCCCCTCTTACATAGAATTAACACATTTGTTCTGACCCTACCACCCTCCTCCTTGTTTTAATTGTTTATTTATATATTTTTACTTTCAATTAATTTTAGATTAACGTGTAATTGTAAGAAATAATAGAGACCCCTGTATCTTTAAGCAGTTTCCCCCAATGGCAATATATTGCAAAAGTATAGTATAATATTACAACTAGCATATGACATTTATAAATTCAAGATACAGGATATTTTCATCACAACAAGAATCCTTTTTTTATAGACATACTCTTTTATAGATCTAGCCATTTTCCTCCTGCCTCCTCTCCCTACTTAACCCTGGCCACCACTAATCTGTTCTCTATTTCTGTAATTATAATATTTCAAGAATATATGTAGCTTTTTATGTGTTTCCTTAACAAAATTTGGAAAGTTTTTAACCATTATTGCTTCAAATATTACATCTACCTCATTCTTTCTCCCTACCCGAGACTCAGATATCTATGTGTTGCGACCTTCTGACTCAATCCTCAGACTCTCATTCTTTCTTCTCTTTCTGTCATTCCTGTAGAAACATTTTGAGTCCTAGGGCAATGCTGTGTTCTTCCAGAGAGGATTTCCTTCTTCTTTTATTTTATTATTTTTTATTTTAATAATTTTTTCTTTTTTTTTTTTAGTTTTTTTTCAATTACAGTTGGCATACAGTAATATATTACTTTCAGTTGTACAGCATAGTGATTAGAGATATATATGTCACAAATTGATTATCCCACTAAATGTAGTACCCCTTCCTTCTTACATATTTATTACATTATTAACTTTTCCTTATGCTACAATTTATATCTCCATGTCTATTTTGTAACTATCCATTTGTACCTCTTAATCCCTTTGCCCTTTTTTTTCATCCCCTGACCCCCTCCCATCTGGTAGCCCTCACAATATTCTCTGTATCTGAGTTTATTTCCATTTGTTGTTGTTTATTTTGTTCTTTGGATTCCACATGTATGTAAAATCATGTGATATTTTTCTTTCTCTATCTGACCTGATTCAGTCAGCACAATACCCTCTAGGTCCATCAAGGCAATATCTTTTTTCATCCCCTTCCTTTTAGTCTGTGTATGTCTTTTAATCTGAAGTGAGTCTCTTGTAGGCAGCATATTAGGGGGCTTGTTTTCTTATCCATTCAGCCACCCTATTTTTTAGCTGGAGCACTTAATTCTTTTCCATTGAGGTCTTGCTGATAGATACATAGTTATTACCATTCTTTATTCATGTTTTTGATACCTTTCTTTACCTCTTAAAGAAGTCTCTCCAACAATTCCTGTAATACTGGCTTGGTGTTGATGAATTCCTTTAGCTTATTTTTGTCTGGGAAACTCTTTATTTGTCCTTCGACTCTAAATGATAGCTTTGCTAGATAAAATATTGGTTGTAGATCCTAGGTTTTTAACACTTTGAATATTTTGTGCCAAGCCCTTCTGTCCTGCATAGTTTCCTTTGAGAAATCAGCTGTCAGTCTTATAGGTGCTTGCTTGTAGGTAATTAACTGCTTTCCTCTTGCTGCTTTTAAGATTCTCTCTTTGTATTTAATCTTTAGCATTTTAATTATGATGTGTCTTGGTGTGGACCTCTTTGGGTCTCTATTTCTTGAGACTCTCTGAGCTTCCTGGGGTTGTTTGTCTATTTCCTTCACCAGGTAAGGGAAGTTTTCCATCATTATTTCTTCAAATAGCTCTTTCACTTCTTGTTTTCTCTCAGGTACTGCTATGACACAGATATTTTTACATTTAATAGTGTCCCATAGGCTCCTTAAACTATTATAGTCTTAGCATCTTTTTTCTTGCCATTCTGATTGGGTGTCATTGGTTTTCCTGTCCTCTATATCAGTGGTTTGATTCTCTTTATCCACTCTCTTTATTCCCTTTATTATACTCTTCATCGTAGATAATGTATTCTTCATTTCTGACTGGTTCTCCTTTATAATTTTCATTTCCACATTTATGTTTTTTAAATCTCTTTGTCAAAGTTCTCACTGAATTCATCTATCCTTCCCTTAAGTTCATTGAGCATCTTTATAACCATTGTTTTGAACTTTGCATCTGTTAAATTGCTTGACTCCATTTTTCCTTGATCTCTTTTCTGTTCTCTCATATGATTTCTGCTTCTTTGTCTTTCCATTTTGGCTGCCTTTCTATGTTTGTCTCAACGTACTAATCAAAGCTTCTAAATCCCTGGGTCTTATTAGCATGGCTTTGTGTAGTTAGTAGGTGTCCAGTGGCACAGTCCTAAGAGGGGTTCAGCTGGAGGCCAAGTTTACACAGCTCTTTTAAGAGGCATCCGCAGCTGCTGTTACCGTAATCTCTGTCTCACTCAGCTACTGGAGACTGGGAAGCCTCTTGTCTTTACCCACTCCTACTTTCTACCATTGCTGGTTGATTATTTATTTCTTTCCCTAGTTGTAATGCTTCTGTTCATCTAGCTCCCAGGTGACTTTCCTTGCTGTTTGCTCCGTGTTTCTGTCACAACTTTGAAATGGTTGCAAAAGGGATGAACAAAGCCTCTATCGTCTATGCCATTTTTTCCTGTCAATTTTTTGTTTTTCAGTTAGGGTTAACAGTGTTATGCAACAAAGTGATTAGACATTTATATAACTTAAAAAGTGATCTGATAATTCTAGTACCTATCTGACAGCATACACAGTTATTACAATACTCTTAACTGTATTCCTTACGGTATACTTTGTATCCCCATGACTATTTTGTAGCTACCAATTTGTACTTCTTAATCCCTTCTCCCTTTTTACCTGTTCCTCTACATTCTTCCCATCTAGCAATCACTACAATGTTCTCTGTATCTATGAGTTTCTGTTTTGTTTGTTCATTTATTTTCTTTTTTGAGATTCCACATATAAGTGAAATAATATGGTATTTATCTTTGACTTATTTCACTTAGCATAATTCTCTCTAGGTCCAGCCATGTTGCTGCAGTTGGCAAGGTTTCATTCTATCATATGGCTGAGTATTATTTCATTTTATATATGTACCACTTCTTTATCCATTCATCTATTGATGGACACTTAGATTGCTTCCATATTTTGGCTGTTATAAATAATGCTGCAATGAATATATGGATGCATATGTCTTTACAAATTAGTGTTTTGGGTTCCTTGGATAATCACCCAGAAGTAGAATTACAGGTCCTTCTCTGCCTCTTTTTTATATCGTTTGTTTTGAAGTTCATTTTGTCTGGTATAAGTATTGCTACCCCAGCTTTTTTTTTTCTCATTTTCATTTTTATGAAATATCTTTTTCCATCCCTTTACTTTCAGTCTATGTATCTTTCAATGTGAAGTGAGTCTCTTTTAGTCAACATATGTAAGGGTCTTGTTTTCTTATCCATTCAGCCACCCTCTGTCTTTTAATTTACATTAAAAATAATTGTTGATAGATATGTAGTTATTGCCATTTTATTCATGTCTTTTATTTTTTTCATCTTAAAGAACTTTCTTTAACATTTTTTTAATACTGGTTTTGTGGTGATGAACTCCTTTAGCTTTTTCTTGTCTAGGAAGATCTTTATTTGTCTTTTGATTCTAAATGACTGCTTTGCTGGGTAGAGTAATCTTGGTTGTAGGTCCTTGCTTTCATCACTTTGAGTATTTTGTGCCAAGCCCTTCTGTCCTGCATAGATTCTTTTGAGAAATCAGCTGCCAGTCTTATGTGTGCTCCTTTGTGGGTAACTAACTACTTTTCTCTTGCTACTTTTAAGGTTCTTTCTTTGTTTTTAACCTTTGGCATTTTATTTATGATGTCCTGGTGTGGACCTCTTTGGGTTCATCTTGTTTGGGCATAGATTTTTTTGTTCTTTTAAATCAACTCAGCCCCCTCTCTTAGCATAACTGCTAGTTTTCATGGCCTTTTCCACCTTGTAGAACTACTAAATTAACTGATGGGGGAGGAAGAGAATGGGAACTGGCTAAGGAAAATAGTGTCATAGCCTTCCTCTGTTCCCAAGTTCAGTTGATTTTTCATGAACAAATATGTCTCTTTATTTTTTATTTATGTATGTTTGGTATTCAGTTTTATATTGGTTATATTAGTTTTAGGTGTACAAATAGTGATTTGACATCTTTATACCTTACAATGTGATCACCCTACTAATTCTAATAATCTTCTTTCATCACATAAACTTATTTCAGTATTATTGACTATATTACCCTTCGCCTTTTCATGTAATTCCCTACCTCTCCTCCCATCTGGCAGTCATCAGTTTGTTCTCTGTAACTAAGAGTCTGTTTTGTTTGTTTATTTTGATCTTTAGATTGCCCATAAAAGTGAGATCATATGGTATGTGTCTTTCTCTGCCTGACTTATTTCAGTGGGCGTAATACATTCTGATCCATCCATATTTTCACTTATGGCAAGATTTCATTCATTTTTATTGCTGTGTTATATTCTATTGAATGTATGTGTGTATATATATGTACATACACACATGTACATATATACACCATATCTTCTTTATCCATTCATCTATTGATGGACATTTAAATTGCTTCCATATCTTGGCTATTGTAAATAATGCTGCAATGAATGTAGGGGTGCACATATCTTTTCAAATTAGTGTTTTCATTTTCTTTAGATAAATACCCCAAAGTGTAATTGCTGGGTTGTATGGTATATCTATTTTTGGTTTTTTGAAGAATATCCATGTTGTGTTCCATAGGGGCTGTAGCAGTTTGCAGTCCCACCAACAGTGCACAAGAGTTTCCTTTTCTCTACATCCTTACCAACACGTTAATCACTCACTTTTTGATAATAGCCATTCTTACTGGTATGAGGTGATATTTCATTCTGGTTTTGATTTGCATTGCCCTGATGATTAGTGATTCTGAGCATCTTTTCATATGTCCGCTGATCATTTCTGTGTCTTCTTTGGAGAAGTATCTTTTCATGTCCTTTGCTTATTATTGCTTATTGAGTTGTATGAGTTTCTTTTATATTTTGGATGTCAGCCCCTTATCGGATATATCATTTGCAAATAGATTCTCACATTCAGTAGGTTGTTTTTTTTTGTTTTTTGAAGGTTTCCTTTGTTGTACAGAAGCTTTTTAGTTTGATGAAGTCCAATTTGTTTATTTTTGCTTTTGTTTTCCTTGCTTGCTTATCAATTTATTGTATGCCTTTAGTTATCTTCTAATAATTTGAGATGATTTTTATTGACAGCTTTTTTTTCCAGCTGTAAATTTACTTTTGCAGAGAAGATTTGCCAAACTCCTCACTCCATTATACTGGAAGCTTCCTTTGCTTCCTTTTGATGTTTTTAAAAATGTTTTTTCATGTGGTTTTTTCATACAAAGATATATAAAATATTGCATGAAAAGCATATTTTAAAGTCCATTTTAATTTTATTTTCTAAGACACTACATTTCAGTTCATCTAATGAAGGTTATAATTAAATCGAAATTTAATCTTTTTATTGTTTCAGATTTCAAGTTCCACCTATAAAGACAGAAATGAGGAATACAAAAGACAGTTCACACATCTACCGGATACTGAGAAGCTAATAGCAGGTAAAAAAGACAGGAAGTTGCAAAAAAAAAAAAAACCACTTTATTACCTCATCAGAATAGACTGATGAGTGACAGTATTGTAAAAAATTTCAGCCTTTGTGGTAGATAAAAAACATGTTTTAAGATAATCAGCATGTCATCATTCATAATTAGACAATGTAAAACTAATTTGTAATTTGGGGAGGGGTGATTTCTGACTTATAAAATATTAAGTACTGTCTAAGAAAATAGAACTAAAGGGAAATGAATTGTCATAATTTCTTCTTGTGCTTGTTTTATATGGTTTTGGAGGGAAAATTCAAATTTGAGGTTCAGTATATATTATCTTTTCTCAGATAAAAGGTACTTCTTACTGTATTATAGTGTAGTTTTGTAAAACTCTGGAGGTATTATCATTATTCATGTAATCTTTTAAATAGAGTTTTTGGAAATAGACTTGAAGAGAAAAAAATTGTCTTTTTTTTTTACAAAAGCGATTACTTTTTAGTATAAGCTTAATATAAATATTTTACAATCAAAATATAGAACTAGATTTTAAATTTAGTGTATATTTTATTTAAACCATTTTATACAAATTTCTTAGATGTCTGATACTGTTGGGCAGTATTCAATACAATATAACTGAATTTCCAGATAGTTCAGCTCAATACTTTAAAAATCATTATAATGTATTAAAACAACTTGTCAGAACATTTGAAAGTAATGCATTCTCATGATAAAATGTTGAAATACTACAGGAGGGCACCTAGTGAAAAGTGAGGGGTCCTTCCAACAAAGATCACACTAACGTTTTTCCTCGGTGATACCCACTTTTAGTGATTTCTTATGTATTATTTTCAGAAATTTTCCTGTATGCATTTCAAGGGGAATATACATATATTCCGAATAGAACTTAAGTGGGAGCACAATGTGCTTACTGTCTGAATCTCATTTAGAGCTCTTTCTATTAGCACTACTTATGGATCTACTTCATCTTTTTAGTGGTTGCTTAGTATTAAACTGAATGAATTTTGTATCGTAATTTATTTCACAAATCCCCTTTTGATAGACATTTTGATTGTTTTCTGACTTTTACTATTACTACTAATGTTACATTAAACTTTCTTGTACATTTGTTTTATCACACATGTGCACAAATATTATAGAACAAATTCCATGAAGCAGAATTATAGCAAGAAGGTAATGAGCCTTTTAAAAAGTTTACTGTTGCCAAGTTACCCTCCAAAAAGGTGGCACCAGTTTTTATTCTCATCAACTGTGTAGGTACCTGTTTTGCCCATACTTCAGGAACTTCGCTTTAGCAAAATTTTGTAGGTAGAAATGGTGTGTAATCATTGTTTAAATATGCATTTTATTTAATTATGAAGGTGGTTGAACATCTATTTATATGTCTGTAAACCCTTTTAATTTCTTCTATGAAACTTTCTCTTCATAAACTTTCCCGTGTTTCTAGTGGTTATTTGTATTTTCCTTAGTTTGAAGTAGCTTGTTAGATATTTAAAAAATTAGATCTTTTCCATTGTGCATTGCAAACATTTATTACCAGTTTGTCACTTGAAAACGTAACTTTTCATGGAAACCTTTATAAAATGTATCATGCTTATGGTTGCCTTATTGAAAGAAATAAATCTGATGATAGTTATATATAAATACGTACATATATACATATATACGAATATATATGTATACATTCAATTATGTGTATATATACATATGTATACACACTAATTATAAAATATTAAAAATATATAGAAAGGTATGAAGAAAAATTAAAAATCACTTGTGATCCTACCACCTATAGATAATTTTACTTGATATTTTGTGGGTAACTTTCTAGATGTTTTTCAATGTGTAAATTTGCTTCTCATGTAGAAAATCTCAGATAATCTAGACTTAATGAGTGAGTTTAGTAACATCACAGGATTGAAGGTCAATTGGAATTTGAATTATACAAATACTATTCACTTCAAAACCTCCCAATAATGAAGTATTTAGGTATATATCTAACAAATGTGCAGTTCTCTATGCTAACAACTGTAAAACATTGATAAAATAAGATCCAATAAATGTTAATGGATCAGAAGATTCAATATTGTTAAGATCTCAATTCCCTCCAATGAAAAATCCCAGCAAGCATTTTCATAGATACTGACAAACTAATTCTAAAGCTTATATGGAAAAGCAAAAAAAAAAAAAAAAAAAAAAAAAAAAAAAAAAAAAAAAAAAAAAAAAAAAAAAAAAAA